>JACMZG010001913.1:32868774-33003708 GCA_018340805.1 Microvelia longipes
TCTACTCTACACCCCAATGACACTGATAAAGGTCATAGGGGTCATTCTAAACGCTACTTTTTATAAGTTTAGTAGCGAATTTTCTTTAAGAAAATCGTAAATGAGTAAATAAAGTTAAAATGAGGTCATTTTAAAGGCTACTTTTCTAAAGCAAAATAGTTTATGCGCCTATTATTTCGCAAAGTAGCCTAAACCCTCAACACTTATACATTTTATAACATCGGCCACGTGCCTCTCTGTGGCCCGGACGATTACTAATCATTTTTCGATTCAATTTAATATAACATTATTAAATTATACATTATAATAACATATTTCTGCTGTACTACATCTGACCTGCGTTGCCGGTATACTACTTTAGGGGTGTTGTACTTTCTCGTGTCTGTTAATGAGAAAGTCTTGATGAAGAAATAATTTACTTTCTCCTGTCTGTTAATGAGAATGTCTTGATATTATCACGGTTAAGTCTGTATTGTTGTAAAGCTTGTACTTAGTTTCAACATTTCTCTAAATGTCAATTAAGTAAATTTAGATTGTTTTTCAGTCTTTGATTTTAGTCATTAAGTTGTCAAGTTGTATTGTTTTTATGTGGTAAAATTCGAATATTTTCAGTAAGTTTTGTATTTTTTTTTGTCATTTATCAAAACTTTTAGTAAGTTGCATTAAAGTCCGTTTGTTAGTTAAGTTATAAAAGTTTCATATTTGGTCTAATAAGTCTGTATTTTTAAGTTAGTTTAAATTTCTAGTCTAAATATATTGATTTTGAGTTGTAATTAGTCAATTTTCATGTTCTGATGTCTAAATGTCTATAACTTTGGCTGTAATTAGTCAATTTTTTTGCGAGTAGTCTAAAATAAACAGTCAATTTTAGTAAAGTCTTATAGTCAATTATTATGATTAATTTTATTTTTGTAAGTCTGTGATTTAGCAAAAGTGTCAGTATTTGGTATTTTGTTGGTTATTTGGAGCATTGTTTCGGCTAATTTATGTTATATTTAGCTGTAAGTTTCAGTGTTCTCAGTAAAGTTATTCATAAGTTTGTCTTGTATGTAGTATAGTTTTAGTTTTTTTAGTAAAAGTTTGTTGTAGTTTAGTCAATTATTATGTCATTAGGTTATCTATGATTTAGTCATTGTTTCGGTTATATTTAGCTGTAAATTTGAAGTGATTTTAGTTTTGTTTAGTAAAATTTTGTTGTAGTTTAAAAAATTATTATGTCATTTTAGGTTATTTTGTAAGTCTGTATTTAGTAAAATATTGGTATTCATGTCGAGCATTAGCTGTGTGTTTCTGTGTTCTCAGTAAAGTTAGTCATAAGTTTGTCTTGTATGTAGTATAGTTTTAGTTTTTTTAGTAAAAGCTTGTAGTAGTTTAGTCCATTATTATGTCATTTTATTGGTAAGTCTATGATTTAGCAAAATATTTGGTATTTTGTTGGTTATTTAAGCATTGTTTCGTCTAATTTATATTATATTTAGCTGTAAGTATCCTTGTTCTCAGTAAAGTTAGTGATTTGGTCTGAAAAGTCTATGATTTTAGCTTTTGTTTAGTAAAAGCTTGTTGTAGTTTAGTCAATTATTATGTCATTTTTATTCTTGTAAGTCTGTGATTTAAAAAGTCAAATATTTGGTATTTTGTTGGTTATTTCGAGCATTGTTTCGTCTAATTTATGATATATTTAGCTGTAAGTTTCAGTGTTCTAAGTAAAATTAATATTTTGTCTGGTATTTAGTATAAATAGTTTTAGTAAATGAAGGATTTTCAAGTATCTAATTAAATATCCGTCTGTCTAGAGTCAGTCATTAAATCTATAATTTCAGAAATGTATTATGTTTTAGTAAAAGGTTTTTAAAAATATTTGTTATTTAAATTTTTGTACTAAAAGTCGGGTATTTATAGGAAAAAGTCTATAATATAAGGTGTATTCTTGTAAATTTGGTGTAATATTTAATAAAATGGCTGTCTATTTAGTCAATTTTCTGTGGTAGTTTAAATAAAGTATGTAAATTTAAGTCTAAATTAGGAAAACAGCATAAATGAGTTTACGCTTTGAACCGTAGAGTCCGGCGTATTACTTTATTTATTTTTATTACTAGTTGTATACGGATTTTTTAGTATAAAGTATTTTCTAATGGATGAATAAGTCCGTCATATTATTTTTTGGAAAACGCGGTATTGGAAGTCTGCCGTATTGGTTCGATAAAAATCCGCTAGGTGAATAGCCGGTTTTGTAAATCATACTAGGCCTCCCGAAAAAAAGGAGTGGGGGAAACCATATAAGTTTAAGAATTGGTGCTTGGATCATTCAGTAGTTATTTTCCGTGCGTCAATATGTCTGAGAAGTTTATCATTGTAAAAGACGTTGTCAAGAAGATCCGAAAGTTTGGTATTACCGGAAGAACTATCGATTTTAAGATCAAACCGCAAGGTAACTTTGATGGTGATTTTAGTCATCCAAAGGAAGCCGTCGAACAAATCGTTACCAAGGCAATAAAAGGTGTTAAACCTGATGACTATTTAGGATTTACTTTCTGTAATAAAGATTTTTCAAGAGGAGAAGGCTGGCTTAAGTTTCAAAAGGCTAGTGATGTAACATTCAGAGACATTTGGAAGGTTATTTCTAATCTTTATCAGTCCAATTCTCTGGCTTTAGAGTCGGATAATTTTTGTTTGAGTGTAACAAGCATACGTATGCCTACGGGAAAAGGTATGACCCGAAAATTTAACAGTTTTACCGAAGAATGTGCAAAAGGAAGGGTATTATTACAATTAAGAATACGGACAACTTATGCCTTCCTCGTGCGCTAGTGGTAGCCAAAACTAGATTTGATAAACACCCGGACTATGATAAAATTAGATTAAATACAAAAAACATTCAAACTACAATGAGTTTAGAATTAATTCAAAAAGCTGGAGTTGTAATACCGGAAGAAGGTTGTGGGATTCCAGAATTGAAAAAGTTTCAAGAGTTCCTTGAAGGCTATAAAATTACTGTATATAATTATAGTAGTAAAGGCCGAGATGTAATATTTGAAGGTGATACGGATGCCAGCAAGTGTTTAAACCTTCTTTATTGTGACGGTCACTACAATGTTATCACTTCTTTGACCGCTGCCTTTGTGTGTAATAATTACTGTGAAAAGTGTCATGTGCCGTATGACCATAAAAATGCACACCGTTGTCAAAGCAAATGTCCGGCTTGTCAGCAATCACCGGCTTGTATTACCACCACGAAAATAAAATGTGAGGAATGTCGTAGACAATTTAGGAGTAAAGAGTGTTTTGAAAACCACCGGAAACCTGGTTCTCTAGAGAAAAGTATTGTGTGTAAGGAAATCACACAATGTGATGAATGTTTTAAAACTATTAAGTCTAGTCGAAAACATTTTTGTGGTGAAGTGTTTTGTAAAATATGTAATAAACATCAGCCCTCTGAACACTTATGTTACATGCAAATAGATAACGGGAAACCCAAAACTAAGGATTTTTTGTTTGTAATCTATGATTTAGAAACTAGACAAGAGAAGGTTTTAGAGAAAAATGGCGTACTTCATGAGCCTAATTTATGTGTTTTTAAGCAGTATTGTCATGAATGCCTAGAAACTGATGTTCAAGTATGCAAACAATGTGGTGTTAGGTTACAAATATTGAAATGCGACGATCCCGTAACTCCGTTTACTCACCATCTTCTTACTATAAGAAAGAAATTTAAAGATGTGATTGCTATAGCGCATAACGGCGGTCGTTTCGATCATCAGTTTATTTTAAATTATATATTGACACAAACAAATTTAACACCGGAAATAATAACGAGGGGTTCCGGGTTGATTTCAATGATTGTTGGAAATGTTAAATTTTTAGATAGCATAAACTACTTTCCGATGGCTTTAAGTGCGCTCCCGAAAGCTTTTGGCTTAACGGAACTCAAAAAGGGTATTTTCCATCTTTTAAACCGTACAGAGTTTGCGAATTACAAAGGTTTACTTCCTCCTATTGAATACTACGACCCCGATCACATGAAACCGGACGCCCGGATTGAATTTTTAAAGTGGTACGAAGAACATAAAAATGATGAATTTGACATGAAAAAAGAAATTATTGGCTACTGTGTATCTGATGTGGAAATTTTAGCGCAGTC
Organism: Microvelia longipes; assembly: GCA_018340805.1. NCBI lineage: Eukaryota > Metazoa > Arthropoda > Insecta > Hemiptera > Veliidae > Microvelia > Microvelia longipes. The sequence goes on from JACMZG010001913.1 coordinate 32,872,913, forward strand.
ATGTTTGAAATTTAGGAAACTTATAATGCAAGAGGGAAACGTATGCCCTTTTACGGAGGCGTGTACGCTTCCTTCGGCTTGTAATAAAGTGTTTAGAAGAAATTTTTTAAAAAAGGATACTATAGGAATAATACCAAAGAAAGGATACCGCTGGCGAGATATCCAGTCAAAAATAGCTGTCCAGTGGTTGATTTGGGAGGAACATAAAAACAATATTGATATTATTCATGCTGCCAAAAGTAAAGAAGCCTTAGTGGCTGGTGTAAAAGTTGATGGTTTTTGTAAAGACACAAATCAAGTGTTTGAATTTCACGGGTGCTTTTATCATGGATGTCCGAGATGTATTCAGTACAATAGAAAAGAGCCCGTTCATAATGACCCGTGGATACAATGGAGACCGTTTTATTAGTACAAATATGAAAGTCGAGCGTTTAAGAAGTAAGGGTTATGACGTCATTGAAAAATGGGAATGTGACTTTAGGAAAGAGCTAGAAGGCGACTGTAATATCAAAAAGTACGTTAATACACACCCGTTGATTACAAATTTACCTCTCGATCCTAGGGACAGTTTTTACGGAGGTCGGACAGGTGCAACTAAAAGTCACTATAAAATTAAAGAAAACGAAAAGATAAAGTATGTAGACGTGTGTTCGTTATACCCTTGGGTGAATAAGTTCGGTAAATACCCCGTGGGACACCCTGAAGTTTACGTCGGGGATGTTAAATGTCGTCAACTAAATTTAAATTTTACAGACGGTATAATTAAATGTAAAATATTACCGCCGCAAGACTTGTATCACCCTGTATTACCTATGAAATGTAACGGTAGGCTAATGTTTTCGCTTTGTCGCTCATGTTGCGAAGAATTAAAGAAAAAATGTGATCATAATGAGAAGAGCGAGCTATAAAGGGACATGGGTCATAGACGAAGTAAGAAAAGCTATAGAAAAAGGATATCACATACATATTTATGAAATATGGAAGTATGAAACTATCCGGTACAACAAAGATACCGAGGGGCTCTTTACTGGTTTTATAAACAAATTTTTAAGGATTAAGCAACAAGCTTCTGGCTGGCCTCTTCACTGTTCAAATCAAGAAGCGAAAAACCAGTATATACAAGAATATTTTGAAAAAGAAGGCGTTAAACTTAACCCGGACGAAATAGATTTTAATCCCGGCTTAAGACTGTTGGGTAAAAGTTTGATTACTAGTTTCTGGGGTAAGTTGGGTCAGAGAGAAAATCAACCAAAATGTACGATTGTTAACAAATCGGTGGAGTTTTTTAAAATCTTATCGGATCCGGCTATTCAAGTAAATAATATAACTTTAGTTAATGACTCGACTGTGATCGTTAACTGGGAATACAAAGAAGAATGCTTTAATGTACTCCCTACTGTGAATGTTGTTTTGGCAGCCTATACTACGGCACAAGCAAGATTAAAACTCTACGACTATTTAGATAAGCTTGATGATAGGGTGTCTATTACGATACTGATTGTACGATATACGTCTCTCAACCTGGAAAATATGAAGTTCCGGTCGGTAGTTTCTTAGGAGACATGACTGATGAATTAGAAGTTTATGGAAAAGGGAGCTATATTAAAGAATTTGTATCTGGAGGACCAAAGAACTACGCGTATAAAGTTTATAGTCCTCAAAATAATACGTATCACTCCGTATGTAAAGTCAAAGGGATTACTATAAACTACAAGGCATCAAAAGATGTAAACTTTGAAAAAATGAAAGACATGGTTCTTCAAGACGAGCCCCGAAGTATATTTGTACCAAACAAATTAGAAGAACCAAAACCCATGAAGTTGTCACTGTAAATAGTCAGAAAATATTCCAACTTAATTTTAGGAAAAGGAAACTATTAGATAATTATGACTCTGTGCCGTGGGGATACAAGAAAAGAAAGTAATTGTAAACAATAGTTATTGAAATTAATTTGTAAACCTTAAATATATTTATGTAAATAAATAATTGTATTAAATTATTTAACCTTACTTCCAATAATCTAGGGTAATAAATGATCATTAAACAAGTGGACATTGAAGAAATTTACTAAGAGAGTTACTCTTCTCTACATATTAAAGGATTCAGATGAAAATTTTAGAATAGAAAACTGGTCTCAAGAAAAAATGTCACAAATGTGTAAGTGTTGAGGGTTTAGGCTACTTTGCAAAATAATAGGTGCAAAAACTATTTTCCTTTAGAAGAGTAGCCTTTAAAACGATCTCATTTAACCTTTATTTACTCATTTACGATTTTCTTAGAGAAAATTCGCTAGTAAACATAAAAAAGTAGCGTTTAAAATGACCCGTCTGACCTTTATTATAAATTAATCATTTACGATGTCGCAAATGTATAATTTTAATGCGTCAATGTGTTGAGGGTTTAGGCTATTTTGCAAAATAATAGGCACAGAAACTATTATCCTTTAGAAGAGTAGCACTTAAAATGACCTCATTTTAACTTTATTTACACATTCACGATTTTCCTAGAGAAAATTCACTAGTAAACATATAAAAGTAGCATTAATAAGAAATTGACTACAGCCAAAGTTAAAGACATTTAGACAACGTTGGAACATGAAAATTGACTAATTACAACTCAAAATCAATATATTTAGACTAGAAATTTAAACTAACTTAAAATACAGACTTATTAGACTTAATACTTATACTAACAATAAATAATAAATGACAAAAACTGAAAAATAATCTAAATTTACTTAATTGACATTTAGAGAAATGTTGAAACTAAGTACAAGCTATACAACAATACAGACTTATTACCGTGACTATATCAAGACATTCTCATTAACAGACAGGAGAAAGTAAATTATTTCTTCATCAAGACTTTCTCATTATTAGACACGAGGAAGTAAATCCTTTAAGTAATAACGCGTGTAGAGTAGAACATAGCTCGGGGTCACTAACACTTTAGTATAGGGTAGGGTAGGGTAGTGTAGCGGAAAGAAGGCTATGTACCAGTCCGCGCCATTGTCTACTAACTCACTCAGTTGGTCTAGTGGTTAGAGCATCTGAATTCAACGCAGGGGTCTCGGGTTCGATTCCAACAAAAGGCTCACACTTTTTGTTGATTCTTACCCATAAGAAATGTTAAATTCAACATGTAAAAGTAACTGGATGGGTGACCGTGTAAGATGTAAACAAAAAGTGACGTCAGAGGACACATGTAACAAACAAACAAAGGTGAGAAGGCAAGGTGACGTCAGAGGATAGTGCATAACATGGAACCCGCAATACACATAGAAGAGGGGGAGGGGCAGATGTAAACAAACATGAGAGTGCAAGGTGACGTCAGAGGTAAGTGACCGGGGTGGCACGTGGCCGGCGCCAGGGCTTAGAAAAAATGCTGACGCTATGTCTGGCCATGGTAGCCGGTATACTACTCACAACCAATTTTAGATCTCTAGTAACTTTACTATGATATATTTTTTATCTCTAAACCCGTAGGGTCATATGGCGTTAATATATATATATATAATATATATATATATATATATATATATATATATATATATATATATATATATATATAATATATATAATATATATATATATATATATATATATATATATATATATATATATATATATATATATATATATATATATATATGTATATATATATATATATATATGTATGTAAATATACCGCCGCTTTCATGTCGAAACCCCTCGAAAACTAAGCATAAATTCCATTCATAATTTTTCTAATAATAGACTTAGTTAAATTGAAATTATACTTACCAACTAAATCTAGTTTTCCTCTGACTACAGTTCTTTTATAAACACTGCTAGGTGGTTTCAACAACTTGATATTTATTTTTGGATTAGATGAGCTATTGCTTTCCCTAAACAAATTTAAATTTATATTTATATTGTAAATTAATTATTAATGTCATACTGTATCATTTGGAACTACCAATAATTGTAAGAGACACCTAGTAGTGTAACAACTTAAATGCTGTGCTACATTTGTAAATTGTTTTATCATTCGACATTGTGCATTTTATTATTGACCATATGCGTTCATATCTTCAACTAGCTGATAGCAATCTACTGTCATAAAGAAGTCAGTTGGGTAAAAATTAAACCGATGAGAAATTTACTAGGAAAAAAGAATTGTAACTGACTAAACAATAACCCATGAACCGAAAAATCAAGCAAGCTATGGATTTTTGAAATTGAGAAGAAACACTTTAAAGTTTTTGGGGCCCCACAACAGGCTTGATTTGTAGAGCAATAAAAATTTTGTTAGTCCTGTATTATTTAAATAAAAGAAAAAATATATCAGCGATAATAAGCTTCAATCCAAGGATGTTGAATAAAGGGGATGACGCACTAAGTCGAATTGCCATTCAACAAAGTGACCCCATCGAAAATCAAAACATAGAGAAGAAAGCAACACAAAACACACGTCAAAAACCAACTGCACATGCTTGGTACGAACTGCGCATGCTTATGATCCTTATAACATCGCAGGTCTTAAAATTTAGAGGCAAACTTAACTCTCAATGGGTTTCCCAATGTTTTGCTTGCGAAGGTTATAAACAAATTGAAAAAAGTTCATACTTTTTAACTGTTTTTTGTTAATATTGCTTAAAATTAACAACATTAAAGAAAATTAAGAACATTACAACCAAAATTGAATCTTGAAAACTAGCAAAACATTTTACTAGGCTAAAAAGAGAAAATATTAACACATTTAACTTACTCTCTACGAAAAGTAAACGGTAAAGCTTCAATTACTCTCCCTAAAGTGGCTACCTAGAGTCCAAAATGTAAAATATAAGCACGAATGACTTGACAAGCATCAAATGTAACAATAACGAAAGCACTGAAGAAGGTTGAGAAGCAAACTCGACAACCAAGAATTGTATGTTTGGCGCCTTTTTTAATTATAACCTAAGGGAAGGTAAGTTTGCTCCTATTTCTCTATCTCATACAACTTCTATGGGGTCAGAAATGTTCCTTAATGCGTCATCCCCTTTATTCAACATCCTTGCTTCAAACTTAAGTCATTTCTGACACATAAAAACAGCTGTCAGCACACCTTCTAAAATAAAAACAAAAGATACGAGGTCCCATTTTATTTACAAAAGACCCTGTAGAGTGCCCTATAGAGTAGCCTTTCTCTTCACCTTTCACTCCTCTTAAAATGAATTTATTTTTTATTATTTATTTAAATAAACGGAACATTGGTACTTTACAATATAAATTTGTAGATACAGCAATGTTTACAGATATATCAATTATACAAATATAATATGAACAAAACATTTACATAAATTAAAATCAAGGGAGAAAAGAATTATAAACTATTTAATATAAAAAACTTATATAAATAGTAAGAAGAAGAGGCTTTAATTCAAACTCAGATCTACGACTTAAGGCCCGGATTTACCAAGCTTGTTAAAACAGTGGTTCAAAAAGAGTTCTAATTTGACCTTGGTATGGTATTTATAAAAAAAGTTTAAACTAGGGATTAGTGAAATACGTTGAAACGGCAACTAAAAACAAGAATAGATATTTACCAACCTAGTTAGCTGCCGAATCGAGTTTAAACTAGAGACTAACCTAAAACTTCGAATTCAAGAGGTTAAACTACAGTTTGATGCATTAGCGATGATTTTAGGCATGATTTATCTTAACTTATCACCTTTTTTACTTTAATTGGATTCTTAAGTGGAATAGAATGGCAAGTGAACTGAATCTTCTAAAATGAGAGTGTGAGTTTCGATAAATCGATTGTTAAAAACATAGAAATATTATATCTAGAGAGGCCCTATAGGTTAGATTTTAAAACATTTAAAAAGAAACCTGACCACCTTTGCTTGTAAATATAATCAAAATATCTGTACAAAATTACAGTAACTTATATAGGAGGAAGTTAAAAATAAATACACAAAAAAAACAAAAATGCAAATCAAAACACAAACAATGTGCGGGAAGACGAAAATAATTAATTTAACATAACCATAACTTATGGTTTAACCTTCTCTGTTATTCTATATTATATTATGCAGAATAACAGTTCAAGAAATTTACTCTTTCAAAATCAATCTTATGCTAGTTAATAATATTAGAAATTTTAGGCCAAATCTTTTGCTTATTTTGTTTTTAATTGATAATTATTCATCATTATCAATTAAAGTCATTTGAAGGAGGGTGAAAGGAGAAAGGAAAGTCTACACACTCCAAAAAAACAGAAACAAACAAAACACAATCGAGCACACTTTTTTAGCACATGCGCACCTTATTTATTGCTTATCAGTCAGTCAATCAATTACATTTTTGTAAAACCATATACAAATTATTTAATGTTTACGTCACTATTTCTTAAAAAAGAATAAAATTTATCAATTCTTACAGATAAAAACAGCTGTGAGAACACTTTTTAGAATAAAACAAATGATTTTGGGTCCCATTTTATTTACACTGGAACCCTATAGAGTGATTAGTCTTCCCCTCCTTTTAAAATTACTTTATTTTTAATGTAAGCCGCCTATACCGATTCATGCAATGTCGTCTCGCAATTTATAAAAAAAATCAGGTTGTAAACTCGGACTGCGTTTGGTTTGTTTACATCGAATTGAATCACCTTACGTATTTCAATCATCTTGGTTAAAATGATAAAGTAAGGATCAAGTTTAGCCTAGCGGCTAAACTTTTCTTCTTTGACATTTAAAGTTGTATGAAAAGCCCGGAATACATAAGTAAAGTCACTTGTTAATTATATTCTACTATAGTGGATACTTATAAATGTTTATTAAACAATAAAGTTGTATTTTAGATTCTTTAAAAATATTCTATAGTTAAATTACATCTCTTAATAGACATTACTTACTTGTAATTCTTTGTTGCGTGGATATTTTTGTTATAAAAATTAATAAAATGTTGTTTTCTGGATACGCCAATTTATAAAAAAAAAACTACTAAAAACGGTACTGCATCGTAGTCTCGACACGACGATGTCTCGACACTTCGTAACGTCGACACTTTTCGTGGCAGGATTTTACTTTTTATCGACACTTCATAACCTCGACACTTTAAACAAATCATGTGTCGATGTTACGTCGTGTCGAGACATCGACTTGTCGAGACCCCGAGGGCGACCCCAAAAAACATCTGTTATGAAATTTAAACCATAGAGATATTATTAATAGAGGGGCCCTATAGGTTAAATTTTGAAACATGGAAATAATAACCTGACCAACTTCGCTTATAAATATAATCAAATAATCAGTACAAAAGTACAATAACTTATACATTAAAACGTTAAAAATACAAACCAAAACACAAAAAATGTGCGGGAAACCGAAATAAATTTATTAATTCTAACCTCAACTCACTCTTGAAGGAATTTTCAATGAGGTTACACAGAGCCCCCGAGGGCCCCAAAAAGATGTTTCAGGTTTCCTCACTGTATTTAGATAGGCTATATCTCCTCTAGAATATTATATCTCTATGATTTAAACAAAGGGATAAAAATCAGTGTCGCCAACAACAACAATACGCGAACCTCGATTACAGTCGAGTTCAAGGATGTTGAATAAAGGGAATGACGCATTAAGGAACCTTTCTGACCCCATGGAAATTATATGATAGAGAAATAGAAGTAAACTTACCTTCATGGTTATAATGAAAAAAGGCGCCATACGCAAGTTATGTAGCAAAGTTGTCAAGTTTGCTTCTCAACTTTCTTCTGTGCTTCTCGCGATTGTTACATTTGTGGTGCTTGTTAAGTCATTTGTGCTTATTTAATTTTAAATATTGGATTATACTTAGCCAATTTAGCGTGAGATAATTTAAGCGTGTCAATAATCTTCTCGAGCAATGAACAATAGGTAACCATTGAGAGGTAAGTTTGCATCTAAAATTTAAGACCTGCGCTGTTATAAGGATTGTAAGCAGTAAGCATGTATAGATGGTTTTTGACGTGTGTTTAATTATGAACCCTCTCTATTTTTTGGATTTCGATGGGATCAATTTTGTATGGCAAATCGACTTAGTGCGTCATCCTCTGTATTCAAGAACCTTGGTCGAGTTTAACTTAGATTTCAAAGAGATATATTACTAGAGGGAGCATATCCTTTATCAATGCATTGAGAAGCCTGGACCATCTTTTAGGGGCTCTGAAAAGCTCTGTGTAACCTCATTAATACCTTCTCTAAAGGTGGGTTAAGGCCATAATAAATTAATTTTCGTCTGCTTTTCAAATACTTCTGATTTGTTTTGTATTTCAAACGATCTGTTATACAAGTTACAGTATTTTTGTATTGTTTATTTGATTATATTATGAGTCGAAGGTGTTCAGGTTACTTTACGATAATAGTATTAATATCTCCAATCTAGATATAACTTTAACTTAAACAAATCAATCCCGAATAACTTAAACGAGATCGAATTCACCTCTGTGAATACCGACGGAAGTTTAAAGTTTAGATTGATTTAGATGAGTTGAAGAACGATTTGGTGAATGCGGGTCTTAATGTTTATATCAACGGCAATAATTTCGATAATAAGATATGACGGATCTTAAAGAAAAGCTTATAAGACGCTTTTACAACTGTAGTATAGAACACGGTTCTAATCAATTGACAAAGTGAGCCTGCTATGAAACGGGCGTGGTTTAACATCCAGGACCAACCTCATTGGCTCCTTTGCATTATTTTCCCATATTATCGACTGATTGTAACTGTGTGCTATACTGCGATTTTTATCAAATTACGTTTATAATGCGTTGTCAATTAAAGGTCAGTTAACAAAATTACAACTCTATTTTCCTATTATAATTGATAATATGGTCAAACTTCGTCCTTATCATGAATTTAAACATTAATTTAATTATACTGTACCTGTTTTCCCTATGGACTATGGTAATCTCTGAATCCAAACAAGACGGGAAATCACAGTAACATTTAGCCAATCCATCTTTATTGTATTTGATAGCATGGAATATATCTGCATGGTTATGTAAACATATGATTTGTTCGTAAGTTCTGCACCAATGCTTCGGGTCTGCAATGTAAAAGAGATTAGAACAGGTTCGTAATCAGCCACTACGTGTAGTGGAGGGGGGAGGGGTTAAAACCATTTCCATAGGAGACCATGTTACACTCACCATTAAGGGACTTCCAATGGCGTTAAACCGAAACCGGTCCAGGGTTATTCATGTCCAACAGCAAGTATCGACGATAGATGCCTTTTAAAATGCTTCTTTAACTTGCGGAAAATTAACCTCATTAATTTTAGTTATGGTTTTCACGGTTGCATCTTATTTGAAAATAACATTATTATTTAAATTAAATAGAGATTCCACTTCTTCCTAGCGGTGAATAGAAGATTACATTTCTAAGCAATAAACCTGCTCAAAACCAAGAAATAAATTTTCAGGTTGTCTTTCCAAGACACTTTTACTTTCCCATTGTTTTCCGCCTAAGAAATTGCTATTTTCCATGTATCGGAAAACCGCTAAGAAATTTTAAACTTTGCGTCATTTAATTTACACAATCATTTATACAGTTATATTAATTTATCATATTTAAAATCAAGATTACCTGAATAAGGCATAGTGTGAATCGAACAGTTGCAAACCTGTAGCTGCCTTTTATACCTACAGTCAGTGATGCAACTGCTTTGACTGTAATTTGCAGGTAACTGAAAAAAAAAAAATCTAAGTCATAACTAGTAAGTCTAAGTCTAGCTTCTATTAATATGAGCTTTGGAGTTCCAAAAGGAGAGAAAAGAACGTTGTCTCTCCACTTAGTATATATTTATATATTGACAGAGCCGACTTCCAATTTTAGCAGTTTTACTATGTCGGTGAAAAAGCTAAAGGATAGACGTAATAGATTTATCCAGGGCCTGGTGTCAGCTTAGAATAATACTCTATATAGAAGGAGCACTACTGATAACACTAATGGCGGTTCACTGGTGGTCTTAAGTAATGCTGCCACCCTAACAATATACAATTTTATTATAAAAAAGTTGGCAATACTTCCGGTTGCTGAATTATTATGTTCTGTTATTAATTAATGATTGATTATTCATAATCAAATATCGTGCATTGCAATATTTTTAAATTGTAGTTTAACGTTTTTAATTAAAATTATCCTAAAAGTAGTCCTCGTCAACTAAATGCAGATTCTTGTATTCCACTATCCTTTTGCCATATAAGACCGATTTTATTAAATACTCAAGAGGTGTTTTAAGTTAGTATATTTGTTCTTTAGGATCTTTCTTCATTAATGGATATTTATGTCACATATTTAAAATAATGTTTTTTGTTAGGGTGGTACCCCTACTTAAGACCACCAGGCTACCGGCTTTCGTGTTATCAGTTCAGTTTCGTGTTATACATTGTGTTTACGGTCCTGTCCTCCTTCTATATTAGTATTATTCTAAGGGTGTCAGACACCAGACAACAGTCAATAGCACAAATAATAAACTGTTAAGTTTGATATTCTGCTCTGTCAATGTTAAATATATACAGTGGCGGACTGAGTCAACAAGATCTGAAGAGGATTTATCCTAACAGGCCACAAACCTGCGTCTCAAGAGGCCCAATATGGCATTAAGGATCTACTTTTAACTAGAGTAGTATTAATGATTATAGCAAGGTTAATTTAATTTTAATTTAATAAAAGTAAATCAAATAAAATTATTTTATTGAATTAAATTAAAATAAACCTAAGTAAGTTATAAATGATCTTAAGTAAAACCTAAGTTTATTAATTTAAATGTAATATTTAATTAAACTATTTCATTTTTAATCACTAGGGCCCTTATCAGCTACTTAAGGGGTCTGATCAAGCTTCATCAGGGCTCTGAAGCACAAATATATAATTAATAAAAGCAGTCCTTTTTTGCAGCTTTAGGGCCCTGATCGAGTATGCTAGGACTCTTTTTGGCCCCGTTCTTCCGCGCATAGGGCCTTAAAAAGTCCAGGTAAAATAAAAAATGACTTCGATATCATAGTTTTTAGTTTTATATACCCTTTCTGTTCACCTTAAAATGTTCATGCTCCTGAGGATATCTACATTTCTTTTGGTATTCTGATAACGTCATTACATTGTTATCATTGGTAGTATCGGTCATAGATACATAAGCAGTAGTTTCGAGTCCAGGAGGAAAATAAGGTTCTACTTGTGGCATGATGAGACTTACGTCACTGTTAATGCTCACCTGATCTTGGAGGCTGTGAAGTATTACCTGAAACATAGTAACCAAGCCATATTGAGGTGGACTAAAAATCTAAATCACGCAAACATGTATTTGATGTGAATATCTAATCTAGATTGTATTCGATGTGAATATCTAAAGATTACGCATGTATTCGATGTGAATATCTAATCTAGATTACGCAAACATGTATTCGATGTGAATATCTAATCTAGATTACGCAAACATATTCGATGTGAATATCTAATCTAGATTACGCAAACATATTCGATGTGAATATCTAATCTAGATTACGCAAACATGTATTCGATGAATATCTAATCTAGATTACTGTATTCATGTGAATCTAGATTACGCAAACATGTATTCGATGTGAATATCTAATCTAGATTACGCAAACATGTATTCAATGTGAATATCTAATCCAGATTACGCAAACATATATTCGATGTGAATATCTAATCTATATTACGCAAACATTTATTCAATGTTATAATATCTAGATCACTTAATCATCTAAACAATGTGAATGTCTAGATCGTGGATGAGGAACCAATGGGCCGCCATTCTGACGATAGCCCTGCCATGTTACTTGCGTTATTCTTAACAACTGAATCTGATCTGAAGAATAAAGCAATGTAAGTAAGTAGTTCCATATATACAGGGTGCTACATTTTAAATACATCCCCCTTGATTAACTTAGATATTCGCTGAAAATATAAGTAATTACATAATTCTTGAATTGCATTTTTCAATTAATCGTAATTTTATCAACAATGTTATATTAAAGAAATTCTTAATATTTATTTTCCTGAAAAGGAAAATTAAAAAAAAAAACATTTAAATTTTTTCCTCTACTTGCAATTTATACAACTCTTATACCAATCATTTAAATAGTTTATTTAAATCATAAGTATAAAATGCATAAAAAATTAATACAAACATTATTTGTTTCAGATAAGAACAACATTATTAATTTGGAAAACTAATTGGAATTAATGAACTCAATGTTAAAATGTTGCCAAGTTTTTTCAGTAATTAATGTAAATATTTGTATTGTAAATATTTTATTAGACAATATTAATTAAATTTATTTTCAATTAAAATATAATTAAATTTTGTTCATTAGATTTAGAATCTGATTGAAAAATTCAAAATAAATATGTCAGGGGTATTTTTATGTCATGTTGTATCTAGTTTTGAGGACAGTTTGTTTTGCACTAAACGAGCCATAAAGGATGTTGAGAAAATTTTTAAAATTATTTTAAATATTTTTAGATTTAAATTTTTAATACATGGTCATGGTACGCCAAGCAATGACTCAGCAAAATGAATTGAAAATTAATATAATCATGGGTAAAAATGCATTAAAAATTAGAATGCTTTTTTTTGTGTTGGATATGGTAGTTTCCTAGGTAGGAAGTTATCTGAGGTACTTCCGTGTACCTAAGTAGAATTCAGTGCATTATGTTTTGTAATTAATTAAAGACAATAATTAGTTTTGTAAACAGTAAACCCAATTAGCTTGTATCTCAAACAATAAAGGGTGCCATATGAGTACAGAAATTAAACACGTTGGGGCAACTCCAACGCCAAAATCAAACTGGATAAATAACATTATCCATGGATGACATAACATTGACCATGGATCAAATCAAAATTACATGTCTGAAACTACGCTTGATAAGCGTAGTTAAAAATCCGACGGGGAGCGGGGAATTGGGTTTAGCCAATTTCCCTATAAGGTTGTTTTGGTTCAAAATGATGTGTGATCTCGATCTCCTAGGATAAGAGAATTAAAATTAAGTATATATGTAAGTTAGCAGACCAAATATTGATGATCCGGATGGTACTAGCTCAGCAGTAATTAGTATTAAAAGAGACTATTGACAGAACCTCACCGCGCCTGTCTAGTGTCTAGCTTCTTCTATTACAGTTATTAGTAAATTAGAAGTAAAGTCATTTGATGTAACTTATATTAATATGTAAAATAAATATTTAACACAATATTTATTGCACGAATTATTGCATTTGTGCCTAAAGTGCAATTGTGGTCTCTTATCATTAACATCAGAGTGTAAGGTAAAATTGTCTTACCTTAACTTGTCCCTTTAATTCGATTGATAATGATGGTAAAAGTCGTTGTTTTTGCTCTGATTTTAGCTCGTCCAACCTAAAAGTATTTAAGTAGCTGATTACTTAATGTAAAGTGTCCAACATGGTGATATAAGACTTAAAAAGATACTTAGTTGTAAGCTACATTTGGAGTTCTGTTAATCATTTAGCATAGAAGCGAGACTTACATCACTTAAAGAAATAGGGACAGAACATAATGTGCATGACGGATGGTTTAATGAGGAACGGATCAGTATGGTGTATGACAGATGGTTTGTTAAGGGTTGGATCAATGTATGGTATGACAGTTTATTTGGTATGAGATGGTTCAATTTGATATATGAGGAATAGTTAATTAAGGGTCGGATCAATTTGATGCATGAGAATTGGTTAATATTGGGTCGGATCAATTTGATGTATGAGGAATGGTTAATATAGGGTCGGATCAATTTGATGTATGAGAAATGGTTAATATAGGGTCGGACCAATTTGATGTATGAGGAATGGTTAAAAAAGGTCCGGTCCTGTTTTGTGGTTTAGACAGACAGAAAACTTTTAAAGTTGAAGTCATAATAATTAGATATATTATTTATCTTTGAGATTTCGTAAAAACGGGCTCCACGTCGTGGCGGATTTACCATGTAATCTATTATCTCTTCTTCATTACTATCTCTCTCTCTATTTAAACAATTTAATAAATTTAACAATACTTACACTCGCTGATTGAATTTAAAAACAAAGCATCTACCATTTTCAGACTGATACTGATGAAAGTGATGACAGCATTCAAATTGCTCTTCTTTCCAGTAGCATTTGCCGAGTATTTCATCGCATGAGCCATATACCTGTCAGGTCACACATAATCACCAACCGAGTTAAACTGCGACCAAAGTGACTAATACTTATAGGGGGGACACAACAACTCTCATCATTCCCTCAGTAGCACGGTACCATTAGATGTCTGTTCAAAGGTGTCGTCACTTTTTTATATCTCATCATAATTCAATTCCTTGAAAATATTACAATATTTTTTGACCAGTTTGTCTTGAAAAAAGTTAAATCAGTTGTAATTATTTTCTATCGCATATATTCTTTAAGTATGAAAAATCGCTGAAAAATGCTTGCCGTTTGTCTCCAAAAAGGGAAGTAAAGGGGTAGGGAGCCTCTAGTCTTCTTCTAAGGAGATCTAGTAATTGGTACTTACACTTCCCACTAAAGAGCTGACACTTTTAATTGTAAATTAAGAAAAATAATTGAACAAGTTAAAGATAGGTTAATTATTGTATCTATGCCATTGCTGGTTTTGTTTCAGGTAAAGTGTAGGCTCACTAGTAAAGTGAAGACCTTAGTAACTATACCATTGCTGTAAAAAAAGTAAAGTAGTGTTATAGTAACAATTAGTTTGTATAAGACCTTGGTAACTATACCATTGCTGGTTATGAAATAGGTAAAAATTAGTTCGTATAAGACCTTGGTAACTAACTTGGCCATTAAACATAGAATTAATACTCAACAGATATTCTTATATCACTGAACATTAAATACTTACTCTTTGTGTTATTTCAGGCATGTTGTAAAGGATATCGGTGCAATTCATTTCCTCGGTGCAAAACTGAAAGGTATGATACGCATTATTCTGAAAGTAACTTAGTTCCTGAACAAGATCCTCAAATATAAAATTATGTTTTCCTATGAGTCTAAAAGAAATAAGAAAAAGATAAACAGTGGATTTTGGACTTAAACGCTTTCCGACAGGCCTACTTGCCTCACGATGACAGAGTCTAATAGGCTAGGCTAAAGTGATTGAAACCAAAAATAGACTTAATTAATTTAACGACCTTATCAGTTAAAAAATTCTGGAGCAGTGCCTTGAACACTAAACTACTATAATTAATGTGTAAATAAATAAATTTATGAGTACATATATATATAATACATATATATATTATATTATATATATATATATATAATATTATATTATTATATAATTGTACTCATGAATTTTATATTAATGAATTACCTTACTCAGTCATGACCTGTGATATCCTTGAAGTCTTTGGAACACTTTCGCAAACAGACACGGCAGGAAAATTTACCTCAAATTCCAAATAGTTGGTTTCCACTACAAAACTGGTGGAATTTTCTTGGAAAGCTCTCCATGAAATGAGGAAAAGCTGCATCATGCCCAACCATGATATTATACATGCTCCTATCCAGAATAACCTATAACGACGAATGTTATGGGTAACGCCTATAATAAATTTGTTTGGAAGACAAAAGTAGTCAAGTAAAAACATTATACTCCCACCTAATAGGTAGATGATTGTGGCAATAGATCTCAGCTTAGGATTCGGGACATTGATTTTATTTAAAAATTAACTAACAAAAAACTACAAAATAGATAAGTTATTAAAAAATAATACATTTAATTAATTATCAATTAAGTAATAGGTGAAAGAACGAACTCTTCTTTTCCTCATTTTTATGTTAAATTTTAATTTATAATTAACCGACGTTTCCCCTGGCGTTTCTAATTTCGTTTTGTTTAAAGTTTTTGGTGTTATAAAAAATACGGGGCTTCGGCCCGTTTCCGCTATTCGGCCACAGCCCCTCGGGGCCACTTGTATTTCCACCGCCTTGACTTTAAATGTGTCAAAAAACCAGATTTTAATTTACACTCTTAAATATAATAATAATAATATAAATATTTCATCCATTATAATACTTGGATTGGATTTTAATAGCACAAATAAATGGAAAGCTCATCTTAATGAGTTCAGCAGTAAACTTTCATCTATTTTATTCTTACTACGTAAACTTAGTTTAACTTTAGATATTGACACCATAAAGCTTCCTTACTATTCACATACGCTCTATTATTGTATTAAAGAATGGGCAGCAGCCCCCGTAGCCAACGGTATTTTTATTTTGCAAAAAAAGCTATCCGTATTATAAATAATGCTAAACATAACTCTAAATACAAACAATATTTTATTAAAAATAAAATATTTTTTAACTTTCATTTTTTAATCATGGCACTAGATAATTGCTAGCCAATTACTAAACAAAGCAATATATCCACTTGTAGGCTAAACAAATCACATCAGACCCCAAATTTTAATGGAATAAGGTGCTTTAATAAATTACCCGCTTCAATAGTTGAACTTCCATAAAATAAAACTTGAAAAGCATTAAAAAATTCTTACTTCAGAAAGCCTACTATAATGTTATCGAGTTTTTAGCTAATAACTTAGTTTTCCCACACTAAATGTTAGGGATTTTTTGTTTTTTTATTTTTAATCAAGTTAGTTATCCAAGTTATGCTATGTTTATGCAGACTGTGTAATAATTTACAATATTTTTTTTTAATTCCGTTGTAAAATTTTGACAATTAAGAAATTTTGTAATAAAGTAACTTGAAGAATATAAATAAATAAATATTTTTGTTTTAGTATTCATTGTTTCATGGCATCTTGCCATATTATTATGGCAAGTTATGATTTTTTACGTCACGTTATACTATGAACACCAATTTTTATTAATCAAAACATGTGTTAAATTAACCTTATTATATGAATTTATAAAATAATTGGATTTATTCTCCATTTACATAATACGTAATTTTATATTTAAACTAGACTATAGGAACTAAATAAGTATTTATAGATTTTCTGGATCTTATTATACACCAAGTAGTAGTTCATTATATCCTTGGTATCTACGATCAATGTAATGAGCTTTATTTAAAGAATAATTTACCAAAAAGTAATAAAAATAAATAATTATAAAAACTGAGAAATAATTAATAATAGAATAATTAACAATGAACTTAATAAAACAACTCTAATAATATTTTAAAATCTTATTTGAAGATTTACTTCATCAACGATACTTCGCCTATATTAATAATTATAATAGTAACCATAGTCATATTTTAAAGAATTCTGAGCTATTATTTGTCTAATATAATAGTTATAATAATAATATTTAAAATTGTAATGTAATTCTTAGAGAATGATAGGAGATACCTCAACGAAGTTCGTTTATATAGACTTACCCTGCATACCGTATATGTATTGTTGCTTTAGTATGCTTCAATTTATTAAGGCGAAGCGAAACAACGTTTTAAAAACTGTTTTAGTCCTGTATAATGCGATTAGGGAAAACTTGTACGTTTTAGTTTATAACACATAATGTTATTAAGTTAAATTTGTATGAATGTATATTTGTGTTTTATTATAAATCTTTCTAAAGCAACATCATACCAACATAATGAATGAATTATTTTTATTTTAGAATTTTTAATTTAGAATTATTATTATTTAATATTTAAGAAGTTTTGGAATGACGGAGTGTCGAGCTTGCTTTCCTTTGATTGAAGCCAATCAAAATGGGCCAAAAATAAAAGTATCTATTTGTCTATTGTAATATATTTGTCTAAAAATAAAGACAAATAAAAACTACTCTCACCTCTCAGTCCAGTGGCGATTCCTTTCAGCGATGAAACAGAATCCGTGAAGATTGGATGTTGAAAAGTACTCTGTTATATAGTCTTTGAATTTTCTCATACCGCCAAATAAAATTGACAAGTATTTCAGTAAGTCCATTTCCAATAATCCAAAGAAGCTTATTTAAACAACGGAAACTATGTGAAAGTGAAGAAATACTGAGATTCAGTATATGTTTATACAAAAGTAAGTGATGATGCCCTATATAATTTTTTATCGTGTTAAAATGAAATGAAATACAATCTTCAATTTGGAAACGGTTTTGTGACAGTATTTATTTTCTGTTCATAAAAATACTACTATCCTAAACTCTGGTGATTAGGCTAGTCCCGCTGTACATTAGCGTATTGTTGGTTACTATAGCTTTGTTATCATATCCTTGGTTTGAAATGTTGTTCAGACAATAAAATGTTTTGTGTGCTTTGTTTTGTAAAAAAAATAAGAAGGACTATTTTCAGAGTATGTAACTGTTATATTTGGAACCAAAAAGAACAATTTTATATTAATGATAAATATATATGAAAAAAATGTTATTAACTTGTGGGTTTTAAGAATGAATCCATGCATCTTTTTAAGACCCCCTGATTTATTTAAAAAAATCAAATTGACTTTTCCTCCAATAATTAAAAATAAAAAGTATTTATATGTTTTTTATATTATTTATTTTTAGGACAATGATGTTTATTTGTTCCTAAAATGGTATATTCTGTTTATAGTATATTTTTTTGTTTTATAGTATATTTTGATTCTTTGTTTTTGTATTTTTATTTAAAATAAAAACTTTAAAATATTTTTATTTGTAACAATATTGATAAATTTGGCTATAAAAGTACTAAAACCATCAATGCATTATCTTCTGTGTTTTTGGACATTAATGGACAACAATTCTTGCCTTATTTTTAATGTGTTTGGACAAATAAGATGTACTATAAAATCTTTATCGCTATCTCAGAAACAAATCTGAGTTTGTACATACAAAATCAAAATAGAAAAATTAAAGGTTGAAGCTTCTTTTTCTAAACGAATTGCCTGATCGACTGCAGGGCCCTTAAACTGTGTTACAAATCTATAACATTATACTATAATACACTCATTTTTTGCTCTATAAACAATAGAGTAAAACTCTATTGTTATAAAAACCTATTGCTTTTATTTTAATACAGCATAAAAGCCATAAATAATTGATGAGAAACATTTAAAACGAATACCAAAAACATTAAAAATCAATTGCTCAAATCTCGAAATCTTTATATAAAAGCAGTGTCACAATATTCTTTATTGTTCAAGATTATGTTGTAGGTAAAAGGTTTTTCAGTAAAAGTTAATCCGTAGCACGAAGGAAAGTGTTTAATTATAGGTTTATCTTTGTCTCGGTTGCAAAAACTGTAATACCCTTCCTTGGCAAGTGTTGGTAACTAACTAATTTAAATCCATCGGCCTGTGGACCTTGTCATCACACAAAGATTTCTCTTTCATAGAAAACTTTATCTCGAGGAAAACTTACTTCCCTCCCATGTTATGTAAATAATAATTGCTGCAATTAAAGGTAAAAAAGTAACATTTTGGGAACCACTGGTTTAGGAACCGGCAAGCATCATCTAAAAGGATATACTCTAGTGGAAGCACAAAGTATTTTTTTTTAAAATAATATATAAATTATATTTTAAAAATAAATACATAAATTAATTTAAATAAACAGATAATTTTAAAAATTTACTGCACTTAAAGTTTAAAATAAATAAGTTTTACGACTAATAATTATGTACATAAAATAAATAAAATTACATACACAAAAGAACTGAAGATTACTTTATAATTTAAATAACATATTTCTAATAAATAAGTTGAGAGTAAATTTGACTCTGCCTGGCAAACATTTTTGATGCGTCAACATTAAATTCAACGAAATACGGTTCAAATAGTCCTAGACACTTAAGTATTATAATCTTCCCTTATAATATAAAATTATATTATAAAGACTTCTTACATTATAAAATTTCTTAGTTAATCATATCATGAAATAAGATTAAGTAGACAGAACTTGTTATTCAATATTCAGAATTATTACGAAGTAATAATTCTGATGCTTATTGAGGGAAATGATGATATTATTAGATATTAAGATGCTTATTGAGGGAAATGATGATATTATTAGATATTAAGATGCTTATTGAGGGAAATGATGATATTATTAGATATTAAGATGCTTATTGAGGGAAATGATGATATATTAGATTAAGATACTATTGAGGAAAATGATGATATTATTAGATATTAAGATGCTTATTGAGGGAAATGATGATGTTATTAGTTATTAATATGCTTATTGAGGGAAATGATGATATTATTAGATATTAAGATGCTTATTGAGGGAAATGATGATATTATTAGATATTAAGATGATTATTGAGGGAAATGATGATATTTTTAGATATTAAGATGCTTATTTAGGAATATAGGCGTATAGGGATATTGATAAATATTTTGATGCTTATTTAGGAAGATTATTAGTTCAATCATCTTCCTAAGTCTTAGACAATACGATTAAGGACAGATTAAGACACTTATTGAGGAAGATAGTTGTATTGATTTGTGTTAAGATTTTTATTAATCTAAACAAACTAGTAAATTCTTTAATAATCAATACGAAAAAGCCTCTCCACAAAGTTAATTTACTGAAATTCAAAACCGGCTTTCAACCTAAACGTTCATCATTAGTGCCGAAGAGAAGAATATATAGATGTAGTTGAGTCTTGTGATATCATGACAGAGACATAAGACTCACCTACATCTATATATTCTTCTCTCCGGCACTGATGATGGCCGTTTAGGTAGAAAGCTGGTTTTGTATTTTAGTAAATTAACTTCATGGACAGGCTTTTTCGCACTGATTAATATAATATACTCCATCTGCACTTTACCTTAATAACATATTCTTTAATGTTTTTTTCATATAACTTTTAAATTGCAACAACATGTTGATAAAAAAATAAAAAATAATAATACATTTTAGAGGCCATTTATAAAAATCGAAGGCCATATTTATCTCATTATATGAAGTCAATGTTGAGGCATCTAAAATGTTTCATTTAGTTAAATAAAGTAAACTAATTAAGATTATAATAAATTCAGTGGAAAATCATTAATTAGCACGATTGAACGTGTTTTACATCAGTCAAAAAATGCTACAAGTAGCATCTGTCATGAGAGCCGGCTCTGTCGAATTTTTATATACATATAAGTAGGTATGTATGTATATGCTCACACTGTTACAAGTATCAGGATAACAAAAAGATTGTTCACAGAGCAAAACGTGTTAAGATTGCTCTAGTTAAAACACATCAAGTTATATGAAGGTATATTGCTAAAAGATGATTAAAGTACACAGAGATAACTAAAAAAGGAGAAAACTGTTTTGACCGAAAATAGCAAATTGCAAAAGCGCAATTTAATTTTGGATCGTGAATTTAATTTAATTGTGAATATTAAATTTTTGTATCATCAGCAAATAATCATTTATATATAAAGCAATAAAAAATTTAAAAATAAAACGTCAATTCATCGAAATTTATATAAATTCATCTTCTCTTTCTAAGACCATCACTGTTTACGGAAAGGATCGCTCTGTTTTCTGTATACGGTGCTGTGCTCTAAGAAGATTTTATTAACGAATCGACACAATCATCTCTAAACATTTACCCATCAGATAAATTATCTGGTTAAAACTCGGTATAGGCAGTTTTTCATTGTATTTTAAATAAAGACAATTTAATAAATAATTTCGTTTCATTTAATTTTTTCATTGTATGGCCACTGCAAGATACTTGTTGTCTAAAGGGTACGTTCAAAAACATTTACCGCTTGGTATTGGTGACTTCAAAAATAAGCCTATAAAGAAAAAATGATTAAAAGTTTTTTGAATTTCCGCTGATTAAAAAAAACAATAAGAAAACACTCTTTTTCCCTTGATTCTTCTTAGCTTCCTCTCTGGTTAACACCTAAAAAATTGGTTAAAACGAACAATTTGTTTTAAATACATTTTACAAATAAAACCATATACCACTAACCAAACCCGATGAGCCGGTTAGTGTTTCTGAACGCACTCTAACAGACAGAAACTAAAAGTATTGCTCAAGATAAAATATTCATCGTGATGGCGAATATGCCTAACAAATAATAATGATAGATCGACTAATGTACTACAATAAATATCAATAAATTAATTCAATATTAAAATAATAAATTAAACAATATTTTAATTAATTAAAAAAATAGATAAATAAGTAATCTAATAAAAAATATTTACAAATTAAAACTTTACACCCTAATTAATATTTTAATTTAAAAGATATAAATGTATTAACCCACGCATGTTTAAATAAATAAAGCACTCATACCAAATTATAAATAGACAATTAGAAATATATATATATATATATATATATATATATATATATATATATATATAATATATATATATATATATATATTATATAGTATTAATTTGTCTTAAATTTTTAAAAAATATTATAAAAATTAATATACAAAAGAGGTTGTTGAGATATTATTAATGGAGCAGGCATAGGTCATTTGTTTGATGAAATGTCATTAAATAAGAAGGTATAAAAAAATTTTGTAGGCGGGGCTCTTTGGGCTCCAATAGTATTTTACAATGGTTCCCAACCTTTGTATTGTTTAGTCTGCGGACTAATGGAACCGCGAGATGGTTTCAGGTGGTCCGCGAGCTTTTATGTGCTGGGGAACCCTCATCTATAGAATCCCTAAAAATTATACAATACGATGGAGAAATCAGCTATTGTCGATACATGAATGGACAGAGCAGCTGATTCTTCAATTGCTTCTTAAACGTAAATGTTGTAGGTTACATTTTAACATTCTACTGCTATGCTGGCTCTAGTATTAATATCTCTATAAAAGCAACAAATATTTAAAAATTTATTGTTGAAAAAATGACGCTAAAATTCAGTATGGTAGGCGAAGGTAACCAAGGGCTTTTATATAGAGCTCAAACTGACGGGACAAGATGTAGCAACACAGTGAGTTCATTTAAAAAGCCTCTAGCAGGTTGGTAAAGGCCCCAAATAATTGTTTGTAGCTATACATTTAATTATCAATACAGTGTTAGCAGAGACCAAAAACCTTGATTTCGGAAACATTCTTGACAGTATCGAACAGAGATATCTACATCGAATTTTCGATTCTCTTTTTCTTAATTCATCAAGTACAGACAACGTCAAATACGTGACGGATCTTAATCCCTTATTGGCACTTGCTCATACCTTACCGAAAAGCGAACATCAATTTTGAATAATGAAATAGCTAAGTGTCATGCATAAAAATATCGTTCGTTGGTATTATTTCAAAATAATTTAAGTGCAACAACATTGATTAGTGCAAAGGAATAAACTTACAAATATATTGGCAACTTAAGGAACTTAAAAAAATAATTATTAATCTACACAATTCCTGTTCAGCAAACTAAACGATAGCGTTATCAGACGCAAGAAAATGGTTTAAGAGAAGCAACGTGGTTGATCTACTTAGACTGCTTATGATCTACATAGATTTAAAATTAAATATCAGTCACGGTTTTATTGCACTATTTTCTCTAGGTAAGAATGCTATCATTTAGTATGTTTATAGTTGGAAATTTTTAAATATATATATATAGTCTTTGGAAGATAATATCTGAGCTTGCTTGATTATTACTTTCATATATTTTGATAAAATTATATCAAAAACTTGTTTCAGCTGAAACAAGTTAGCTAGTTGGAATAAGAGATCTGGTAAAAATTATCCTCTTTATTTACTAGTTTAACCCCAGTGGATTCAACCCTGGGTTGAACACCGAGCTTAGACCTTAGTCTTAACAGGGATGCAACTCTGGGTTTATTTAGAGATTGTCCTAGTGCTAAATTCCCTTGTGGACGTAACATATGTTGTACTTAAGATTCAAAAACTTCAAAGATTTAACAGAAGTTTCAAATTCCAACCGATGAATATGTTTGTTTGAGTTGGAATCCTATTTTACTATTTTGGGATCTTAAATCCAACATACATTTTTAACAGATCAATCATTACAACTATGTTTTCACCTAAAATAAAGTTGTCAAGCTGTCTTTAGAAACAGGCTTCTAGAAGACTTTAAATCTTCTAGATTTACGGTACTGGACCTTTGATGCCGGAATCTACTTTTACACGTTTAACTTCCTAGCATGAACTAATTTGTTGATCTGATTAAACGTTTCAATCATTGGGGAACCCTGTGTAGGCAGAGTTGGAGCGATACAGCCTGAATAGACAGCCTGACAAGTTTGACCATCCTGTCCGTCTTTAGCAGCTTTCATGTACCTGAAGAATCGAAGGATTTCAGGATTATCAGATGACGGCTTTCGCAATTCATTCAATTCTCTAGAAAAAAAAAACAGTTTGTATAACTAAACCATTATTATCTATCAACTTGAAGCATTCGTTACAAAAGCAGCCATACAAACCCCAAACATGATATAAATACAAAACCTGAGGGTAAGGTTTGCCTAGATGCTTTATGAGAACAGAGGCTGAGCACATAAATTCAGACCCTTGATGGTACAGCTAAAAGTCGCTATTTAAATTTTACGCTGTTTACATTGCAACTACAGGTCACATATACTGTTGGGAGTAGGTTAGTGACTAATTTTTAAGACACGAAACGTCTCTTAAAAATTAGTTGAAGTTGAATTATTTGAAATTTTGAAGGTTTATCATACTTTACTTTGTTTTAAGACAATTTAGTGAAGAAGTATAAGAAAAACACCTACAAACTACATGGCTCATTCATGTGACCTAAGCCACTAATTCTCCAACGTTTTTATACCACCATTAGCAAACCATGAGTCACCAAAGCAAGGAAAACATACTTTCCTGACTAGGCTTCTAACCTTGGCATAAACATGTTTTGCTGACAGGATGAATACCATAGTGCATTAGACAAATTAATAATTTTACAAACTGTAATTAAAACCCCCTCTAATTTTTTCTTCGGCCTTATCCCACCCCAAAAGAAAATTATTTTTCTATATCTGCAAAGCTAAATCTTACAGTGTGTCCATACATATGTGTGATACACAAATTAAGTCTATAGACTTAACCCATTGGTTATGTATAAGATAAGGAAACTATATTAATAAAAAGATCTTTAACAAACTTATCAGACCCAGTCGTAACTTAAACTTAACCAAGACATAAATTGTGTATGTAGACATGACATACACAATTTATGTACTGAATTTTGAACTGTTGAAAAGATCTATCTTAAGTTCAATACTCTATACAGAATAATCTGTATAGAAATAAACTTTTGAACTGTCGCTGTATTGTATAAATTAATACAATAACATTTTTCATTGTTCCCTGAATGACTTTAAAATCAAGATAATTATTGATTTCGCCTTTAATATAGATAAAGAAATAAACAATATCGATTTGCTAAACAATACACAATTAGATGTTTCATAGAAATGGTTTAGAGAGGCATCAATTATTGTTCTATTGTCGGCTTGAAAGGATCAAGCATTGCGGTGGAGAGGAGGTTGAGGTAGCATGTTTTCCAATATTTTCCCAATTAATGGCAAAAACGTGAAAATTTAATGAAAAAGTATGGTTGAGGTAGCATGTTGTCCAATATTTTACCAATTAGTGGCAAAAACGTGAAAATTTAATGAAAAAGTATGGTTGAGGTAGCATGTTGTCCAATATTTTCCCAATTAGTGGCAAAAACGTGAAAATTTAATGAAAAAGTATGGTTGAGGTAGCATGTTGTCCAACATTTTCCCAATTTGTGCCAATGACGTGAAAATTTAATGAAAAATTATAAGTGACATTTTAGCGAAAAAAATTATTTCGACTCAAAGGAGATAAAAAGGAAAATATCTCAAGCAAAACTCAAGTTGATTTCATGAACCGGCATACTTTGTCTCTAACAATTGTTTAACGATGGAACTCACTATACGACCTTTCCTCGTGATTAATATATTCTAGCCGAAATATTATCCCGTTAGCTATGAATATATAAGCGTGGTAAAAACAGATAATTCTTAAGACAAAGTGATTGTTTTGATTCTTTCTTGTTTAACTTTCTCTTCCTCTCGTGTATGATTTGAAGAATAGGAAGACAAAAATAAAAAGCAAAAAGTATGAAAGAGGAAATAAGGAGTGTCTTAAGATTTGCTGTAAGGTGTGCCAACTTAATTCTTTGAACTTCTTGTCACTAAAAAAACTAAATCAAAGTTTAGTTTATTATTGACACATATACTAATTTAAATACAAAAATAGATACATCATTTGATATTACCGCGTTTTGCAAAAGATAAATAGTTGACACAATATATTTGTGGGATAGAAATTATGTTGTATCTTGCACAATTAAATTGTATAAAAATTGATGTATACAGATATAAATACGTAAGAAAGCAATAGATTCTGTCACTCGGGGAATATTTATGAATATATTTACTTCGTATATTTTTATTACACTATATATTATAACATAAGGGTAAACTATCAATAAAAGAAAAATGTAAAATATTAACAACTTCGGTAAAAAAGACAAACGCTATGTTTTCAAATCTACTTGGTACTTCTTTTAGGGAATTTCCTTTGTAAAAAATTCACTACCGAAACGGGACGGAAGTACGGTGTGTGACACAAATCCGTTTTAAAAGTCCATATATACTCTGACTTCAGTTTCGCAAA
Source organism: Microvelia longipes (assembly GCA_018340805.1). NCBI lineage: Eukaryota > Metazoa > Arthropoda > Insecta > Hemiptera > Veliidae > Microvelia > Microvelia longipes. The sequence goes on from JACMZG010001913.1 coordinate 32,899,509, forward strand.
TATATTAATATATATATATATATATATATAATATATATATATTATATATATATATATATATATATATATATATATATATATATATTATATATATAATATATATATATATACATTTGTATTTAGCATATAAAAACGTATGGACACTACATGATGATAAAGATATTTCAAGCCACCTGTTTTAATGCACGAGAACGCTTGTGCCAATATTTTTTTTTTCTGAAGCATGAACATAAATAAACATTTTTTTATGAAACTTATAAGATAAATCAATCTTATTGAGAATAAGGTTGGTTTGCTGGCGACGCAAATTTTTTTTAAAAAACAGTATAATTTAGTGTTAAAGAGTTGAACCTTGTCACTTAAAGTTTAGTTGTGAAAAGTAGACGCATCAGCATTATTCTTTTAGCATCTAAAAAATTTCAACTGCTCTTTAACAAATATAAATAAAGCAGATGATGCTATTCAAAGAATAGATCAGTTGAGGGTGTTTAAAAAAGAGAGGCATTGAGAGTGTTTAAAAAATAAAGGTTGAGGGAGTTCAAATAATAGAGCAGTTGAGGGTGTTGAAAGAAGTTTTAAGACCTATTTAAGCAATACATGTTAAATGAACAAAAATTGTTATATTAATCAGCTAAAATATCCTGACGTACTTACAGCTACAAACTATAGAATATTTGCTTAAACATAATTTTAGAAATTTTTTAAAAGTGTTTTAAAGTGTGTTTTTTAAAAGTGTTATAATTTCTTACAATGATCTTCATTAGCCTATATTGTTGCCTATATAGTCTCAAGGTGAAAACATATTTTCTAATATGTAAGCTAGAAAAAATATTTCTAGCTCCAAATGCTTGTGACCTAAAATGTTTGCCTTTTTGTTTCCTATAACTAGTCAAAACAAATTAAAGGAATATTGTCTGAAGAATTTAGAGTTATAAAAAAATGAAATTATGAGTTGAGACAGGTTTTTCGACAATATTGTTTAAAAAATGGATGTTAAATGCAAATATGGATGACAAACGTTAGAATGAAATAATCATAAAAAGAAACCATAAATATCTTTAATAAATGAAACAAACCAAGTAAACTAAAGTCCTTTTAACTTTCAAGGTATAAATTAGAAACGAAGATAATTCTATTGTTGGTCTAAATAGAGAATTTTAAACCAGCATTATTGTATTTTAAGTGTTTGAATGTGTATCTCTTAGTGTATCTCTCAGCACTATGTTTAGTTCACCTCTTTGACTGAGAACAAAGAAACTACTAAATATTATTTTCTAGAGAATTTTAAGTCAAAATAGCTAAAATTGAGAATAGTGGAAGTACAGCGAGGCAAGCCAGCAGCTTTGTAACTTAAAACAAGGGAGAAAGTCCCGGAATAAAATAGGATTAAGTTTTAATTCTATAACTGGAATCAAGTGTGTCAGAAATTTTGGTAAATGCCACGAATTTATAGACGTTCCAAGAAGATCATCGCTGTTACATAAATGGCATTGTTGTGAAAGTTATAGGGAATGGTCTCTCTGTTAGCTTCCGTCCTAGATTGTTATGGAGAGTTGAAATTTTTATCAAAAACTAATAATCTTAGTAAACCAGACATCATCCGATTTGGTGATTCATCCGATTTTGTAAAATTAAAAAACTTAAATATATTCTTTCTTATAATTTTAATTAATTGTAACATTATTTTATGACCGTATTTAAACTTTTAAGACACCTAAACAGACGCACAATGTGAGATTTGTCCTTGAAATTCATGGAAAACAGATCTCAAATTAAATACGTTATACAATTTTAATATAAGCGCCTTTTATTTTTAAGAGGTGCATATATTTTAATTGTATAACACTCCAAGAAGGATTAAACGACAAATAATTAAAATTAATAGAGAAATAGCATGAAAGATATTTTTCATTTCCTAAAAGTAATTAAATTTTTAACAGGGTCATTTTTTTCAGTTACGGCTATCTCTCTTGCTGGTTTCTTTAATTCTCGGCACTTTCTAATAATGTATTAAGGAACTTAAAAAAAAAAAATAATTGTCAATCGCAATGGTTTTATGCAAGATTTTGACTGAAATTGCAAAATTCCATGTATTTTAATCCATGCAATTTTTTAAATTGCTGTATTTTTGGAATTTGTTCTTTGAAATATCATTATCAAATAAAATAAAAAATAGTTTACCTGCTAAGTTGGGCTGAGACTAGGTTACTATATGGTGCAAACTTGGCTGGATTCGAGTACATATCACAGACAAGTCGTTGTCGACACAGTTCTGAAGATGTGCCTAGTTGCTGGAATACTGAGTCCAGCCTTGATAGTAGTGGAGAATAGAACGGATCGTAATGAGCTAGCAACTGGGATGAATTCGGTATTTTGTGGAATATCTAAAACATTACGCATTTAAAATAGTTATATACCAAGGATTCTCAGGTTAGCTTGATGAAAAGGTAAAGGAATTGAGGTGTGTCTGGAGACACTGCAAGAGTTCAGTCCACAAAACAAGACATTATGCTTATTGTTAAAATTTGGCTGTTGGAAATTATGAAACAAATAGTGCTCCAGTTTGTATATAGTGCTAGATCTTAAACCATTTCAATAAATAAACCTGTACGACTTCTCTGACAAAACCTATAAGTTTAAATGCTGAATTTGTTAGACGTTTCCGAACTGAACTTAAATTACTCCAAATTGAACTGACAATAGTTATTGCAAGTCATCATGTCCCACCCGTCAGTTATCGTGAGAACCTTTATCCTGTTCAGATCTCCTCTTATTTCTATCAGTTAGTAGTTATCACGCCCTGCTGACATGAGGCGAATTCAAACAAAAGTAGTAAGTAAATTTCGATATCAAACCATTGGACGAACTAAACTCAATTAATAAACTAACAATGATTCAGATTACAAATAAAATACTATAATCGAGCATTTTTCCACCTCTGCGATATAGTGTAGATATCAAATATTTTTATTATTATAATTATCCAATATCTACCAATATAATAATAGGAAAAGGAGAACATTAAACTTATTTCAAGCCAAAATTACGGGCTAGTGACTTCAGGAAAATACGAACTTGTAGTAGTATTCATGGTAAATCAGGTTGTTTTGTGTATTGCCTAAAATGTGAAAATGAGACTCATCTTAAATAATACATTCTGGGTGTATAAAGTCTTACTATTAATATCCCTAAATATGTTTTAATTTAGAAACGCAAAAAACCATAAAATTATGATACCTTATAATCTTGTTGAGCGTCTTTGGTGTAAAAGCTTCCATGATGTTTAGTTGGTAGTCCTGGCAATTTAGACGATAAAGGTGTGTACCTGTTAACATAAGTGTTTGAAAATAAGGGAAACAAGTAGAACGATATATGAAATTAGTAGGAATAAGATAAATAAAAGTGAAAACAAAATACAAGACAGTAATTATTTAAGTAAAAGATTGAAAAGAGAGACGAAAAGGTAATAAAAAGAAAATAAGGAAAAGAATTGATAAATAAAAGTGAAAAAAATGTCAAAATGTAAAAAGAAGATAAAATAAAAGGAACAAACATAAAAAGTGACTGAAGTACAAACTAGTGAAAGTCAAAAGGAAATGACAATAATCAATTGAACTGATAATAAGATGTACAAAAGAAAATGTAGAGGAAATTAGAGTGAAATTGATTCTACGTTTTGTTGCCAACAAAGGATTATAAATTGTAAAGTAGAACGGTAAATTATGAATAAGAACAGATAAAGCGTTAAACAAAAAAAATTAAATTAAATGTTAAAGGAGACAAAAGGAAAAAATATCAATAATGATACTAAAACTTTAAAAAGAAAATATTTGTTATTAAAGAAACAGAAATTAGGGTCCTACCCAAATCTAATTTCATATAATTTTCTATCATAATTTGCGGAAAAGTGAACAACCCACTGAAACCGGTCAGGAAAATATGATAAAAATTGTACAAATTATAGGAATAATAATAAAAATCAAAGAAAATAAGAACGAGTCATGTTTTGCAAAGGCAGTCATAAAGTCGACCTGTATTACTTGCTGATAATTATGACTATTAAATCTCATATTTCATAGAATAGTGAGGTATGCGCAGGTGCGCATTAAGATGCAATATTAGAAGCTAAACGATTGTTTTAAAGTCAGTGACCATAAGACCCATATGACATGTAGGTTGGACATAAAGACGTGAACGCTTATAACTTTAAATACCATAATTCAAAGTGACCCGTGACCATTTCACACGTGAATTAGTCATTTGTCAAGTCACTTTCACAGTTCTATTATTTTCTTTCATTTTTCTTGTTTTCTTTTTCCTTATTTTGTAGGCAACCTTAAATACTACAATATAGTATTATGATGTCTCATGAGATAATATTATTTTCTATTGAAAATTAGTAAATACATCGGTTAGTTTTGTTCAGAGGTTCCCAACCTCTGAACAATGAGACTCAACCTCCCGAGAATGTTTTAAGTAGTTTACGGAACAATTTTAGATAAATAAAAACGGTAATCTCTCCACAAATTTAAAACTATATTTGCAAAGCAAATATAGTTATAGCAAATATAGACATAGGCTTTTAACTGTTAACAGCCATCATCAGTAAAATGAAAAATCACCAACAATGTAAAAACATAATTAGATAGTTTATAATAGTTTTATAATTTTATATTATGGGTGAAAGAAAAGAGTCTCTCCACAAAAATATTTTATTGGCAAAGCGTGTAAGACACGGCTCACCGAGCTTTTACCATCTAAAAAGAAGAAGTAGTTATTTGTGGTTTTTTATTTTATTTGTGTCATGTTTTATTAATTTCATCTTTACTTTAAGGCACTGATGATGGCCTCATGCTAGGTTGAAAGCGCTTTGCCAATAAAATATTTTTGTGGAGAGACTCTTTTCTTTCACCCATAATGAACGACTCCACTGGTGCTCAATTTCATCTAATTTTATATTGTTACAAATCCATAAAAAAATAAATGAAAGTTATTGTTCGGACAATTAGTTTTTATTTATGAACCCCTTATTGCAAGATCCCCCATTGTAGATAAATGGTACCCCTGTCTTTCTGATTACCCCTCCCCCAACTAATAAATTCAATTACACTCATTGCTAACCCCCTGTTTTTAACGTTCTAAATATAGCCTTGCGAAGGTGCTATTAATAATTTACAGTAAATTCATAATTTATAATTATAGTTCACTGCTGAATCGCGATTACTTGTATAACAAAACAATTCTTACATAGCCTTTACTCAATCTTATTTCATAAAATATGAAGAAGAAACAATAGAATTACTGTATAATATTTGGAATCCCATTTTTTTCGGCCTACTTACTACCGACAGAAAATAAATGTTTCTTCGGAAATTCCTTAAAAATATATTAAAACTAATATCTGTTTTAAGAAAAAAAGAAAAAGTCTCTCCAACAAAATTTATTTATTGAAAGAACTTTCAACCTAACATGAGGCCATTAGCACATGATAGCTGTTATCATTATTATTTATTATAAAAGCACTAAAAAGGAATATAATAATTAAAGCATTAAAAAAGAATATAAAAAAAACATTATTAATAATAATCTAATTATATAATTAGATTTATATAATTATTTTCTAGTCATTTGAGATGCCAGATCACTGAATTCTATATTTTCATTTCAATTGTTTAACTTTAGCACACTGCTGTTGCTAAATGGATAGCAATTCTAAAAATTGGAACACTTGCAAATGTTTGGGGTTTAATATAGAACACAGTAAAAAAAATCACTGCTCTAGACTAAAAATTAGAACCAGGGGAACTCAAAAATGAGGAACACTTCCACCCTATCGGCCTTTTGATTCGTTTACACGGAATTGTCTTCTGTATATTTCGTTATTTTTTGTTTTATATGCACGCATTAGGTACGCTTGATTTATCTACATACCTCTCGGCAAAATCTTTGGTGGGTTGATTAAAAGGTGGGTTGAGAGCTGCTAGAGTGGCATGCGACTGTGATGGAATGGTCCACATAGCTCCATTATCACTTCCAGCGCCATCTTGATCCAAATCAGTCTGATCTTTGAACTCAAAATCGCCTACATCGTGGTGCTGTTGTCCAGCTGAACTTCCTGAAGCTACGCTGCTAACTCCTTTACCCACTAGTTTCCCAACGTGGGAGAGAATAGTCGGTAAGAACATGGCCACCAAAACGGATTTTACTATCTGCATACCTAAACAGTCAAACATTAGGATGCAAAATCTAGAAACAAAATAAGGACAATATTATGCTGGAGAGGTTCAACAAATTTCACGCTTTAATTCCGCCATTAACATCATATTGAGGCGGAATTGTCAAATGACGACGTTAATGTCGAAATAAGTAGCTTTTTTTCCTCTCCTACTGCCGTAAGTGTATAACGTCCCAAACACCACATAACACTAAAGACTTTGGATCCATATTCTATGCTAAGGAGGATCGCAGTGAGACTGAAGTAATACTAATACCAATTTGGATAATCATGACATTCTGAGGACGACCTAAGCGCGTCCAAAGTTGTAAGGTTAAGTACCGAAATATCAAGATTTTTAAGAAAAGTTCCAGAACCAAGACTAATTAAAAAGGTTGTAGTTATACCGCAAGTTGAAGGAGCAATGATGAATCAGCTACCGTCGATACTTGCTGTTCAGGTATATTCATATTCATATTCATATTCATCCAACATCAAGTATCGGCGGTAACTGATTCTTCAATTGCAAAGTCTAATATTAGTTCAATCTTCTTCAATATGTATTTCTAACATAAGAATAAAGCATCATAAAATTGTCTCCTGAAATTTATTGCTAAACAATATTAACTTAATGCTGAACTAAAAGTAAGCAAAAGGAAAAAAACTTACATGCTAATAATAATAATCTATGTCATGAATATTAATATTAATAAACTATAGGTCTTAAGGCTTCCGGTGATGAGCCAGGTCCATAGCTAGACTAATCCCTGAAGTGGCGATGTACCACACACCTTCAAGGGACTTTCGCTGAAAAACTGGCCAGGCGACCCTTCCCCCCTGCTCGCACCTTTTTACAAGCCTGTGGTGAAACAGGTTAATGTAGAAAATTACTACGTACACACAGCGTATTTAAAAGGTGATCGTATTCCATACGCATTAAATACGATAAGATTCTCGCACCGTATTTGTTTAGTCGATCGAGTGAGATTACGTGATAACTGATCCCCCCAAAACATCGCGTCTCATATGTTGAAGGTTTTGGTTTCAAGGTAGTTTAAAACAAAAAAAAACATATAATTAAATTGTTATTTCTTTCTATAATAATAAAGTTACACTAAAAAAATAATATTCCAAAAGTTATTTTGTGAAAAACGCTAATATTTAAGTGAAATAAAAGTTTGACAAAAAGGTTATCCGTGCATACAGCCTATCGGGGGATCCGTTTATCCATCTCTCTAGTTCTAGTGTATGTGATTGGATTCTCTCCGCATAGTTCATACAGCTAATATTACCGTATTAAGATATCGTACTGTATACGATCCGCGGATTTAGAAGTGTGTGTGAACGTACTAAATGAATCCGCCGTTTTGCATTCACTTTAGGCATTAACTTCAAGTATGTAACAATTCAAAACTGAATTGAAAATCAGCCCCCTTCTCGTATCTTTAGTTCAGTTTTGTAGATAATTTCATACATCCTTGAGGATGCTTTCCACAGCGGAAGCGAAGCGTCGGATTCATAATTTTCATTCATGCGGCCACCACCAAAAGACTTAGATCTTCATGTCAATAATACTTGCAACTGATCGTAATGTCAGTCACTTGAGGGGAACATTAAGAAGGGTTTCTAAGAAGAACATTTTTAAGATTACGAACGAATGTCATTCTTCAAAAATTATTTATTTCGCCTTGCCATGTCAGGCATCTTCAAAGTATAATTACTAACAAAATATTAGTTCTTAAAAGTCAAAAATATACTTTTTTATTCATAATTGCGTACGGGATGATAATATGTTATACATACCTATAAATACTGGTAGTAGAAGTTTTTTAAGACCAAATGCCATAAAACCAAGACCGAAACCAGTTAGAAAACTGTTTTTGCCAAAAGCAAATCTCGCTGAAACAGACAAAATAAATACATGTATGTCAACAATTATTTTGTTTAGTTTGTTGTTTTAAGAATAATTATAAGAGAATTTTAATTTAATAAAGTAAAGACAAATGTGTAGTGATTTATTTCTCGAACATAATGAAATATCTTCATAGAAGGAAAGTCTATATAATGATAGAGAATGTAACCTGAACCTGAGACAATGTGACCGCATTATAAGGACAAGATGTACTACAAGTTCTTTCTAATCTAATTTCATCTACTACAAGGTCTTATAACGTCAAAAGTATAATAAACTACAAATTACAATTTTATTTAATCTATTTCTTATGACTCAGTATTTTGTCGTACAAATGTATCTATTTTTTTAGTTATTATTTAATCCTAAAAACTTAACTGTTTAATATGTGGAGCTGTAAATATCGGCCACTAAACGGCCGCTTATTGTAATTTGTTAAAATAAATAAATAAATGCATTTGTTTAAAATATTTGTCTTGTATGTTTTGGTTATTTTAGCGAATTTTCTTCAAGAAATTCATTTCCTGACAACAGGAAATCCAAACAACATTTTTGGGGTTGCTTAGAAGACGGAAGTGGAAGCTAGAGGAAGGGATCGATTCCAATTGGCTTCCTAGCGACTAAAATTTATAGATACGTCTCCGAAGGAGCTTTATAGAATTTAATGACAATGAACCGTATGTCTTTAACACTTGGAGCACAACTCGTAATTAGAGGCTAACAGAGATTATGCCTAGAACTAAGCAGATCTACTAAACAGGAAGGCTACAGTCATCCGGTTATAACTTTCCCTAGAAATTTCCCTGGAAGAGCACACTCCAACCACCACAAGGTTGGTGAGGAATAACAAAGGAGTTATCAATCTTCAATGATGTCTTCGACAATAGCTTATTTAATTGACCTTATACTTGATGAAGAGAGAGAGATTAAGCTGGCAAGGGAGAGCTGAAAACTTGAGAAGTGAAGAGCTGGTAAGACTTGAGTTGAAGGCCAAAAGACTTCTAGAGTATTACGATATTACTCAAGAGACTATTTGATCTCAAAAACTTAAGACGACTCTTGATTTGATAGATCGAAGAACAACACAAATTAACAAGTAAATCCACTAATATATGCACAATTAAGCCAAAAATCTCTCTTCTAATTGGTCAAAACTGAAAGAAGCGAATCCTCCGTCAAACTATAGGACGATGTTTTTAGGCCATTCTCATGAAATAAGAAGAGAAGGAGATATCAGTAAGTCTTAAAAACATTATACATACATCTGTGTTAATATATATATATATATATAATATATATATATATATATATATATATATATATATATATATATATATATATATATCGTGGTAATTACTTCTTACCACGTCTAAAATAAATAAATAAATAAATATATATATATATATATATATATATATATATATATAATATATATATATATATATTTATTTATTTATTTATATTAGAAAAACTTTATTTCGAAGGGACAGATTCTTGGTTACGGTGATAGAGATTGCTTCGTAAATGATTGCTTCTCTGGGCGCTGGAATGACCAAGTAGAAAGACTGTAGGTTAGATAGTCTTCCTACGACAAAGGAGGTAAGACTGATCCATTCCTTAAGCCTTGACATTCTTTCATAAAATATTTTGTTTTTCATTCTTGGTATTCATCAAATTTATTTTCTTTCATAAATTCAAGATCATGAAAGTAGAAAAATAGATATTAAATTTAATTGGCGTTTAAATTAATTATGTGATTTTTATTGATTATTGTTATTATTGGAATAGTCTCAGCTATAAGACCGTATACTATGATGATTATTTTGTTTTATATTGCTTTAAAAGGTAATAACAATCTTATGGAACATCCATTGAACACTATCTACACATAATTAAGTTCAAGCTGAAAAGGGATACAATTAACGCTTAAATTCAATGCATTTAAAGAGAAATAACACCGGAAATAAAAGTTATCAATAACTGGATAACTCTCTAAATCAGATCACACAATTATCAGTTTAGCGAATTTTCATCATAAAAATGACGCTAATGAGGTTGTTTACTTTTCCTTTCCAGTCTACTATAGATATAATATAAAATATAGCCACCCTGAAAATTGGAAACAAAGATTTCATCGGAATTTTCCGTTTTTAAGACGTTCTGATTTGTTTCATCATGTTGTTTGATTGTGTGAATGCGTGTGTCACGCTGAATCCCGTTCTGTTTAATCTGAAGACTTGAAAAATGGAGCAAATATCAACCTTTAGGGTCTAATTGTGTTCCACAAAAAATGAAAATTTTTGAATTCGTTAACCCATTTTACTGACTAATCATATATTTTACAGAACAGAAAAAATGCATTAAAAAATAAAAAAAGTTGACTTCTTGCGTGAAAATTTAACAGAAATGTACCTTCAAAGATATAGTATAGGTTTCTTTTGTGATTGGTCGACACAATAGTATTAAATGGTATACAACTTTCCTAACCTTGACCCTGTAAATTAACTTTTATTACTATAGTTCTTATTCAATGAGATGAAATAGAAAGATTCTTTTGAATAATCTCCTCCATAATAAGGTAACACATTATATAAACATTAGAGATTAAACGGATCCCTACATAACTGTTAATGGATTTTCAAAAAATGAGCTTATGAGGTTGCTGCCAACATAGAAATATATACATATATATATATATATATATATATATATATATATATATATATATATATATAATATATATATGTTAAATCTTCAATTTAAATGCAAGACTGAAACTTATATTTCTTAACAATTGACAACAATAACTTTATATACTAAAAAGTGTTATGTCATGATTGACATGAATTCCTACATACATATATATATATATATATATATATATATATATATATATATATATATAATATATATATATATAATTTTTTGGATGCTTTCTCGGATTTTCATTAAGACTCGGTACGAATAGCACTCTTATTAATGTTTAGAACCTTATTGTTGGGTTTAATGTCATTAACTTATCAAAATGACCCAGCAAAATTTCAAATGATCACAAACTCAGGTGATCAAGCTGAAAAGTTAATATAAGCATACAACTTTGTATGGTTAAGACATATAAGAAGGTTGATTTTATTATTAGAATCAGTTTCGATTTTATCGATTGACTTGTATAATAAGCATGTGTAAGCGAATCATGTTTTATTGTCTAATACATTTAAATTTCGCTTACATCGTGTCATTATGCCAGTTACATAAACTAGTAATAAGACAACCTTATATAAAATGACAACCATGTAGCAGCGAAACTGTCCTAAACGCCAACGTCCTCTTGTTTTTTAAATAGTGTTCGGACAAGAGGATTAGGATAAGAATTTAATTTCATATGAAATGAGCTGTGACGTGGAAAAACAAAGTCTTTGACAACCGGAGTTTTGAGGTCATCGTGGATGGTTTGGTTGGATTTGAACCAGGGAACTTAAGCTATTTCGCGGAGGACTTTAGACTGAAGTTCTTGAATACCTTTTGGGAAAATAAGGTCGCCAGGCTATGCTAAACCCCATACTTCAACACTGCATGACTAAGATGGTATTATAGTGCTTTTGTAAAGGAGTAATTTGTTATAAAGATGGAGGATTCCGACACTACGGTTCCTTTTCAAAGGCCTAAAGATTTGAAAGAATTAATTCACATGATTTTGGAGTAAACTTCATTTTTTAGTTACTTCATAGCGACCGACATTTCTCCTGTTGTACCTCTGAAAAGGAAATGACTAAACCATGTCCGGGTTCAATACCCAATCTGAGACATCCGTTAAGCTACTCAATATTCTTACTAAAAAATTATATAAAGAATTCTTACAAAAAATTTAATGATGATTAATGAAGTAAAATATGCATTTCCTTTATAAAATGAACAGTTAGCCAGTAATGAATATTTTCCATGTTGTAAAAGCTAATTTTCTTTTAAATTAAATATTATGTAAACATAGCAAAACATAAAGGTGCCACACTCTTTGTGTTTTGCTATGTTTGCTAAAGTTCAGAAACGCCAAATTATTTCCATTTATATTTGAGTTATCCCACTGCGGTTTTTCGCTATCTTCAAAATGCATCGAAACTAAGAGCAACGTTTTAATTTTTTCGTAATTTTAAATTGTCGAATAATAAAACTCTGGTTTGCATCGAATGGTTTCTTGTTTTAGAGCTTTTGACTCGCTTGCCGATTTTTCAATAGCTTCTTCAACTTCCGTTAATTATAACCTCTTTCAATGTCCACAAATATAACCAGCATGAATGTCTACTATTTTTGTAAAATCAATAAAATTAAGCAGTATCGAGCAAAATCAGTGCCTGGATGGGTGTCCATTGGGAATAAAACGAATATATTATTGTCTGAGGACAAACAAAGCGAGTCCAGACGTGTTGCAGTACACATTAGGTGATTTTTATACTTTGTGGACGAGCGAAACGAGTCCGAAGTAGTGGGGATGAGCGTAGCTAATATGACGTGGTGAGGAAAAGTTCCGAGGTACCACGTACTCGTTTTTTTAAGTTATGCATATTTTACCCCTATTGTCTGAATATTAAATTTAATATTATTAGAAAGTATACAAACTACTTTTTTCGGGTAGGATTAATATTAATAGAAGCGTTAGATTGGAATTGACAACAAAATCATGAGAACTATTCCATTCTAATCCACGAATTTGAAGTTTTGAGCAATGTTTAATTATGTAGACGAATTTAGAATATTAGTAAAAATAGAATGGAAAAAATAAGTAGAAATTTACACTGAAATATATCAAAATATCTTTTTGTGTAAACACAAAATCCTATACGCCAGGTATCAAATATCTGGTAGAATACCTCAAAATTTCCGGTCCGGCCAGTTTTCATGTGTTTTTTTTATTTATTTATTTTTAATTATAGATCCTGACCCACATTTTTTTACTTTTTTTGCCTACAACATTAGGTGTAAGGGAAAGTATAATGTTCGCCCAAAAAATCCGAAACCAAGATATCATAATAATTATCCGTTTCAGGTATTTTTGACTGCTTTTCATCATGCGTTTGTCTGTGTAAATGTTTGTGTCTGTGAGTAAATGTGTGTGTAACTGTCTTTCTTTGTGTCTCAGTCTGTGCTATGCATAACACCCGCTGTGTATGCAACAGAGTTGAAACTTGCTCTAGAAGAATTTAGGTCAAGTTGTGCTTCCCGAAGTGCTCCCGGAAAATGATATTTTTAGACTATTATAAACTATATCTAGGTTAAAAAAAAAAATTAAATTGAAAATTTGATTGATCGAATTGACGTGTGAAACATTTCAGTTTGATATAGTATTGACTGTTACGCAACCTCAAAAGTTGAATACCTTTATTTCTTATGCACTCTGCTGCCGCGCCGCCAAAGAGAAGAAGCTGAAGATTGCCTCTCAAATTAAATAAGGCTCCTTAGTATTGCCAACCCAGCAACTTCATTTTGAAACGCCAATGACCGTCTTCAACCAAAACGGACAAGACTTAGCGGACCAAAGATTTTGCGGGGAGTGTTTAACCACGCAAGTAGTATTTAGTTAGAATTTTATTTGTATCCATAAATTAGTTGCTTTAATGAAAAACCAAGCCGCTACACCGCCGAGAAAGTACCTATACGGGAACTTTAGTAAAAGTACCTGAATAAGAGATGTGGTAAGAGTACTTGTACGAGAGATGTGGTAAAAATACTTGTACGAACGTTGTGATAAGAGTACCTGTACGAGAACTGTGATAAAATCTTGTACGAGAGCTGGGGTTCGAGTACTTTTACAAAAGCTGTAGTAATGGTACCTAAACCAGAGCTTTAGTAAGAGAAATACAATTACACTAAATATTTCGTTTTTCACCAGTTTGTGTAAGATTTAGAAGCAGGCATAGGAGCAATCAAGAATTTCCAGTAATGCTTTAAATAACATAGAGATGCTTAGTTCCATTTATGGCAGTCAGTAATTATGTACTTTTGATTTTAAATTTTATATTATTTACATAATTATTTTCAAAATTTTACGCAAATAAACCTGTTCTTTATCCCAAATTTTAAACGCTTTTGAGCTTATGACTATAAACATCTTTAAACAAGGATTTTAAATAAGTCCATCTAAATTTTATAACCTTTCAAAATCAACAGATAAAATTTTATCTCCGTCACAAAGCAAGAATTTTCGTGAAACCTTTAAAAAATTTTTATGATATTTTTTTTATTACTTTTTTAAAGTGAAGCATGAGAAACAGTTTCTGCTTTAATGAATCAGCGAAGTTTATTTTTATGAGTACTCTATTCCAAATAATATTTTATACATAAATTATACTTAAATTATCTTTAAGTATAAAACATTCCTGGATTAACATTCCAATTGATTTTTAGCGGATTTCCTTCGGAAATAATTTTTTAACTTAAAAGTTAATTATTTTTATTAATTACATATTTAAGTTATATATATATATATATATATATATATATTACAGGTTACTATACCTAGATAATAACATAGGAATTAGTCTTACTTATTATGAATAATGCTCTTGATTCTCTTGACTCAATATCATCTTAGCAATAACAATATAGCTTTTGAATGCTTAACGTTACTGTCCGTAAATTGACTTCAAGTTTTTATTAGTCAAGTCAGTCTGTAGTCAGAATGTACATAAAAATTAATTCAAGTCAGTCACAAGTTAAGTTCAAAGTCCTACATACGAAGTCAGTACAGTAAAGAAAATTCTTAAGCGTACTTTACTTATATTAATTAACTCTACATTGTTAACCAGTATACGGTACTTTATTCTACATCACCAAAACTAGAAATATTACAATCGCTTATAATTAGAAGCAAATTTGATTCCAATGCATCGCAAGTCAGCTTTACCATGCAACTGTTTATTACACAGGCATTATACAATAAAATATCTATTTTATGCGAACACATTAAAATATGTAATCTATGCGAATACATTAAAATATGTATTTTAGTCTTATACATTGCAATATGTATTTTAGTCGTATTCATTAAAATATGTATTCTATGCGTTTACTTTAAAATGCGTAGTCTAAAATAAAATATTATGTGTATGTGAGTATATGTGAAATACTCCTCATAAAAGACTGTTTATAAAAGAGAGGAAAAAGGCTCCATATTTTTTTTAAAATATACTAAGTATTTCTTTTTATCTGATTTCTTATACAAAACAAATCAGGTAGAGGGTACCTCGGAACTTTTCTGGTCGATCAAAATGAAACACAGTGTACTTATTTATTACATGAAGGAACCAAAGACTATTATTATTTTTCTTGGTTTAAACAATTTTCTTAAAAAAGTATCATAAAAGTCATTAGATGTAAATTGAACTAATACTGATAATGAGATTTAATGAGAACTTAGCACATTTGTTGGTCTTATACCTGCACGTGTTTCAAATCGATCAAAATTTTTTTTGTGTTATATAAATTTTTGATATTTTTGCTGAGTCACTAACGATGATTAATGACGGCATTGAAAAATTATTAAAATTAAAAAGGTTGTATTTACCGCAAGTTGAAGAAGCAATCGAAGAATCAGCTACCGTTGATACTTGCTGTTGGATATAAATATCCCTGGACCGGTTTCGGCATAACGCCATCATCATGTTGGACAAGTATATGATGATGGCGTTATGCCGAAACCGGTCCAGGGATATTTATATCCAACAGCAAGTATCGACGGTAGCTGATTCTTCGATTAGAAAAATTATTATAAGAAAGCACAACCGTGCATAAAAATTTATTAATGAACCAAGTTCAAACTCTCTATCATAAACACACAGGCTACACTACACGCGAGAGCTACAATGCTAACCAGGTATACTCAAACACACCCACACACACATACACACATTCCGTAAGGATGACACTGAAGAAACAAAGAAAAAGGGTCAGTCAAGAAGATCATGCTAATTAAAAAAAATCTACATTCATGTATATGGTAAATATGTGTTATTTTGTAATATAGTTTGGTCAATAATTTTATATTAGTTTTATTGTAATATTGTTAAATGTTGTATTTTTTATAATAAATGAAGGGAAAGGAAATGGAAAATTGGTGGTTGAAAGACTGCTATGATGAGGTGTTTCTCCCACTATTTTTGGAAAGATGTTGAGCGTATGTAATATATTCTGGAGCATACGGTCGACCATAAACACACTCACACATACTGACAGAAACATTGTAAAAAAACTTAGGAGGTCTTTAAAACAACTGAAACGTATACTTTATGTGCATGGTTTAGGAATTGAAGTCCGAATTCAATACATTTACTATATACCCACAGTATAGATAAGGGAATGTAAAAACTATGTTGTATCAAAACTAAGACTACTATTTGCACCTAAATTAAATAGTTGCTTATTCACTACATTACAAATATCTTTTTACAACCAAAGTCAAAGTTTTAATTTTAAAAACATATATTATATATATATATATATATATATATATATATATATAATATATATATATATAATATATATATAATTAAATATAATATTCGTAAATTATTATAATTGAAAAAACAAATTTACTATTATTTGCTGTTTAAAAATTTCCTTTTTTTTGCCAAGGGAACAGCTTTTCCTTCACAATAACATCACTTTCTTAGTTGTCAATAAAGGATATTCGTAAAGCAATTATTCGACTGACTGGTCACATAGCTCCTCTATGTCTTTTTACTTTCTTCGAGACACTGTAATTTGGTGTATTTTGCATAATAGTTCCGCATTTTAAACATTTATTTTATGTAATTAATGTAATAGATTTTTACGGCCTATTAGACAATAGTCTTAAAAAAGAGTTAATATAAAATTAACTTAAGTATAAGACCTAAGCCAGAGTTTAAAGACTATAGTAAAACCAACAGTCACCCTCCCAGGCTCTGAGCTCGCTTGATGCTGTTTAACTTTTTTTGATCTAACGAAAACCGTAGCTATACATACCGTACTGAAATATAACTTAGTATAATCACTCATAACATGAATTCGTATCAAATTTCAACTCAATTATTTCCAATTTTTTAAAAAAATATGTACAAGTCATTAAATAAAAACTAAACTAATTTTAATAATGAGATGAAACATGGCACATGTAATGGCCTGATAACTTACTACCTGCGTGCCAAATCTCAAACCGTCGGCCAACATTTTCTTTTTAAAGGCGACGTATCATCTTAATGTATGGTAAACTTTTTTGTGTTAATGACAAAAAATTTCATTTTTCGACAAAAAGTCACTCTTTATAAAAATTTTTGCTTGTTTTGAAACGAAGATTGAGCAGACTAAATGTTTCGTACCATGTACCCAGTACCTAAAATGTACAATTTTTTAAAATTCGCCAAGAGAGAAGTAGGTCTAATATTGATTTTACGACAAAAAGTTATTCTTCAAAAATCTTAAGAATGAGATATGAGATTCTCGGTAATCTGCCAAATTTTCCAATCAGGTAAATTTACCATTTTTCGGTCATTCCTAGGATAAATCGACATTCCAAAGGTTTAACAGTAAGCTATAATTCGTCATACATTTAAGATATCTGTCAACAAATTTCTAGCTAGTGGATTTCAACAAAAGTTTATATTTTACGAAAAATAAGCGAGATCCATTTCATTAATAGCCTTAAAAACAATCTTTAAACGAACTAAAGAAAGAATAAAATTTTATTACTTTTAAAAAAAAATCGAAAATGATTTATCATTAGAAGTGAAAAGACTTAAAAACTATTAAGATCAAATCAATTATATGCACACAAAGGAATCGAATCCGGACTGAGGTTTCACGCAGGCAGTGAAAATGTAACCATTCCTTGAATCGATTTTAAGTTCTTCGTTCTTCATAATAGACTTCTTTTAATAATTTCAATAGATAATTTAGAAAAGAATGCAATCCGAATTTAATTGTATAATGAAAGTTATTATCTGAAAGTTCTATATTTGATGGCCTGCTTTTTATTCATCACATCATGGTATTTCTAAATCAACGAAATACTTCTTTTCGTAAAGTTAATTTTACTCCGTGAATGCAAACCTAATGATTCTTAACTGTTATGAAAGTTAAATAAAAAAAAATAGTCTCTCCACTAAATAGTATGATAGTAAATTTACTAGAGAGTTAACTTTCTGCCGCATCCGGCCATCATGAGTCTATAAAAAGCCAAGAAAATACAACAAACTTAAAATAACTAAAAACCAAAACTATAGTATTTTTGGTTTTTATTTATTTTAAGTGTGTTGTGTTTTCTTGGTTTTTTTATAGACTGATGATGGCCGGATGGGACAGAGAATTTATTCTAAAGTAAATTTATTAATATACTATTTAGTGGAGAGACAATTTATTTATCTATTCTTGGATTATTCCACAGAGCAGTTATTTATATTATGTTATGAAAGTTGGTTCCTACAAGACAAAAGCTAAAGGAACCAATACATAAAACTTCTGAAGCGAAGCAGAAATACAAATGAATTTAAATGCCGAAGAAGGTTATTATTGCGGGGTGAAAAGTAGCATTTTACTCCCAAGGTGCATACAAGATTTTATCTCCAGACGTTGACGTCATTTAATTAATGTTCTATTCTAATTCTAATTTCCATACTTTTGTTATACATTGTATTTAATGTTTAATTTTTTTTTGCGGTTCCCCTTATAAGACGTAAAATATAATGAACAAACTTAGTTCATTATGTCAAAAGTGAGAGGAACTCCGATCAAGGCGTTGCCTTATGGGGTATCTCCTAAGCAATTTATTATTGTTAAATAAAATAATATGTACGAGTGTTCTTTTTTGTATTTTGTATTTGGAGAAAATAAAAAAAAAAATATTAAAAATTTAGTTCAATTAGTTAATTTTATATTTTAAAAAAAAATTATTTATACTTAGATTTAGTTTATTTTTAAATTGTTAATTGTACAAATTGTTATTGTGTAATGTATGTGTACCTAGTTAATGTAATATTGTAACATTATTCTAAAGTTTTATGATTGTAAAACATAATGAAAATAAAGCTCTTATTATTATTATTATTAAGTTAAGGGGGTAGCGCCCCAAATAAATCAGATAAATGTATCGAATTTTCCCCCCTTATCCCTTATGAATTTACTATGTTTTTTTGCAAAAAAACATAACAAAATACCCATATTTAGGGCTTCTAACCCCAATTATAGAAAACACTTTTTATTCCCAAGGAAAAATAACAATTTTCCCCAAAGTAAATAGCATAGTTCTCCATTAGGAGTGAAAAATGTTTCATTACTCCCCTAAAATTAGTCATTAAACTTCACATTATAAACCCTCTGGAATGAACTAGTTATTCTTTATTTATCAACATTATATTCCATATCCATTGCCTTATCCGTTTCAAAGAACTTATTGGTATCAAACCGTGTCTTTTTTCAGCAATGATTGCCTGTGAATAAATGTATTCACTAAAACCAATATTTACAAAAATTAATTTAATTCTTTATTATTTATGTTTAAGTGTCATTAGTCCGGAATTTTAGAAAAGTATCAGATATTTAAATTAGAGTAAGTATAGTTCTAATTGGAGTAACATGAAACGTTATAATAATATAAGGTCTAGATAAGTCCAAAAAGAAGGTCATTAAGTAAATAAAGCATTAAGACCAGTAATTTGAATAAGAAGTACTTATTACTTGCATGCTTTTACCAGGTACTTGCCTGTACTCTCTAACATCACATTCCAAATCTAATCTATTTCTTAAGTTTTCTGCCTTTCCACCTATTCCGTTCACTTTTTTAAACTTTTTTTATATTTCGTCCTAAGGTTTAAGGAACCCCCTCTGCGTCTTTTATATATATATGTATATATATATATATATATATATATAATATATAATATATATATATATATATATAATATATATATATATATATATATATATATATATATATATGTATATATATATATATATATATATATATATATATATATATATATTATATATATATATATATATATATGTATGTATGTCATGTATGTATGTTGTATAATATGTATGTATTTTCATGTATGATTATGTATACATCAATACATGAAAATAAAAGTATAATATCACGGTTCATATTAATAATATAATTGCATTGTTACTATAAGAATCGAAAATAGGTTAATTAATCAAAAATAGAAATAAAAATAAAATAAATAATTCATTCTAACCTAGATATTTATAGAGTAGTCTGATATCTTGTTGCGTTAAACTATTTCAGCGTTTAAAAAACTGAAAGTAATTCTATTTGTCTAATTATTTAATATAATATAATGAATAATAGATATTAGGCGAGAAAATACGTCTGAGCCACGCTTCAATTAATTTAAGAATGAAAATCAGTTTGTTTTATTATTCATACAACAAGATGAAAAATGTTGTTATGATTTCACTTTGAACAACATTTGTTCGGTAAATACTTTACAAAATGTTAAAATAGAAGTCAATTATTTTGTAAACAGTATATTATTACTTATAAACTAAATTTATGTATCATCAAGTAATCATTTTAAAGGAATTTTGGTTTTCTTTAGACTACTACAGCTGCTGCTGTTATTTATACTACTACTAAAGACATTTCAAGTTTCAAAAACATTTTTTATGACGTCATAACTTGGATTGAAGACGTTTATATTTTCCACAAACAATTTGTTATGCGTAAAGAGTAGAAACTTTTTTTCATGACTCATAAATTTTTCACAAACAATTTAGAAACTTTTTCATGTCATAATTTTTCACGAACAATTTGTTATGCGTAAAGAGTAGAAACTTTTTTTTTCATGACGTCATAAATTTTTCACAAACAATTTGTTATGTTAAAGATAGAAACTTTTTTTCATGAGTCATAAGAGCGTAAAGAGTAGAAACTTTTTTTTCATGACGTAATAAATTTTCCACAAACAATTTTCTATGCGCAAAGGGTAGAAACCCCATACATTATTGCAATACATACATAAACAGCAATACATTATTGCTATCACGAAGCCAAACAAAATCGATCACTCTTCCGTCATCCGAACAACCCCATAAGCGTAATTTCTATGATAAAGATTCGCTAAAAAGAACTTTATTTTTGTTTCATTGATTCTATTAAGCAAAAAAGTAAGATAGAATGACTGTAAACAATTTGATGAGAAAAAGTTCTACAAAAAGAAGACAGCAGTCTAAAAACAGTTGAAAACAACTACCGAGCTTTCAATCAGGGATCCTGATCATTATCGGGCTAAATAGATTTATTAAAACATAAACAACAAAACTATAAAACTAACTAAAACTAAAGAAAAGACAACAAATATGAAAATTCAAAATTATCAAATAATGTAACAGAAACAAGAATTAATAAGAGTTATCAAATTTGAAGGTAGCATAAGAAGAAAAATTCCGCATAACATAACATAAGTTATAACCGTAACAAGTTTAGATTACAATAAAATATAGAACAAAATGAAAGATAAATTAACAGAAAGAGACTCATGAAAAATTAACAAATATGATTAAACTATTGAAAAAGAACAATGCATAAAACAATAACCAAATTTTTTTTGTTTTATATACGGGGTATTGAGATCAACGGAATGGTTTCAGTAGACCAATATTATGATCTCATAACGCGTTTTTATAGTAAAACTAGTCTCAGAGAAAACTATGTCCAGTATAAACCACAAGATGCTTATAACACATCTCTCATATATGTAATTATTTTACATTCTCCTCTCTAGAGTTTTATACGATGAGAGGAGTTTAGTACGTATGAGGTTTTTCGGTTTTGTGATGGAGTGTTTATAAAAAAATATAATATTAGAATGCACTTTCTACTAACGATATTAAACACATGTTTAATTCTACCTCCACAGAATAATAAGTGGTACCACAGGAATGTTTAATGATGACTTCTTAGAAGGCAATTTTGTAGTTAACTGTTAAACCGATTTAGTATGTACTATAAAACTATGAGGCAATACCATTGAGACTTAGGTACGAAGAAGGGTATACTCACACAAATTCAACCTATCTTTCAATCCGGGTTTCCGTATAATAATAAAAATCAAACCAGTTCGATTCACTTAATACCCTATTAAATGTTAATTTGGATTAATTTATCGATCTGCGTTCACATTTTATTTGAGGAAAGAACGTGGCTAATAAAACTTTGACTATAATAACGAAAACAAATATGACCGCCAATATACATTTAGTCGGACTAACTCTAAAATCTTATAAGGATTTTCTCACAAACTAAAGGATTATGAAACAGATGACAAGGAGAAACCCAGGTCGGTGCTGGAAACAGTTTCGTGGTCAAATTTATAGTTTGCATTATGTTGACTAACAGATTTATGTTCTATAACATTAAAATTACCTTATTAGCAAAATATTTTGTCATCCTTGTGAACATCTTCGTACGGTTATCTTTAATGTGATGTTGATTTGTGTTTACCAATAGTTTACGTGCAAGTATTTAGTAGAACATGTTAATTACTTTGTAGCGTAATATTGTAAAAAATATATTAAACTAATTAACAATATTAACGAATTTCCAAATGTATTTGTCCATCTCTGATGACAATTCACTCTAAAACCATAATTTGTTTACGTGAAATTGTAAAATTCAATCGATAACACCAAAGCTAAAACTGATAATAGTAATTTCATTTCGTTTATTTGAATATTTCATACAATAGAATATTTATACTTAGTTTCAAATGGATCCGAAATGTTTTCGATTTTAGTGAATTTTTGAAATATGTACTGAGTCGTTTCATTATTGGGGGGTTTTCTTGCGTTATACATATTTCATAAGCAATGGTTCTGTAGTTTTATAAAACTGATTTTTCTATCAAATTTTATTTCGATCCGTAAAAACGTTCAAAAGTTGTTGTAAGACAGAAATGCCTAGGAAGTCTTGCACACCCACACAACACTCACACAACTAAATAAATTAATAAATATAAATATATTTTAAAAATGTATGTATTCTTGATCAGTGAGTCGCCCTTCTTTTTGGAATAACCACCTCTCTCTTCCATTCCTCATATCTCTCTACCCTAATCTAATAAGCTAATTTTTCCACTTTAATATCAGTAAAAACTACATTAAACCCTAATTAATTAATTATATAAGTTAATTAACGTATCGATGAGGAGTTAAAATAAAGTGAAAACTGAAACGAAATCGAAAACTCTTCTTAAAATAAAAAAGATAAAGTTATAATTAAAGCAATCACGATTCAAATCTGGGTCAGTGAAGTTGGGACTTGCAAGTTTGAAAGAAGTATCCCAAGTATATAAGTTTGACTTCCTCTGTGCTAGTGTTGTGTTTTTTGAGAAATTGCCAGGCCGATAATCCTTCACTTTCTCCCGGTAACTTGTTGTCCCGGCAAACTGGTTTAAATACTTATAAAACTAAGTTCCACTTTGATAACAACTTAACATGGTTAAATGCTAGGTTTTCTTGATTATAAATAGGATAAACTACTCGAGACTACACATGAAAAGGATGTGTTAATTTTATTTGTTGACATGAGAGCAATTTGCATAATTATTAAAAACACAACCTTGTCGTCTTAGACCTCTACATGTCTAAGTCGACAAAGAATATAAACACAACTGAAATAATATTATGTTCTTTATTTAT
Source organism: Microvelia longipes (assembly GCA_018340805.1). Lineage (NCBI taxonomy): Eukaryota > Metazoa > Arthropoda > Insecta > Hemiptera > Veliidae > Microvelia > Microvelia longipes. The sequence continues at coordinate 32,923,325 of JACMZG010001913.1, forward strand.
TAATTAATTAAATTAATTTGTTAATTTAATAAATTAATTTATTATTAATTTAGCGAATTTCCAAAGGAAAACAAGCTAATGAGACCTAATACTTATTTAACTAAATATATAAATGACAAAACTTAAAATGAAATGAACAGTCTATGATTATTGTTACATAAAAATAAGAAGTGAAAAGAAGTTAGATTAAACCTTTAATGATATTAGAATGAATCTAGACAAAAGTAAAATAAATGTCTTAAGGGTAAGCAATGGCATAAACAATCTGTGTGTTAAAAAATGAAACGCTTTGGATTCCTGAGCAAGAATAAAATATATTATCATATGACACTTCTATAATTATCTATTTATCTGTCAGTCAACTATCAAAATATATTTTTAACACTGTGTGATGCATAGAAATATATTAATAGGGGAGGACAACCTATCTTAATACTTTGAGAGGAACAAGGATGTTTAATAAAGGGGATGACGCATTAAGGAACATTTCTGACCCCATGGAAGTTGTATGAGATAGAGAAATAGGAGCAACCCCCCCCCTCCCTTAGGTTATAATTAAAAAGGCGCCAAACGCAGGTTATGTAGCTAAGTTGTTATACAGTTCTTGGTTGTCGAGTTTGCTTCTCAACTTTCTTCAGTGCTTTCGTTATTGTTACATTTGGTGCTTGTCAAGTCATTTGTGCTTATTTTTACATTTTAGACTCTAGGTAGCCACTTTAGTGAGAGTAATTGAAGCTTTACCGTTTACTTTTCGTAGAGAGTAAGTTAAATGTGTTAATATTTTGTCTTTTTTTAGCCTATTGAAATGTTTTGCTAGTTTTCAAGATTCAATTTTAGTTGTAATGTTCTTAATTTTCTTTAATGTTGTTAATTTTAAGCAATATTGACAAAAAAAAACAGTTAAAAAGTATGAACTTTTTTCTATTTGTTTATAACCTTCGCAAGCCAAACAATGGGAAACCCATTAAGTTTGCCTCTAAATTTTAAGACCTGCGCTTTTATAAGGATCATAAGCATGCGCAGTTCGTACCAAGCATGTGCAGTTGGTTTTTGACGTGTGTTCGTTTTGAATTCTTCTCTAAGTTTTGATTTTCGATGGGGTCACTTTGTTGAATGGCAATTCGACTTAGTGCGTCATCCCCTTTATTCAACATCCTGAATAAAGAGAGGAAACATCATTTTGGGCTGTGTCTAACCATTTTGTAACCTACTCAAGGTTATTATACATCGATCGTTCTTGGCTTTTCGCTCATTATTTGCGTTTGGTGTTGTTTAATAAACGTTTCATTGTATTAAGTTAGAGCGATTTTTCACGGTTAAAGTGTGAGGTTACTGACACTTTAAAGTTTAACCAATAAGGCCTCTCTAGTAATAAGAGCTATTATCTTAAAATGGATGATTTCTCAGCTTTACCTGCATAACTAAGAGTAAACTCATGGATCTATTATGTAGGGGATGACGAGCTTATTATATTTTGTCTTATAACGAAGTGACTCCTTGATTTTTCACAAGTAGAGATGAATCTGACAAAAACAAATTCTAAAAGATAAAAGCGACACTCTGATAAAAAATCGTACTACACATGCTTATTACTAACTGCGCAATCTCACAAATTTAGTTCATCAACTGCGCAAAAAAACTTACCCCTTGGTAATTATAAAATAACAATTGTTTTGTTCTATCAAAAAGTTTGAAGATATCTTGGTAGATATTGGAACTGACGTTATTATCTTTTCATCAGGAAATTTAAGTTTGTCATTATTAAACAAAGTTTATATATTTATCCTTTCTCATTATAACAATGAATTGCCTTTAGTTATAGAATAAGCTAATTGTTTTATAAGTTATAAGTCAATTTGTTTTAAAAAAATCTTTTAAGTCGATAATTGATATTATTGTCATAATCTTACGAGTGTTATTGTCTTATGTGTCTTAATCTTACGTGTTTTTAATCTTATGAGTTTTATTCCTCATATGTCTCATTGCCTTAATGCTATTATTATCTTAGACAAAATTTATTGTAAAATATATATATTCTTCTATTCGTTTTTCGCACATTCATAATTTGTAATAATAGTGACTTTTTGTTAAGAATGTTGTTGAAGCCATAATAAACATCGCCTGAAGCGAGATAGGAATTACATATGAAATAAAAAACATTATATGCCCACACGATTTAGCTTACGTCTTTGAAAATTAGCTTTTATATTTCCGTTTAGAGCCAAACGAAACCTTTTTGGGGTCATGCCGTAGCTAAGCTTAAAACCTTATATGGTTTTACATTCACCTTATAATATGAAGTATAATAAGCTTACCTGTTGAAACGAGATTGGAAGCAGCGTCTATAAATGAAGGTAAACTAATTCTAAGTGCAGGTGTACTAAAGAGAGATCTGGAATGATGCTGACGGTGGGGAAGACTGACTAGTTGTACACCAGGTAGAAGCTCTACTCGTTCTGACACTATGCTCTCATTACTGTATGTATCCGCGTTTTCCGCAGATGGAGCTACCTCTGCATTATGTGAGGAGGTATCCGGTGCATTCGGGGATTGTAGTTTGGAATCAGGATTAATGTGTATCGGTACTGGACTTTCTGGTTTCGAAGATCCTCCAGCAATATTAGAAGGATTCGCAGGTAATAAACTTAATGATTCGGGCTCATGCATTCCCGAATCACCCGGTGTGGAATCTTCCGTTGCAACATGATTAGAAACCTCTGATTTTGTCGGAAATTCCAAACCGGAATGTTCCTCATAAATGACTTCACCTTCTTTATCAAATTTTCTAATTGGTGACGCTACATATGGAAATAAATTTCTTCGCTCCTCGGCATCTATGTCTTCTGATGCGGATCTGAAGGCTATATCTTCAAGATCGATATCATCTATAGGTAGGTCTTCATCACCAGGTCCTGCCCCAGGTGGCAGTCGTACTTCTTTCTCTCCTCCAACTGACACCCAAGTGATAGAACAGCATAATAATATTTGTATGAACCAAACTACATGATTCACCTTCATCTTTCTAGCATCGTGTTATCTGAAACAAAGAAACGTACACATGTCAGGATGAATGAGGATACAATTTTAACGTTCATTAATTAAGCACGTCCTTCCACGTTAGGCTAATAACCTTAGGCAATTTAGCTATGTTCTAAGTTCATGTTATTTTCCAAGCACATAAAAATTAACTGTTTAAATATGCAGCTAGTAAAATCTTAAATAGTAATATCTAAGACGTGAATCTACCGAATAATAATACTTTGGTTCGAACTTTAAAATAGTCATAAAGAGTTGAATCCTCCTTATTGTACCTCATTATATTCGAAGATAAAGTATGAGCACTTTTGAGGAAAAATTAATCCAAAGTTTAGGTTGTATTAATGACTATATTTCGCCTTCTCCTCAAGGCATACTCATGTCTCTTAGTAATTACATCGATTAAATCAGTTTTAAGTAAGCCAATGGCTATTGTCAACAATTAAAAATTAAAAAACAACTACATAGCTAAAGCACTAAATTCAGTTAAAAGTACATATAACAAAGACATATAATAATCATGTCTGGATTATTTTAATATTTTCTTGACACTTCAGGGAAATATACAAACAAATTCTTCTTACATAACTATATTTCGACTCCACTACGAGTCATATTCATGTCTAAAAATAAAAAAAAATTAAACAATAAATTTGAAAACCAATAACAAGAATTTTAAAAAACTACAAAAAGTACCATTCGAAATAAGAAAATGTATAACAGATAAATTACTTACAATACTATACTAAGAGGAAAAACATCTGTCTGGATTATATGTCTTTGTTATATGTACTTATAACTGTATTTAGTGCTTTAGCTATGCAGTTGTTTTTTTAATTTTTAATTGTTGACAATAGCCTTTGGCTTACTTAAAACTGATTTAAGTAATTACAAAGAGACATGAGTATGCTTTGAGGAGAAGGCGAAATATAGTCATTAATACAACCTAAACTTTAGATTAATTTTTCCTCAAAAGTGCCCTTACTTTATCATTTAAAATAGTCCAAGATTTATTATTATTCAAACCAATTTTGACTTACATAAAATTTTCTTTAAGGGTACCATATGAAGCTACCAACTTCTTTTTGCAAAATCTCGTTATAAAATATTCCCACAGTTCGTCAAAAAAAAATAAATTGAGATGGAGCCCACGCTATGTAAGAACGTGATGCCTAGATAAAGTTTCTTTAAAAACTAACTGTAAACATTGTTATTCAAATTTTATTTTTACTTTTCCTTACCCTCCAGCTTTTGTTCTTAGCAAAAGTGTTTTTGTAACCTACAAATAATAAATTATTCTGTAATTGCGAAAAATTGAGAAATCGACTTTTCTCAAAATAATTTCTCAGTGGTTACGAGTAATAATTTAAATGCAGCAGAAATCAGACAAGAAAGATATGCACTTGAAATAATTTTAATACTAGAAAAACGTTCTCTCTAGAGTCATGCACATTTCACATATTTTAGCGATTTTCCAAGGAAAAAATGAGGATGGGGTCATGAAGGGAGAAAGGTTTTTTGAACGGGGGGACTGAATAATACATTAATTACGTACATGTGTTTATATATATATATATATATATATATATATATATATAATTATATATATATATATTATATATATATATATATAGTGGTCCACTATATCAGCCGCCTTTTGATAATAATGTCTAGACCCAAAAACTAAACAGCGTTTTAATTACCCCCAATATGCATACATATACTTCGTTCGCACGCGGGGTTTGGCAGGTTTCGTGTGAGCAGTTGGTGTTGAACATGGGGATGAACTTCCTGCCAAACTGAGATGTACAAACAATTAAAGATAGGGCCATAATATAGCCTTCACTAAGCGCTCTGAGCTCACTAACGTTCGTTCTATTAAGCGTACATCGATAAACATTTTCCCTGTCTATTATGTTCCTACCTACCAATTATTATGTTGCATGTTCTTATCTTCCAATTATTTATTATGCTGCAAGTTCCTACCATCAAATTATTGTGGCATGTTCTTACCTTCCAATTATTATGTTGCATGTTTCTATCTTAATAATTAGATTTTTCCATTAGGTCAAACGTATAAGTAAGAAGAGTTTATTTGTGCCCTAGTTAATTTCAAACAATTTGTTTCGGTAAGAATCATACAACCTATGCCGTGTTTACACTTTCTATTTAAAATCAGTGTAGGCGGCGTTTTTAAAATCACTATACTGACTTAAACTAATTTCAACAAACGACAATAAACTGTAGTCCGCCATTCAAACTAACTTATTCAACCAAGGAAAAATTAATATCTACTTAAACGTCCAACTTTTGGGACTTGGAGTGAATTTTCAAAGAAAATTATGCATTAAAATACTGGATTCTATTATCATGTCATGATCGGATATTATCATAAAAATACGTGCCCGATCATGCATCGGAGGCTATATAATGCAATAATCGAGCCGCCACCGTTTAAGAATGAAAATTATGGGGCTTAGCACAAAATAATCGAGCCGCCACCGTTTAAGAATAAAAATTAAAAATTATGGGCTTAGCACAAAGTAATCGAGCCGCCACGGTTTATGAAGGAAAATTGTGGGGCTTAGCACAAATAATCGAGCCGCCACCGTTTAAGAATGAAAATTATGGGGCTTAGCACAAAGTAATCGAGCCGCCACGGTTTATGAAGGAAATTGTGGGGCTTAGCAACAAGTAATCGAGCCACCACCGTTTAAGAATGAAATGATGGGGTTAGCACAAATCCGAGCCGCCACGGTTTATGAAGGAAAATTGTGGGCTTAGCACAAAGTATTCGAACCACCACCGTTTAAGAAGGAAAATTGTGGGGCTTAGCACAAAGTATGTTCTAATTATACATAGTGACATGCGTGCCAAATCTCAATCCGATCAAATCATTTTTCCGCGTTTTATGATTTTTCGAAATTTTTGCTGAATCATTGTTGCGGGTTAATAACGTTATAACTTTTTTTCCGAATAGCACAAATACAGCGGTAGACTGGTTTTTGTACAAAATTTTAACTCTAGCATAAATGCACTAGGCGCTGCGATGATAACAGACACACACACGCATACAGACAGACAACTTTGCGACAACCCCTCTGGAGGCCTGAAACGGATAATTCCGGTTTCGGAAGTTTTTGCAAACACAATACATTTTCTGCCAACCTGCGGTATAAATGAGGAAAAGTAAAAATTAAATATCGTTTTCAGGATACGCCAATTTATAATACATAAATCTTACTAAAACGTTTTCTCAACAATAAATCGAGATAAAAAATTATCGATTTTAGAGGTTGTTTACAAAACATTTTAATATAAAATTAATTGAAGATTTTATTACTTTACAAAAATAAATGTTAAAAGAAGTGAGAGAATGAAACCTAAATAGAACACTACAACAAGGCCCGAGGAGCCAAAATATAAGTAAGGTCTAAATTTCCCCTAGTCACTAAAGCCTGCCTATTGGCACAAAATTGAAGCTAAATAAGCTATTGGCATCATTGTATTCATCATATTATTTGACGATATTATAAAATTATCACTTTATTCATCATAATATTTGACGATATTATAATAAAATTATTATTGTATTCGTCATATTATTCGTCGATATTATAATAAAATTATCATTTTATTCATCATTATTCGTCGATATAATATTCTTTTATTCGTCATATATTCGTCGATATTTAAAAATATCATTTTATTCGTCATATTATTTCGTCGATATTATAAAAAATTATTCGTCATTTTATTCGTAATTAAATTATTATTCGTCATATTATTCGTCGATATTATAATAATTTTTTATTCGTCATATTATTCGTCGATATTATAATAAATTATTATCATTCGTCATTTATTCGTCGATATTATAATAAAATTATTTTTTTCGTCATATTATTCGTCGATATTTATAAATTATCGTCTATTATTCGTCGTATATTAATTATTATTGTATTCGTCATATTATTCGACGATATTATATAAAATTATCATTTTATTCGTCATATTATTCGTCGATATTATAATAAAATTATCATTTTATTCGTCATATTATCGACGATATTATATAAAATTATCATTTTATTCATCATATTATTCGACGATATTATAAAATTATCATTTTATTCATCATATATTCGCGATATTATAAATTATCATTTATTATCATATTACTTGACGATATTGTTATAAATTATCATTGTATTATCGTCGATATTATCGTCGATATTATATAAAATTATTATTTATTCGTCATATTATTCGTCGATATTATAATAATTATTTATATTATCATCTATTCGTCGATATTATAATAAAATTATCATTTTATTCGTCATATTAATCATTTTATTATCATTTTATTCATCGATATTATAATAAAATTATCATTTTATTCGTCGATATTATAATAAAATTATCATTTTATTCCTCATTAACTTGAAGAAAAGTATAGAAAATTATTTGTTAGGGCTAAAAATAGGAATACTGAGGGATTGAAATATTACTCAGTATGAGTATAGTAAAAAATTGTCCATAGGGGTAGTGGCAACTGTGTGGCAACTGTTTCGGTTAGATTGTAAGAGTTGGCATTAAATCTAAATATGTATTATATTATAGAATTGGCATAAAACTTGCCAAGGCAACAATACTACTAATTAGTTTACCTCCTCACTAGTGTCTTGTTGCGTAAAAGCAATTTTTAGAATGGGCGATGTGGTAATTAACATAGCATAAAACATTACTGACTACAATAGAGTCAAAATAATTGATCGATGGTAAAGTACATTCTTGCATATTGCATTATTTCAAATAAATATACTTCTATTCCATATAACTCTATGATCTGACCATATAAGAAATCAAATTAGTCTTTCATGAAAGTTAAAAATAGAGAATGTCTTTTAATACTGAATAATAAGACATATTTGTCACTACTGTCCGCTTTCCCTCTCGTACATCGACATCGTCCGTCAGTGTCGTCTCGCTTCTTATTAAACGAAATATTCAAAACAAAATAAAAGCATATCTATGTCAATCAATAATAAACCAAATAAAGAACTGTCAACCTGAGTAAATTTACAGTTTTAATAAGAATAAAGCTTTACGTAATTAAAATAATTTTAGGTTGGATATTAGCTAATATTAATTCGATATTTATTAAGACTTGAATAGCCGCCATGCAGATACTGTAAGTGTTGTAGAAGACCCACTTTCAATGTTTCTTTGAGTCGAAAACGCATCGGAATGTCCGGCTTATACCCCGCATTATTTTATTGTCTAGAAATTAATTATAACTAATCATGTGAGTCTTTCTGCCATTTTCAGCGAATTTTCAAAGGATCAAGAGGCCTTTGGCCACATAGCCGCTACGCGGCGTCGGCGCTAAAATTTAATTTAATAATAGTCAATACGTAAATAAAGTTTATAATGTATTAACTAATTATAAATAATAATAAAATTTATTATCAATAATAAATAAGTATTATTAACTTATTAAACAAATAACAAAATTTACTATCAGCGTTTGTTCCGGTTTAATCTATTTATATGTATAACTTAATGTAAGGCAATCACGTTTTTGACTAATACATTTAAAAATTCGCTTATATCGTGGCAATATGTCACTTATAGAAACTATAATACGACACACGGCTAAAATCAATTGACACCCCGCCAAAATCTCAATGCTTTCAACCCTCTCTTTTTAATAAAAAAATCCCTTCTTTTATGTAACAAAAAAAATTCCCTACTCTGGCAACACTGAAAGTCAGGTTCTGTTTTGAATTTTATTATTGTTTTTATTTGATATCGTATTTTTTTATTTTTAAAAATTAGTTATTTACTTTTTAAGAAGGAATATTGTTGTATCTTATAAATTTCCAACTAATCTTGCTTTAAATTTGTTCGGGAAGTATGAAAGAAGTGGAGTTAAAGTTGTTAATTACGTAATGCAATAGATCATAATAGTTCTTCAATAAAAGTTTGACGATTTAAATAAATTGTCAGCTATAATTACTTTTTTCAAAACAAACTGCTTTTTTGTGTTAAGTTTGTATAATTGAATGCGTATTGTTTCAAATTATAAAAATAATATGACACAATATGCATTCAAAACTTAAAAAAGTCAAGACTGTCATCTTTTGAAAGACGTGGCATTTAAAAAAATTCTGGCGCGGTGGTCCGCATGTCGGCGCGAATTTCCTTGGGGATGCGTGTTTCCGTGCTTTTTACATTATATAAGTTTACAACTAAAATAATAAATCCGCCGCGGAGGTCCGCTGTCGGGCGAATTTCATTTAGAATGCGTGTTTCCGTGGCTAAACAACCCATTTCTTGCTTATGCAAGAACCATGCCATTGCGTGGTTCCGGTTCATGCTTTAGAACCTAAGCAGTTACTCAATTGTCAAGCACTGCTCGTAACTCATTTTGTCTGTATTTTCCAAAGGAAATGCGCATAATCATCCAGTTGTTGTACAAAACTATGCCTCTAAAATTAGAAGTACGCACTACTATTGCACTAGTTTAAAGCTTAGTTACTATCTTTAAGCTTAGTCAGTTATCTTTAAAGGTTTAGCGCATTTTCCTTTGGAAATACAGACAAAATGAGTTACGAGCAGTGCTTGACAATTGAGTAACTGCTTAGGTTCTAAAGCATGAACCGGAATTTTGCCGATTTTTGAAAATTTTGCTGACTCAGCAAACCGGGTTAATGACGTCACAAAAACCTGGTTTTCAATAGGGTTCGTGTCCTCCCGAAGGTGATTTTTGTACCAGTTTGGTTAAAAATATTTATCGTTCGAAAGATAGAGTGTTTACAAGAAAGTGGCTAGAAATACACATATATATATATTATATATATATATATATATATATATATATATATATATATATATATATATATATATTATATATATATATATATTAAAGTTCTCGCGAAACGTATTTTTTCGTCATTAGGGACCTCTGAAACGGATTTGTGTCGTGGTCCGAGGTTCGAATTCGCCATGACGCCTATCCATTAGCCGAATTTCAAAGGAAATTCGCTAAAAATGCTGTCTTTTGGTTGACAGAGCACAGAACCTGCCTGTACTCAAATAGCAAGAAATGCTTAAAGAATACGTCAATGTCATGCGTCAAATATAGGCACTCAGATCATATTACAACTCTGCAATAATTGGATGAATTGAACAGATTGGAATGAAACGAAACGAAACGCAGATCAATGAGCACAATAAAAGCGACAAGAGGTTACAAATATTTACAACCAGTGTTGCTTTTTATGATTTTATTACGAAAAATGTATTTTTTATACCGAGGTTGGCATGAGGTGGAGGGGGAAAAGCGGGGTCGGTCTGAACCAATAGAATTCTTTCCCTCACAGATTTTTGGCGCGCTGTCAATTGATTTTAGCCGTGTGTCGTACTATAGTTATACGACAAACTGATATAGGACAACAAACATGGTGCCACGAACCGGCTAAGCACCGACGCCGCAGAGTGGCTAAGAGACTTCTTGTTTTCTTTTACTTCAATTCATAACTATGGCTTCACAAATTCATTCTTTTAGCGAATTTCCTTTGGAATTCGCCTAATGGGATAGGGTCATGGCGGAATTTGAACCTCGGACCACGACAACAATCCGTTTCAGGGTCCCTAATGACGAAAAAATAAGTTTCGCGAGACTTTATATATATTATATATATATATATATATAACATATATGTATATATTATATATATTATATATATATATACATATGTTTTCTAGACACTTTCTTGTAAACACTCTATCTTTCGAACGGATTATATTTTTAACCAAACTTGGTACAAAAATCAACCTTGGGGAGGACACAAACCCTATTGAAAACCAGGTTTTTGTGACGTCATTAACCCGGTTTGCTGAGTCAGCGAAATTTTCAAAAATTCGGCAAAATTCAGGGTTAATATTTTTTGCCGCGAAAAAGGTCATCATTTATGTTTTTGAGATGCTAAATCGAATGAAACCGGTCCGAAGTCGATACGACCACTCTAAGTGACCTAAAATCGAAAAAACCATGTAAATTACCCAAACAAAATTTAGTTTCGATAAAAAATAAATTTCGAGTAGGGGTGTCGTTTTCTATTGTAATTTTTGGGCGCTGATCGAATGAAACCGTCCGAAGGTCGATCGATAGACCACTTTAAGTAACCAAAAAGTCGAAAAAACCACACAAAATTATAGAAAACCAAAAATACGGTCGTTGAAAATTAATTTCGAGTAGGGTGTCGTTTTCAATGTTTTGGGCCTCTGAGTTGAATGCCAGTGGTCCGGAGTCAATACCACTCAAACCAGAGTACCTGGGTTCACATCCTGGAAGGGTCTATAATTTTTTATCGTTTTTTTACCTAATATAAGTTTACAACTAGAAAATAATTCTGGCGCGGTGGTCCGCATGTCGGCGAATTTCCTTTGGATGCGTGTTTCCGTGCTTTTTTACATTATATAAGTTTACAACTACTAAATAAATAATTCCGGCGCGGTGGTCCGCTGTCGGCGAATTTCATTTAGAATGCGTGTTTCCGTGCTAAACAACCCATTTTGCTTAAGGTTCTGGTTCATTCTTTAGACCTAAGCAGTTACTCAATTGTCAAGCACTGCTCGTAACTCATTTTGTCTGTATTTTCCAAAGGAAATGCGCTAAAACCTTTAAAGATAACTGACTAAGCTTAAAGATAAGTAACTAAGCTTTAAACTAGTGCAAATAATAGTGCGTACTTCTAATTTTAGAGGCATGGTTTTGTACAACAACTGGATGATTATGCGCATTTCCTTTGGAAAATACAGAAAATGAGTTACGAGCAGTGCTTGACAATTGAGTAACTGCTTAGGTTCTAAAGCATGAACCAGAACCTTAAGCAATAAATGGGTTGTTTAGCACGGAACACGCATTCTAAATGAAATTCGCCCGAAGCGGACCACGCGCCGGAATTATTTATTTAGTAGTTGTAAACTTATATATGTAAAAAGCACGGAAACACGCATCCAAAGGAAATTCGCCCGACATGCGGACCACCGCGCCAGAATTTTTGACTTAAATCCTGTAAAATCCTTTGCACTTCATAATAGCAATTTTTGTTAACGTCGAAAGATTTGGAAAAATATGTCACTCCGAAAATCTAATATCTTTAACTACAATAACCAAGAATCTTTATTAAACTAAATGACCCGCTAAATCGATTTGCCATATAAAATATTGACAACGTCGAGGATAAAAATTAGAGAAGAATCCTAAGAAATTAATGCTTGAAATGTTTTAGCAATAAATTAGATATAAAATAAATAACTCTATAAAGATCCTTCCCCCCATCTTTTAGTAGATCGAGAAGCAATATATGTATGCTGGCATTAAAAAGATAAGACATAAAGAGTAAAAAGAATCCAACTACGGGTTTCTTCAACATCTATGCAATGTATGTATTTTTAGGGAATTTAAAAAGAACAAAAATCGGATACGCTCATCTTCCCTACTTTGGACTTGCTTCGCTTGTCCTTAAATAGTAAATTTAGTCGATCCATTCTCAGCGGTCACCCATCCAGACACTGAACACGCTCAACGCTCAATGCTGATTAACTTATATGATTCAACAAAAATTATAGATATGTACTTGTCGTATTGAAACAAACGTATGTGTACGTATAGGTATCATTATTGTGAGTAAATGACGTCGTAAAAAATATTTTCCAGACGGCACAACTACATCTATTCACTGATTTTTGTACGATATTTCAACTTTCTAGCATAAATACACTGGCTACTCTGGGAGTTACGATGATAACAGACAAACAGACAACTTTTTGAAAACTACTCAGGAGGTCTTATAAACACCTGAACGGGTGATTCCGGTGACTTCTCGGTTTCGATTTTTTTCACCAACACAATAATTTTCCTATATACCATCGGTATAATGAGGTAAAGTAAAAAGCTTATAAGATTAGTATTATGGGGAAAGGAGGTAATTTTTCTGAGGAGGAGGAACTCATCAATTATATATATATATATATATATATATATTATATATATATATATATATATTATATATATTATATATATATATATATATATATATATGTACATATTGTTTGAGCATAGAGGACTACCCAGGTGAGTCCTTAGTACAGCTTCGTTTTTACAATGTTTATAATATTTATAGCTTATTTGATGCTACATTTTTTTAAAGAGTTAATCTGTATTCTTTCTTAACTAATTAATCCATAACAACGTGTTTTAGTAGCATTTTTTAATTAATTATCATACAGCAAGGTGAAAATTATTCAATTTTTAGATGCATTAGAATTCATTCAAAACAACTTTCTTGATTGAACGGTTGGACGAGTCTAATATAATGTTTTTAGAATAACATGTCTTATGCAAGGAAAGCCAGAAATATTAAGCGAAGATTTTAAAGAAAATTACGCTTGTTACACTAAATCTATTAGAGAAAAGAATGCAGTAGTTGATTGATATTTATTCGGCACTAAATATATTATAGATAAATGCCCAAGTTAGTCGGTTGATATTCCTTTGTCACTATCTTGTTTACAATTAAATACCCTTAACGATTGATATTCCTTTGTCACTATCTTTTTGCAAATGAATACCCTGATTGATCCTTTGTCACTATCTTTTTGCAAATGAATACCCTGAAGGTTGATATTCCTTTGTCACTATCTTTTTGCAAATGAATACCCTGAAGATTGATATTCTTTTGTCACTATCTTTTTGCAAATGAATGCCCTGAAGGTTGATATTCCTTTGTCACTATCTTTTTGCAAATGAATACCTGAAGATTGATATTCTTTTGTCACTATCTTTTTTGCAAATGAATGCCCTGAAGGTTGATATTCCTTGTCACTATCTTTTTGCAAATGTACTGAAGGTTGATGTCAATATCTTGGAATAATACCCTGAAGATTGATATTCTTTTGTCACTATCTTTTTGCAAATGAATGCCCTGAAGGTTGATATTCCTTTGTCACTATCTTTTTGCAAATGAATACCCTGAAGATTGATATTCCTTTATCACTATCTTTTTGCAAATGAATACCCTGAAGGTTGATATTCTTTTGTCACTATCTTTTTGCAATGAATACCCTGAAGGTTGATATTTCTTTGTTAATATCTTTTTGCAATCAAAAACCCTTAACGGTTGATATTCCTTTATCACTATCTTTTTGCAATCAAATACCCTTAACGGTTGATATTCCTTTAACACTATCTTTTTGCAATCAAATGCCCTTAACGGTTGATATTCCTTTATCACTATCTTTTTGCAAATACCCTTTAATATACACCCAATTTAACGGTTGATATTCCTATATCACTATCTTTTGCATCAAATTTTACTGTTGCTTATCAGTATCTTTTGCAATAAAATACCCTTAACGGTGTTGATATTCCTATATCACTATCTTTTGCAATCAATACCCTTTACTGTTGATATTCCTTTATCACTATCTTTTTGCAATAAAATACCCTTAACGGTTGATATTCCTATATCACTATCTTTTTGCAATCAAATACCCTTAACGGTTGATATTCCTTTGTCAGTATCTTTTTGCAAATGAATACCCTGAAGGTTGATATTTCTTTGTCACTATCTTTTTTGCAAATGATTACCCTGAAGGGATATTTCTTTGTTAATATCTTTGCAATCAAAATACCCCTTAACGGTTGATATTCCTTTATCACTATCTTTTTGCAATCAAATACCCTTAACGGTTATATTCTTTAAGCACATCTTTTTGCATCAATGCCCTTAACGGTTGATATTACTTTATCACTTCTTTTTGCAATCAAATACCCTTTATGTTGATATTCTTATCATATCTTTTTGCAATAAAATCCCTTAACGTTGTATTCCTATATCACTATTCTTTTTGCAATAAATTACCCTTTTACTGTTGATATTCCTTTATCAGTATTTTTGCAATAAAATACCTTAACGGTTGATATTCCTATATCACTATCTTTTTGCAATCAAATACCCTTTACTGTTGATATTCCTTTTATCACTATCTTTTGCATAAAATACTTAACGGTTGATATTCCTATATCACTATTTTTTGCAATCAAATAACCTTAACGGTTGATATTCGTATATCTCTTTGTCAGTATCCTTTTTGCAATTAAATACCCTTTGATGATATCCCTTAGTTTCTTAATGAATTTAACAAAAGAATGCCCTGACCGCCTCATATTCCTTGGTTAAATCTCTTTGACACCGGATTCCTCTTGTTTGTTTAATTTTTTCTTTGTTTCTAAATCTATTTGTCAATAAATACTCAGGTTGGTTGTTTGTTAACGCTTCACCAATGAATAAATGTAACTATCGAATGCCTTGATCAGGTAATAATATTTTTTCTATAGTATAAAAATTTGAAAAATGCTAACGACATCTTAATCATCAGCAAAGTTGATTTTTCTTGGTCGATATTCTATTTGACAAAGATAAATGAGGACTAATATTTATTTGCTATTACATTCATTACTCGCAATAACCCGTTAAACAATTCTCTGAACCAATGTCACTACTTTATCAAATACAAATGCTCATTAATAATTTTCAATTATATTAAAGTAACAAATAAAAAATAGATCAAATATATAGCATAATAATTAGTTGTTTGCAGACATGTTTTTCATACAAAAAGAAGATATAAGGAAGACTCAAAAAGAGAATTATACGGGAAGAAACAAAACGATAATCTTCAAAAACATCTCTATCAGATTCACTTTCAAAATCATTGGGTTTATCTAGACAAAATACTTCATGCAGTGAAAATATCGTACCTCTTATTACTTGTGTTCTTCATTTGTATTTTGAGATAATATCAGTACGATTATGGTTCCGGTGTAGGCACAATTCTAGCAGGGGATTCCAGCAGTAAAATCTTATAAGGGTATAAAATCTATAATAGCTAAAACTAAATTAATATGTATATGAAAGTAATTGACCAATAGAAATGAGACTCCAAATACGCTATTAGATTAAACCTATATTTAAGAGTCTATAATACGATAAATAGGTTTATATATTAAATTAGAGACCCAAGAGAGAACTAAAACTAGAGGCCTAAATTATTAATTCATGTAATTCCCGGTTTTGATTAAATACAATGCGTTTGCTATATACCTGAGATATAGATGTAGAAAAATAAAAAACGACTAAAACAAAGACTAAATAAAGACGACAAAAACAACTTAAAGACAAAAACAAAGACTAAATAAAACAAGACTAAATTAAAGACTAAACAAAGACTAAATAAAGACGACTAAAACAAAGACTAAATAAAGACCTAAAACAAAGACTAAATAAAGGACGACAAAACAAAGACTAAATAAAGACGACTAAAACAAAGACTAAATAAAGACGACTAAAACAAAGACTAAATAAAGACGACTAAACAAAGACTAAATAAAGACGAACAAAAACTAAATAAAGACTACTAAAATAAAGGCTTTAGTCGCATAAACGAAGTTACATATTTGCTGTCGGCATTAGTTACGATTTAACCGCTTGACGTATAAAACTTCATGTGAACAAATCATGTTTTTCGACTAATATATCCGGAAATTCGTAAATATTGTGGCAGTATGCCACTTACAATGTTATCGTAGAAATACGATAAACATATTGGTTAGCACGTGGTGTCTGCGATGCGGACACAGGGAGGTGCAGGGCTGCCAATCTGACACAAACACCGTCCCTGCGTAGCAGCCAAGAGGCCTAAGGCCTTATGCTATCAAGATCAGACGTAGTAGCAAAACGTTAACTCGACTCTATTCTAGAAGAAGCAACAACGAAAATGTAATTAATAATAGCACATGCGCATTAACTGTCTCGCACCAGTTATAGCTATAATTCTCTATCTTTACTCTTCCTTATGAACGTTTTTATTTCTTTATTGTCCTTTTCCTTTTCATACTTGCTCTCCTATTTTATCACTTTATATATGACAATCAATAACATATGTCATTGTTTATAATTAATTAAACTATACACATGAGTGCTAATAATTAAGTTTTTAATCAAACAAATTTATTTTATAAACTTCTTTTAGAAATAACTTAAAATAACATATCAAGTTAGCTTTGTTATATTTTTTGCAAGGAATATGTAGGTAGTAATTATTTTATTAAAATAAAATAAAAATAAAAAATAATAATAAGGAAAAGTAAATAAAAACAGGTTGAGTTTGAAAGAGAGAATTTTACACTCAGTTGAGTTCGTCAAAATTAAAAGTGAACTCAACAGACTTGAAAATGCAATGATTTAGATTTAGTATTTGTTCCATGAAATGAGACAATGAGTCGAAATCTAGAAGAAATATCGGGTAAGGAGACCGCTGGACAACTAGTAATTTAAGTTTTACGCCATCTGACAAGCAGTATGTCGAAAAACAGAAGTGCGATAAAAAGTTTTAAAAAAGAAAAGTTTGGAAATTCAAAATGGTGACCAATATCCAGATGAAGTTTAGTAAGACCGAATCATCACTAAAAAATGTACATTTTTGTTTAATTTTAACTCAATTGGTCAAATTTTTAATGACAGTAAAATAACTAGTACTCTACTCTATGGTCTTCTAAATGCTATGTCCAAATGGTTCATAAACCTTATTACGTAAAAATTAAGCTATGGCCTCCCAGAATATTAAATTCCTTTAATAAACAGGCAAAATAAAACACCTAAGAAATTAAAATCGAAAGACATAAAAAACTCAAGATAATTAAGTTCCTTAGCTTACGGTACATCACATTTGTCTGGGTATTAAATCAATCTATCAGTAGTTAAAGCGTTTAACCTTTATCTCAGCACTTCCATCCATAGATGATGCCAGAGAAAGTTTTCGCTAATAAGCTTTTAAGCTAACAGGGTTAACACCAGAATTAACTGTTAATATCATTAACACCTGTATGATGAATCTAGCGTCCATGACAGTTAAGTTATATGATAGTCCAGGAGCCTAGGGCAGATTTCCTACGTCGTAAGATTTATGAACAATTTGGTTACAGGATTTACAGGACCATAGAGTAGAGCAAGAAATCCACAAGTTTGGTGATTTACTCCGGGGATGGACAATATGATGACTCGGCAAAAATTTTAAAATTATTAGAACTACTTTATTTTTAAAAATTGTCCAGCCTCAGAGTAAAACACCAGACCGGTGGTTTTCTTATTCTATTTAATGGACCGTACTCTTATATACCGAAAGCCGGCATTCAACCCACTAGAGGTCATCATCAGTACCTAACAATTAAATCTTGCTGGTGTTATTTTATCCAATAAATGCCGTTTTAGGAGAAAATTAAATATTGAAATATAAGGAGTAAAATACTTTTTTCCTATATACCGCAAACAAAAATTCCGAAGGAAAAAATAATAGGGATTCCTTGGAACTTTTGCTCATCACAACGGATTCGCTACGCTCATGATCCCTACTTCAGAGTCGCTTCGCTCGTCCTCAGATGGTAATTACATTAGTTTTATTCCTAGCAGTCGCCCATTCAGACACTGACGTTGCTCGATGCTGTTTAACTTTTAGGAGCTACCAAAAATCATTGATATACTTAAAGTATTAAAAAAAATTAATATACTTATTTATTACTAAAAGTGATATACTTGTACTAACTTTACAAGTAAATGTAACTTCACTTGTAAAAGTATACAAGTCATTCGATCAAAATTGAACAAATGCTAATAATGAAATGAAACTTAATACATATATTTGTTTTATGTATGACTACATGCGTGCCAGTCTTATACCGATTAAAACATTTTTCGCGTATATAAAATTTACGTCATAAAAATATTATTTTCCGGATAGCAGAACTAGACCAATAAATTGAGTTTTGTACTAACTTTCAACTCTTTAGCATAAGTGCACAGGCAGATTCGATTATAACAGACACACACAGATAGACAAAAAAAACTTAGTAAAAACCACTTGGGAAGTCTTAAGAACACCTAAAACAGATAATTTACGTGATATCGTGGTTTCGGATTTTTCGCAAATACAATACTTTTCCGATATACCTACGGCATAAATGAGGAAAAGTAAAAATATCAGCATAAAATTATTCTTTTCCTAAGTGGTGCAAAGTGGTAATTTTTGATAGATGATTATTCAAAATGCACTGGACCAGTTTAAAAATATAATTACTCATTTTTTAAAACTTAATCGACTCTTTCCGTTCTTTTTAAGCTTCAAATCAATCTTTGAAATTTTACTGTTAGGTATTAAAATCATTCAGATATCCTGAGGACTAATTATTCTGGTCAGGTAGGCCAATTATTAAGCCGCGAAATTGGGATGTAGGCGCATTGGAATAAAACTTCACTTACTTGTTTATTTTAAAATAGAATCACTTGTGCCAAATTTCAACTTAATTAATAAATAAATAAACGTTTATTAATAGGATTATTTTTAGATCTTTAGCTTTTTTAAAAAAAACGTCTACATGTGTTATGATAAAAAACATGAACTAATGCTGATAATTAAATTTTTTGGCACATTTTTTGTTATAAAACATGTTTTTGCGTTTTATGAATTTTCGAAAATTTTCCTTACTCACTGTTGGCGGTTAATGACGTCATAAAAACATTTCCTAACAACACAACAAGAACTATAGAGTTAATTTGGTAGCAAGTCGTAGCTCTTTATCAGAAACATAGTAGGAGCTATGATAATAACAGACGCCAACACACAGAGGCATATAAACAAAAAACCACTCAAGAAGCATAAAAACGTCTGAAACGGACAATTAAAGTGTAAAATCCATTAAGTAAAAAAATATTTAGTGCAAACGCAATATTATTCTTATATACCTAAGGTATAAATGAGGAAAAAGTAAAAACTAACCAAGAAATTGATTGTTGAGCAAGAAAGCATTCATCCCCATAGAAATGAATTTGGTTTAAAAACCTCTGTGCCAGATTATTTGATAGTTTTCATTACAAATTATACACTACAATCTTATTCTATCTATATTTAATTCAGTAATCACTTTTATTCTGTTCAGTAGTAGCCGCTAGTCTGCTACCAGCGGCAGATGTAACAAGTTGCATCAAATAAACGTTCCCATATCAAAACAAGTTAGAAGCAGGCCCGTTGCCAGGTAAAGGCCAGGAGAGCATCGGTCCCCCTGGAAAAAATGTTGCCACCTCTAATGAAGTAGTTTTTAGTGGAAGTCCCTATAGATGCGATAATATTGCCACCTATTGGATGAGTTCGCGCCCCCTAAAAGTTGTGGCTGGCTACGGGTCTGGTTCAAACTCAAGCTTTTGCTACGATGCCACTTGCCAAATTTCTGCTTTGACCAGTTGTGCAACTCTCCAGTTTGAATCAACTAGAAGCTATAGCATCTACTTAATACCGAACACGCTATATGAGTCTGATGTTACATATATCCAATTCTCAACTCACCCAAACCCAAACCAACTTAACTTGAAATTGTGTTTGCGGAGAATCAAGGGTCTAAACCCCTTTTACCACTCTAAAATTAAATGGAGACACATAATTTTATAGAGTTCTATTGCTTTTAAACAAAAAACTAACAGCCATCCGAACAAATAGATATGTTTACCTTTTTAGGGATCAACAAAATAATTGATAAAGTCCAGGTTTCCACAGTTAATATACCGTATTTGTATTATTGATAGCAGTTGATGTCAAAAAATACTTTCTTTGCATTCTATTAACACGTAAAGATTTACTATCACGGATCAATATTATCTAATTTAGTCACATCTTTACTACTTAATATAAAAGAAATGTAAAATCCAAACTTACATATCGATTCTAATAAATCCCAAATTATTGTTCCTTGGAACTTATTTTAATTTTCCGGTATTGAAAATTTTTCAAACCCGGTTTATAACCGCAATTTTCAAAAGCCGGTTTCGAAACAGACGATAGAAGCAAGTTTTTATTGAGACGGCACTGAGACACTGAAGACTCCAAACAGGTGTCCGACAGACTGGAGGTGGGAAGTCAGAAGAGAGGGAAGCCATAGTTGGGGAACCAAGAGTCGGGGAAGCACCAAGTCCATCCTGTTACAGGGTCACTAGGACAAGGCCGATAAACCTTCAACTTAAACTTGATTTTTCTTTGAAAAGAAATTTCTTCGAGCGGACGTCACTTCTTTAAACATTTTATAGTTCTGTCAGTGTATCTATACTGTTTAATATTAATATAAATATTACTGTTTTATATAAGTCATAGTGCGGTGATGTATGACAGCCAGCCTATGAGCATGCCACGCGGACAATCCAGGTTCGATCCTAGACAGGATATCTTAAGATTTTTATGTGAGCTTTGAAAACCTTTAGATGTGTTGCCCTTTAATAGGGTCGTAAGGCCTTTTACTCCTATTGCGATATCATTAAACAAAAATAGAGTAACCCTCGATAAAAGCTTATATTAAATAACAAACGTGCTTCTCCTCATAATGGCCGCTTAGCGGCCCCAGTGTCGCGGCCCTGTAAACCGCTCTAAATTCCCTCGCGCATTAGTTTTTATTTTGCATAATTTGTTTTATTGTTATTTTTACAACATGGCATTTTGCCATGTATTTAGCTAATTTTCATCATGCGAGTGGCTGCAAATTTTATCATTTTGCAGCCACCTCGCCTTGCATACTCACTTTGCGAGCCTTCTTGGCTCGCCATGGGACTTATTGTACTAAATTGCCAAAATACTAGGCTACCCAGAGTAGAGGTAAAGAATGTTTATCTCAACCTCCCCATAGTAAGTAATATTGATTATAAGAGGTTTATTATATATATATATATATATATATTATTATATATATATATATATATATATATATATATATATATATATATATATATATGTATGTATGTATGTATGTATGTATTTTAATTATTAAAAAACACTTTTAATAACCGTTTATCATTTCGCTTCCACTGTGGGAGCATCTTCAGGGATGAAGGACATCATGGAATGCTCTACAAAACTGAACTGATAAATAAGTGATCTGTAAATTTGTTGATCGATAGAAACGTATGAGAAATTATTTAAATAATAATTGCAATCATCAATAGCTTTTACTTTAGATGTTCCAGGATATTCTGAAAATATATTTACGTCCCTAAGGACGTAAAACACATAGTTACGTCCCTAGAGACGTAAAATACATATTTACATCTCTAGAGACTTAAAACACATATTTACATCCCTAGAGACGTAAAACACATATTTACATCTCTAGAGACGTTTTTTTTTCTTTTTCTGGCAAAATTTTTCTTGCGGGAAAAATGTTCTCTCACTAAAAAAGTGAGAGAAATGCATTTACGCACGAAGACAGCGGTCTGTCAACAGTGTTGGACTCAGGGTCTGCCTCATACCAACTAAAACTCACTCCGCGAAACCCCTTGAACCTAGCCTGGAACCGTTATTCACATTACTTCAGGCTAGGTCTTATCTCGAGCCTTCCGGCTCCCTCCCATGTTACCCCCTTCTATCTCTAGAGACGTAATACACATATACGTCCCTAGGGACATAAAACGCACATTTACGCCCCTATGAACGAAATAATTCTAACATCAATTTAAATCTCCCTGATTCTAAACTATAGACAGAGCATTGCCTGTGTAGAACGTCAGCAACCCTTCTTGCCAATGCAGGTACATCTATGACAACTTTAAAAAGGCATGGCAATCAAGTGCAGTGGCTTTATAGAGTCATCTATGCCGAGTAAAATTTAAGTCACCGAACAAATTCAAAATAATGTAAGGAATGAAAAAGAGAATGTGTACAAAAAAATGAAAACCCTCTACCTTCAATCGTTATTAACAACCCTTCAACTTGTAACTTCTCATTTCCATCATCAAATATTTTTAAAAATTGATAAGAAATATATTTCACTTATTATCTAAGTCATAAGTAAAATTTAATACAAAACAGGGATCGAAGACTTTCAGCTCTCGTATTGTCTCCCTTAATTTTAGTACATTTTAGTTATAAACTATTTCATTTACTTACGGCTAAAAATTAAACATAAGAATATTATATATTAAAATGTTGTGTTTAATTTTTATTGTTTACTATAAATTATTAAATTAAAATAAGAAACGTATGACTTAATGCAAACAAAAAGAAAAGGGTTTTTAAATACTTACTAAGAGATTTTAGAGGCAGCAAATATTGCTTTAAAGTTGTTGCAACACTCACAATGGTCAGGCAGAGTTGGTGTTGTAATTTGTTAATCTTAACAATTATTTCGTCAACACGAGGTGTTAAACACTGGGTAGAACGCAGGTCGAATTCTCAGCACTGATTTTACTTCGTGTAGACGAGGGTTCAACACCGATAATTTGTTGGTTGAATCCCGACAATGTGTCGTGTAGACACTTATCGTTTAGTAAAAACATTAAATGGTTGGTTACAAAACGCGCACAAAATAAGGAAAGAATAATTCACGTTTTTAGAAATAGAGAATAATTCACGAATAGAAAACAGAAACGAATAATTGCATATCATGTTGATTTTGAAGAATGGCCAACCTACACAAACAAATATCCCTCAGAAACATTAATCTTTATTTAGATTCAAGTTATTTTTTAAAATAATTTTACTGATAAACATCTTTATTAGTTCTATTTTATAGATACACTACGGTTTTTACTGTTCAGTTTTTTTTTTGTATTTTTAAAACAATTTTTGGTTTATTAAATTAATTTTATTTTGCAATGTTTGCCAATACTTATTAAGTAATAAAAATATGTGTTTGAGAACAGGCTACATTTAAATAAAACCAGAAACAAATTTTGAAGGATGCAATGGAATAACCAGTGAGAAAAGGTTAAATCTTTTAATTACAGTATAGGTCATATAGAGATATACTGAAGGGGGTATAGCATATCTAAATACATTGAGATGCCTAAAACATCATTTTGGAGCTCTGTGTAACCTCATTGAAACCTCCTTCAAGAGAGAGAGAGAGACTTAGAATAATACTATATATAGAAGGAGCACTACTGATAACACGAAAGTCGGTTCACTGGTGCAACTAAGTAATGCTGCCACCCTAACAATATACAATTTTCTAAAAAAAAGTTGGCAATACTTCCGGTTGCTAAATTATTATGTTCTATTATTAATTAATGATTGATTATTCATAAAATACTAATATAAATATCGGTGCATTACAATATTAAAAGCATTTTAAATTGTAGTTTAACGTATTTATTAAAATTATATATAAAAAGTAGTCCTCGTCAACTAAATGTAGATTCTTGTATTCCGCCACCCTTTTGCCATCTAAGACCGGTTTTATTAAATACTCAGCAGGTGTTTTAAGTTACTATATTTGTTCTTTCGATCTTTCTTCATTAATAGATACTTATGACAAATATTTAAAATAATGTTTTGTTGTCAGGTTGGCAGCATTACTTAGTTGCACCAGTCAACCGGCTTTCGTGTTATCAGTGGAATTACATTGTGTTTACGGCCCTGTGCTCCTTCTATATATAGTATTATTCTAAGGAGAGAGAGAATTAAGGTTATAATTAATAAATTTACTTCGGTTTTCCGCGCATTGATTGTGTTTTAATTCGTACTTTTAACATTTTACTATATAAGTTATTGTAATTTTGTACTGATTATTTGATAATATTTATAAGTGAAGGTGGCCAGGTTACTTTTTCGATGTTTCAAAATTTAACCTATAGGTATAAATTTAACTATAGAGATATTATTACTAGAGGGGCCTAGTAATAATATCTCTATAGTATAGGTGTTGAATTCCTACCGTTTAAACGGAGTTCAACCCCAAAAACAATTGTAGGTGTCCAACCCAGTGTTCAATACCTCGCATAAACGAGGTAAATATTTCTGTTAATTTTTTTAGTACTATTCTGACTTCTTATATTTTATAGCAAAATTAATTTACCTTGTTTTACAGTTTTAGTACTTCTTTACACTTTATTTGTTCTTTAAACAAAATAAATCAACAAATAATGAAACAAGTGACAAAACCAACAACAAAAATCTGACGATTTATAAACAGCTAGTAAAAAAGTAAAAAAATGCTATGAATATCAGTGTTGCCAAAATTTTATGTAAAATTATATTTATTAGCTATTTTATAAAAATTTTAATGCCTAATAATATATCGTAGTTTAAATAATAATAGATAGAAAATATTATTGTAAACAATAATCATGTTTACCTCACAAAAAACACCGAAATTAACTCATTAACTAGCAACATAATAACCTGAACTCATTATGCAATTCATTCATTTCTCCTTCTATGATGTTTTAACTTTTTTACCATTATATGTTATGTACCATAACTTCCTGGGAGGTTGAGTATTATCAAGCAAATTTCCCGTACTATTTTTAAATATTTTGTCGACAGTGCTGGTAAAATGACATTTTGCAGCTTAAAAACAGTTCAGTAATGACTCATTTTGCAGCCGTAAGTAGATGAGAATTTTTTATCTTCTATATTTCCACCTGAAATTCTAGCATTTTTTTAATAATTTTTCGGAACTTAATAGATATTTTTTCTAGTATATATCTATATACTAGAAAAGAAGATAATCTTACAACATTATTTTTTGCATCATATTTGAATTTATGAGTCATCTGCGTATCTTTCTTCGATTTAATCTAAAATTCCCTTTGCTGTATTACATGTTAATATAATGATATTTCACTAAAGCAGCACAACACTTTTAAGTAGAAAATACTATAATTACTTAAATACAGTATCATTTACCAGTAACGAGTGACAGATGCATGAGTTATGACTATGAACTGTCAATACTCTTGCAGTGTATGACTTGTGAGAGACAGTATAGTGAAGAGAAATCTTCACTCTCACAATACCATGATGTACCACGACAATGTGAGAAGTACAGATTAGATGTTGTGTCATTCGGGAAGTATCGTCTCAAAGGTCGCAGAGCCTTGTCATGGAAATTTGTTTAAATACACGGAGAATAGAACTTTATGTAATCAAATATTGCTTTGATCAAGTCCTCACTTATATTTTTCTTCCTCTCTTTTATAGTTTTTTTCTTTTATCCAAGGCGAAGTCTAAGGGAAAAATAAGAAAGTATAGTAACATCCCTATACCGACAAGAAAAGTGTTTATTTTGCCCTCCAGTAGACAACTGCACTAATGCTCAAAAATTGGCAGCCCTGACTGATAATTTGATTAAAAAAAAGAGTTGTGGAGTGTTGTGGATAAGGAAAAATAAAAAGCAAGTCTCTCCGCTAATGTTTAAGTATAATGACAAAGCCAGCCTTTAGACTTGACAGTCCATCATCAGTGCCAGCGAGATGCGAAGAAAGTGTTAAGAAACAGAACTTTCTTCGCATCTCGCCGGCACTGATGATGGACTGTCAAGTCTGAAACCTGGATTTGTCATTATACTTAAAAATCAGTGGAGACTCTTGTTTTTTTTGTTTTTCCTGATAATTAGATTGGCTAAAATTTCTTTGTTTACCTGACAAAACCAAAACTTTATTATTATATGAAATTGGGATCATTGATGAGGGTGGTGGGGTAGTTTATTTGTAAGGAGGACTCACAGATAATATAATATAATATAAATAATACAGATAATATAATATACCATAGTATATTATATGTATAAATTGTATATTAAAATTGGTAGTTAGTTCTGATTATAATCAGCAATAGTTCTGATTTTATCAATTGACATATATAACATTATCAAAACAAATGACGTTTTTCGACAAATACATTTTGAAATTCGCTTATACGTGATAGTATGCCCCTTACAAGCATTTGTCATGTAATATGACAAACTGATTTAGGAAAACACCGGGTGGCTAAAGATTTCACGTCATATCTCAGCTGAAAAGCAATCCCGTATAAAACCGGTCATGAAAGTACATTATTTCAGTGTGTACCTTGGATACATTATGAAAATTAAAAAAGAAAAAATAAAACATTGATTATGTACGAAAAATAACATCTGATAAGTGGTGTCCGTTTTTGTCCACACACTCCTGTAGACTGTGTAGACAAAATATTTATTGTATATGTATATCATTTTCTTTTATGCATGGTAGAGGTTTTGATGGCCATATTTGTTTAAATTTTAATTGTTTTATGTTTGTTAAATAAGTAGATTAATGTTGTGTAACTTCGTTTTGTAACTTGTATAGTAACTTTGTATACTAATGATTTTTAAAATAATATTTATAATATAGATTATAATTAATTGTACGTTTTATAAATAGGTAAAAATTGCAAGCAAAAAGTAAATTTTATTATATTTTATAATACATAATTTTAGAAAGTATATAGAATGAATATTCACTGTACCTTTACTAATACTCCCCCTCACGACACAAGGCTGCGAGCCTTCTTGTAAGGGGTAAATTTTTAACATTATATTATATTATATATTGTATTATTGAAATTATAAATAAAATAAAATAAAAAAAATATATTTTATTTTTCTATACATGAAAAATATATTTAGGTAGATATTTTTTTTAATACGTAAAATATATTGCTCTCTAGGAGCTCATTAGGTCCTAGCTTAGATTATTAGGCCCCTTAGACTCTGATAATAATTATAGCACATAATTATAATAAATACAAATATATTGTAAGTAAATGAATAATTAACTTGTTAATTAATATTGTTTTAAGTTTTCAGTATTATTATTTAATGTTGTTGGCTTAGGCTCCAAAGATAGCTGCCGCACTCGCCATCAATGGCCAGTCTGCCCCTGAACGTATTCAACGCATTTGAATGTTTAGGTCTTCAATTAGTAGTCACGTCATGTGAATAATGAATCCATTGTTTCGCTTTTATTGTAGAAGACATCTTAGGAATGTAAAATATCATAGATTCAAATTCAACACTTTGCAAAATCGAAACCCAAATAACAATAATCGCGTAAGCAGTTGAAGGAATTTGTTGTCATTTCTATAGTACGACACACGGCTAAAATCAATTGACACCCCGCCAAAATCTCAATGCTTTCAACCCTCATTTTTAAATAAAAAAATTCCTTCTTTATAGTAACAAAAAAAAATCCCTACTCTGGTAACACTGAAAGTCAGGTTATGTTTTGAATTTTATGATTTGTTTTTACTTGATATCGTATTTTTTATTTTTAAAAATTTATTTATTTACTTTTTAAGTAGGAATATCGTTGTATCTAATAAATTTACCTAAGTGTTGCATTAAATTTGTTCGGGAAGTATGAATTAAGTGAAGTTAAAGTTTTTGATTACGCAGTGCAATGGATCATAATAGTTCTATGATAAAAGTTTGACGTTTTTAATAAATCGTCAGCTATAATTACTTTTTTCCAAAATAAACTGCTTTTTTTGTGTCATGTTTGTAAAATTGAATGCGTATTGTTTCATATTATAAAAATAATATGACACAATATGCATTCATGACTTAAAAAGTCAAGAATGTCATCTATTGAAAGACACTGGCATTTTCGAAAAAAAAATGCTGTCTTTTGGTTGACAGACCCAGACCCTGCGCTGTACTCTAATAGCAAGAAATGCTTGAAGAATACATCAATGTCCATGCGTCAAATATAGGCACTCAGATCATATTACAACTCTGCTATAATTGGATGAATTAAACAGATTGGAATGGAACGAAACGAACTCGAACAGATAAATATGCACAATGAGGGAAATAAAAGCGACGCGAGGTTACAAATATTTACAACCAGTGTTGCCTTTTTATGATTTTATTTACGAAAAAGGTATTTTTTTATACCGAGGTTGGCATAAAGTGGAGGGGGAAAGAGCGGGGTCGGTCTGAGCCAATAGAATTCTTTCCCTCACAGATTTTTGGCGGGGTGTCAATTGATTTTAGCCGTGTGTCGTATTATAAGTAATTTAATTTCTCCTTCAAGAAAGGTTTGAGAAAGTAAAACCAACATAATAATAACACGAAGATTAAAAAATATTTCCTAATGCCTAAAGAAGAAGATTTAAGAAATTATTTTTAAAGTTACTTAACCTTTATTTCAAAAGGATTTGAAATTCGTCATTATACTGTGTAAGTACATTTCAATAACTTATGGGTAATAATTTCTTTTAATATTTTCTTCTGTAAAGACTTTTTATATATTTTAGACCATTATTAGACAGACTTGCATAACGTTTTAACCCATAGTGAGATTTAAAACATTTTCGCCGCAAGGAATGATTAAGTAATGCACATATATCAAGGTTTTCGTCGCGTATATGTTTATTATTAATGTACACATGTGCAATTATTTTCCATATTTTATGGTAAAAAGTTACTAGTGGCAATCTGATAATTAATTTATTGTCAGATTTTGTCTGCAATTATCAAGGTGAATGATGCAGTATTTTATCTAACCATCGGCTGTAAATTTTTATTGCACCATCGCAAAAATGAACTATTAGGTTTAAATTTAACTCTAACTTACTGTTGAACTCGGATCGTCGGTAAGTTTTAACAACGGTCGTAACTATATTTTTATCAAATAAATGTCATTGTGTTTGTCTTTAACAATCGTAACTATATTTTTATCAAATAAATGTCATTGTGTTTGTATTTAACAATCGTAACTATATTTTTATGTAACAAATGTCATTGTGTTTGTATTTAACAATCGTAACTATATTTTTATCAATTAAATGTCATTGTGTTTGTATTTAACAATCGTAACTATATTTTTATGTAACAAATGTCATTGTGTTTTTACTTAACAATCGTAACTATATTTTTATCAAATAAATGTCATTGTGTTTGTATTTAACAATCGTAACTATATTTTTATGAAACAAATGTCATTGTGTTTTATTTAACAATCGTAACTATATTCTTATCAAACAAATGTCATTGTGTTTGTATGTAACTCAATCGTGTTTGTATATTTTTATCAAAAAATGTCATTGTGTTTGTATTTAACAATCGTAACTATATTTTTATCAAACAAATGTCATTGTGTTTTATTTAACAATCGTAACTATATTTTTATCAAATAAATGTCATTGTGTTTGTATTTAACAATCGTAACTATATTTTTATGTAACAAATGTCATTGTGTTTGTATTTAACAATCGTAACTATATTTTTTATCAATTAAATGTCATTGTGTTTGTATTTACATCGTAACTAATATTTTATGTAACAAATGTCATTGTGTTTTACTTAACAATCGTAACTATATTTTATCAAATAAATGTCATTGTGTTTGTATTTAACAATCGTAACTATATTTTTATGTAACAAATGTCATTGTGTTTGTATTTAACAATCGTAACTATATTTTTATCAATTAAATGTCATTGTGTTTGTATTTAACAATCGTAACTATATTTTTATGTAACAAATGTCATTGTGTTTTACTTAACAATCGTAACTAATATTTTTATCAAATAAATGTCATTGTGTTTGTATTTAACAATCGTAACTATCTTTTTTATGAAAACAAATGTCATTGTGTTTTTTAACAATCGTAACTATATTTTTATCAAATAAATGTCAATTTAGTACAATGTCATTGTGTTTTATTTAACAATCGTAACTATATTCTTATCAAACAAATGTCATTGTGTTTTTATTTAACAATCGTAACTATATTTTTATCAAATAAATGTCATTGTGTTTGTATTTAACAATCGTAACTATATTTTTATCAAACAAATGTCATTGTGTTTTATTTATATTGATTGTGTATATATTGAACAATCGTTATTTATTAATGTTATATGTTAATTAATCGTTAATTAATGGTTATTAATTCTTATCAAATCAATTCGATTGTTTTCTTATGAAACAAAAAATCTTACGTGTACTATTATTAAGCCTACTGTATTTTTATTGAACAATAGTGACTGTAAATAAATAAATAAACCATTTATTAGGTTATTAATTTAACATGTTTACACATAAATGATACAATGTAATTGTGCGAGAGACACCTAGGAAATGTAACAAGCATAATGCCATGCTACATCAGGGAACTGTTCCATTGTTCGACATTCGTCATCATTGATAGCTCGACATAATGTCATGTCCCACTCTGTTTCGTTACGTGTAACTCATCAGGGCGCCGACAGAGTCTGAACTCACTCTGACCTTCAATTAATTCCGAAGAATATAATGTGAAGTATTTACCAGAGACTAGCGATGTTCTCTTACCGCCATCATGCATGGCAAGCAAAACATATATCATTAGATACTACCGAGTTTTGCAAAACATGAATAGTTGACACAATATAATAGTGCGAGAGACACCTAGGAAATGTAACAAGCATCATGCAATGCTACATTCATCTGCTACATTCATTTCTATTTAATCTGGTAGCATGATGTTATCTGTTGCATGAATGTTGAATGATGTTCCATCATTCAACATTCGGCATCATTGATGGCCCGACACAATGTTATGTCCCACTCTGTTTCGCTACGTCTAACTCATCAGGGCGCCAACAGAGCCTGAACTCACTCTGACCTTTAATTAATTCCGAAGAATATAATAATTCAGGCTCTGTCGGCGCCCTGATGAGTTAGGCGTAACGAAACAGAGTGGGACGTGACGTTATGTCGAGCCATCAATGATGAATGTCGAATGATAGAATAGTTCCCAGATGTAGCATTGCATTATGCTTGTTACATTTCCTAGGTGTCTCTGGCACAGTTATATTGTGTCAACTATTCATGTTTTACAAAACTCGGTAGTATCAAATGATACATAAATGATATTTTAGATAAAATCTAATCAGCCGAAGCAGTGGATCTTATCATAATAAGATAAGACAAGATCGAAACTGTATTAATATTTAACAAATGTGTTATATATTGTTTAATATATTGATTCATTGTATAGTAAACAAGATAACTATAATTTACCCAAATTGTAGTGAAAGGGTCGTTTTGTGCTGCCATACTATAAAACTAATTTATAATAATTCTAATATTTTAAAATTTTAAATATTAAATTTGAGAAAATTACATTTTTCAAATTTGATAATAACAATTTATCTATTTTCTTTTTAAGTTATGTAACATTTAATTTAATATTTATATTATTATTATATAATGTTTCATTGTTTAAAAGCAAAATATTTCATTCTTTATGTCGCTTTTTTCAAGTTATCGTGACGTGTGGTTCATATGAGAACTAACGAACTATGATCTCTAAGATTTCACTATTTAATGAACCCGGGTTTTGAAAGATTTTATGAGTGTTTGTTTAGTATGTTTTTTACTTCGTCAAATTGTTTAGGCATTCCGTGTGAAAAAATAATGAATTTAACATATGTGGCATGTACATTTATGTAAATACAAATACAAACAACAAATTAGGGTATAAACAAATTAGGGTTTTCAACTTATACACTTGGGAAATCAATAATATTTTTTAAATTGATCCTGATTAGAAGTTCTACTGAAGCCAAATTATAATAGTCGCAACAAAAATATTTTTGATTAAAAATTTCTTGTATTTAGTTGTAGAATTGCAATTTAGTGTTCGAAATTACGTTTCCCATGCAATTGTATTTTACAGGTCTTTTATGTCGAGGAACTTTTTTGTGCCCACGAGTATGAATATGTACTAGTATGAACATTGATTTGTGATAATTAACTATTTTTTTAATACTGGGGGTGTTAAACAAAGCATTATACTAGTTTGGTGGGTCGTTCGACCGAACTTGGAACATAAAATGTCATCATCCAAATCTTATTACCTCCTAAACAAGTCTACCGACAAGCAACAAGTTATTAACTTGTACAGAGGAAGCTCTATAAGATACTCTAAAGGAATGGTTAGACAAAAGGTCTGCCACCAAAGGTATGTCAAAGTAGGTCAAGTACTAATAACATGAGAAGGAGTCAAGGTACACCCGAGTGACAGGTACTTCTCTTCAGGGCTAAGAATGACCTGGTAAACTTTTTGGACGGTCCTTTTATAAACAACTTGGATATAATTATAAACTATAAACTAAACTAAACTATTAAACTATAAAATAAGAAATAAAATGTATTATTAGACATAAACTATTAAATAATATTTTATAAAGTCATGTGGCTTTAAGCCCTTCAATACTTAAGATTTTGTAGCACTTAAGCCTAATAAAAACGTTACGTATTCAATTCACTTATAATTT
The DNA here is from genome assembly GCA_018340805.1 of Microvelia longipes. Taxonomy (NCBI): domain Eukaryota; kingdom Metazoa; phylum Arthropoda; class Insecta; order Hemiptera; family Veliidae; genus Microvelia; species Microvelia longipes. Next base: position 32,956,538 of record JACMZG010001913.1, read on the forward strand.
TAAGTTAAATATTACGTATGGTTTGGATTATCAAGAACCCATGCTCAGATATGTGAAAGGCTATATTAAACATCTTTAATAATAATGGAATCCGCCATTCATAACTATGACATTTCTTTTATATATTTTTTCATCTAATAATTATATAAAAAGTTCTATGTATCGTCGTGAAATGAACCTAGGTCCTGGGTCACACCAGACAGATGGGATCACACAAACTTTGATCACTTATTAACAGTGTGGGATTCAAATGCCTCGAGGTGGTATAAATGTCAGACGAAAATGTCAGAAACAATGCCGTAACAGCAAAGTCTTTTGTGTTTAATCAAGTATTTATAGGATTTCAATAGAAACTTTTAAGTTTAATAGTAACTTAAATGATTAAACTAAGTTTTGAGTGAAAGTTGCATGATTAATTTGAAATTCAACAGCGTCCTTCATTGTTCCGTTTTAATGTAATGTTTCGAAAAAAAAAAGACTGGAACCAATAAGGTATATAAGCGAAATTGTATATTGTACAATAAGTTTTGTAAAGTAAACATTTTTTATAAGATGACAAATTTTATCTACAAAACAGTTTTGTTTTTACACTTATTATTGTAATGGACATTAGGATGCGCATTATGCTTGAAAATTATCATCGTCAGCGCCACCACTTATGTCTAAAAGGAATGAATGATAAGATTAGTGAGACTTTGAATTATTCTATTACACTTAGATCTAACCGATCATTACTCAAATTAATTTTATTCTTTTTATATTGAGGATTTAATTGAAGAAATTAATTAAATTAAATTAAAATTAATTGATTTAAATTGAGGAAAGTCGTATAAGGAGAGAAAAATCTTATTACTGTAAACGATTTCTAAAATTTAATAGTCTGGCCACGGAGTTTGCTGCTTGACTATGCACTTATTTTTTACCCCAAGAAGAACAAAGACTTTGTCCTTTCAAATGTTTACTAACTTTTCTGTATTACATTTTTAAACTTATTTCTTACAAAACTTCGTCAAAAATTAACAACTAATTTCAAGTTTCTCAGTGCATTTAATTTTGAACAAATTTTTCAGATGAGCCTTGGTAAGTCAATAAACATTAATTAGTCAATAAGAAGTATTAGTAATAAGAAGATTTCGTTAACTTTATAAGTACTTAGTGTATGCGACCCACCTAAGGTGGTTCCCGCAGAGTATATATATCCTGATAGGTCTGAAGGCACTAAAACGGTCAATTATTTATTTATAATACTGCCTCATTATGGAGGTACACCGAGAAATGGGTAAATTAATTTTAGCCCTTTATAGTAAAGTCATCTGCAAATAATAGACAGTATCGTTAGAAAAGTTTAATAATATCAAACTTACTTTCCACGTACTTTCTGTACACTTAGACAATGTAAAGTACTTACTCTATGTGAGTGTATAGTAAGTAATTGATCTTTTATTGTTTTAGAAACGCAAAACGAAAGTAAAGTTCAGCAAAGTACAAAAAACTTAGCAGACGTACTTTAGGCGCCGGCTGTAACAGTAAATTATTCGTCACACTTTATCAATAAAATCATATTTTACTTATATTTTTGCGGCTGCAAAAAGCCTACTTTACTGCTACTGTAAAAAAATACATGCACAAAACAGTTTAACACATTTATGATTTTGGAAATTTATATTTTGTTTATTATATTTAATATTTACAAATTTGAACACATGGCACATATTAATTTAATTTTTACAATTTTTTCTACAATTTATTCATTAATTTTCTGAAATCAACAGAAGCGTTTCTTAAACCCGTCAGACCTGGAAAGTTAATAATTCTCAAACTTCTTTTTACATTGCTTCTAAATTGCATTACTAAAAACTAGATATAGGTTTTATTATTGAATTATTAAATGATAATTAAAGAATTTACCGAAAAGAAGCATTTAAAAGGAATTTCACTTGAAAAATAAAAAAAAATATCTCACAATTAATATTAAAGCTAGTGAAGAAAACTTTTAACTTTGTTTATTTGTCTTTTATCAATGATAATGATGAAATCAAAGATTATTCTTTGATTAGACTTTACTTAATGCCTTTTTTAGAAGGTTTAATTAAAAATATTATTTTCAAAAAGTTCATTTTAATGTCAATATTCCACGATCATTGTAATTTGTTAAAATCAATTTTAAGTAAACTATTCAATCTGGGCAAGCATGTAAATTACTTCTATCAATCACGAGTGCCTTGAGAAAATTTAAATATTGGTATTATGAGTGACAAAAACTAAGATAGTCTTGTAGAGTTTGGTCTGGGAGCAAGTAAACAAGGCTTTCTGATTAGTCCAATAACACAGCAACGCGATTAATTTGCAAAGAAAACAACAATATTAGTTATTCAAAACAACAATCAATGCAAGATTAGTATTGCAAAATAAAAGCCTGATTAGTTAGTCAAAACAACAACAACAACAGTCAAAGTGTTATTGTTGGGAAACAATAACACGATTAGTAACTACTTCAGAATAATTAACAAACCATTAATTATGAGTTTGCTTTGTTTACTCACCACATCTATTTTTTGTCACCCATATTTATCCACTGAAACCAACTAATGGTTTAAAAATTGAGCAAAATTCTTAGTAACCAACTTGTTCTGGAGGTCCATATACTGGTTTAACACCTTGTACGCCTGTTCCAGTTCCGAAAGATCCAGAACTTGATCCAATAGAACTTGAACCTCCGTCAAAGGATCCAGAACTTCCAATAGAACCTGTTCCTGAACCAAAAGAATTGGTTACAATTGTTCCAGATCCGGTTCCAGTGGATCCTCCAGTTCCAGAGGAAATGACATTTGTTCCTACACTTCCACCGGAAGTTCCAAAATTGACATTTCCACCCGTTGCTGTTGTTTCTTGATTAGCTTTATACTTAATGAAGTAAACTTCAGGTTTGCTAGGTTGGATTCTGTTGACCTGTTGGATGTTGAACTGCTGCTGATCTTCTGGTTTCTTGACCAAGACGTAAATGAGTGTCTTCTCTTGATTCTGAGCTTGTTGTTGAAGAATTTGTTGCTGCTGAAGGTTATATGACGGTGTTTTAATGAAAATGATCTTGTAATGTTTCTGTGATTGTCCGGCTGAGCCTACAACACGTGATTGAACTGATTCTTCTAATTCTGGTGGAGCAACATGTACATAGATATGTTTTTGGATTAGAGGCTGTTGAGATCCTCCGAAATTTGATGCTACTTGTCCTCTAACACCACCGGTTGAAAATCCTGATGTACCACCACTGGAGAATGAACTACCAGTAAATGATTGGCCACTAGAGAATGTATTTCCACCAACAAAGCCATTTCCTCCGGTGAAAGATTGACCCAACGAATTACCTCCGTTGAAAGATTGGCTACTTGAGAATGTGTTTCCACCAACTAATCCATTACCTCCGTTAAAACTTCCACTGTGAAATCCTTGGCTACCACCCCCTCCAAAACTACCACCAGGCCTCCCTGAAGCCGGTAAAGTAGGCGCAGGATAGCTATATCCTTGAGGTTTAGCTGACGCTACAGCTAACAAACAAGCAAAACCCTGAAACAAAGTATAGTAAAATTAATAAAGAAAATCAGGTAACTGGTAAATAGAGTATGTATGGGTAAAAAATATAAGCTTAGATTTTAGTGTCCGTCTTTGAATTATTAATGAATTTAAAGGTTTAATCACTTCTGGCAAGAAGGGGCCTTATTATTCTGGTTTTGCCTTTCCACCCTATTACTAAGGATTTAATGTCGGCAACAGGCCCCATAAGGCATGCTGATAAAGTTAATGCATTAACTTAAGGCTGTGCCTCTAGGCCTCTAGTTACAAGTGTGAGTTTTATAATACGTATATATTTAAATAGTTTTAGTTAGAGTGCTAGTTTATCTAGCTCTATTTTTCTGGACAAACGCTCGCCTAATTTTTCTTCCCGATAATTAAATTAATTTAATTAATAATAATAATTAAATAGTTGGATTTTTTTTTAATTTTCGTTATGTTGAATTTCTCGAAATTAATCCTGTTTGTCCCACTGTGAAACCTAATATTTGTACTTACAGTGTTAACAAGATAAGGGCACATACTACCACAAATCCATCCAAACGTATATACTCTAAAACTCCGATTTATAAAATATACTTTTTGGCTTTATGGCTCCTTAAATAAAAATGTATATGCTTAGAATAATACTATATATAGAAGGAGCACTACCGATAACACGAAAGCCGGTTTCACTGGTGCAACTAAGTAATGCTGCCACCCTTACAATATACAATTTTCTAAAAAAAAAGTTGCCAATACTTCCGGTTGCTGAATTATTATGTTCTATTATTAAATAATGATTGATTATTCATAAAATACTAATATAAATATCGGTGCATTACAATATTTTATGCATTTTAAATTGTAGTTTGGCGTATTTATTAAAATTATATAAAAAGTAGTCCTCGTCAACTAAATGTAGATTCTTGTATTCCGCCACTCTTTTGCCATCTAAAACCAGTTTTATTAAATACTCAGCAGGTATTTTAAGTTATTATATTTGTTCTTTACGATCTTTCTTCATTAATAGATATTTATGACACATATTTAAAATAATGTTTTGTTGTCAGGTTGGCAGCATTACTTAGTTGCATCAGTCAACCGGCTTTCGTGTTATCAGTGGAATTACATTGTGTTTACGGCCCTGTGCTCCTTCTATATATAGTATTATTCTAAGTGTATATGCAATAAAATTTGTTGTCAAATTGTTTGTTATTACAAACAAAAATACAATTGAAAATTATGGTCCCTCTAAAGCATAGTGCCATGATAATATAAGTCCGCACGACTCAGGCCCGACGCACGACAGTTGTACATATTTCGAATTCGCTATTTAAAAAGTTTCACCCAGCATAAAAATCTAACTTGTTCAATTACAGTTATTACTTAATGTTAAATGTAAATAAGTTGTACCTATACACTACTTTATACACCACATAAGTGCTAAGCAAACAAGAGCTACAGAATAGATGTGTTAAATGTCCTACATTATTATTTACTTAGCAACTCTAACTTTTACATATTTGTGTGTAGAAGCATTGCATATATGTATTTTTACAATTAAGTTCGGCCAATAAATGCTTCTCACTTATTTAAATTCATATAAACATATAATTAAACAATTTTAGTTTGTACTAGAATGCATAAATATTTTGTTAAGGAAACAATACTAGAAATATGCAATGCCGTGCATGCATTGCATATTTTAAAAATTTACAACGGTTGCTTTATGCAGATTAGCTCTAAATGTAAGAATATTTTTGTAACTTGAAAATAAATTTTAATTTCCATTATTCAATAAAAATATGAACGCCCGAGATGGTAACAAGTAAAATAAATTTGATTACTTTTTGCTATTTGTTTATAACCTTCAAAAGGAAACGTTGGTCGAAAGGTAAGTTTGCCTCTAAATTTTAGTCCTCATTTTAAAAAGACTATCACTAGTTGGTAGTTAGTAGAACTACCACTAAATATACTAGGCGAGATAATTCTAAACAAATTTTAAACCCTTTTAATGTTTTGAGATAGGATATGCCCCTCTTTTACTAACGAATTTCCTTTAGAAAAAAATGATTTCTCTATTGAGCCCTTCTATTACTTCTCCGTCAATTAATCGCGGGATATTATCCAAACGTCAATCCTAATACACTATAATTGTTAAATTAGGGACTTACCAGAATCATCATGATCGCGCCGTCAAATACCGAATCACAAATGAAAATAACTCCATTGTCATGTCATCTTATATGATCACAAGGATGCAGGGACTCCCGATGTCTCTTTGGTACCCACCACTATACGTCATCCCTTCTCAGCGCCGAGCCCATCTGTTGTGTAAACCCTCCTCCATAGGGTTCAAGAGTTCATTTTTCAGTCAAAGTTTTTCTGAACTTTTTTTAGAAGTTGATTCCAACTTACCTTTGGGCGATTTTTTACCTTACTTGTTATTAAAAAAATAGTAAAAGACAAAATTTAAAGTCCTACGTAAGAAAGATACAAGTTGTAATGAAGAATTAATCATAATTATTAATAAATTCATTGAGTTTTATAAATAGCCTCTGATAAGTTAGTTATATTTGTTGTTCCCAAAAATTATATAACTGCCTTTTCACTAGAATTATTGATTTTGGGCAGTTTAATGACATCCTGGGCGGATAATGGTTCTTTATGTAACAAGGCAGGAAAATTGAATTTTACTATAGTTATAAATTTAGCTCCCTAGCCGAAGGTAAGGGCAGGCTATAAAAATAACCCGTATAGGCAAAGCCAAGACAGGTAGTTTACAATTTGACTGCCGAAGCAAATAAAAATTTTAGGTGTCAGTAATGTTTCCTTTACTACCTTGTTGCAAATAATATGATAACGCGACAAAAAAAAGAAATTAATAATTATTTATGAAGTAAACCAAAACAAAAACTAAAATAATTAATTAAAACTTTGTGGTATTTTAATCTAATTTAAAATGAATAAACTTAGTTCATAAAGTATAACGCCAATAACGCCAGTATTGCCTCTAAAGCACAAATATGTGCTTTACCTTTTTAAAAAAAACTTGGTATAATATTTTGTTTTAAATCTATTTTTACCTGCATTAAGACATAAGAAAATTCTCAAGTACTTAAAGGGTAACTTTCATCCCAAAGCAGGTAATACATTACCTGACTATTTGTTTACCAACTTGTTTTTAAAATTCCATTGTCAGCTCAAGAAAATAGCATCCTTAAAATCGTTAAATAATGAATAAATTGCTGCCGAGAGTAGAGAGGAATTTCCGTCAAAACTTCATCAATATCAGCTAAAAAATAGATGTGTTATTAAGACTTTAAAGCATAATTTAAGCAAGAATTAAACGGAAAGTAAAGCAAGAAATAAATTTTTGATTTAACACTTGAAAGGAATTCCGTTTGGCTTGCAAACTTCAATGCCCGTAACAAATAGAGTAGGTTCCGTTAAAAAAATAATTCTGAAGTGGAAGTCCGCATGACGGGTGAATTTTCGTCGCAATTCATGCTTTCTTGCACATTAATCCAGATCTTGTTAAGTTAATCTTGCATAAGTTTCCAATTTATGCCTTTTTAACTTCAGCAATAGCATTATTACCTTCCTACACAATTGTTACTGGACATTGAGATATAATTATTATTATTATTTTAAGGCATAAATCGGCATAAACTTAAGTATGACCTAAAAAGATGAGCAAGAAAGTAGGCAATGCAAATTCGCCCAGCTTGCGAACCTCCGCGCCAGGATTATTCTGTAGTTATAAACTGATATTGCGTAAGTATGTTGATAAAAAGTACCAAGATACCGGTACCTACATTCGAACCAACGAACCCTGGTTTTAAGTACTTATACATTACTTAATATATACTTATACAAACTGGTCTTATACATTCCGAACTCCGAACCGGTTTTATTGGGTTCAGCAGCCCCCAGAAACATCGATAGATAACGACGCCCTGCTCGGCATATGTTTTTAATCGGCCGTATTTTTAATAGGTTATCAAAGCCGTATTCTGTTAAGAAAGGTTAATATAATACGAATGTTGAAGGGTAAAAAAAGAAGAATATAATTCTATATATTTTAAGAATATGGAAAGCAAGCGTGTTTATTTGTATTTCTTACATGTATTTCTTCTGAGATGTAACTCGACGATAGAAAATAAAACATGTATTATAAAACCCCCCATAAGCGAATTTTTATCGAAGAGAATTCGCTAAAATGAAAGATGTATTTCTGTTGACAGAACTCGAGCATATCAAATAAAAGTATGAGGAAAACCGGCGACTTTATCCAGTCCAACATCCATTAGAAATATATTATTACGGAACTCGGCTATGCCCTTTAACGAGTAAGTACCCTAAATCGCACTGGCTTTAAGGTTCCGGCAAAACTTCCATTGAAAAGACGTCACACTAAGGATTTCCCTCGAAGAAAACTCCTATTGTGGCACCGACCGGGCTCGAATTATCTGGGGACAAGTTTATGTGGTAACGATAAGATCCTCACTAATAAATGTCCATGATAAGTAGGCTGCTGGCTCGGTTAGTGCCCCTGTTGCGGTGTATTAATTAATAGATAATTATCTTTAAATCAGCCAATAATTATTTTTAGATATTAGATGTTTAAATGCATACGCATTGTGTAAGTCATTAGTCATAAATACTCGTCATTCAACCAAACAGCATCTTAATTTATTGTTCTAATGCAATTCTCTGACCTTTATCAAAACAACCAAAAAAATATAGATAATCTTTTTCTTATTTTTTTAATTTTAAAATAACAAAAATTATTGAATTCATATATGACACCAACGGAGGAGGTTATTGCAGGTTCACAAGAGAATCGCCTTTTCTGACTTGTGCCATAAATCCATGCCAGAGTTATGCCATCACTTTCTTTTATCCTTAACTTTTATCTATCTTATTATTTTTTAAAAAAATAACAGTATTAACATAATTTGACAGTATCTAAAATATATATCCTTTAATTTACCAAACATATTATTTTTTCATATAATTAATATGTTACTTAACAATGACGAAAGAAGACAATAACAAAATAAAACCACCTCGGAACATTTCCTCACCTTATATTGGATTCGCTACGCTAATAGACAACACTTTGAACACGCTTCGCTCGTCTTCAGAATATGGAAATCCCCTAATTTACATTACGGTTCGTCTATGGGCTTGTTTCGCTCGTCTATAGCAATTAAAAACGGCTGTCTTATTTCCAGCGGTCAACCATCCAGGTAGGTCCATCCAGGGTTTTTTTTTGGCCTCTCCTAATGCTGCTTATTGTTGGTGATCCAAGGAAAACCTTAGATATTGATTTATTTCAATTTCCGTATCGTAATAAGAATTAGTATACTTATTTATTGCATAAAGTGAAACACATGCATCAATGCTGCACTAGATCTAAAGATCGATTCCATATCTTTAGCATAAACACTCTAAGAGCTACGATGATAACATACACACAGACAGGCAACTTTGTAAAAACCCCCCAAGAGGTCTAATAATTCAGGTCAAATCCCGATTTCGGATTTTTTTGCAATCACAATAAGGAAATGTAAAGATCCTTATTAAGAGTTTTCCGTGGAATTATTACAAATCGGTGCTTAAAATCCAGAATTTATTAAACTCGAATTAGTTTTTTTACCTTTATCTACTATTTAATCTTAATCAAGTATTCAATCTAGGCGTCTGCTGTCAGGCCTTTTTTTAATTTTCTCTGCACATATTTGATGACAGACACGGATACTTTAGGTGACATCCTGGTTTCGGATATTTTTCTAAAAAATGATATAGTGAGGAAAATGAATATAATGAGTAAAAATTGTATAAATGAGGAAAAGTAAACATTTTACTGACATATAATCGTGTATGGGGTACTTTTACTCACCATATTGGATTGGAGACGCTCATCTTTACTACTTCGGATTCGCTTCCCTCGAATATAAAAATCTCCTAATTGCAGTACGTGTTCTGACTCGCTGCTCACTCTCAGACAGTAAAACAATCCGTTTTATTCCCAGCGGTCACCTCTCCTGGCACGAACCGGACTCGATGTTCCTAAACTTTGGTGACCCAACAAAACCCTTCGATTATATTTGATAAACAAAAAGAAGAGCAAAGAAGGTAATATTATAACCTTGAATTAAACTACTAGCGCCCGCATAGTGGACATTTGAGGAACTTCACTAGCGACAGTAAATATCTCTTTTACTCTCGCCGACAGTAAAAACCTACGAAACTGCCGCAGACTGTAAAAAACTCATTTCTTCGACTTTTTTGAGAATTTAAAGTGCCTATTTTACAGCCGCCTGAAAAAAAGTTTTTTGAGTACCACAACAAGACTAAAAGATTGTTTTGGACGTAGTATTAATTTTCTAGCATAAACTCACTGGGAGCTACGATGATAACAAACACACACATACATGCGGACAGACAACTTTGTAAAAATCACTCAGGTGGTCTTAAACATACCCTGAACCAGAGGCGCATCCAGGGAGGGGCTAATATAAATTGTATATAAATTGTAAATTGGTCATTTACACCACTTTGTGCTTTTACCTGTCTCCTTTTTTGTTGACAATATCCATTAGTTTTTAAGCAACCCGGTACAGGGCAATAATTTTGAACCCGTAATGTATTATTTTATAGCAGCTTAATACTTTAGCCCCCGCCGAAAACAAAATGCTAAATGCGCCACGGTCTAAAACGGATGATCCAGATTAAATACAGGTTTTTGAATTTTTAACACAATACCAACAAACACAATACCTTTCCTATAATATGCGGTATACATGAGGAAAAGTAAATAGCAGAGTTTTATTGCAGAGCTATTAATTTTTTAACCTACAAATTTAATTTCTCGATGAGTTCATACATACAACTATAAAGTAAAATATATAAACAAATATATATTAAACGAAGACAGATTGTAGAAATTATCAAGCTTTAGTAAGAATTTGAACTTATACCTGTGTGAACGAGAATTAAAAACGTTCTGAACCCTTGTTTTTCTAATAAAGATATTCGACATACTATTACACATATTTAAAGGCATTAGACATACTAGTAGACATACATAAAATATTTGACATACAAATAGACATACATACTACATATGACACTTCTATTCTATGAGATTTAAATTAAGTTTTTCTCTTCAACTTCAAAGGTTTAAGTTCATCCGTCGTTTTAACTTTCTTTTGGTAGTTAAACCGCATTTGTGAATATCATCTATAATTTTTTTAAAATAATAATTAAATAAATAATACTGCATACGTAATTTAATTATAAATAGAAACAATGTTCAAAACCCGGGTATGCAAAACCTCACCACATCGGCTTTGCTACTTGCTTACCCATACGGTAAAAACATTACTTTTATTTCTAGCGGTCACCCATCTAGGCAGCATCTCGCTCGATGCTGCTTGACTTTTATGATCCAACAAAACCCGTTTAGATACACTTGAAGCGCCGTATTGAAGCGAAACTTAGTATACTTTTTAATCACGAAGAACAATACACTTAACCAAATTTCAACTCAATAAGATTATATTTTTCGATTATTTACAATTAATAGTTATTTATGTCATAAGGCTGAGAAGTGTGTCTTCATGTCACGGCAATTAGATTTACCGACGAGCGAAGCGAGTCAGTAAAAATTGCCAAGACATAAAGACATTCTCAGCCGGATGGCATACACTATTTTTTTAGGTAGCACTCATTAAATAAACTCCGATATATACTTAATTGAAAAAAACAAACGTCCAATTAACTCCATATTATTGTCGTCATTGAATTCATCCATAGCTTCACACTTTTACTCAAAAATGTAAAAGCTTTACAAATAAACACACAAAAATTGTCAATTAGTACACCTTTTAAAAACCAAAAAAAAAACAGTCTACGAACAGAAACAAAAGGAACGTTTTTAAAGAAACCTCATGAATGTTTTACACAGATTGTTTTTTTGAACACGCTACATTACAGTAATGGCGGCAATATATGAATTACTTTTACGTCCTAGGAGTTTTTTTTACATTCATTATTGTCCTCGGAGGTGAAAAGTACTAAATAACCTCCTATAACAATAATGATTGGCTTCTCATCCTGAAAACGGTCCAATAAAGTCCTCAATTACGTACTAACTCAAAAAAAAAAACATATACAAGTCATTTGATTAAAATTGAACTAATGCTGATAATGACATGAAACTTGGCCTTGTATGAGACTACATGCGTGCCATATCTCAAATCCATCAAAAATATTTTGCGTTTTATGGATTTTTAAAATTATTGCTGAATCATATTTCCGGTTGATTATGACGGTATATAAAAATCATTTTCCGCATAGCACAACTAGACTTTTCACCATTGAATAGACTTAAAGATTGATTTGTACAAAGTTTCAACTTTCTAGCATAAATATACAGGGAGCTATGATGATAACAGATACACTAACACACAGAAAACTTTGTGAAAACCACTTAGGTCTTATAAAAACACCTGAAACGGATAATTTTGGAGACACCCCGGTTTCGGATTTTTCGCTTACACAATACTTTTCCTATATACCTACGTTATACATAAGGAGAAGTAATATAGGTATTTTTTACAGCTTGTGTTGACTAAATAAATGCATTTACTGAACCTTACATTCCTGTCCAAATGAGAATATCTTCTACAGGTTATAGACTCCTACTCAGTCATAAAAGTTGTAAAACTTATCACTGATACTCACATTTCGAAATACTTAACCTAGTGTAAACATAAAAGTTTATTATCAATATCATTAGAGAAATGCCTAGTCTGTTGTTGGAACATCTGGTCGGAGAGATATAGTATATACTGAGTGTGTAGAGTGATTTATTTCACACATTCACTTCACGAAACCCTGATATTTGTTTTTTACTTATATTATTTAGATATTAATTATCTAAGTAACAAGTTGAAATTTGCTTAGTTTTAATTTAATGAATATCTGTCCTAATTATCAGCCCTAGGAGTAAGGTAAAATGCCCAAGTTGAACAGAGCTGTAAATATTATATGGAAAAATTTAAAATATTAGCAAGGTCATTTAGATCAACCAAAACTTTGACCAAAGAAACTCGGGCTGACTCCAGATTTTTTTAAATGGCTCTTAGCTCTTATATATATTTGGCGATTCCAAAGAAAAAAAATCAGGTACTCCCCGAACCTGATTTTTTCCTTTGGGATCGCTAAATTTATATAATACCTAAGGCAAAATCCTAATTAGTTAGCCAAAATTGTCTACTTGTTTAGTTAAATTGTTTTCGGCGGGGTGTTAGGTAAGTCCGGAAGCTATTGTTGACGAAAATTATGAAGTAATATTTAGACAGTTAGAATAATGAATTGTATATAATATGCATAGGTAAATAGGACACTGCCGACAAGGTATTGGTGTCATTTTATAACCGAGTCGAGGTAGCTAGACAAGGTCTTCTTCTTGCTATAGGCACGACATACTACGAGATCCTCTAGATATGAACTTTCATAAAGTTTTATCTTCAAAATAAATTCTGAAGTAAGAAGCTATGCGTCTTTATACTAGTGTCAAATCTATCTCTAGTGCTATACTGCGTTTCTCCTGAGGTTAGAAACCCATGAATCTTTCTTTCTAGCTGAGATAGTGTTTTTATCGTATTTCGCAAAAGCAGCTCTCATGGCAGAAGTGTCGTAAGTCTTTAGCTAAGGACTTACAAAGACTGAAGACAGTGCAGCTTTGACAGAAACATGGCCACTGCACTGCCCAGTGCAAGAGGGTCTATGCCAGAATAAACTAGTCAAAGCTCGTAGCTAGCTCAGCTTCTAATCCAAAGCTAAAGCTGGTGTAGAAGAAAGGTGGTTCCTAAGAAGCTTTGTGAAAGCTATAAACTCTAACTTTTATTTTATCCTTTTGTTGTATTTGCCACTAGTGCCGTTACAGACTAGTGGCTTATTTTAAGCGCCGTAAATATTAGATTCACATATCTAATCTGTATAATAATTTATTTAATTTTATATATTAGTTATTATTGAATACCTTTAGAGTTCTTGGGCTGTCAAAAATTATTGGTTAAATAATTAAGACTTTAGTCCATTTTTAAAATACGAATTTCTTAAAATGAAGAGCTTTCACCCAGATCTCATGGTCCTCGTCCTTAAACAATAATTACAATAAACTTAAAAATAAAAAGCTTAGCAGAAAATAATTTATTAGGAGTTTTAAAGACCTCCTAAGTGGTTTTTACAAAGTTGTATGTCTGTATCTGTGTGTGTTTGTGCGTCTGTCAACATCGTAGCTCTCATTGTATTTGTGCTAGAGAGTTGAAACTTTGTACAAAAATCAGTCTATAGGTGTAGTTGTGTTATCCGGCAAATATTTTTATAACGCTATTAATCCGCAATAATGAATGTGCAAAAATTTCGAAAAATTATTAAACCCAGAAAAATGTTGTGATCAATATGAGAAGTGGCATATTGATATGTCATATGATATATAAATATGTATAAGACTAACATATCTGCATACTCATTATCAGCATTAGTTCAATTTTTATCAAAAATTTTCATATTTTTAATACAAATTTACGTTGATAAATTCAAATGTATCAACCTTTGTGAACGCTGATTAAAAAAATTCAAAAATCGGAAAATAATTCAACAGAGTTTGTATTCGGTACTAGAGTATAGTTTTACGTAATAAATGATTATACTAAGTTTCGTTTCAAAACTGACCACTCAGCATCGAGCGTGGTCATTACCTAGATGGATGACCGCCGGGAATGTAACGAATGTATTTAAAATCTTAGGACAAGCGATGCGAGTCCGAGGACGTGTTACAAAATAAATTTAACGTCTTGTATATTCTGAGAACGAGCGAAGCGAGTCCGAAGTAGGGAAGAGCGAAACAAATCCTATGTGATTAGGAAAAATTCTGAGGCACCCCGTACCCGATTTTTTATTTGGATCCAAAAAACAGCATAGTTTATGGGTCGCCATTACTAGGCCTGAAAATAACCATTGAACATTAAGTTTATATCAGTTTATAATTCATTAGTTGACTAGCAAAGCATGCAGGTTATGGTTTAGTCAAACTATTGGAAGGTTTCATATGGTCGTCTGACTATGTAGGTAAATGACAGGTCACAGAACACTTCATTTCTATATTACTGTCATTTTTATACTGATTTGCCTTTCAGCTAATAAATAATAACTGCTATTGTTCATTCAAAATAACAGCTTTCGTTTACAAAATAATAATAGAGTTTAATATTTTATTGTATAAAAAAATCGGGTACAGGTACGTCGGTACTTTTACTCTCCACATCGGATTTGTTTCGCTTACCTTTACTACATTCGCTTCCCTCGTCCTCAGGCAGTAAATCATTTGTTTTATTTCCAGGGGTCACCCATTCAGACACTGATCTCGCTCTATGCTGCTTAACTTTTATGATCCAGCAAGAATTTTAAATATATACTTGACTTATTGATACGAAAGTTAGTATACTTATTAATAACTTAAATTCACTGCGTTCACTCTCAAATCAATTTTTTTTTAAAAATCGTATACAAGTCATTCGATAAAAATTAAACTAATGCAAGCATTGAGATGAATATTAGTTTATTTGTTAGCCTTGTATTTGACTACATTCGAACTACATTTCAAATCGATAGAAACATTGTTCCGCTTTTTATGAATTTTGAATATTTTTGCTGTCATTATTTTCATTTAATGAATTAAATGTCAATTAAAGCTTAATTTTTGTACTAAGTTTCAACTGTCTAGCACAAGGGAGCTGCAGGCTACCATGATAACAGACACACATATTAGACTGGCAACTTTGTGAAAACCACGTAGGAGGTCGTAAAAACATCTGAAACGGATTTTTTTGGTCGTATAATAGTTGTATAGAGCCATATCATCAATTTAGATTCTTCCCCCCCCCCTCTATATACATAATATATTATTATATCTGAATAAATTATATGTTATTTTAAGATGTCCTTGATGTGCCTTAAATATCTAGGTTATACTCATTGTGCAAAACAGTTATGTGATCTAATAATCGGTTTAGTCTAACTTACTGAGGTCACTAGCATAGTGAAAACAGGATTTCTAATGAATGTGAGACTGATTCTGTATATCTTTGAAGATCTGGCATCTGAAAGATATAAAAACTACATTAATCTCAAGATAGGCAAAATAGCAAGTGGGTTTTTTCTTCATTAAAAATTCCACAGCTATTCAACTTTTAGTTCTGAACTTATTAATAAAAATATACATTTATTGGTGTAACGCATAGAGGTATATTTATAGAGGGGCCCTATTGGTTGAAGTTTGAAACATCGAAAAAGTATAACCTGACCACATTCGATTATCATTATCATCAAATAAACAGAACAAAAACAGTAAATTATATAGTAGAATGTTTAAAATACAATCACAACACACAACAATCTGCGGGAAGCCCAAACAATGATTATTTATAACCATATCTTCTCTGGAGGAGGTTTCAATGAGGTTACACAGAGCCCCCTGAGAGCCCCACTAAAAATGTTCAGGCCTCTCAATGTATTGAGAAGGCTATGCCCTCTTAGTATATATCTCTATGGTGTAACGCTTAAAATGATATAAAAAAGTTTGTTTACATCTGTCAAAACTACCTAAAAATTTTGTTTTATGGTATCACTTCAGCGAGATCTATTATCTTAAGCTTTGGATAATCATATTAGATTTTAGCTATTTAGATTTTACTAAAAGAATCAAACCAAGGAGGGAAAGAAAGAAGATGGGGAATTGAAGGCAAAGGACACATACATTGCACTGCTTACAGGATGATCTTCTTTCGACAGATGCTAAACAAAAGTACTTTTTTTAGAGGTATATCATTTTTGTTAAGACGTAGTACGAGCATAGAGATATATTACTGTAGATGGAAGAGGGCTGCATAGCCAATGAATATACATCCAGAAAAAATTCCAAGTGATATCCGCTTGAGAGGGCACAATCGAACAAACATATGATTTTATTAGGTTGGGGGGCTCTTCTAATAGTGGATTCGGCTCTGCGTGTAATCTACATCATATTTTGTATAATCCCTACCCCTCCAAGAGGATGAACGTCTGATACTAATGTCGGGTTTGTATTAATAGCTGTTTAGTAGTAATCATACAATTGATTGTATCTCTGGCGGCCTTCCCGCCAGGGCACTATTGTATATAGATGTGAGAACCTGTCGATTTTTAGTTATTTTTGTGTAAACGAGTTCTACTATGTAGGATACATTAAACTGAATATATTTTTATGACTAACTTCTCTTGGTTTAGTTTGTATGGAATTAATATGTATTAAATGTCGTGCACCGAGAATCATATTGCAGAGTCTGACAAGCATTATTAAATAACTATTTTCACTGAATGTTTCAATCACTCTTTCATTTACTTCAACACTAGGAAGTATTAATGTGCCGAGAGACACTAGGAAATGTTAACATGCCAAATGCATGTTAGTATCAAATGATTAGTACTCAACTAGCCCATTGTATTCATATAGTATATACTCTTGCTATGTAGCACGTCTCATGATCATTATGCTACGGTAGTCTACATAAATCATTAGATTATATGTGTTGTGATTAACTTAAGTGTCCCAAGAACTAAAAGTGCATGAATAATGGGCGGTAAAGATAAGAGCGTGCGAATTTTTACGCCTCGGTCTCTGGTAAGTATGGACAAGTAAAAAATTAATCTTCCTTGTGGGCTAATTGTATTTTGAGTCAGATGTGAGTTCAGGCTCTGTCTCGGTCTTGCGCGATTAACTGCTGAGTTAGAAGTCGGTAACGTCAGTAGAGTGGCTATCCAATGAGAATTTTTCGTCGAGGCATCTCATCACAATGATGACGAAAGGATCGTATTACTGAAGATATGCGAACAGAGTTCCTCCGACTATTTGCTAGTCATTTCCAGTTATATGTACCTGTTTTACCATTCCTATGTAGTGCCTCTCGTCATGTACGTAGACGCCACTAAAGTCTCGTTGTGTCAAACATATTCATGTTTTGCAAAACTCTTATGTAGATCACATAACTGTTTTGGCACAATGAGTATAACTAGATATTTAGGCACATCAAGACATCTTAAAATAACATATAAGGTTTATTCAGATATCAAAATTATATAATACTTTTAATGAGATAGAAATCCATAGCAAACTTAATTATTTTTTTCAGACTCCTATATTGTACTCTCAGAGAGAGATACTAAATAACAGGCAGGTCAGAAGTTAGATAGGGGTTACAGTGATGAGGTAAGACAAGTATCAATAATGGTATAGAAAGTAATTTAGTTTTAAAGTATGGCTCTGACGTATGTTACATATAAGAATTTCATTTAATTAAATAGACGAAGTTCAACAAATTTAAATACTATCAGGTTTCAGATGTTTTTACGACCTTAGTCCTAATCGTAGGTGTTGAGTCAGCATAAAAGTGTTTTGGCCAGGAATGTCTGTATAAGAAATATGTGTGTCTTGTATATCTACATATAGAGATAGCTACAAATGCATATGCTTCACTTGTGCAATGGGCTCAGTGTGGAAGTTTCATGTTAATTATATAACAGATTCGAACACATATTATTTATATAGAGACTATTTATAAGTTAAATAAATCTTGTCAATCAAAAACTATATATAAATTAAATATAATAAAATATCTCATTTTAAAAAAAATTAAACATATACATATATTCGGCGTTTCTCGTACTAGTGCGCAATAGGAATTGTGATATGGGACAGGCCAAAAAACTCGTTTCAAAATCTGCAATATGAGCGTAGAGATCGTTATCCTCCATATTCGTATTTTTTTAAAGCTATGATGTGTTGCTCGCCAATCTGAAGCTCACTTTAACAGGATCACACCACAAATAATTTAAACTAAATTATATTCCATCTCTAAAATCCGCATTTTTTATTAATGTGCATAAAATTTATGTGTTTTAATAATTTTATTTATCGTATAATTACTTGTGATGTGATACTTATAATTATTATAAAAAATTAGTGAATTCTCGATGGATAGAGTTTTTTGTGTACGCTCATTTTTGAGATATTACAAGATTAAACATATATAAAAATAAATTTCAAGTTTATATACTATGGATCAAAGTCTGATCATAAGACTATCTAGCCAATTTATGTCTCATTTTTAAAGTACTATATCAATTAATTTTATAAAACATTATTATCAATAGAAATTATATAGAGATATAGTTTTTTTTATTGCAGCAATTTAATTAGACTTTTAAAATTTGATAAGTGAGATTCAATGTGTAGATTTTGGCCGCTTGTGTATTCCATTCGAGCGTTTTGAACCTATTTTCATCATTTGCGAATAAAACATTACAATATAATTTTTACTCTGCCTGAGGACTATTGGAAAGGAAATTGAACATGTTAAGAAATCTAGTGATAAGACGATAAGGCACAATATATAAAGTCATATTTAATTTCCCCGTCATTTATATTTAATGCTAGTGTTGTGTGTTAGCCACAAAGCTGACGTCTTCTTCGTCTTAAACTAAATCATGAAGGCTCGGACCGATGTATCCGTCCTCGCTACTCTATTATAATAAAGTCACTGTGAAACGACGTGTTTCATTAATAACTATGGCTTGTTTACAATTTTCAGAAGTATACGTCACGTGTTTTTTAAAAAGGTTCAATGAAGCAAAAAGAAAATGTTTATTATAAATACATTTTCTATTGAGTCTTTTTTAAGAAAAATATTGCCGGAAAACACTTTAGAAAATTAATGTCTAGGTAAATTGCTCGTTTTAGTAAATTAACCCTGCTCGGAGAGGTGTGGGGGATGATTGTGCTTTTATTTTTGCACGTTTGTAAAAAAAATTTGCGTCAAACCAAATGTTTTCGGTGTGTGTGTTTGACGCAAATGTTTCAATTTGCGTCAAACATTGTTTTTAAAAAAACATTGTAAAACAATGAAAAAAACTTTTACAATTGCTTTTACCAGTTTTTACCAAGTGTTTTCCGGCTACAATGAATGAACGAGTAACTCCATGCGAACCCTAAGAGCGCGCTATAAAGATGTTATATAGTACTTCGTATGGATTGTAGCATAGAGGGCTTAGTTCCGGAAGATCAGTAAAAAATGACAGTAAGACATCTAATATAGATTAATGTTGAGAGTATCATTTCGATGTGTGAGATGGATACGACCAGACAAAATATTTAAACTGCTTCACCTACTCAATGTTGCTAGAATATATCTATTGATCGACCCAATACGACCTGATGCCATTTAGTAGAGTGAATCTTAAACATCTAAAACCTGCAGAAGTTCATGCTTCTTTTTGCTTTGGATACATTTTGAAAACTCGTAGGAAAAAACCTGACCACTGCTATTATAAATCTGACGTATCAAATCTATCAACTCTTAATCAACTTAATGTTCAATGGTATCATTTCGGCTATTCAAACTAAAAACTACTCCAAATATCAATAACCCCAACAAAATTACAGTAAAGTAATGAGCGACTATATTTAGTGGAACGCTCCACTAAAAGGCACCGTATATATGACTAATTGGTTTTTTGATTGTGATTTTTAAAATCCAAGAATAACTATTCGCAGCTTGTTAATTATTGCATAGAGAAGTATACAAGGTCTCAATTTTGCTTTAGAGATTGATTCTAAATACAAATATATATAAGCTTATAATAACTTATTTCACCATATTATAGGTACCCATCTATATGTTAACCATGTCGCTAAATTCCTACCTCTTCAGTTTCACGCTGCACACTCTATACGACGGTCAGCTGTCCGAATCGTGCTCTGCTCAATCATCTTCTACAAATAAATATATCAAGACGTGTTAAATAATTTATTACTCCCTTCAAATTTTATATCAATATAACAGTCCTTCGACTCGCTCGTAACATTGTTACTCAAGATATATTTAAGCAACTATATAATTACTATTATATTCTTCGTTTAACTTTATTTCACTCGGCTGCTCACTGCACAATATCTTAATGGTGGTTAATTGAATCCTTATTAACAGCTACGTATCCCATAGTGATTTCGTGTCTGGATCTGATGTTTTTGTGCAGACCACTGAGATCAAATCTTTAAGAAAGGTATAACAAAACACAAATGTCTGTATTTAAGGTAAGATTAAGCATCTCAGCTCTTCTGATTTGTCTGTTTTTAGCCTGATTTGTTGTTTGTTAGCATTTTTCCATGTATTGAGCGCATTAGTTTTAAAAAAAGTTTATTATTAGCGTGTAAAGTGTTTTAAATTGTTGATTATTGGTACAAGGTCTGTTTTAGATATATGTATATATTTCTTACAGGATTTATGTTAACATTGTTATTAGTTAGTGTCGCGTCTGCGGTGCTTCATTCTCAAGCTCTTGTCGTAGACATCGCGATTGATACGATCTTCTTTCCGAGACATTTTCTGCATCCAAACTGAATTGACAGAACGTCGTTTGATCTCGATAGAATTAATATTATGACAAAAATCCAGTTCGTATATTTGTATTACTAAAATTGACTGACTTATGATTTTTTTTGTGTTTAAAGATAGATTAGAGATTTTATTTAGACAATAACAAGCATTATCGTGATGAGTTTTTACTAATAATAACACTTAGTACTTGTTTTTTATTATCATTTTGTATTTGTGTCATAAACATCACAGTGACTAGCGATCTATCTCGCCTGTCCCAAGTCCACATCAAAATTCGATTTCCAAGCACACACTATTCAATCAATGAAGACTGTGCTTTCTGGCACAAATTTAATATATCCAAAAAATTCTTATTTGCGCACATTCATTATGGATCGCGGCAGTGAATTTAATAGTGTGAGTAAGCGTATGATTCATATTATAAACATACAAGTTTACTTGCCGATGACTTAAATAGTGGTCCTAATGAATTTAAATGCTGCTTCAGAATGATGTCAGAACTATATACACCTAGTCCGACTGATTATTGATTTTTTGTACATAATAACGAGATGTATGCCAAGAACATCGTTGGCCTACATGATATTGTATACGAATGTGATGCTCAGGCATGCTTAACAAGTCATAGTGATGAATCACCAACGCATCAAACGCAGCACACAGAATGCGCGAATGAATTACTAGCATGTGCGATTGCAACATGGATAAAACTGGAACCCTTAGAGCGAGTGGTACCTTTACTAAACCATACAGCAGCCCGCCTCTCCCACTCTCATGACCTCTCGCATAATAAATTATTTTCTGCAGCTTGTGTTTTATATTGTCACGTGTTAATAGTGTAGATAACTATTTGTTCCTCAAGAGTACGATGTCATGGGCACCTCATGAGTCATAGCTCGCGGATGAATAAGATAGAACGACATATAGCGCGTCAAAAAAGTTATAAAAAGGTAAAGTATGACGCTAATATATTAGATACCCATATGAATCCTAATTACCATGGAATAGTGCATAAAAAAATATAATGGTCAAAAGACGTGCAAGATGGAAAAATTTAAGTACTACTGTTATCAAAGCATCAAGGAGACTTGGCTGCAGTAAGCGATATTCATATAATAACTGTTGTACAATGCTATACTAATGAAAAATAAAAATTATACAGATTAGATATGGTAATGCTAATATTATCGCGTCTAGAAGATAAATGATTAGTGTAAGGCCAATGTCTGTGATCGCTGGGAGGGGGAGGTGGGCGCAGGGGAAGTACGAAGGCAGAGGAGGGGGAGGGATAGGAAAGTGAGAAAGGTGGTGAAGAGTGTGGGAGGCGCGCGTGTTCAGGGGCGGAGGAGAGCGTATGCATGTCATGTCAGTTCACGGACAAAGAGCCAGCTCCTTTACTCGATACGGAGACTCATCTCAGCTTGAGCATTAGTATTTCCTGTGTGACGAAAGAGCCTTCCTGACGAGTCGGCTAGTCCTCTTCGTGATGATTAAATCACAAATTTGATAAAAAGCTGAGTAAGTTTGTCCTTGGACATATAGCCTCGTTGTACCACACATGGGCGACCTAAGTGCACGCTCAGTGTCTGGTTAGCGGTTCAGCTATGAGTAGAGTCTTCTGTCAAAGACGTGCTCTCGCAGATTAGGTGTTTCGAGATCTTTGTCCTGAAAAGCGCTCAACAATAGCACTAAGCCAGGCAGAGACTATAATCGAAACAATGTGGTCTATCTCCCGCGTTAGACAGTGATCTGGACATATTTTGCGATGAATGAATTAGCTCAGAAGAAATAACCCTAACCCTACCCAAATAGAAAAAATACTCACCGCTAACGCGTAGCGATGTAACGTGAAAATTCGATAGGCGAGTTCTCACAAGCAGCTCACGTGAGAACGCCGGTCAGGAAGTATAGCACATGGATCGGAGCTTCCGAAGGTAAATCAGAAGGCAACTCGGTCCTTAGGAAGTAAGAAATTATGCGCTAATTCAGAACCAGCTGCGTCTCTAAGTTTTCCATACAAATATCCAAAGATAACTCAATTAATTTAGTAGTTAATATATATCTGTATAGTTATGAAAGTTCACTCCAACATCTTTCTAGTCACGGAATTCGTAGATGTATAGCTCGAGTTGGTCCATAGGTAGTGGCCATGTATAGCACTGAGTGTCACTGCAAGGAGCTGCCTTAGCGTCCTCACGCCCCCCTCAGCGCCACCATCGGTTACTCTCCAACCACAAGCTCGCACCACCAATACCTTGTCCTCAGTTGTAGCCCTAGCTAGTTCTTCTCCTATTTTATCGCTACCACACTTGTCTCCATACTAACTGTGACGGTTACACATTCCTGCCACAATTAATATTCTACGTCGCGAGTTGACCTCGTATCGACTCATCTAAAACTTACCAACGGATCCGACATATATCGGATAAAGGTGTCGCGCGTACCATCAACCCGAATAGCTTAGGTGGACTTAAATAACAATGATATGAACACAGCAGCGTGTCAGCGAACACACCAGGTACCCCCTAAGAAAAATATAGCTTCTACAGTTGATATTGCATCTACACTATCATTCATGTAGAACTTGCTTGGGAATCCAGTGTCTGTGTCTAATCAATACTATGCAAATTTATAAAAATAAGAACTCTAAATTACACTATATCCCTTTAAAACTAAGGAAATGCTTATCACTTCATATGGTTCTTAAAAAAACCCTA
This sequence comes from Microvelia longipes, assembly GCA_018340805.1. NCBI lineage: Eukaryota > Metazoa > Arthropoda > Insecta > Hemiptera > Veliidae > Microvelia > Microvelia longipes. The sequence goes on from JACMZG010001913.1 coordinate 32,980,320, forward strand.
CCTGTTGGCACTGTATTGTGCTAAGTTCTTTCTATCAACATTTTTATTTAATTTCATTTTTCTTTTTTACAACATGCCTTCTAATAAATACTCATCCTAGCAGACTAGGCACAGTTACGACTATGCTTTTTTACTCTTGATAAACACACTAGTTTCAAACCAATTAGTCCTATTATATTACTACATAAATGTAAAATTTTAAATTGATAGACATATTATTTGTATTTTATGATTTTTTGACATTTTCACTGAATCTTTATTGCCGTCATAAATAGTTTATTATGTTACAAGACTGTAAAGAAGGCATTCCTTTTACTGTGGCTACTATATTTACTGTCCAGCAAAGCGAGACAGTTAAAGAAACTGAGGGAAAAAGCCATTCCTAGTCGTGTAGCATATACTGTTTTTTGGAAGAAGTAATAGTAAACAACTATTTAGAAGAAAAACCGTATAATGTATAAAAATTTGCCAGTACACTTCTTTTGATAACCTCATTGGCCAAAAGTTTCAATCTGGTGACATATGTTCAATGTCTGAATAACCATTCATTATTATTAAACATTTAATAATAAATAATTAATAATTCACTTCCTGATAACAAAATTTCGTTAAGAAAAATGTTTGATTATTTATTTGATAAACAACAAAAGTAAAGGTGCATTCACAATACTGTGGAAGCGATGCATCTGTCCGTGTGTGGGTAGCGGTCATTGCGATGTGGAAAATGATGGTTCCACAATTGCTGTGCTACGGCTGCAAAAGCCGTTAACGCAGCACACTCTTGTTCCGAATTTTGGAAAAAAAATAAATATTTCTTAACAAAGATTAGTCTGCCTCCGTGGCCGTGATCGTAAAGGCGTTCGATTTCGGCACCGAAGGTCCAGGGTGCGCAGCCCGGGCTATGCTCTAAGGTTTTATGAATAGTATTTGTATTTAAAAAGATTTCGCCTACTTTAATTAATTCTTAGAGTGTATTAGATGCAACCCACCTGAGGTGGTTCCCGTAGGCTGAATACCCTGATGGGCCAAAAAGCCCTAAAACGGGCATTTTATTTATTTTTTTTTAAACAAAGATTAAAAAGGCGAAGAAGAAAAGGTTGTTTTGGACAAGCTGTGTCTTTTTAGATTTCATTTTAATTTTTTCATTGTATCAAATATTTAATTTATTTAATAATGTCTGATTATAATGGGAACATTCACACTAAATGATAGTTCTTGTTCAAATTATTTTGTCTTATTTAAAATTTCATATGGTCAAAGTTTAAATATTTTTTATCTGATCAACACTGCAAAGTATTATCTTGTTCAGTTTTTTATAATGTAATGTACTTGTTATAAAATGTAATAATAGTCTTGTTGAAAAACATTTCAACTCGGGGATCTACTTGTTTAATACTATTTAGGCAGTGAAACCAAGAGAACAGAAATAATGTACAACATTTCAGAACAATTACATTAAGATAAAATAAACATATCAAGATAATTAAACTATACCATTCAAATTGGGTATACCATTCAAATTGGGGAACACCGAGAATATTAAGAAATAAATTTTATTTAAGAATAGAAACATGAAAAACATCTTTGAACTATTTAAAACTAAAAGGAAAAATTAAACACTTTAAAAAGACACAGCACAAACAGAAGTAATAAAATAACAATATTGTGTTTTAATAACAAGAAAATATTCATTTTTTTAAATGAAAAACATAACTGTTTTATTAAAATCAATTAAAATAATAAAAAATAAAAAGACTTAAAGCACGGCAAGAATCAAAGTCAATGCAAAGAAGAGTCAAGAGAAGAATCAAAGAAGAGGGGGTAAGAAAAATTCCAAAACTTTGCAAACGGAAAGGTTTCTTCCGCGTCAGGCCTCTAAGGTGTTTTGTAATCAATCAAATGCTAATCACTATATCATTTTTGCGGGTTTAGTAGGTTTGCTCAATGCTACTGCGAGTTGTTTAAGAACGTCGCATACGATTACATAGGTTGGAATTTGAGCTGTCACCACACGCAACACCCGGACGCATCGCTACCACAGTATTGTGAATGCACCTTTAGAAGTACATGGAAGGTAATATATCCTTGTAGTAAACTACTAGTGCCCACCTTGTGAACATTTGAGGGACTTCACCCAGTGACAGCAAAAAACTCTTTTACTATGGTGGATAATAAAAATGATCACCTACTTTTTTCAGGATGTAAAGTGCCTTCTTTACAGCCGCCTGGAAAAAGTAAATTCTTTCAATAGTGTGCCTCTCTTCCGCTTAAAGATAATACCTACTAATACTTTATAATTAATTCATTTTAACTTTTTTCCAAACTGTTTGACCCCCGTTAATTTTTGCTAAAATTTATTGGATAGGCACTAGTTCTTTTTTATATTTTAAACATCTATTGATTCTACACAGTTTTAGATATATTATATATATATAATTTTATTTTTTTTTTTAAATGAAGTTGATTATTTTTTAAATTATATATTATTTTATGAAATAAGATTTATTGTATAAAATATTAATATTGAAGTAAATAATAATTTATAAGATTTATGTATTAGGTTTAACCAGATTTAGATGATAGTTTGAAAGAAACACTCTTTTATAGTTATTCTTTAGGCATTTATTAGGGCTTTACCTTCTTTCCAATGGGAGAAATTGCATAAAAACAAGTGGTATTTTTTATTCTGAGCAAAATCTTTAAAATTTTAATTTGTTGATTGAATTGATTGGTTGAACCCCATAACAAAGGAATTGTATCTGTGATGGGACCTTAAGTTTTAACTTTGAAAAAACTATACTGAATTTACCCTAATTAACCCCAAGTTATGAAGCATTATAGCTGATTAAAAAACAAATAATAAAATAAAAACTGTCCTTTCCTTGCTTAGCCACAATTATTTAGCTTTTTTTATTTTCACAAAATTATCTTATTTTGCTTTACAAGGTTTTCCTTTGTCCTTGTCAGCTCAATTGGAACTGATCTTGATATAACAAATACGAAAAATAAAATTTATAATTTGCTTATAATGAATAAATATTTGTGTTTTTATGCATTTTTAACATTGGTGATAGAGATAAAGGATTCAATTGTATAGGGCTAATATTTATGATTTTCTTTTAGTTTTATGTTATCTTGCAAATGTTTACCAACTTTTTGTTCTCCTTAAAAAAAGAGATTCAGGAGACCCAAAAACATCAATTAGGACACTAAACTTGACAAAACATAATTTACTCCCACTCCACCGATATTTGCAAAAGTTTGATGACATCATACAGTTTTCGTAAAGTAGGTTTAAGGTCTTAGCTTGATTTTTGTGCAAAATTTAGTCTTAATCAGAATAGGTCTTGGAGAGTTATCATAGGACAAGGACAATCCTTTTAGGCAACCTACCTCATATCTGCTATTTAAATATTCTTTGAAAAAAACTTTTTTCCCATTTTAAAATAAATAGGAAAAGGCCAAATTGGTATAATAATGGGTCAATTTAATTTACCCTTAGCTTTTATAGTATAATTACTGTCAAGCTATCAAATAGTAGACTTACTACATTGCAATAAGAGGCTATCTGGATGATTAAAGCAAACATAGCACTTGCTATCACCAATGTCTTCACCGAACACTTTGCTACTTACATAATATGCTTACAGTGATTTGTACATTTTCCATGTTATATGTTTCCTTGGGGTTCTCCTACAATATTTTAAAGGATTAAATGAAGTGTAAAGTTAATTATATTGTAAATACTCCCTTCAGGTCAAATTGGGGCTGCATTTTTGTTGTTCATTTTATTTTGCCGTGTAAGTAGCGAATTTTCCATGTGTGTTCTACATTTCGTTCAGCTCGTCTAGCATGCCTGATTCGCAGCCTTAGGAATACCCCTTTGCCTCTTAAAAGATTAATTATAATCTAAAAAAAGTACCCAACACTCTGTGGCATAGTGAAGGTATATGAACAGAGATATTTAGCAGCCTATATTATATTCTTAGTTGTTTGTACTTGTTAAAAGTTAATCAAGAGTTAAAAACGTTTTAGTGAATTTTTAAAGAAAATTTCACAAATTAGGTTGTCAGCATGAAATAGGCGGAGTGGAGGAAGCAACTTTGCTTGGCCTCCTAATTTCCAAAAATAAATATGCGACATAAGTCGTGTAATCTTTTATTGGAAATTTCCTTACATAGAAACACTTTGAGATTCTGAATAGTGCTTATGAATTTCAGCCATGTTCTGTTGTTAAAACTTATTTATGCATTGTTTAAAATATGTATCAATTAAGATCAAAGTCATAAAGATTTAAGTCTTCTGGTGGTGACTACTCCAATGTAGATGATACATTATACGTTTTGCTTCCACCGTGGGATGCATCTTCAGAGATGTAGGTAATGATAGATGAGTTTACAATGCTCTACAAAACTGTTTTAGTTTTGCAGAAGTTGAACTAAAAATTTGTCATCTACATGGACACAGTCGTTGCAGGAAGCCTTAAATTTTATTGCCTCCGTTTTATTGATTTATCAATTGACAACCTTGTATCGGTATACCTTGATGTGCTAGGTCCTATAATATGTATTTGTTTACATGTCAGTTCAATATTCATGCTATATTTTTGTCTATATTAAATCTTTTTATTTATTTATTCCAGTAGTGTATTAAATGTAGCATTCTTAAGAAGTTTTTTTGATCACTTGACAGCCCACCAAAAATTAGTGAAAAAAATGTGTATATACTGGTTCCACCAAGAGGCAAAGTCGGAATAAACTAATGTCTTCTCTCGCTGATACTATTTGTGAATTACTCTATGATACATCAAGCTCTAAGAGTTTTATAAGTCCCTCCAGCTTTATTTGTGAAAAAAAGATGTTATTAGAAGGCTTTGTTTTTAAGCTTGTCTTTGTGTCAGTCTTATCACCATTCTCTTTCCTAACTCGAAAATTCCTTTATTGTCATAACGAAATTAATAAGAAATTTAGTAGAATGGAAAAAAAATAGTAAGAATGTAAATATAATAAAATTCTACAAAGTTAATTAACAGATATATTTAAAAAAAAAATCAAGACATTCCCACAAGCATAAACTGTGAGTGGGGATCACTGTAAATAATAATTTCTACTGAACCTGTCAACCCTGACAGCATAGTCAATACCAAGATGGCTTTATTAAATCTTATAAAATTCATTTTAAACACAAGTTGCTCTACATAAACATTCCTTTTATTTTTTTGCAGAATAAATTAATAATCTAAATTAAAACATGTTTTAACAACAATAAATTAGCCTCTCATATGAATTGACATTAGTTAGCTGTTTAGTTTGTTAAACTGACATTAAATCAGATGTTGGACTACACTTGGCCATTTAACAAGTTGCCATTTGCAGTTAGCTAATACAATTGTTTAGTACAAAACAATATTTTAGATAAACCATTAAACATAGAAATGACAGTCAGTCGAAGTCTTGAAGAATGAGGTTTGTAATTTATACAATATGGTTAAGATCAATCAAGTAAAGATACATCTATTTTGAAAAGTTAGTTGCTAGTATAGCTAGGGCTGACTAGAAAACCTAGCTGTCAAGGTAGATTATTCTTAAAATGTTAGTGACACAGTTATCAATTTTTATTTATTGTTTTTGAAATCAACATTGTTACTGTATTATATTTTAATAAAAAAACGTAAAAATAAAGCTTGTAAAAATTACCAAAAAAAACTAACTGATGATGTTAATAATTAAATTAATAATTTTATCTATCCTGCTATTTTGCACCAACCACTGCTATGGCACCATGGTGCCATCCTGCTAGCTGACAGCTATTTCAAAAATGTATCGAACGATTCTGTCTCCGAAATTGTATGAGATAATCTCAGGGTATTTAATCAAAATAACTAAAATACAATCTGTATTTATTTTTGTAAAAACACACTAATTTTAGCATTTGTTAATGGATCTAGTTATTGAAATTGCTTTCTATGCCGAATTTTAATTTGTCTAACCTTACCGTCATATTTAAAAATTTTGGAATATTCAATATATTTTGTAATTTGTGTTGTGTTTACTGGGGATTTTTAGACTGTTAAAAAAATAAATTGGTACCTCATCTAGAGTGGGACTTGGAAAAAAGTGAGTCAATAAGTTGAATAAATCAACTTAAACTTATCTTTAATTTTTTATCAAAACTTTTTGATAAATGGAGCTCACCATATCTTAAATTATATAAAAAATTCTTTTGATTTTATTTGAATCGTATAATACAGTCTCTAAACTAAGACCATTTGAAAATCAGCTAAATAAAGGGCCTACTATGATGGTTGGGGGGACTATGATGGTTAGGGTCTTTTTTGTTTTAAATGTTATGTGTAAAATATTATCTAATTATAATTATAGGTCTTGATTTAAAAATAAATATAAAAATAACAAGTTATTATTGTAATAAATAAAGTACTATTGTTAATTTTATTTTCAAAAATAAAATTTGTTTTTCAGTTAGTTTGTTTTTAATAATAAAAGTGTAAATGTTTTTTTGTTAAAATTTGAAATATTTTCTGATGGGAATTTTCGCTAAAATAATTGTATTGAGGTTTTCCAGGTAAGGACATAAAATGCGTTAAAGTAGTAATATTTTTTTATTTTTAAGCAAAGCATAAAAAGTTTATTTCTTCTTTTCTCTTTTTAATCCTTTAAAAGTTTATTTATTGTGAGAAAAATGACAACAGTGTATGAATGTCTTGTATTAGAGTGAATATTGAACTCTGAAATATAAAATTAAATTCTAGGATTTCAATTTCTTTAGATATTGTGTATGGTTTAAAATAATTGCCTCCATGGTCAAGGTCATTAAAGCGTCAGTATTTATACTTACACTACAGAGGTCTGGTGTTCACATCCCAGGTAAATAAATTGTCGCCCACTTTAAATTACCTTGTAGCATAGCGGTTGCCACTACCACTAGACTGTGGTTCCCACAGGGGTAATCCCTGATGAACTGCTATGCTCTTAGGAGGTGTTATTTATTTATATGGTTTAAAGACTATTAAGAAAGTAATTAGCCCTAATGAATTTTATCATAATTAGAAAATTAAAAAGTTCCTGATAAATGAGTATTTAAACTAAAGCATCCATCAACTAAAGGTCATCATCAGTGATATTGAGTTGATGTAGAGCTAGAATCTCACAACAACTGAGATCCTGGTCTGTCTATTCTTATAACTGAAAATACTGAAAAAGAAAATACTTGAATCCTAGCTATCCTCTGACATCATGGACTCCAAGCATACATCCCAATGGCTCTAATGATAACCTTTTGTTGGTTGAAATCTAGTTATAAAAAATGCCCCTTTCAGCTCATCAGAGTATTCATCCTGCGGGAACAACCTCAGGTGGTATGCATCTACTATCCTCTAAAAATTAATTAAAGTTAGCGAAATCATTAAAATACAAATACTTCCAAATAATCTTAGAGCATAGCCCAGGGTGTGAAATCAAGCGATTATACGATCACAGTCACTGAGGCAGATAAGTTATCTAGTTATGTGTAGTTTAAATAATTTTATAACAATAGAGATCAATATTATCTAATTATTCACAACATTTCTATCTCCTAGGTAACCAATAGAACACGTGTTGCTGTCATTTTTTTATTGTAGTGTATGACATTGGAGAGCTCTTATATTTCCCTAGCTTCAAAACCCCTACAACTTATATTTATCTATTGTTTACAAACTATTTTTTCAATAAAGATTCTAAATTGCAAGAGGTCAAATCAGTACTTGAATTGTGAAGATAAGAGAAAATTTAATCATTAAAGAGAAAAGTTTTTATTTAAGTCTTAATTTAAAAAAAAAAAAGTCTGTATTTTTTACATTTTCTTGCCTACTACCATAGGTATAAAGAAAATTATTGTTAATGATTATGTTTTGAATAACAATAAATATATCTCTTTAAGTAGATTTACCCCAAGCTGATAATATTTATAAGGTGATTCAATTGGAGAGTTTTTATGAATGAAGTCAATTTTTTTTGACGTGTTAGGTTATAGTCCGGAATTGACGTCATGGCGGGAATAAATAGTAAATTTTCAATGTTGACTGCCTATACAGATTCCTGCAATGACGTCACACGTCATTCATAAATACGTCTGGTTATAACCTCCGAATGCGTTTGGTTTGTTTACATCGAATTGAATCACCTTATAAATTTCTAACATCTTGGATTTACTCCTTGTTTATTCGGAAAGCCTTTAAAGTAAATGTGACTTTTAGCAATATCAATCTTGGCAGGTTTTAAATAATTTTTTTTGGAAAAAATAAGAATGATTTATTTATAATATAAAATAATTGCAATGGGCAAAAATTGATAAAATAGCATTAAATTAGACCTTAATTTTTTTTAACAAATTGTTAGACTTTGTTTTATCTTGTAAAATGTAATACAATTTTACTCTAAATTGTGTTACATTTTATAACATCATGATTTGTTATTTCTTGATTATACCAATATATTTCATCTGTTTTCAGTTAATTTTCTTTTATGAGGCTAAATTCTTATTTATAATCTTAATAGTTTGTGAATGATGAAGCTCAGGTCCATTTTTACTTTATATATTTGTTTACATTTTTTTAAGATGATTACCAAAGTCGTCAATTTACTAAAGCCCATTATAATTTTGTTCATCTTTTCTAGTGAACTTATATTTTAAAAAGGTACATTGGTAAGGCTTGTTTACTTCTTTAGACACAAAAATTGTTATTTCTTAAATTCTATAATTAAATCTGTGTAATTGTTTCATTCCAATAAATTAAATATCAAAATTTTATGAGATCTGAAGAGTTTTAGACACAGACCTCTAATTAAAGAAATTTGTTTTAAGTTAATGGCCCATTAGAACCATTGATATTTAATAAAGAGTTATTTTGACTTTGACAAGGGTTGAACTTGATAAGTTTGAAGAATATTCCATCAAAACAATTTTGTCGAAGGACATTCATCATTAGAGATAAAAAATAATGATAAAGAGATATTAATGAATTTTAAAAAATTGTGACAAGTAAAAAGCAGACTAAAAATAGTTGAGATACAACTACCTATCTTAACTGTTTTTGGACTTCTAGTCTTTTATTAAATACCTTTTTCTCATAAAAAAAATGAATGATGTATTTGTCAAAATAAATCCATTTGATTTCTGTAAAAAAATCTTTAGTCTGAACCACTTTTTCATTTGACATAAATTCATTGGCACAGAAAATTGTTTTTGAATTTTGCTTTTCCGAAGCTTCCTTTGTATTCTGTTTTTCTAATTGGTCTCCGCTAATTATTCATGCTGCAAAGCACTGCTACCAACTTCCGTAGATGAGGGGACGTCATAGAGATATTATTACTGATGAAGTTAAGCATTACCAATGATTTAACTAACTTCTAGAGATGTCAAATACATTCATTGTAGACAATAATCAATAAAGTTGTTTTGAAAAAAATAAAATAAAAAAAGAATGAATATTCTGTGTTGATAAGTTTAGAAAAGGGAAACTTTTTGTCTGTAACGTATTGGTAATCTAATCCTGTCATTTTTTAAAATCAAGTATGGCACCGGAGCAATCGTCTTTAAAATAAATACGACTCGGCATAAATTATTTTGGAATGTAGCCTGCTTTCATATCTTAAATTATAATTTAAGATATTAACTACTTACTGTCAGTAGAGAAAAGGTTTGATAACTGCATTATTAATAATATAAATAAAATTAATTTTAAATTATTGTAAGATATTTATATATTATTAAATTGTTACAATTTATATCACAGAATTGTTTGTTTTTGTGTCATCAATCTATATTATTTTGTAGTTTTAAATAAAAAATATTAATTATTTGATTATTTATTTTTTAATGGTTCCTTGAATTGTTAGGAGCATTTTACTGTCTGTGATATGCAATTTTTTATTGAAAAAGGGTAAATTGATGTGAAAAATGTTTCTGATATCCTGATACAAACTTGTTGTGTTCACTCACAACCAGAGCAAAACATTTTACAGACAACTTACAAGTAAACATTTATTGGAGATAAAGTAAAAAAAAAAGACAGACTAAATGTTTATTATTATTACTTTTCCTCAATTATACCGTAGCTATAGGAAAAGTATTGTTTTTTAATTAAATATAAAAAAATAACAAAATATACATTAAAACAGTTTTTCTTAATCTTCACTTCTTAAGAAACACTGCATCAGACTAGCCACCACACATTTCTGACCAAATATATCTAGGCCATCATCATCAGCCAATACAGTGACACCATGCTGCTTCTTTCATATTATCTCGCTTCTCTGAAGTGCTTTTTTCCATTACTGCCAAAAGGAATAATTTTATTCTGGAGTTTATCAGTTTAAATTTTTCAGAGAGAAATCAATCTACAAGATTTTAAATAGTGTTATGGTTATGGGTTACTTCTAACTGGGTCAACTAGCCAGATTAGTACTGAGCTTTAAACACGATAACTTTAAGGAACTTATAGAAATCAAATAGAGTACATAGTAAGGTAAGTAAGTATACAGCTGCCCAGGATGGGGCTCCTGAATATGGCAGCTCTTACATAAAAGAATATTTAAAAAATTTAATCATCTGGATTTATATAAATGCAATAACATTTTGTTCTCACTGGGCATAAGAACCTTAAAATTATAATTAATTAAAATCAAGATTTTATAGATATTGGGTATTAATAGCATTGGTGTCCCAGATTTTTACAACATAGAATAAATAATTTTCCTTAGAAGCCAATGAAAGTCAAACAACTTAGGCAACTTATATAATTGAAATCAGAAATGTAAGTAAATTTAAATGCAACTTAGTTCTAATAATCATGAGGTCTGAAGGGTCGCTCAGGGTTAAATAACTTGGGATCTTTTAAAAACACTGGATCCTTGAAATAAAACGGCATCAGACCTGCAACAATCGAATTAGTTAATGTAACTATAATAAATACTAGGAAATGAAGAAAAGAGTCTCTCCACAAAAATAATAGTTTATTGGCAAAGCGCTTTCAACCTAACATGAGGTCATCATCAGTGCCATGAAGATAAAGATGAAAGTTATAAATACATAAAACTATTTTCTTTTCCGAGATGGTAACAGTTGGTGAGTCGAGTAAGACTCACCGACTCACTTTTCTTCATTTCCTAGTATGAATAACTCCACTTGTGCTCAATCTAATTCGAATATAATAAATAGCTCTAGGTTATAATGTTGAAATCAGTTTATAGAGCTGTGAAAAAACTCTACACACAGAGTACTTTAAGGATAACTAACACACATAAAGCCAGACGACTTTCTTCTCTGTTTTTTAAAATTATTGTCAGTGAACCAGGAGCAAATATTTTCTTGGTAAACCTGACTCTGCTCATAAATATAGCCCTCATTGCCATTTCCAAAAGTAATAAACACAAGTATTTCTAACCCACAGCCATAACTTAAATCAGCTTTTTTTACTCTAAAACAGTTTGTGTTATCTAAATCGCCTTTTCACACTAATCATTGTTTCTTTTATTACCACCCTATAGGACACAACCTACTTTTTAATTTATGGCTTAAATTTGATGAAGTTTTTGTTTAAAGTCTTCTTACTTTTAAGGAAATAAGGAAACCAGTGATTATTTTGTTTTTGGACCTTTAATATTTTTAGATATCAATATAAGTAAACAAATATATATACATATATATATATATATATATATATATATATATATATATATATATATATATATATATTATATATATATCTTTAAGTACTTAAACGATATACTTAAAAGGCCTCTTCTTCCTTTTAAGATAACCAGTGATTATTGTCTTATTTTGTTTTTGGACCTTCAATATTTTTAGCAGGACAGGCTTTGTCACAATTTACCTGACATCCTTGCTTTCAGCAGCTCAGATTCTACTTGTCCTTGCCTCTTCTTACACAGTCCAGTTATATGTCTACCATATACTCTACCAGTGTATGGAGATACAAATTGTGATAACAATTTGACATTTTTGTAATCTGGTCTGATATTCATTTTACAAAGAATACACTTGCCTTTCTCATGCTCAAATGGATTCTTCATTGATATAGGCTGAAATAAAAACAAGTTAATTAAACCTTCAAGGCAGCAAAGTAAATTAAAGGGAAATGTCAACAGCATTAGTGCTGCTGTATTTTTAATGATAATTTTATTTGTCTACAATAAATGTCAACATAATGCTCGTGCGGGTTAAAAAGACTTGGCACCCTTGATAAGAGGTACTACCCACTGGTGACACTCCTATGTTTGGTAAGTAAAACTTAAATAGTTTTATCCCAGCATCAACCCTTTAATATTATATTGTTATTTTGGAAAATTGTTTTACTGTTTCTGCCTTGGAGTTTAAAGTGTGCGGAGGTTTGGTTTAACGGTAAGAGCACGTGTTGTTCCCAGTTTTCACTAGACTATAAGAGTCAGTGAAAATATGTATGATTGCGGAACCATAGAAATTAACAGCTCTTCTGTCTAGATTAGATGAAACATACCTACACTTGAAATTAAAAGGAGTAGAACACTATCTTAGGGAGCTGGCAAAACGGGCCCAACAACGTGGTCTACTTGCCTGGTAGTTACTACCACTCCCCCTCATATCACTATCACCAGGAAAATTGTCAGATTTGAGTCTTAGTTCATCAAGCTCATAATGTCGACAAAACAAATTTTGTAGACATTGCCAGTTTTTGACTAGTGCAATTTAATAGTCAAGACAGCAGGACAAATCTCTTTTATTTATTTATTTATAATTTACGGTGTGAGTCAATATACAAAAATCAAGAACAAAAATATACAAAATTATGATAATAAAAAATAAGTTACAGTATAAATTAGTGATAAACATCAAAATTAAAAATTTGAAAAGACTATAAAATAAAATATCGCATTCATAAAGGAGGAAAGTAAATGGGGAAAAAAGAAAAGAAAATCTATAACATCAAAGTATGAGTGATAAATGTGTGATAATGATGGTGAGAAAGATAACAAAAATACACACAAATAATAAACGTTAAATAAAAGAATAACATAAATCTCATGTTAATACTTAATTTAGAAAAAGGTTAAATTTATTAGGGAATACAAAATCAAATATAGAAAATCAAAGATGATGTTTCCTGCATACATAGTTTTATTTTTTGATTTCTTGGACAAAGAGCAACCTTAGGGCTAGGCATCTCATTAAAAATGATTAAAATATTTTATTGGTTTATCATTTCTTTTTTTTCGTAATAACAGATACACATAACGATAATATTTTCAATTTGGTTAAGAAGTATAGAATAATTATTTGAACTTGAAATTTTAAGTATTCTGGCTTCGTAAATGAACATTACTTGAATAACCTTCTCCAATTCAAGAGGGGAATCACAATAATGCATTTAAGTTTCCTTGTGGTAGCAACACTTCTCTCATAACAGAGAGATAAAAATGCAAAAACCACTTGAGATATAACAGACGTTATCTAACAATGTAGACCGAAACTAATTATTTTATTACTTTTTCAACAAATAAAATACTTAAAGAATACTTTAATAAACTAGAAACAGTCGCTTCACAAACCTCATCTGCGTTTTGCTGTGTGCTTTCCTTCAGACATGTACTAATACTCAAACATTTTGAATTTGTTATACTTTTACTTCTAAGAGTAGTTCCTAAAAATAACAAATAAACATTAGAATAATCCCCTGATGAAAGCCCTTATAACGAAACGTAAGTAAAAACGAGATTAAAAAATATTTCTCAGATAAAAATAAATAAACAATGGTTACCAAATACAGAAGGAAGTAGTCTTAAAAGCCTCATTACAATTTTCTTTTTTGAGAAATAAATAAAACTTTATTTTGGTCAACTAAATTTAATAAATTATTTAAATCGAAGACACAAGGTTATTATCTGTAACCGTCATGTAACCTTGCTTAAAGGTTATGCGGTTTTTGTTTACATTTTTAAGAACCCGCGATTTTTTAAAAAGCATTAATACATTTTTATTATTATTAAAAAAATAATATTTTCTGATATAACTTAACTTAAATTAGAAGGAAAGGCATTCATAACAATCGTTTGGTTTTATTCCATCAACAAGAATAATTAGAAAACTTATCCTATTCAATAAACTGACATCTCGTTGCTAAGCAACAACACAACATAAACTAATTAAAGATATATCAATCCTCCCCAGCCCTTTAAGGAGGAGTGTACGGTCTGCGCCGCTTCCTTATACGATGACTCCTCCGAAGGGGCATTGCTGCTTGCTCTGGCCTCATTCTAATAGGAGTAACGCCTGGAGCCATCGCTGGTTGTACTGGTGCAGCTTCCGGCAATACTATGGCGGCCTCTGCTGGAGGAACTGGTCGGGGTGGTGTAGGTGGTGGTGTAGGCTGGTCAGCTGGTGGAGTAGGTTGTGGTGTAGGCTGGTCAGCTGGTGGAGTAGGTGGTGGTGTAGGCTGGACAGCTGGACCCAATGGTGGTAGGACTGGTGCAGCTGGACCCCATTGTGGTAAAATTGGGGCAGCTGAAACTACTGGTGTTGGGACTGGCATGACTGGAACTGAGGATGTTTGGCTAGAGGTATGAGTATCTATAGGCTTGGTGGATCGCTCTTGTTGAGTAGCACTGTAATAGGGGGTAGTACTGTAATACCTTGCGCGATATTTCGGCTTCTCTGCTTGTTGTGTAATAGAGGGCCGAGCACATGAGAACGGTCGGAGTTGATCTATATGCCTCTTGTGTATTTTACCGTCGCGTTCCACAACGTACATGACGTTTCCAAGGCAATGTTTTATTTTACCTTGTAGCCACTTTTCTTCCTGAGCGCTGTAAGAGCGAAACTGCACTAGGTCTCCTTCATCGAAGGACCTTCGTTTAGCTTCGGGATTCGAAAAAGTCTTTCTTTTTCTTGAATCTGGTATCTCTGGAATTACTAGGTCGAGTCGACTCTTAAGGATTCGCCCCAAAAACAATAAGGAAGGTGGTTCCCCCGTGGTCTGATGGGGAGCCTTGTGATATTGTAGTAAGAAGGAATCAACAGCCTCTTCTAGATCTCTGGTTTGCGCGCCTTCTTTCAGCAATGCCTTCTTTATAGACTGAACATAGCGTTCCGCTTGCCCATTACTAGACGGGTGGTAGGGGGTGTTCTCCTATGGCACCGCACTCCTTGGGTCTTAAGAAATGTTTGAAATTCATCAGCAGTAAATTGTGGTCCGTTATCTGAAACGACCACTGAGGGAACACCGTAAGTACAGAAAATTTTTCTCAGACTCTTACAAGTAGCTTCAGCCGTAATGGAAGTCATTATTTTTACTTGAGTCCACTTAGAGTAGGCATCAACGATAATTAGTAGGTATTTATTGTTTTTCAGAGGTCCAGCGAAATCAAGATGGATGCGTTCCCAAGGTGCACTAGGGTATTCCCAATGATGATCTTTATTTTTCGCTGGCATTGTAGCATGTTTTAAACACTCAGAACATGTTTTGGCGATCCGCTCGATATCTCTATCGATGTTTGGCCAATACACAAGAGATCTAGCTAAACCTTTCATTTTTGTAATGCCGATGTGGGCAACATGGAGCTCTTTAAGAATCATTTCATGGAACTTTTTTGGAATTACAACCCGATGACCTAACATTAAGCATCCGCATGCTTGGGAGAAATCTAACGTCCTACCGGAGTATCCTAGAGCTTTTAAATCCTCCCCATTTTGCAAGGCAGACAGTATGGGTGCTAGCACGGGGTCTTTTGTAGTTTCTTTAGAAATTCGTTCTGAATTTACCGGTAATTGGGAAATTTGCATTTGCACGAAAGAATCGAATTCCTCTGAAATGGAATGATAACTATAAGATTTTAGAGAGTCTGATTCTTCAGAAGACTTTAATGGGGCTCGGGAAAGGTAATCCGCATTTAAATTTTGGGTCGACTTTTTATGTTTAATCTCGTAACTGAAATTAGTTAAATAACTAGCGTAATTTGCACATCGGGAAAGGGTAAACTTTGGTAAGGCTGTATTTGGCGCAAAAATATGATAAATAGGTTTATTATCGGTGACAATAGTAAATTTCCTCCCATATACGTATTGAAAGAATTTTTTAACCCCCAAAACAATACTTAAAGCTTCGCGATCGATCTGAGGGTACTTCTTCTCGGTTTCACTTAAAGCTTTGCTGGCATAGGCAATCGGTCTTTCGACTCCATCTGGCATGATATGCGACAAGACCGCTCCTAACCCTATAGGACTGGCATCTACGGCCAGAATGAGAGGTAGTTTAGGGTTATAAGGCGTTAACACCCGATTTGATGCTAGTTCTTCCTTAAGTATTTTTAGGCTTTCGAGACCTTTCTTAGTCCATTGAAACTTTGAATTCTTAAGTATGTCCCTTAAAGGAGCTGTAATCGCAGATAAGTTAGGAATAAAGCTGTGATAGTAGGTAACTTTCCCTAAAAAGGACCTTAGTTCATCAAAAGTATTGGGTTTAGGAGCATTGAGTATTGCAGTAACATGCTTGTCTAGTTTATGAATCCCCGTCTTATCAATTCGATGTCCTAAGTATTCAACGCTGTCTAAAAGAAAAGCACATTTGGATTTCCTTAACTTTAATCCTGAAGCACGGATTCTTTCAAAGACTAACTTTAAAGTACTTAACATATGCTCCGGAGATGATGCATATACTAAGAAATCGTCGAAGAAATTCTTAACGTTTTTGATACCTTCAAAAATATTATTGGTGCGCCTATGCCATATGGCAGGAATACTGGCTACACCGTACTGAGCTCGTTTTGGCCGAATGAGACCATGAGTAGGCGTATTCAACGTCATGACCTCACTGAACTCCTCACTGCATGGTAAGCTCATGTACGCATCCGTAATATCGATTTTACAAAATATTTTAGCGTCTCGGACTTCACTGAATATCTCTTCTACCCTGGGTATAGGGTATTCATCTATGATAATCTGTGGGTTTAAAGTGGATTTATAATCTCCCGTGATTCTAATCTTCTCTCCCTTAACGACCACATGAGTCGGTGAAGCCCACTGAGAATGCGCGACTTTTTCATAAAATCCAGACTGCAGTTTCTTTTCTATTTCCGAGGAGTAAGTTTTAAGCAAAGCAAACGGAATTGGTCGCGCTTTAGCGAATACTGGTCGAGCAGTTGCCTTCAGATGCACATCTATAGGCGGTCCCACCAATGTGCCGGCTGTTTCACTAAAGATATCTTCATATTGTTTAAGCAGCTTGTTAAGTTCGTGTTTATTTTGCTTATTTACAACTTGTGCCGATTCTAACTCAGAAATATCGTGCATTTTAAACAAACTTTGAAAAGAAAGTAGATCTGCAAAGTGTACTATCCAGTCCCGCCCGAAGATACAATCAGCATCGAAATCGACAACATATAGATCTAAAGATTTAGTTCTGCCCTTAAAAGTTACTTCAACAGTGGCGAACCCTAAACATTTGAATTTATTTTTGGTGAAACTAGCAAAAGTACGCTTAGAAGGTGAGAGCCTTTGGCGGGGCAGCAATTTCTCGAATATATTTCTGCCTATAATTGAACAGGCTCCGCCAGTGTCTAGTTCCATTTTTAACGGCCTATTGTTAATTAAGACGTCAATCATCGCTCTCGGGTTACGCAGTAACTTTGTAGCATTAATTGAATTCTCATAACATTGTATATGAGCATAACTTTCAGAATCCGTATCACTCTCCGTAGTTTCAGTTTCTTGGACTGCGTGACTCTTTCGTTTAGACGACTCCTTGCGGCAGACGCTAGCTACATGACCCTTAATTTTACACTTTGAGCAAAAACTGTCTCTATTGGGACAATCCTTGCGCCAATGCTGTCCCCCACAGCTGAAACACGCACCCCGGGATGCGGAAGAATTGGTAGAATTATTTATTATTTTTTTTCTAAAACTAGTACTGTTATCTTTTGATTTACTTTTCATTTTTCTCTCTGAACTAAATTTAAATTGGGTACTATCATTTTTTGTAGGACTAAATTTAACGAGTGAAGCAGCCTCCCGTGTAGCTTCCACTTCTGAAGCTATTAGGACAGCATCCTCGAATTTCTCGGGTTTTTTCGCTATTATTTCATCGCGAATTTCATCACGCAGTACCCCGTGCAGCAATTGAACTATTAACGAATAATCTAAAAAAGTTTTGAACTCACAGTAACGCGCCCCTGCCTTTAATTGGGACACGAATTCATGAAGCGGCTGATTAGGCAATTGAACAATATTTCGGAATTTAATCGCTTCGCTATATTTGTTTTTAGTTTTAATCAAATGATTAGTAAGCAATTGTTTTATGCTAGCAAACTCAAGACTATTACAATCATTCGGGTAAGCTAGATTTCTTAGCGTATTGTTTAAATCTGGCCCCATATGTACTCTCAGATGCGATGCCCATTCACTGACATCAATTTTGCAAAGCTTGAGCTGTAATTCTATTCTTTCAAAATAATCTTCAAGTGTTTCATTTGAATTACTATTATAAGCTTCGAAGCTGAAGCGTGCATTAGAAGAAGTATGGCTAACAGTAGAAGTATTAGCCATAGAATGGCTAGAAGTATTTGCCACATTAGAAATCTGTATTTCAGCAAGCATCGAAACTATCGCTGTCAGTTTATCAAGTTTTTCATTCAAAGCATCATTAGAAATATTAGATTGGCCTTCAGTGTCCATTTTGTTAAGTGTATAAAATAAAATTTAAATCACAACTCACTGACTTCCAGTTTTCCTTGTCCTCGTCGCCATTTGATATAACTTAACTTAAATTAGAAGGAAAGGCATTCATAACAATCGTTTGGTTTTATTCCATCAACAAGAATAATTAGAAAACTTATCCTATTCAATAAACTGACATCTCGTTGCTAAGCAACAACACAACATAAACTAATTAAAGATATATCAATCCTCCCCAGCCCTTTAAGGAGGAGTGTACGGTCTGCGCCGCTTCCTTATACGATGACTCCTCCGAAGGGGCATTGCTGCTTGCTCTGGCCTCATTCTAATAGGAGTAACGCCTGGAGCCATCGCTGGTTGTACTGGTGCAGCTTCCGGCAATACTATGGCGGCCTCTGCTGGAGGAACTGGTCGGGGTGGTGTAGGTGGTGGTGTAGGCTGGTCAGCTGGTGGAGTAGGTTGTGGTGTAGGCTGGTCAGCTGGTGGAGTAGGTGGTGGTGTAGGCTGGACAGCTGGACCCAATGGTGGTAGGACTGGTGCAGCTGGACCCCATTGTGGTAAAATTGGGGCAGCTGAAACTACTGGTGTTGGGACTGGCATGACTGGAACTGAGGATGTTTGGCTAGAGGTATGAGTCTCTATAGGCTTGGTGGATCGCTCTTGTTGAGTAGCACTAGGGGTAGTACTGTAATACCTTGCGCGATATTTCGGCTTCTCTGCTTGTTGTGTAATAGAGGGCCGAGCACATGAGAACGGTCGGAGTTGATCTATATGCCTCTTGTGTATTTTACCGTCGCGTTCCACAACGTACATGACGTTTCCAAGGCAATGTTTTATTTTACCTTGTAGCCACTTTTCTTCCTGAGCGCTGTAAGAGCGAAACTGCACTAGGTCTCCTTCATCGAAGGACCTTCGTTTAGCTTCGGGATTCGAAAAAGTCTTTCTTTTTCTTGAATCTGGTATCTCTGGAATTACTAGGTCGAGTCGACTCTTAAGGATTCGCCCCAAAAACAATAAGGAAGGTGGTTCCCCCGTGGTCTGATGGGGAGCCTTGTGATATTGTAGTAAGAAGGAATCAACAGCCTCTTCTAGATCTCTGGTTTGCGCGCCTTCTTTCAGCAATGCCTTCTTTATAGACTGAACATAGCGTTCCGCTTGCCCATTACTAGACGGGTGGTAGGGGGTGTTCTCCTATGGCACCGCACTCCTTGGGTCTTAAGAAATGTTTGAAATTCATCAGCAGTAAATTGTGGTCCGTTATCTGAAACGACCACTGAGGGAACACCGTAAGTACAGAAAATTTTTCTCAGACTCTTACAAGTAGCTTCAGCCGTAATGGAAGTCATTATTTTTACTTGAGTCCACTTAGAGTAGGCATCAACGATAATTAGTAGGTATTTATTGTTTTTCAGAGGTCCAGCGAAATCAAGATGGATGCGTTCCCAAGGTGCACTAGGGTATTCCCAATGATGATCTTTATTTTTCGCTGGCATTGTAGCATGTTTTAAACACTCAGAACATGTTTTGGCGATCCGCTCGATATCTCTATCGATGTTTGGCCAATACACAAGAGATCTAGCTAAACCTTTCATTTTTGTAATGCCGATGTGGGCAACATGGAGCTCTTTAAGAATCATTTCATGGAACTTTTTTGGAATTACAACCCGATGACCTAACATTAAGCATCCGCATGCTTGGGAGAAATCTAACGTCCTACCGGAGTATCCTAGAGCTTTTAAATCCTCCCCATTTTGCAAGGCAGACAGTATGGGTGCTAGCACGGGGTCTTTTGTAGTTTCTTTAGAAATTCGTTCTGAATTTACCGGTAATTGGGAAATTTGCATTTGCACGAAAGAATCGAATTCCTCTGAAATGGAATGATAACTATAAGATTTTAGAGAGTCTGATTCTTCAGAAGACTTTAATGGGGCTCGGGAAAGGTAATCCGCATTTAAATTTTGGGTCGACTTTTTATGTTTAATCTCGTAACTGAAATTAGTTAAATAACTAGCGTAATTTGCACATCGGGAAAGGGTAAACTTTGGTAAGGCTGTATTTGGCGCAAAAATATGATAAATAGGTTTATTATCGGTGACAATAGTAAATTTCCTCCCATATACGTATTGAAAGAATTTTTTAACCCCCCAAACAATACTTAAAGCTTCGCGATCGATCTGAGGGTACTTCTTCTCGGTTTCACTTAAAGCTTTGCTGGCATAGGCAATCGGTCTTTCGACTCCATCTGGCATGATATGCGACAAGACCGCTCCTAACCCTATAGGACTGGCATCTACGGCCAGAATGAGAGGTAGTTTAGGGTTATAAGGCGTTAACACCCGATTTGATGCTAGTTCTTCCTTAAGTATTTTTAGGCTTTCGAGACCTTTCTTAGTCCATTGAAACTTTGAATTCTTAAGTATGTCCCTTAAAGGAGCTGTAATCGCAGATAAGTTAGGAATAAAGCTGTGATAGTAGGTAACTTTCCCTAAAAAGGACCTTAGTTCATCAAAAGTATTGGGTTTAGGAGCATTGAGTATTGCAGTAACATGCTTGTCTAGTTTATGAATCCCCGTCTTATCAATTCGATGTCCTAAGTATTCAACGCTGTCTAAAAGAAAAGCACATTTGGATTTCCTTAACTTTAATCCTGAAGCACGGATTCTTTCAAAGACTAACTTTAAAGTACTTAACATATGCTCCGGAGATGATGCATATACTAAGAAATCGTCGAAGAAATTCTTAACGTTTTTGATACCTTCAAAAATATTATTGGTGCGCCTATGCCATATGGCAGGAATACTGGCTACACCGTACTGAGCTCGTTTTGGCCGAATGAGACCATGAGTAGGCGTATTCAACGTCATGACCTCACTGAACTCCTCACTGCATGGTAAGCTCATGTACGCATCCGTAATATCGATTTTACAAAATATTTTAGCGTCTCGGACTTCACTGAATATCTCTTCTACCCTGGGTATAGGGTATTCATCTATGATAATCTGTGGGTTTAAAGTGGATTTATAATCTCCCGTGATTCTAATCTTCTCTCCCTTAACGACCACATGAGTCGGTGAAGCCCACTGAGAATGCGCGACTTTTTCATAAAATCCAGACTGCAGTTTCTTTTCTATTTCCGAGGAGTAAGTTTTAAGCAAAGCAAACGCAATTGGTCGCGCTTTAGCGAATACTGGTCAAGCAGTTGCCTTCAGATGCGCATCTATAGGCGGTCCCACCAATGTGCCGGCTGTTTCACTAAAGATATCTTCATATTGTTTAAGCAGCTTGTTAAGTTCGTGTTTATTTTGCTTATTTACAACTTGTGCCGATTCTAACTCAGAAATATCGTGCATTTTAAACAAACTTTGAAAAGAAAGTGGATCTGCAAAGTGTACTATCCAGTCCCGCCCGAAGATACAATCAGCATCGAAATCGACAACATATAGATCTAAAGATTTAGTTCTGCCCTTAAAAGTTACTTCAACAGTGGCGAACCCTAAACATTTGAATTTATTTTTGGTGAAACTAGCAAAAGTTCGCTTAGAAGGTGAGAGCCTTTGGCGGGGCAGCAATTTCTCGAATATATTTCTGCCTATAATTGAACAGGCTCCGCCAGTGTCTAGTTCCATTTTTAACGGCCTATTGTTAATTAAGACGTCAATCATCGCTCTCGGGTTACGCAGTAACTTTGTAGCATTAATTAAATTCTCATAACATTGTATATGAGCATAACTTTCAGAATCCGTATCACTCTCCGTAGTTTCAGTTTCTTGGACTGCGTGACTCTTTCGTTTAGACGACTCCTTGCGGCAGACGCTAGCTACATGACCCTTAATTTTACACTTTGAGCAAAAACTGTCTCTATGGGGACAATCCTTGCGCCAATGCTGTCCCCCACAGCTGAAACACGCACCCCGGGATGCGGAAGAATTGGTAGAATTATTTATTTTTTTTTTCTAAAACTAGTACTGTTATCTTTTGATTTACTTTTAATTTTTCTCTCTGAACTAAATTTAAATTGGGTACTATCATTTTTTGTAGGACTAAATTTAACGAGTGAAGCAGCCTCCCGTGTAGCTTCCACTTCTGAAGCTATTAGGACAGCATCCTCGAATTTCTCGGGTTTTTTCGCTATTATTTCATCGCGAATTTCATCACGCAGTACCCCGTGCAGCAATTGAACTATTAACGAATAATCTAAAAAAGTTTTGAACTCACAGTAACGCGCCCCTGCCTTTAATTGGGACACGAATTCATGAAGCGGCTGATTAGGCAATTGAACAATATTTCGGAATTTAATCGCTTCGCTATATTTGTTTTTAGTTTTAATCAAATGATTAGTAAGCAATTGTTTTATGCTAGCAAACTCAAGACTATTACAATCATTCGGGTAAGCTAGATTTCTTAGCGTATTGTTTAAATCTGGCCCCATATGTACTCTCAGATGCGATGCCCATTCACTGACATCAATTTTGCAAAGCTTGAGCTGTAATTCTATTCTTTCAAAATAATCTTCAAGTGTTTCATTTGAATTACTATTATAAGCTTCGAAGCTGAAGCGTGCATTAGAAGAAGTATGGCTAACAGTAGAAGTATTAGCCATAGAATGGCTAGAAGTATTTGCCACATTAGAAATCTGTATTTCAGCAAGCATCGAAACTATCGCTGTCAGTTT
>JACMZG010001913.1:33003931-33090115 GCA_018340805.1 Microvelia longipes
TGGTTTCCATCAACAAGAATAATTAGAAAACTTATCCTATTCAATAAACTGACATCTCGTTGCTAAGCAACAACACAACATAAACTAATTAAAGATATATCAATCCTCCCAGCCCTTTAAGGAGGAGTGTACGGTCTGCGCCGCTTCCTTATACGATGACTCCTCCGAAGGGGCATTGCTGCTTGCTCTGGCCTCATTCTAATAGGAGTAACGCCTGGAGCCATCGCTGGTTGTACTGGTGCAGCTTCCGGCAATACTATGGCGGCCTCTGCTGGAGGAACTGGTCGGGTGGTGTAGGTGGTGGTGTAGGCTGGTCAGCTGGTGGAGTAGGTTGTGGTGTAGGCTGGTCAGCTGGTGGAGTAGGTGGTGGTGTAGGCTGGACAGCTGGACCCAATGGTGGTAGGACTGGTGCAGCTGGACCCCATTGTGGTAAAATTGGGGCAGCTGAAACTACTGGTGTTGGGACTGGCATGACTGGAACTGAGGATGTTTGGCTAGAGGTATGAGTATCTATAGGCTTGGTGGATCGCTCTTGTTGAGTAGCACTGTAATAGGGGGTAGTACTGTAATACCTTGCGCGATATTTCGGCTTCTCTGCTTGTTGTGTAATAGAGGGCCGAGCACATGAGAACGGTCGGAGTTGATCTATATGCCTCTTGTGTATTTTACCGTCGCGTTCCACAACGAACATGACGTTTCCAAGGCAATGTTTTATTTTACCTTGTAGCCACTTTTCTTCCAGAGCGCTGTAAGAGCGAAACTGCACTAGGTCTCCTTCATCGAAGGACCTTCGTTTAGCTTCGGGATTCGAAAAAGTCTTTCTTTTTCTTGAATCTGGTATCTCTGGAATTACTAGGTCGAGTCGACTCTTAAGGATTCGCCCCAAAAACAATAAGGAAGGTGGTTCCCCCGTGGTCTGATGGGGAGCCTTGTGATATTGTAGTAAGAAGGAATCAACAGCCTCTTCTAGATCTCTGGTTTGCGCGCCTTCTTTCAGCAATGCCTTCTTTATAGACTGAACATAGCGTTCCGCTTGCCCATTACTAGACGGGTGGTAGGGGGGTGTTCTCCTATGGCACCGCACTCCTTGGGTCTTAAGAAATGTTTGAAATTCATCAGCAGTAAATTGTGGTCCGTTATCTGAAACGACCACTGAGGGAACACCGTAAGTACAGAAAATTTTTCTCAGACTCTTACAAGTAGCTTCAGCCGTAATGGAAGTCATTATTTTTACTTGAGTCCACTTAGAGTAGGCATCAACGATAATTAGTAGGTATTTATTGTTTTTCAGAGGTCCAGCGAAATCAAGATGGATGCGTTCCCAAGGTGCACTAGGGTATTCCCAATGATGATCTTTATTTTTCGCTGGCATTGTAGCATGTTTTAAACACTCAGAACATGTTTTGGCGATCCGCTCGATATCTCTATCGATGTTTGGCCAATACACAAGAGATCTAGCTAAACCTTTCATTTTTGTAATGCCGATGTGGGCAACATGGAGCTCTTTAAGAATCATTTCATGGAACTTTTTTGGAATTACAACCCGATGACCTAACATTAAGCATCCGCATGCTTGGGAGAAATCTAACGTCCTACCGGAGTATCCTAGAGCTTTTAAATCCTCCCCATTTTGCAAGGCAGACAGTATGGGTGCTAGCACGGGGTCTTTTGTAGTTTCTTTAGAAATTCGTTCTGAATTTACCGGTAATTGGGAAATTTGCATTTGCACGAAAGAATCGAATTCCTCTGAAATGGAATGATAACTATAAGATTTTAGAGAGTCTGATTCTTCAGAAGACTTTAATGGGGCTCGGGAAAGGTAATCCGCATTTAAATTTTGGGTCGACTTTTTATGTTTAATCTCGTAACTGAAATTAGTTAAATAACTAGCGTAATTTGCACATCGGGAAAGGGTAAACTTTGGTAAGGCTGTATTTGGCGCAAAAATATGATAAATAGGTTTATTATCGGTGACAATAGTAAATTTCCTCCCATATACGTATTGAAAGAATTTTTAAACCCCCCAAACAATACTTAAAGCTTCGCGATCGATCTGAGGGTACTTCTTCTCGGTTTCACTTAAAGCTTTGCTGGCATAGGCAATCGGTCTTTCGACTCCATCTGGCATGATATGCGACAAGACCGCTCCTAACCCTATAGGACTGGCATCTACGGCCAGAATGAGAGGTAGTTTAGGGTTATAAGGCGTTAACACCCGATTTGATGCTAGTTCTTCCTTAAGTATTTTTAGGCTTTCGAGACCTTTCTTAGTCCATTGAAACTTTGAATTCTTAAGTATGTCCCTTAAAGGAGCTGTAATCGCAGATAAGTTAGGAATAAAGCTGTGATAGTAGGTAACTTTCCCTAAAAAGGACCTTAGTTCATCAAAAGTATTGGGTTTAGGAGCATTGAGTATTGCAGTAACATGCTTGTCTAGTTTATGAATCCCCGTCTTATCAATTCGATGTCCTAAGTATTCAACGCTGTCTAAAAGAAAAGCACATTTGGATTTCCTTAACTTTAATCCTGAAGCACGGATTCTTTCAAAGACTAACTTTAAAGTACTTAACATATGCTCCGGAGATGATGCATATACTAAGAAATCGTCGAAGAAATTCTTAACGTTTTTGATACCTTCAAAAATATTATTGGTGCGCCTATGCCATATGGCAGGAATACTGGCTACACCGTACTGAGCTCGTTTTGGCCGAATGAGACCATGAGTAGGCGTATTCAACGTCATGACCTCACTGAACTCCTCACTGCATGGTAAGCTCATGTACGCATCCGTAATATCGATTTTACAAAATATTTTAGCGTCTCGGACTTCACTGAATATCTCTTCTACCCTGGGTATAGGGTATTCATCTATGATAATCTGTGGGTTTAAAGTGGATTTATAATCTCCCGTGATTCTAATCTTCTCTCCCTTAACGACCACATGAGTCGGTGAAGCCCACTGAGAATGCGCGACTTTTTCATAAAATCCAGACTGCAGTTTCTTTTCTATTTCCGAGGAGTAAGTTTTAAGCAAAGCAAACGGAATTGGTCGCGCTTTAGCGAATACTGGTCGAGCAGTTGCCTTCAGATGCACATCTATAGGCGGTCCCACCAATGTGCCGGCTGTTTCACTAAAGATATCTTCATATTGTTTAAGCAGCTTGTTAAGTTCGTGTTTATTTTGCTTATTTACAACTTGTGCCGATTCTAACTCAGAAATATCGTGCATTTTAAACAAACTTTGAAAAGAAAGTAGATCTGCAAAGTGTACTATCCAGTCCCGCCCGAAGATACAATCAGCATCGAAATCGACAACATATAGATCTAAAGATTTAGTTCTGCCCTTAAAAGTTACTTCAACAGTGGCGAACCCTAAACATTTGAATTTATTTTTGGTGAAACTAGCAAAAGTACGCTTAGAAGGTGAGAGCCTTTGGCGGGGCAGCAATTTCTCGAATATATTTCTGCCTATAATTGAACAGGCTCCGCCAGTGTCTAGTTCCATTTTTAACGGCCTATTGTTAATTAAGACGTCAATCATCGCTCTCGGGTTACGCAGTAACTTTGTAGCATTAATTGAATTCTCATAACATTGTATATGAGCATAACTTTCAGAATCCGTATCACTCTCCGTAGTTTCAGTTTCTTGGACTGCGTGACTCTTTCGTTTAGACGACTCCTTGCGGCAGACGCTAGCTACATGACCCTTAATTTTACACTTTGAGCAAAAACTGTCTCTATTGGGACAATCCTTGCGCCAATGCTGTCCCCCACAGCTGAAACACGCACCCCGGGATGCGGAAGAATTGGTAGAATTATTTATTATTTTTTTTCTAAAACTAGTACTGTTATCTTTTGATTTACTTTTCATTTTTCTCTCTGAACTAAATTTAAATTGGGTACTATCATTTTTTGTAGGACTAAATTTAACGAGTGAAGCAGCCTCCCGTGTAGCTTCCACTTCTGAAGCTATTAGGACAGCATCCTCGAATTTCTCGGGTTTTTTCGCTATTATTTCATCGCGAATTTCATCACGCAGTACCCCGTGCAGCAATTGAACTATTAACGAATAATCTAAAAAAGTTTTGAACTCACAGTAACGCGCCCCTGCCTTTAATTGGGACACGAATTCATGAAGCGGCTGATTAGGCAATTGAACAATATTTCGGAATTTAATCGCTTCGCTATATTTGTTTTTAGTTTTAATCAAATGATTAGTAAGCAATTGTTTTATGCTAGCAAACTCAAGACTATTACAATCATTCGGGTAAGCTAGATTTCTTAGCGTATTGTTTAAATCTGGCCCCATATGTACTCTCAGATGCGATGCCCATTCACTGACATCAATTTTGCAAAGCTTGAGCTGTAATTCTATTCTTTCAAAATAATCTTCAAGTGTTTCATTTGAATTACTATTATAAGCTTCGAAGCTGAAGCGTGCATTAGAAGAAGTATGGCTAACAGTAGAAGTATTAGCCATAGAATGGCTAGAAGTATTTGCCACATTAGAAATCTGTATTTCAGCAAGCATCGAAACTATCGCTGTCAGTTTATCAAGTTTTTCATTCAAAGCATCATTAGAAATATTAGATTGGCCTTCAGTGTCCATTTTGTTAAGTGTATAAAATAAAATTTAAATCACAACTCACTGACTTCCAGTTTTCCTTGTCCTCGTCGCCATTTGATATAACTTAACTTAAATTAGAAGGAAAGGCATTCATAACAATCGTTTGGTTTTATTCCATCAACAAGAATAATTAGAAAACTTATCCTATTCAATAAACTGACATCTCGTTGCTAAGCAACAACAACACAACATAAACTAATTAAAGATATATCAAATCTTGCTACTAGCTTAATACTAAGGAGGAGTAGCAGCTCCTGGTCAGCTGGACATGGTAGGCTGGTCAATACTGGTCAAACTATGTTTGGATTTGTATACTTGGTTACTGTCTAAGAGTAGTTCTCTAAAAAAAAAATAAACATATGAGATAATCCCTCTGATGAAAGCCCTTTATACGACTGTAATAAAAACGAGATTAAAAATATTTCTAGATAAAATAAATAAACAATGGTTATCAAATACAGAAGGAAGTAAGTACTAGAAAAGCCTCATTACAATTTTCTTTAGTTTGAGGAATCAAATTGAATAAACACTCACTCTTATTTGATGTCAACTAGAATTTGGATTTCCTTAACTTTAATCCTGAAGCACGGATTCTTTCAAAGACTAACTTTAAAGTACTTAACATATGCTCCGGAGATGATGCATATACTAAGAAATCGTCGAAGAAATTCTTAACGTTTTTGATACCTTCAAAAATATTATTGGTGCGCCTATGCCATATGGCAGGAATACTGGCTACACCGTACTGAGCTCGTTTTGGCCGAATGAGACCATGAGTAGGCGTATTCAACGTCATGACCTCACTGAACTCCTCACTGCATGGTAAGCTCATGTACGCATCCGTAATATCGATTTTACAAAATATTTTAGCGTCTCGGACTTCACTGAATATCTCTTCTACCCTGGGTATAGGGTATTCATCTATGATAATCTGTGGGTTTAAAGTGGATTTATAATCTCCCGTGATTCTAATCTTCTCTCCCTTAACGACCACATGAGTCGGTGAAGCCCACTGAGAATGCGCGACTTTTTCATAAAATCCAGACTGCAGTTTCTTTTCTATTTCCGAGGAGTAAGTTTTAAGCAAAGCAAACGGAATTGGTCGCGCTTTAGCGAATACTGGTCGAGCAGTTGCCTTCAGATGCACATCTATAGGCGGTCCCACCAATGTGCCGGCTGTTTCACTAAAGATATCTTCATATTGTTTAAGCAGCTTGTTAAGTTCGTGTTTATTTTGCTTATTTACAACTTGTGCCGATTCTAACTCAGAAATATCGTGCATTTTAAACAAACTTTGAAAAGAAAGTAGATCTGCAAAGTGTACTATCCAGTCCCGCCCGAAGATACAATCAGCATCGAAATCGACAACATATAGATCTAAAGATTTAGTTCTGCCCTTAAAAGTTACTTCAACAGTGGCGAACCCTAAACATTTGAATTTATTTTTGGTGAAACTAGCAAAAGTACGCTTAGAAGGTGAGAGCCTTTGGCGGGGCAGCAATTTCTCGAATATATTTCTGCCTATAATTGAACAGGCTCCGCCAGTGTCTAGTTCCATTTTTAACGGCCTATTGTTAATTAAGACGTCAATCATCGCTCTCGGGTTACGCAGTAACTTTGTAGCATTAATTGAATTCTCATAACATTGTATATGAGCATAACTTTCAGAATCCGTATCACTCTCCGTAGTTTCAGTTTCTTGGACTGCGTGACTCTTTCGTTTAGACGACTCCTTGCGGCAGACGCTAGCTACATGACCCTTAATTTTACACTTTGAGCAAAAACTGTCTCTATTGGGACAATCCTTGCGCCAATGCTGTCCCCCACAGCTGAAACACGCACCCCGGGATGCGGAAGAATTGGTAGAATTATTTATTATTTTTTTTCTAAAACTAGTACTGTTATCTTTTGATTTACTTTTCATTTTTCTCTCTGAACTAAATTTAAATTGGGTACTATCATTTTTTGTAGGACTAAATTTAACGAGTGAAGCAGCCTCCCGTGTAGCTTCCACTTCTGAAGCTATTAGGACAGCATCCTCGAATTTCTCGGGTTTTTTCGCTATTATTTCATCGCGAATTTCATCACGCAGTACCCCGTGCAGCAATTGAACTATTAACGAATAATCTAAAAAAGTTTTGAACTCACAGTAACGCGCCCCTGCCTTTAATTGGGACACGAATTCATGAAGCGGCTGATTAGGCAATTGAACAATATTTCGGAATTTAATCGCTTCGCTATATTTGTTTTTAGTTTTAATCAAATGATTAGTAAGCAATTGTTTTATGCTAGCAAACTCAAGACTATTACAATCATTCGGGTAAGCTAGATTTCTTAGCGTATTGTTTAAATCTGGCCCCATATGTACTCTCAGATGCGATGCCCATTCACTGACATCAATTTTGCAAAGCTTGAGCTGTAATTCTATTCTTTCAAAATAATCTTCAAGTGTTTCATTTGAATTACTATTATAAGCTTCGAAGCTGAAGCGTGCATTAGAAGAAGTATGGCTAACAGTAGAAGTATTAGCCATAGAATGGCTAGAAGTATTTGCCACATTAGAAATCTGTATTTCAGCAAGCATCGAAACTATCGCTGTCAGTTTATCAAGTTTTTCATTCAAAGCATCATTAGAAATATTAGATTGGCCTTCAGTGTCCATTTTGTTAAGTGTATAAAATAAAATTTAAATCACAACTCACTGACTTCCAGTTTTCCTTGTCCTCGTCGCCATTTGATATAACTTAACTTAAATTAGAAGGAAAGGCATTCATAACAATCGTTTGGTTTTATTCCATCAACAAGAATAATTAGAAAACTTATCCTATTCAATAAACTGACATCTCGTTGCTAAGCAACAACACAACATAAACTAATTAAAGATATATCAATCTTTATATAATAAAAGATACATCCTAGACATGTACTATACTCAAACATTTTGAATTTGTATACTTTTACTTCTAAGAGTAGTTCCTAAAAATAACAAATAAACTTAGAATTCCTGATGAAAGCCCTTATAACGAACGTAAGTAAAAACGAGATTAAAATATTTCTCAGATAAAAATAAATAAACAATGGTTACCAAATACAGAAGGAAGTAGTCTTAAAAGCCTCATTACAATTTTCTTTTTTGAGAAATAAATAAAACTTTATTTTGGTCAACTAAATTTAATAAATTATTTAAATCGAAGACACAAGGTTATTATCTGTAACCGTCATGTAACCTTGCTTAAAAGGTTATGCGGTTTTTGTTACATTTTTAAGAACCCGCGATTTTTTAAAAAGCATTAATACATTTTTATTATTATTAAAAAAATATGATATTTTCTTGTTAATTTAGAGCTTCGTAGCGTAAAATAGTATTATTACTTATATGTCAGCCGTTTAAAAGATGTCTTAAAACATTTTTTTTTAATTTTATTAAAAAGGCATTGAAAACTCAAGTTAAAAATCTGACGTCATGTTATTTTTACAAGTTTTTCGCACTTTTTCCGTAGTTGTGCCGCCATTGTTGGTGTTGAAAAAAGACGTTCGTTTCATTTTAAATAAATTAATTTTATTATCCTTAATCATCGGATTTATTATTTATTCCGTATTGATTTTAATTATTAAATGTATTTACTTACTAAATAAATATTGCGTTTTTATTATTTTTATTAGTTATCAAAATCATGATTTATTTTTATTTAGATGCCTAGTAAAGAGTTATCGTTTTTATCGGCTTTTTAGTTTTTTTGTTATATTATAGTTTAATATTTGAAAAATGCAAGGTAAATTATTTGTTAAGATGCATTAGATAGTTCAAAGTTTTAGTTAAGTGATTTGTTGAATAAGTTTTGTGAGTTTTCAAGTGATAATATTATTAAATTATTTTAAAAATATATTTGTTCGTTGGATTTCAGGCAATGGTGATATACAGTGGTGCTTTTCTCAAGTTAAAGGAACTTTGGAAGATGATGTTACTGAAGGTACACTTAAACCCTTCTCAAATTTTTATAAATTTCTTAAATTTTAGCAGAGTCGCCTTGACCTCTATATTATTCGAGTTATTCAGCTAACTTTCTATTCCGGCAAAAACTCGTCTAGATTTCATTTCTATCTTACTATATTTTGTAACTTATTATATTTTCCATTTAAGGATTGTTCAAAACTAGATTGATGAAGTAACTCGATTATAAAGTAACCGTAATATTTAGCTTGTTTTGCCTGTCCATTCATTTGCCCATCCCACCTTTATTTGTTTGTAATTTTGGCGCCAATTAACCTGTATGGAATTTGACACCCTTTGCTTGGATTCTAATTAAACCATTCTTAACCATTTCATGAAAGATCTATTAAATTAGGAAATTAACTTTTAAAATGTTGACCTACCCCAATTTATTTTTATATGGGTGAATTGGTTTTTTACATGAGTCAGCTGTCTTTGGATAAAGCACTGTTGTAGTCAGAGGTTTAGAAAAGTTGAACATCTCAAGTTTAAATATAAAGAGACATTTTTGGTCGCTAGGGCTACTTCAGCGCCTCAAGTTACTGAAGAGAACGTTGACAGATATTTGTACATAGCAGTTACCAAAAATATAATTTTTTCGTCCATAATGAACAGAAGATTTATATTTTGACAGTTGACACTCATCTTTCTCTCTCATCAGTTGCTATCTTAACGAAGTGACAGCCATTTTGATTAATCAAGTTTTCTAAACTAGCCCAAATTTCAAAGGGAAAATGTTTCACTTGTTATTCTATTTTACTCTAAGGTTAAACAATCTCAAACTTAGATGCAATTCATATTCCTTCCTCAATTCAAGGTTCTTGTGACCTTAGATGTAGTGAATTTTTACATTTTATGTACACCACTCTTTTGAATGGTGTATATTAAACCCTAATTAATTTATAAATTGTAATACAAAGATAAGTCAATGAAATAGCCTTTTGTCACATGACTAAAAACTTTATAGAGGACCTCTATTTTACATTACTAAAGCTTTTGAGAAGGAATAGGTCCAAAATAATAAATAAAACTAAATTTATTTTAAAATTAGATTTATTTACTATTTTGGACCTATTCCTCCTCATAATCCTTAAACTTTTGTCATATCTTATTTATTTATAGTATTTAAAGCTTCATTAATTTAATTAAAAAAAACAATGTAAACAAACTTGACAAGTTCCCATTATATCACCTGTAAACTAGCCGTTCAAAGGGACATCAGAAAATAATGTAAACAAACTTGACAGATTCCCAATTTGTTACCCATTAACTTGGTGTACAAGAAAAAAAAATATGAACAAACCTGTTGGATTCCTATGTCATTACTCATAAACTAGCTGTTCATGGACACAAAGGGAACATTTTTATCTGCCCTATTATCAACTAAATTTACATTACTAGATAAAAGTAAATTAGAAGCTTTATTTGTTCGCTGGATTTTCATTTTATCTTTAAATTGCACTTTTTACACCGTTCTGAAATGTATTGATGTTTTAGGATTGCCTAAGTTGCTATGACTTACCACAATATCTGGGGTTTTCTAGCTCCAATAGTTTAGCTGAAAATCAGACTCTTAAGGGTTAGCCATAGCATCATTAGCAGTCTCCAGATGCCAAAATAATCATCAGGGCAAAATAATTTTTGTTGTAAAAAGTTATTTTATAGGTTTTTCTAAATTACTTTTTACTCATAACGAACTTTTTACTTATACTATTTATTTTTTGCTCCTAAAGTGACCACACCTCAGAGAACCTGAGGCTGGAAGCTGGTGTGGTTCTGTCCTCAAATAAAGTAGATAATAATGTGGAAAAGACTGACACATTGTAGGACAAAATATTATTATAATATTTGTATATTTATTTCAATTTTGTTCATCACTCTACATGGATTGTAAATGTTTTAATAGCCTTCCAAGAACTATCACTCAACTGTCACATCCAAAATTCTATTTAGTGTTTAAGCATCTTCTCCAAGAAAACAGTCACTAGACTATTTAAAGACATTTTAACAGTGGGAATAACAATTATTATTACTAAAATTAATATGCCGGACAAAGAAGAAGAAAAGTTTTTTACCACTATTAAAGACTGATTATGAAGCATATTTTATTTATTTGATTTTTAAATTATTCTCTAAATGTGTTATCTTATCAGTACTCAAAAAATCTTATAAATTTAATTGCTTCATAATTACACTTTTTTATGGCAATATTACATTTTATAACTTGACTTTGGGCTGAAATCTTGCTTATTCAAGGTTTATTCTGTAAATATAACTAGATACTTAATAAACTTAACAAATGATTGAATCAATCTAAATTATATTAGTAGAGTCAAGAGTTGATTATGCCATGTTTCAAGAGTTTCAACTAATCACACTAAGTGCCTCAATTTCTAAATATTTCTTTTCTCTTCCTCACCTACTACTATAGGTTAGGAAAGTATTGTTTTGTCAGATTGTGTAATGCATAACACCTAATGTGTTCATGGTAGAGAGTTTAAAGTTAGTTGGAAGTTTTATTTCTATAAATTATTCTATATTTTAAAAAAATACAATATTCTTTTCTATTTTACTAACTGTTGTAGCACAGATTTTTTTTGATAATACAAAAAAATAAATATGCTGGCAAAATCCTTGGGAAGTTTAAAAAAAATATGTTTTTGGCTATAGATGAGCTAGTAAAATACACTATAGTCCAAGAGCCCGGTCTAAAAAAAGTGACTCATTTTGTACTACTTCAAACCAAATTTTTCTGAAAATGTACCTAACGTTATGAAGGAAAAGCATAGTCTGCCTATCCTGAGTAATGCCCTTCATATGACTGCGCATGCTCAAAATTTTATAAAATCACACAAATTTCAGTTTTATTGCAATGTGGTTCCCTGTAGGTCATGTGCAAAAGATGAAGATAATAGTTTTTAAAGCTGATACAGTTTCCTATTCAACAAGTGTTTTTTCCATTCAAATCAAATAACTGCAACTAAAGATTTTTTGATCATTTCTTAAATGACCAAACAAAATTCACAAAAAGTCAATATTTTTTTCAATGAAATTTGCTGATTTTGCATAAATTAACATTTTTTTGGTGTTTTTGAAAGAGCCATTACTTTGGTTGTATTCATTTCACAAAAATCCCCATCTTATATACAAAAACATATTACTACAAACAAAATACAAAAATATTTTAAATGCAAAATAAAAATAGGTGAATAATTTATCAATAATTCTAATTGTAACGATAAGAAATATAAAGTTATTACTGAAAAAAATATTAATATTTTTTTATATTTTTAATTAATCCTTTTGTCTCTAATTTTTATTTATTTATTCACTTTTTGTTTTTTTCTTTTTGAAAATTCACTTCAAAAAATTAAAAAATCGACTTGGCGGTAGTTGTGGATTGTGTCATTTTTAAGCTTTATTTTCAGATTTGAAATATCACATACCTGTTTAGGATGAAAATATATTTTTATTTAAACTAAAAATGGATCCCTGTATAACAAGATTAATTTACTTTTGTAAATTAATTTTATTAGTATAATAGTTACGTCAGCTAGTCTATTTTTCCTTGTTACTAATTTATAGTTACATGTTAATCAAATTTTAGTTTTTTTTCACTAAAAGTGGTATACATGTAATCCCAGTCAAAAATCATTTTATGTTTGAAAAGTCTACATAAATATGTCTACACATTTATTTGCTTTTAATATCATTTGCATCTGGTTATCATTTACCTCTAAAGAGTCGTGTTGGAAAGACGAGATATAACTCGTAGACGTTTGTTTTTAGTATTAGTACAGTTATACAAACAATTATACAGCCTGGCTGAAAACTTGAACATTTTCTTTTATTTAATTAACCTTGGGAAGTTTAGAATTGTTCGTTCTTGACACAAAATGTTACATTTTTTGAAATATTTAATATTGTATTATAATAATTTAGGTTTTCTGGCTGAACTCTTAATTTAAGAAATCCGTTTCATGAATATTGTTCATATGGTACTCTGTTAGAATTTACTTGAAACAAAACTTTCTTTAATTTGAAAAAAAAAAATGGAATAGGGGCAATGTGGAGTTTTTTTTTAGAGTGGAACTCCCTAATTCCTGATAATTATTAAACAATTATTAAAAGTAGTCGTAATAAATAATAAAAAAAAATTCTGGCACGGAGGTCCGCAAGCCAGGTGGCTTTTCTAAGCTTCTAAGAAATGCATGATTCATTGCTAAACAATCCATTTGCGTTTTATGCACGCATAAAACGCATTGTAAATGCATATAACACGTTTATATGCGTTATAACCTGGGCAGTAGCATCACAAATTTTTTGCATTCGCATCCATTGAAAGCTTAGTGTATATTAAAATAAGGTTAATGATGTTTCTTCACTTTAATCAATAAAAAAATTAGTTCTTAGTTTCATAGTTAGTTCTTGGAAGTATTTATATACTGCCATAATAGATGTCTTTGTCAAGTTCGTGGTAATTTAAGTGAGACATGTTGTGATTATTGGATATATGAGATACCAAGTCATAGGCTTGATATTATTTAATGAAACAAAATATGTCCGTTGCAGTGCTCTGAATATTTTAAAAAAATATAATTTGCCATTCTTGAAGCAATGTTTTTTGTTTGTTTTTTTATTCCTGGATACACTGCTTTGACAACTTAGATCATTAGCAGGACAACTCCTCCACCTGTGGAACTCTAATTAGACAGCATTATTTACTACTTAACTATTATTATTAGTCTTTATTTTATTATTTTTGTTAATTATTAAAAAAATGGGATATATTAAAATGTTTAGAGTCCACTCACCTGTTTGTTAAGGTCCTTAACAAAAGCAGCATTTTTTCTATAAACAATAATATTTATTACAAAAATATTTTTTTATTTTTTATTTTAATATTATTTTTAATACATTTGTATCTTTGAGTTTTAGGTATCATATATATATAATATTTGATTTTTTTATCCTTTAATTTTTTAAATATTTTTTTTCCTATTTGATTTACGTATTTTAAATGCAGTTTAGAATCTTATTATGTGTTAAGGAATGCTTGTATTTGTAGGTTGTGTTATATATTCATATTTCACTTAATGCTCTTTGGTATTGATTTTTTATTTTATTTTATTTGGTTATTTATTTTATTATCATCATGTTTGTTATATTTATTGATTTATTTTCATTTTCCTTTTATTACTTAAGTTATAACTAGATTATTGACAAATCTATTAAAGTATCACACCTTAAGGCTAAGGCAATGTTATTGATGCATAACATTTCTGTACAGGTTGATTGTATCTTTGCCTTATTATTTGTGGAGGGATTTTCTTCCTTTATTAATTTTTTAACTTCTGTTGTTTAAATTGTGTTTGCAGCTGATATAATATCATGTGTCGAGTTTAACCACGATGGAGACCTGCTTGCAACAGGAGACAAGGGAGGACGTGTTGTCATATTCCAGAGAGACCCTGTAGTGAGTATAATTGTAGATATATATATTATATATATATATATATATATATATATATATATATATATATATATATATATATATATAATATATATATATATATATATATATATATATATATAATATATATTATTTATATTATTTATTTGTAATGAATTTTGAACCTATATTCAAATTTAAAATGCTATTCATGCTTTTATTGTACCTAAATCAATAAGTACAATAAAAACACTAACCTTATTTAAAGAAATAATGATTGCAAGCTTTATTTTTTAATTATTATTATTATTATGAATAATTATAGTGGTTGTAGCCACAAAAACTACTGGCCATATTTTAAGAAGATGATTTAAAAATTAATTATTTTTAAAGTCAATTCTTTGCTTACAAGCATTACTTTAAATTATTATTATTTATGGGGTTTGGTATAAAGTTATTACTTCTTTACAACAAAAAAAATCTTTGATGAGTTATTTGATAGAAAAAAATGACTTTTTGAATGAGGAATAAGTGGTTGTTGTGATTTAAAATTTGACATCAAACTCCCTTGAAGAGTTGACTCTTTATATTTGTAAAGAATGAAGTGGTTGATTGATTATATATTTATAGAGTTTTAGTAAAGTTGTATAAATAGAAAGAGAGAAGAGGGAGATATTGATTTCAAATACCTTTCCTACCCAAGGGGTGGGCCTTTCTGAGGGGGGAGGGTAAATTTTGAAAATGCTTTGACAAACTTCTACTACAGATTTCATTATTACTGCGCAAAAGGGATCTTTTACTGATTTATTTTTTGTGAGAATTTTCAATAGGCTAAAATTTTATCATATAAATGTATGAAGTGATATTTTTGTTAAAATATCACTTCATATTTCAAACAACTATAGATTCCATTTCTTCTATGTCGCTCACAAATATGACTGTTTTTTTAGTGGATTTTCAAAGGATAAATGAGCTTATGAGATTAAGGCCACGAAGGACGGAAATAAGTGTTTTTAATGAGGGGGGCTCACTGAAATGGTCATAAAAGAGCCTTTATACCTTAATTTACTATAATATTTTAATCAAGCTATTCAATAATTAAATATATAAAACATCAGTGACAAAATTAAAACAATTTTTTTAAATCCTTTATTTCACTATAAAATACAATGGGA
The DNA here is from genome assembly GCA_018340805.1 of Microvelia longipes. Taxonomy (NCBI): domain Eukaryota; kingdom Metazoa; phylum Arthropoda; class Insecta; order Hemiptera; family Veliidae; genus Microvelia; species Microvelia longipes. The sequence goes on from JACMZG010001913.1 coordinate 33,019,177, forward strand.
AAATACAACATTTGCAAAATAAATACAAATAATAATTGAGATATATATATATATATATATATATATATATATATATATATAGTGTGTGTGTGTGTGTGTGTGTCCCAAGAGTTTGGTTGGTTAAGAGCCTGACACACAAACAAACGCGCGCGCACACACACACACATATATATATATATATATATATATATATATATATATATATATATATATATATATATATATATATATATATATATATATTATATATATATATATATATATATATATATATATATATAATATATAACAATGAACTACTTCTTATTTTAATATAAGCTAAATTTTAAGTACTTCAATTCATTGTAGACTATCAGAGAAATGAAATTAGGTATGAATATTAATTGATTGGTATAACAGAGACTAGATAAAAGTTATAATATAGATATTTGGATATAGTGGTCACGAAGTTTTAATGTTTGGTTGGAGGTGAGGATTAACTATTTATTGTGAACATCATGCAATATTCTCATTCATCATGTCTGTAAAAATAGCTTCTGTCAATATTGTGCTATTGCTTCGGTTTTTATGAATAAATCCACCATTATTATATTTTTTAAACTAAATTTAAATAATTTAACATTATTTAGGTTTTTTATTTTATTAATTTACGGCATGTGCCATTGTAAAAAAAAATTAAGAAACAAAGATTTACAAAATTAAGATCAAAAATAAAATCAGTTACAATGTAAGTCAATATAATAAAACCAAAGATAGTAAAAATTGTCAAGACTAAAATAATATAAAAAAAAGTATCACATTCGTAAAGGAGGACATTAATGGGGATAAAACAGCTATAACACCATAATAATAGTGATAAATGTGTAATTATGATAGCAAGAAAGATAACAAAAATATTAGATATATACACACAAATAATAAACGTTAAATAAAAGAATAAATTAAGATCAAATTTAAAAAATATATAACATAAAATAATATAAAAACTATAAATATATAAATATTATAAAATGTTGAAGTTGGGGAATGCATGGGACCTTGCCTTAAGTATCACAAATATTCCTTAAAAATTTAACTTTATAACCTGACGAAGAGACTTTGAAGCGCTAGTTTCAAAGTCTCTGAAGTTTTATTTCAGGATTTAGTGTTGGTACAACTGAAATATTCCACAAAGTATATTTCCTGAAAGCTAATTTTACGCTGTGAAAGAGTTTGTTTGTATTATAGTACATTTTACATTGATCTTTTACTTTTTTACCCAAAACACAGCTTTTATGTTCTGTATATTTACAATATATAGAGCTTAGAAGCAATAATGATATTATTTTTTAAATTTCTGAACCGAAGAGGTAGTAATTAAATAAGAATGACAGTCTCTCGACAAAATGTAAACAATCTTTACAGATCCGACTTTCGACTGTCAATAGCCATCATCAGTGCCGTAGAAAAGCAAGAAAGGAAAAAAATATAAATTAAAGCATTTGAGACAGAGATTGGAATCTGACTCCAATGCTTTAGTTTATATTTTCTTTCTTCCTTGCTTTTCTACATCACTGATGATGGCTTGTAACAGACGAATGCTGTTTTTCGTAATATAGTTTACATTTTGTGAAAAGGCTATTGTTTTTTTTTTTAATAATATTATGCTTTACTACAGAAGTTTATGGAAATTTCATCCTTGAGCCCACACTTCTTCTATTTCCAAGTAAAATAATTGTTCTGTTGTAATTGAAATCTTTCAAGTAATTATTGGCAAGCCAAGGTGTAGTTGTGAATTTGGCCTTGAAACTGAGTAGCACATCAATGAATCTAAACTAGATTTTATCTTTATTAATAATCTTTTTCTAATTATACCTCACTTGGTTTAATATTGTGATAGAATATAATCTATTTTATACTGTTACATATTTAATCTTTCTCTATTAAAATTTATAATATTTAAACTATGATAATTGGCAACATTATCCGTTACATTAATTATCGTGCCAAGTAGTGTATGAACTGTTTAATATTGTAAAATTTGAACCGATAATCTGATTTTTTTAAAGAGACGTACAGCAGTATTTATATCTCAATTATTTGATTTATATGGAGGAGTATTTATAGTTTTGTCTGTTTTGAAAAAAATGATTACTTGAATAATAATGTTGTACATTTTTTCATGGAAAAAAGAGGCTAAAACAAACAACAATAAAACAATGTAATGACTTGTCTACCTTTTGCTAATGAGTCATAGTTAAGATCGTTGTTTACTGGTAGTCCCGAAGTCAAGGGGTGATTTTCTAGGTGATATGGTTTACAAACCATTTGGTTATAGTATTTACAGGACCATAGAGTGGAATAAGAAAACCACAAGTTTAGTGATTTAATCCGGGGCTGTGCAATACGCTGACTCAGCAAAATTTTAAAATCATTATACTTGACTATTTTATTTTTTTAGTCCAGGTATTTTTTTTACCTGCATTGCTTCATTTTTAAGCACCTACGTTGACAAAATTTCACACAGACACACACACAAACAAGGAAATTCACTGAATAGTGTGATTATCTGGCAGGAGTAAACTGGTTGGTTCCTAGACCACCTGTTACTGTTTACTCTGCTATCTCTATGTAGATTATATGACCAGTGAGTGTGGCCGTACTGATTATTTACCTGTTCATTTTAATCTGTAGTCAATATGCTACCAAATGATTATGAACAAGGAGAGTAACTTACCAAACGAAATCCCTTTTGTGAGAAACTGAGTATATTACTTTTCTGTTGAAAAGTAACCATCTTAAGAAGTACCCTTGAGTTGAGGCTTGCTAAAAGATCTTAAAACCTGAGTTGAGGCTTGCTGAAAGATCTTAAACCTCTGAAACTCTAGTGGGTCTAAATCCTGGGAGTATACCCAAATTATTACCCTATGGGAGTTTATCCAAATCTTGCAGTTCTGTTTAGTTGTGGTTTCACAATGACTTGCATATAGACACAGTGCATGGATATTTATTTTGTGGAGAGTTGTCATTGTTTCTTAACCTGATTTCAGAGCAAACACTGTCAGCCTCGACGGGGCGAATACAACGTTTACTCAACCTTCCAGAGTCACGAACCTGAGTTTGATTATTTAAAAAGTTTAGAAATAGAAGAAAAAATTAACAAAATTAGATGGCTTAGGAGGAAAAATCAATCACATTTTTTATTGTCAACTAATGGTATGGGATTTTGTAATTATTTGTGTTTTAATCAAATGTGTTGTGTTCTTAATATTAGTAGCATATCAATTGATTTAGTGTATTGACTGTTGAAAGTTTGTTTGTGATCCCTTTAAGTATGTTAGAAACAGAATACTTAGCAGAAATGTCCAATGTAAGTGACTTCAGCTAATACACTCATAGGTAAAATGTTATGCCAAAATTTGAATCCTGGTTAGGACACCATGTATTTGACTTATTTTGGCAGCACATCAGGTGCATGGTCATGAATGTGTTTCAACTGTAAAGAAATTTGTGATTTAAGTCTACTTAATGATTGATGAAATTTGTGGGATATTTATTTAAAAGTTCTATATATATTATGTATTGAAATGTTGACTTTAATACAATTGTGCAAAATACTGTACTTAAAGCAAAATAAAAACATTATTTATTTTTTTAAGTTTATTAGGTCTACTTACTTAATTCCGACAAGAAAAGCCAGACTATGTGGCCTATTTGCCTGGATTTGCTTCCTTACTCTATTACTATTGTTCTAGTTACTAAATTAAATCTAGTTTTTAGTTTAAGAAGGCTACTTGAGAGAGGTTGAAATAGTGATTTCTCTCTCTCTCTCTTGACAATCTAGAATTTTTTATTGTTTATTGTTTGATAGGACTGAAAATGTTTAATTATGAGCTATGCTTATGTGAGATCAGGTTGGCTTTACCTGTAAGAGTTGGATTCTATGAGTAGATATTATTGAATCAATTACAACTGTTTAGTTGTGTAAATTATTTGAATGGAAATATGTTTGTTGATTGTTACAGACAAAACAATAAAACTATGGAAAGTATCGGAGAGAGATAAAAGGGTTGAAGGCTATAATATCAAGGATGAGAACGGCCAACAGAGAGACCCCTTGTCTCTAACTTCTCTTAGAGTGAGTTATATTTATAGGTTTTTTCATAAAAATTAAAAACTCGACTTCAATCCTTGACAGCTTGAAGTAATTCCAACCTTTATTTGAACATTTTAATCTTCACATGGATCGCAGATGATCTCTGTGATAGGCACATTTTAAAACATCTCTGTGATAGGTTCCCGCATCAGATAATATACATAGTGAATTTGTTAGGTTGGTAATACTAAATCGCCTTATTTAAATTGAGAGGCAATCATCAGCTTATTCTCCTTGGTGAAGTGCCAACAGTTTCAACAAATTTTATGAAATACAATTTAAAGATGTACATGGTGATAAAACATAACAGATTTTGACTTAGCAGGGTATTTTTATTTTTATTTTTGACTATGAACACTGCTTTCCGTGAGTGAAAATTATTTGAACCGGGTGAATAGATCCCGGATCGAAGTCCAAAATTCCCAGGTTTACTCAAACCCTAACCATAAGAATTTATGCAGAGTTCTAATCAAAGACCTACCATAAAACCCCCTGGGTCCCCTTTATTTATTATTATATCACCCCTTTATTATATCACAAGGATACAAACCATTCTTTAATTATGTTGTTTCAATATAGTTTTGTAATATTGAAGGTAATATCACGTGTTTAGGTGCCTGTAATTAAACCTATGGAACTAATGGTGGAAGCCTCACCCCGCCGTATCTTTGCAAACGCACACACCTACCACATCAACTCCATATCTGTCAACTCGGATCAGGAGACTTACCTTAGTGCGGACGATCTCCGGATCAATCTGTGGAATTTAGAGATCACCGACCAATCATTTAACATAGTAGATATAAAGCCGGCCAATATGGAGGAATTAACGGAGGTTATAACAGCGGCTGAGTTCCATCCTAACCATTGTTATACTTTTGCTTATTCTAGTAGTAAAGGAACTATTAGGTTGTGTGATATGAGGATGGCCGCCTTGTGTGACCAGCATTCAAAGAGTAAGTCAGTCTCTTGTTGTTTATGAATATCAGGGTTATAAAGTGTATCACGTTTTTAATTTTTCTCATTTATACCATAGGTGTGTAGGAAAAGTATTTTGTTTGTGAAAAAAGCTGAAACCGGAATTATCCGGTTTATTATTCGGTTATTAAGGGTGGTTTTTCTCAAAGTTGTCTGTCTGTATGTGTGTGTGTGTGTGTGTCTGTCTGTTATCATCGTAGCGCCTAGTGTATTTTGGTTAGAGAGTTGAAATTTTGTACAAAAATAAATCTATCGCTGTAGTTGTGCTATTTGGAAAATATTTTTCTAAATAAATAAAATAAATAAATAAATAAACCTTTATTATTTCATTATGAACTATAGCCTTAGCATAAAAACAATAGAAATTTGTCAATTAAATAACATTATAAAACTTATTACTAAAAACGAAGATCAACACTTACAGAACAAACAAAAATTTTAAAAACACACTTATATCACAATTATTATTTTAAATTCCTTTAACTAGGTTTTCCTTAATACTATAAAATACATTAATGGTAAGTTTTTCTTTGACAAGTTTCTTAAAATCACTTAATTCTAATTCTTTAGTATGATTATCGAGTCTATTAAATAATTTTTTTCCTAAATTTGAATGACCAGTCTCGGATTTGACGTTGACGTGTATGACGTTATTAACCGTCAATAATTGTTCAGCGAAGAAAAATAATGGGATCGGATTAAGATTTGGCATGTATGTGACTATCTCATCTCATTATCAGCATTAGTTCATTTTTTTGACTTGTGTACGTTTTTTTTAAATTGAAAAATGGTCCAATTGAGTTAAAATTTGGTACAAGTGTGTACCTTTACCTAATAAATAAGTACACTAAGTTTCGTTTCAATACGACAAGTATATCCATGATTTTTGTTAGATCATTAAAATTAATAAGCATTGAGTGTGGTCAGTGCTGTATGGGTGGACGCTGAGAATGATATGGATGCATTTACCATCTGAAGACTACGTTACCATTGATTTCTCTGATAAACCTTAATGGGAATTCACTTGTTGAATATATCTGTTTCTGTCAGGCCATAGTGAATGGAGGCTCCTTTTTATAATTACTAAAAATTTATTCTTTTATAAAGCATTCACTCTTGAAAGATCAGTGACAAAACATTTTGTCACTGTTGATTGACAGTTCGTAAACAAATCACGTTTTTTAACCAATAAATTTGAAAATTCACTTATATCGTGGCAACAATGCCACTTATATAAACCAATAATATGAATTACTGATAAAGTACAACAACATAGAGGCACGAAGCCTGAGCAGCGGCCCTCAGCGCTGACACCGCGGAGCTGCCTAAGAGGCTGAAGACCTCTTGTATTCAAACTGCACACACACTCTTTTAATGAGGAAAACAACTGGCTGGCTTTATATCTTAAATTCTCAACTTGTTTTTTAGAATTTAATCAATTCATTTTGATCTGGGTTATTATAGAAATTAATGGCATCAGCTTGATCTCCTAAGATACTAAATGCACCATCAACATAAACAAAATAAATAAATGACCATTTATTGTATAAATAACAAAGATACATGCTTCGGTCAATTAATATTTATAATGATTTTAATTATTTCATGCAAATCGACCTAAGTCATGGCGCAATGATGGCTTTAGTCCAATGGTGGACTTAAAGATTAGTAATATAATGTAAAACTTATAAAATAAACGTTAAATGTTTTTTTAGAATTTAATAAATTCATTTTGATCTAGGTTGTCATAGAAATTAATGGCATCAGCTTGAGCTCTTAAGATACTAAATGCACCATCAACTTAAACAGATAAGAACAGTTCAATAAAAATTAAATATTTGTTGATATTTTTGAAATCAATAAATTAACACACATTAGCTTTCTGAACAAAAGTAATGAAGTCATAATTAGAAAGAAGAAATAAAGCTAAACAAGTTTTTGTCTCTCCACTCATTATAATTGCAAATAACAAAGCCGACTTTCAACCGTTAATGGTCATCATCAGTGCCGGTGATTATTAAAAAAGTAGATCAGTAGTCTACCAGTGAGTCTAATGGTACAAACTTGATTTCTTTTTCTCATACAAGAAAGAAATGTTATTAAATTTACAATAGGTAGCTTCGTCAACTTTTAGTTTCTTAATGCCGTATAAGTATAAAAATGTGGGTGTTAGACGCTCAGATATACAAATATTCAAAAACCAAATATCATGATGTATTAGCTCCTTTTTCACCTTAAGCTTGATATACTTGGACTTAAGCTGAGCCAAATTATATTTGTCTCAATTTGTACCATTATACTCAGTCAAGTTTGTACCATTAGACTCACTGGTAGACTACTGATCTACTTTTTTAATAATCACCGGCACTGATGATGACTGTTAACGGTTGAAAGTTGGCTTTGTTATTAGTAATTATAATGAGTGGAGAGACGAAAACTTGTTTAGTTTTATTTCTTCTAATCATAGCACTCAATCCATCATATAAGTCATAATTATGTTTTGACAATTATTGTTAAAAATGCAGTTGTAAATATATTATATATTATAAATATAAATATATTATATTAGTCGCCTTGCAATTTGAACCAAAGTGAAAACTAGCTCAAATAAATTAATATTTATTTCATTTTTTAGCCACCAGAGTGGCTACTCAGTGCAGATGTCAGTCTTGCTTGTTGACTCCCTCTTCATTTAAGTCAGATCCCTCACCACCTGACACTGACGATGATTGTGGTTTTTATTCATCATTTCTTTGTCCAATTAACGTAGTATAACTCTGTTGTGGTTTTGTTTAGTATTTGAAGAACCTGAGGACCCGAGCTCTCGGAGTTTCTTCTCAGAAATCATATCCTCCATATCAGATGTTAAGATATCTAATTCAGGCAGGTATATGCTATCTAGGGACTATTTATCTGTTAAAGTATGGGACCTGCATATGGAGTCTAAACCTATAGAAACTTATCAGGTTTGTTGTCTTATATGCTATTTAAATGTTGTATTTATTATTATCGCTAACTCTAATCCTCATTCAAATAAATAATATAACCTTTATACCCAGATTAAGATGTAAAGGAGGTGAGGTATAACCCTAATTGAGGTTTTTCTGTGGTTTCTTTAATTTTTTAGGCAAATGCCTGTGTGAGTTCTCAAAAGTCTGTCCTCAGACTGCATAGAAACCCCTCTTTGACACTCCTGCAAACTTCCTTACTATATAAAACCTCCTTTAAAATAAACTTATTCAAATATCATCTTTCGACAATCCTGCAAAAAATGCTTAAACCAAAGAACGTTAACTTGTCCTTAAAACCAAAAAAATTCCCTCACACCACAAAAAAATAAGCACCCTTATTATTATGTTAACTATTACCTTATTTGGACAATAGTTACCATAATGATAATGGTAAATTTTAACTTGCAAGTCTTTGTTTCGGGGTTGATAACATTTTCGAAACTCTATGACCTAGTCCTCCCACTCTATGACCTTAGTGCTTTAGAAATGTTTTATCCGGTATATTGTGAAGAAAGAATATTGCAGATACAACAGAATTACAAATTTTCTGTTTGCATGTTAAGAAAAATCAAGTTTTTATTAGTTTTCATTTACTAGACTTATAGGTAATGTTTATTAAGAAAGTTTATCTCTTTGTTGTCAGGTTCATGAATATTTACGTACCAAGCTGTGTTCTCTATACGAGAACGATTGTATATTTGACAAATTTGAGTGTTGTTGGTCTGGCAACGACTCAGCCATAATGACCGGTAGTTATAATAATTTCTTTAGGATGTTTGATAGAAATTCGAGGAGGGACGTCACGCTAGAAGCTTCCAGAGATATAGCCAAACCTAAAACTTTACTTAAACCTAGAAAAGTGAGTATCGTAGTTTGATTTTTTTATTATAATTATTATTCCTCATTTATTCTGTATGTATACCGGAAAAGTATAAACCAGGATGTCACTTAAATCACCTGTTTCAAGTGCTTTTAAGACATATATCATTTGGTACTACCGAGTTTTGCAAAACATGAATAGTTGACACAGTATAATTGTACGAGAGACACCTAGAAAATGTAGCAAGCAAATTGCAATGCTACATATGGGAACTGAGTTCAGGCTCTGTCGGCGCCCTGATGAGTTAGACGTAACGAAGCAGAGTGAGACATGACATTATGTTGAGCCATCAATGATGACAAATATCGTATGATGGAACAGTTCCAAGATGTAACATAGCATTTTGTTGTGTCTCTCGCACTATTATATTGTGCTTTTAAGACCTTACAGTTGTTTCCACAAAGTTGTCTGTTTGTATGTATGTGTTTATCATAATATCTCCCTGAGTATGTATGCTAGAGAGTTGAAACAATAATTTTTTTTAATTTATATAATAATTTTTAATTTATATAAATATTACATTCTTGACAGAGGTGAGCGCCCCCAAGAAGCATAAGGCTTGAACTAGGGGGCGGCCGCTATGTATGACATTTTATATATAGTTTCAGTACCATGCATTTTTATACAATTTTATCTTCCTTTAAGATAGTAGAAAAGCATCAGTTTAATTTTCATTGAATGGCTTGTATAATTTTTTTAAAATTGCAAAAAAATTCGAAAATAATCAAATTGAGCTGAAATTTATTTCAATTGTGTTCCTTAATGTAATAAATCAGTATACTTAGTTTCGTTTCACTATTGTAAGTATATGTGTGATTTTTGTTTTGGTTATAAATCAAAGTAGCATCAAGTGTGGTCATTGACTGGATGGGTGACCATTGGGCATTAAACAAATGTATTTACTGTCTGAGTGTAAATGTGGTGATTTGTATGTTCTGAGAACGAGCAAAGTGAGTCTGAAGTATTGAGGATGAGCGTAGCGAATCGGATGTGTTAGGAAAAGTTGTGAAGCACTCGGTACCTGATTTTTTTTTTTTTTTTTTACTTTATGCCATGTCATAAAATTACATCTAAAAAGAGAATATCAAAGATTGAGTTTTTTTTAGAACTACTTATTAGAAACTCTCTTGAAACTGCTTCAGTAGTTCTTCAAGCATAGAAACATAATTATAGCTTAGATTTGAAATGTATTTTTTTATTATATTTGTGTATCTCAAAATTTCTGCAAGAGAACGAAAAAAAGCTAAGTGAATTTTGTAACTTTCCTTGATGGAAACTACTAAGATTAAGATTTTTTTTCCAGGTGTGTAGCGGTGGTAAGAGAAAGAAAGACGAGATCAGTGTAGATTGTTTAGATTTTAATAAGAAGATATTGCACACTGGGTGGCACCCGCAGGAGAATATAATAGCTGTAGCCGCTACTAATAATCTGTTTATATTTCAAGACAAGTTGTAGCAGGTTCAATATAGCACATGCTATTATACCATCTTGCCTCTACGCTACAAACCTCCTCCTACCTCCAGGTACAAATCAGTTTATTATTTTGTTCATTATACATTCTTATTATTCATTTACATATTGCTCATTACACTAAATATTTATTTCAACTTAACTCTTATAACTAATGATTTCTCCCTCTTAAACTCTTATAATAGTTCATTTTCTATGTAAAACTTTTAAAGTTGTTCATATCTCCCTTTATAACTCTTATAATAGTTCATTTTCCCTATAAAAGTCTTATAGTTGTCCATTTTCCCTATAAAACTCATATAGTTGTTCACTTTCCCTGTAAAACTCTTAAAGTTGTTCATATCTCCCTTTAAAACTCTTATAATAGTTCATTTTCTATGTAAAACTTTTAAAGTTGTTCATATCTCCCTTTATAACTCTTATAATAGTTCATTTTCCCTATAAAAGTCTTATAGTTGTCCATTTTCCCTATAAAACTCATATAGTTGTTCACTTTCCCTGTAAAACTCTTAAAGTTGTTCATATCTCTTTAAAACTCTTATAATAGTTCATTTTTCCTTGTAAAACTTTTAAAGTTGTTCATATTCCCTGTAAAACTCTTGTAGTTTTTCATTTTCCTTGTAAAACTTTTAAAGTTGTTCATATTCCCTGTAAAACTCTTGTAGTTTTTCATTTTCCCTGTAAAACTCTTATAGTTGTTCATTTTCCCTGTAAATCTCTTCTAGTTGTTCATTTTTTTTAAATATGTATTTATTAAATAAATATACAATTGATATCATACAAAGATAAAATAATTAATTCTAAAAATGATATACAATAATTGTTACATTGTAACTTAACAGAAATACTTCCCTCCATCTCTAGGAAAAGTCCTGTGCTGATGGAGGGGAACCAGTGACTCAAGTGGTCAGTTATTTGTATTATTTATTTAATTATAATTATATTTTCCTTTCCTTAAAAATAAAAATAAGTTAATAAATATTAATAAATATATTTTTTAAATATTTTTTTAAATTTTCTCTGTAAAACTCTTATAATAGTTCATTTTCCCTGTAAAACTCTTACAGTAGTCACTTTAAATAAGTCAGAATTTACTATGCTTTCCTAGTTTTCTAAGAAGGGTTGAATTGTGGTTTTCTATTTTAGCTACAAATCCTATGTCTTAGTCCTTTTTGCTTTTAATTTGTTTAACTTTTGATCTAACTTAATAATGGATAATTATTGTCTTTTATTAAGTTAATTTCTAGTAGTTATAATCTATTAATAAATTTATCTTATAATGTCTGATATTTTTGTTGACATTTTATTATAAGATGCATCTTTTACAGGTTTCTGGATTTGAGTGTTCAATTTTCCATGCATCTCCAATCCAACGTTTAATTTGTTCATTATACATTTTAAGTTCTGGACATTTAATGTTATCTACTTTATCGAAATCAATTTAATATTTTATTGACTTTGTTGCAGGGAAAAGGAAGGTGTCGTTGTATTGATGCTGTTTTGTCTTCTATTTGTGGAATTGTTCGAGCTAAAGAAGATACGAACAGCATGCCATCTACAGATATCTTGTCTGTAAATAAGTCCTAATCTGTACATCATTTTAGATATACTGTACAGTGCTCTTCAGGTTCTTATTCTAGAATGCCAATTTACATAGTTAAGACTTTTTTTTCTTAACCTTGAACGCTTTTTAAAAAGATATAGTACTGGATTATATCACAAGAAATTATTTGTCCACAATATAAAATTGATCATGGATACCTGTACTAAACTTATTCTGTAGCTACTCTAGTTCTTTTTATCTCATTGCTAGCGAATTCCCAAGACAAGCTTATTAGGTCTTTGGCATGAAAGTGGTGTTAAATATTTTAATTGCTTAATAGAGTTAACTCCTCTAAATATGATACGAGGTCAGCATTCTAGAGTTGGATACTGTCGAGTTGTACTATTATAACTCCTGCCTACTTAGTTTGTATACTTATACTCAAAACACTCCAACGTTCCCTTTAATTTATTTATTTAATTTAAGGTCATTTTTAGCTAAAAAAAATATAAAATTTTTAAAAAAACAAATTTAGGATTCGACAAATACTTTTTTTTAAAGTTTTTATATTATTAATTAAAACAAAAAAAGATTGTGAATTTGTATAAAAAATTTGAATTCTTTGGCTGGTTCAAGAATTAATTTTATGAAGATTTTTTTTATGTAGACAATTTGAGAAATTAAAACTTGATTCGAAGTCACAGCTTTTGACATTTGATGTTTTGGGAACCAGTACAACAAAAAGTTTTATATTGGTAATATTTCTTATTTGTTAAATTATTAGAAAATTTTATTTAAATAATAAGATTATTATTTTTATTGAATAGTTTTGATAAATGAGAGGAAGTGTGGAAACAAATTTTTTACAAATGCCTCCTTTCATTGTTATGTCAATTTAGTTAAAATTAAAATACTAAGATGCTAAAGAAAACGTCAATAATCAAATTATTTATATGTGGTACAACTCAAAGAATCGTTAAATAAGTGTCCTTTTTTAATAATATATATATCCCACACTGTCAAATGACAATTTTCATGACTCCGATATTGTGTTTTATATTTCTTGTTTAAAGCGCTCAGATGAAAGTTATTTGGTTGCTACGATAAAGACAAATACACTTTGTATTAAATTAGCCTAAGCTATTTTTCCCCTCCGCTTGACATGCTATTTGTATTATTTTACTTTAAGGAAGAAGTTGAGAGGTATATGATGTCTGTATGTCAATGGTAAGCTTGAAGAACAACTTTTTTAAAAGATAAATAAGTTGCGGGATCAATATACAAGTCATTAATGCTACACTTCTGAAATGAAGCTGTTTCTCTTGCTTCCACTACACCTTGCTATTATTGCAGGAATCCCTCTTACCTCTTTTTTGAACTGAGGTTATTGTTATTTGAGGTTGTAAAAACCTTTTATTTTTATTCAAACCTCGTGATTCATTTAGGTTGTATTGTCTTGGGTGAATGTAATAAAAAGTTTAAAGAAATGTAAAAAAAATAGTGTGTTAGACATAAGAGACTTAACCGCTGTGGAATGGACAAAGCATATCAATTATATTCTGGATTTTGCCGTGAGTTTTGGGGGCTATCTTGTTGCAAAGCTGCTATATTTTGGAAAACATTGATGGGGATTTTACAAGTAGAACCACTTGTTACTAACCTGTACTTGTAAATCAACTACTTGTTGATTTGGCTGTTAAATCATGAAAGTCATTTAAACCATGAACATATACTTCAATTTCAATATCCTGAATTAATTTATACTAATTTTATTTTTTAAATTATCATTGTTTTTAAATAATCAGTAATCACTTATCTATTAGTCATCCTTAATTTTTAATATTCGATCTTCAATACTTAAAGGTAAAGATTGCTAAAAAAGAAGATTCTACTATGGTGAAATTTGAAAAAGACAATAAAATTTAAAAAATATAATTAAGAGCTTAACAGGGCTGCTATGGTAAAAATAGAAATCATGACGGAAATGCTGCCTTTCAAACTTAAATGGCCTTTTTGTTTCGAACAGCAGTATGGATTTTGCAGTATTAGTAATTTACAAGATATTTTAGTGGTTTATTTTTTACAAGATATATATCTTATTGCTTTTATTTTTTAGTGAATTTCTATAGGTAAATTAAGCTAGTAGGCTAAACTAAGATGCCGAATGTACATAGCTGTAAACTTTGTTGTAATACTGATAATTGAATTCTAGTTTATTTGTAATGACACAGCTTTAAATTTGTATTATAAATAAACTATAATTCAATTATTATTAGAACAAAATTTACTGGTATTTATACTGAGCAGAGCATTCCAGGTGTGCCAACATTACATCCTTAAAAATAAGGGGGGTAGAAATGGCCCAAGACTTTGGGGCATTCAATAATGCTCTCTACCCCCCCCCCCCCCTCTGCAAATCGACTCTTGGGAGTTCAAATTTACCAGCATTATTTTGGTAATTGTGTTTCCATTTTTGGTAATTTTGAAAACATGAATAAGAGCATATGTGATATTGCCTATTTTAAATATTGCATAAAATCCTAAGAAATTTAGTACCAATAATGCAATTGGTACTCTACTTGAAACCTTTTTAAATAATCTTTAATATATGTCACCTGGTATATTGCATCTTATCTTAGTTTAAATACTAAATGCTTAAATATCTAATAAATTACTAATATAGTTACAGTTTATTAATCTTTTTCTCGTTACTTATTATTTAAGAAATATCGTTAACCAGTTGCTCTTGAAGCTAACCAGTGACATTAGTAGTTGTCGATGTTTTTCTTATGATAAATGAAGTGTAAAAAGCTATTCTCCAGCTTCTTAATGTTCCAAAATTGCCATATATTAACCTCTTTTAGCCTTATGGTTAATGTCGGTTACCCTTTTGATTTGGTTACCAGTACTTTGTAAAATGTAACTGAAGGTAGACTATAAAATTTTTTGTGAAAAGTTTTTGTAAATTCTGAATTTCGCTTTTTGGAGACTCAAATAATCGTAGAATTAGTTAAAGGAAGTATACTATTTTGTTGTTGATGGTTGTATTATTGAAGTACAGAGATATTTTTTTTTATGTTCAGATAGTATTATTACCAATAGAATTGTAATGGAAAATGGTGTTTGAAAAGTAGTAGTTGTTGTTATCCTTACTTGTTATGTGAGAAAGTATTTGCATGGTTTAGTGTGCTTAAGTTTTCCCCTCATTGCAATTGGTACTCTACTTAACACCTTTTTGGACCCTCATATCTGAACCCAAGTTAAGTTATCAGCCTTGTAATATTACTTAAGAGACTATACTACTAGAGGAGGACTAGGGTTGAATTACACAGTAATTGATAAGGGGTCTACAGTCTATTGTTTAGTTTAAAAATCCCGAAGGTCATAAGTTTTGGGAGATTGACCAATCAGAGAAGCCGCTGCCAACCTCTCACTTAAAAAGAGAAAAAAAATCCTTACCACCAATCGTTTACGGCAATCGTTCACTTTGTTTGTGGTTCTTCTTTTGATTACATCATTTTGAAAATAACTTTAAAATTAATCTTAAAACTGATATTTTAAAGTAAAACTACACAAAAGAAATGTAAAAAAACATTGCCAAGAAAATCCGGGTAAAATAACCTGATTTAAAAAAAGTTTCTTTTTGTAGACTTATAAAAAATATATAAATAAAAACAGGTTAATTACACAAAAGTCCTTTATTGTTTAATATATAATAACTAAGCTTTGACTAAAAATTAGTCATCATCGGAGTTTAAAAAATATAAAATAAAATACAATTTTACAAATATATGAAGTAGTTTGTAAAATTGTATTTTATTTTATATTTTTTAAACTCTGATGATGACTAATTTTTAGTCGAAAGCTTAGTTATTATATATTAAACAATAAAGGACTTCTGTGTAATTAACCTGATTTGTTTACATATACTTTTTCCCGCTCCCTTCATGCAGGGATTTTTTTTCTTAAGAATCAGTGGGGCCTAAACTGACCTGTCAAGATTTTTAAACTAAACAATAGACTGTAGTAATGTGGCAATATCCATTAAGTACCATATCGATACTTATCCTACTCTATGTAGATTAGAGGCTCCCATATTCACACACACATTTATACTCTCTACAAACAGTCGGCATTTTTCAGTGATATCACATTAAATCACTTTATACAACGCAGTTAATAAAAAAATTGACAATTATTAAAACTTAGTTCCAATCCATTTTACTTAATTTAAAAAATTATGCAATATTTGTGTAAAATAATTATATGTGTGAAATCAAAACATGACATCACCCATGTACAGTTATGGTACTAAGCTATCCAGGCAATGATAAGAACCCTTGTGTCCTCCCTCTTGGTATAAGTCTCTCACCATGCACCAATTACTTTGTGCTTTAAATCCTGCATTGATAAAATAGTACAATTAAACTGGTATTTTACAGTCAATGGTATCTGTGTCTCTCAAGGCTATCGTATTAACTCCTTTTTAAACTAATGAAACTGCATTTTTCAAAGTATTAATTAAAAAAAGTACCTCCATAACTTGTGTAAAAACTGAGTTTAAATTTTGATTTTTATTTATATTTTTAAGTTGCTTTTAGATTTTATTTTGAAATGTGCTTATCTCGCAGTAGAATTTATTTACTATGTACTGCTGTATTTATAAAAAAAATAACTAAAATTCAAGTAAATTTACTTCTAGGTGTCGTTAGCTACTTCTTCATTTGATCTAAAAAGGTTAACATCTAGGGTTTCATCTAAAAAATTAATTACTACATTTAATCTGTCTCTAGTCTGCTGTAGAGAGACAACTTTAGGGATAAAAAATAATCATCAGAGAAACATTGGATTCATTATCCAACTATATAACCTGAACTTCATGACTCTACCCGCAGAGGCCTACACAGTCCTTTAATAAATTAAATTAATCTGACTTGAGCTTTTCAAGTCATAGCTGAACTCAAGTCAATCTTTTATTGCTACCTACTGACCACAAATGTTTCTAGTCTATTTCTTCTTATTTTCTATATGAATATAGTTGATTTATTTTGCCATATTTTTATAAATAGTGCTAAATAATTAACAATTATTTGAAGATTTCGATACAACTAGTTGTTTACTTTTAATTATTTTTACATTCCCTTATTTTGCTGTTTGAATTATTTTTAAAGTAATCAGAAAATTTGTCTCATCTCAAAATTAAAAATATTCTTGGTTCTACTTAATACGCTTTTTTCCTAAACCTGTTGACCTAGTCTATTGTTTTTACTCAGGTTATTTTGGTATTTTTTTAAATGAAAAATATATAATCAATGGTACTTCTTTACTCTCTATTACATTGAATTAATAATTCCCTGTCTATTTATAATAATTTAATTTTTTGAATTAAGTTTTGTAAAAATAATAATGTTAAAAGAAATGTAAATTAATAATAACAAATTGTAAATGAAATTAAAAGAATGAATATTTTAAGAAAAGATCATTAAAAGCAGTCATGTTTTTCTTTTTTTTTAATTTTTGAGCTTTTATTATTTCCACTTTCAGTGTTGGTAGCAAATATCCTATGGAGAAAAAGCAAATGAGGTTGGTGTCAAGTCACACACACACACACACACATATATATATATATATATATATATTATATATATTTATATATATATATATATATATATATATATATATATATATATATATATATACATATATATATATATATAATATATATATATATATATATATATAATATATATATATATATATATATATATATATACATATATATAACATATATATATATATATATATATATATATATATATATATATATATAATATATATATATATATTTTTTGAATTTGGAATTTATAGTAGGGCATTAGAGGATTTAAGAGATGAGCCAAAGTTTAGCCAAGAACGGAAAAAACTTCTCTTATAATTGTCCTTTAAGAAATATCTTAATATTTTTATACATTCAATAGTCAAAAATGTAAGCTATTGTTGCTAGAAGTTGCAAAAACTGATAATTTTTGTCATATTTGCATATCTCTACAATGGTAAATAAGATGATGTCAAAATAATCTAAATTTTGGCATTTTTTCATACTTCACTGGTCTGTTTTCATAACGGCCTTGGTGATTTCAGTTAGTTTTGGTGCACAGAACAAGAATGTGAAGGTAATTTCCCTGCTGTTTATGAGGTAATTTTTGGCATTTCTTTAAAACTTCAACCATGGTCTGTTTTCAAAACAGCCCCATAGATCGCGACAAACCTTGATGATTTGAGTTTGTTTCAATGCCTAGAGTAAAAATATAAAGATCTTTTGCAGCTTATGAGGTAATATTTGTCATTTTTTTTTAATTTTGAGGTGCGAATGATTTTAAACGGCTCCACTTTTGGCGACAGACCAAGGTTTTTTACGATGTACTAACTACACCCTACAATATCCCACAGACCAATTTCATGCCTTTTATGAGATAGAAAATAAGCCTGGGCTCCCAGACTGAATGGTTTAGGATGAAAAAACAAAATTAATAATAAAAATATATACTTTATTTATAAATTAAATAAAACCCTTAGCCCAATTTTTAATTATAATATAATTTTAGTTATTTTTTCATAGATAATCCACAAAACAAATCCCCTCAATTATGCTAAATTACAATTTTATTAGCTCTACCCAAAATTTCACAAACTTACAGTAATAAATTGGAAAATATATTGTTTATATCAAATTTGCTAGAAATCAATTTATAACTGAATATTTTTTTAATTTTGAATGAACTAACTCTGCCAACATTTTTATTTAAAATTAATACCATATATTAAATAGCTCTTATTGTTATGGTGTGTTAGTTATAATGGCGTACAAGGCATATTATGCATTAAGGATAATTTAATCATAGAAACAAAATAAATCTTCTATTTTTCCTTTTACTATTGCCTTACACTCAAATTTATCTTTTTAAAGTTACTTGAAGTGGTAATAAAATTACCAAATTAGGATAATAGTATTTTAACTTAAAAGATCAAACAGGGAAAAAAAGATTTGATTTTGGAGTAATTTGGTGGTGCTATGATTAACATGAACACTAGTATAATCAGCATATCTGACCTCTAAGGTGACAGAAGAATAAAATAGCATAAAGGGGTGCTAGAGTACAACATCCTATAAAAGGAGAGAGTTCCCACAAACGTAAAAGAGTTAATTAAAAAGTAGATCGCAACATTGTCTACTCGAGTGACAATACAAATTTTGTTAAACTTACTACTTTTTCTAAAGTAGAACAACTAATTAAAAAGCTAATTATTTAATTTCTGACAGAGTCGGTTGAATACAATTTCATTAAATTATTAATTCTTTTACATACATTTTAATAAATATTATAATAATTTACAATATATAATTTATTATCCTAAAAAATTAAACAATTAATTTCCTATTTTATAATTTAGGTGCAATTTTTTTTAATTAATTATTTTTTACAAAAAGTTTTTAAAGAAATGTTAAATGCGGGAATGACAAAACACGATGATCTCATAATAATTAATAACAACTGTAATTATAAAAAAAAAAACAATAACAAAAAAAAACGATGGAATGATAAAATAAACAAAATAGTAAGGCAAAAAAAATCATAAATATCCCACTGGAACCTGGACCTAGTCCATTATTAATAACTATAAATTTTAATCCATTAATAAAACAAGTTAAAATCAAGTCGCATTCTCACTTTTTAACATTAATTAAATGTCACCATTACATCAGTGAGCATGCAGAATACCATGATTAAGTAAAAAATAGTTTTGGAACCTCCAGACTACCTTGAAGTCTACCATATATGCTCAGGTATGAAATTATTATTTTAAAACTTTAATTTGTAATAGGAAAAAACAGTGGGCTTGGGGTTGAGCAATGGTATAAATGAATTGATTGGTTGATTTCTCTACGTAACCTGCATAACTGGTTAATCCAATTGTAGACCAGTAAATTTCTTATGACTATATTTATACCACAGGGAAAGCATAAAGGCAAAAAAGTGTCGCCACCGTTTAAAAAATAGATGAGCATGGAACAACTTGTACTATATAGAGTTTAAAAGTATTGGAGAAGCGTACAAAGATTGTGTTTTTCACTTTTAAGATCTAACACGATTAATGTCAACAGACTTTGATTCTAGTAATTTTTTTTATTTTCTAAGGATTCATTACTTGATAATCTTAAGCAAGGTAAGAATAACATTAAATATGTACAATTAACTACTACACAATAATAAGAAACTAAACATTTTACATGTTTAACCTGATAATAGAAAGGATGTAGTAGTGCCAAGAGTGCCTGAAGGAGTTGCGGTGGGGGTTGGCGACACCTTTTTACAATGTGAAGGCACATTGACATGTTCCTTCCCCTTTATATAAGTTCCTTGATTTATACTAAAGGGTTAACAGCATTTAAACTTCAAAAAGATAACTCTGTGTTTGAGGTAGTCATTACAGCATTCGTACTGTACTTTTAAACCCTCAAATGTTTGGGTTTGTATCCGAGACACACACTCTAAGTGTACATAAAATTGGTTGCAACCACAACCCGAGGCTCTTCCCGCAGTGGACAACCCTGCTCATCTCAACTCTGATAAGCTGCAGTTTATTGTGGGCTGATATTTAATGAGAAAGCAAGAGGCTTAAAAAATATATAGAGACTTAAGGACTAATACCAGACTGCTTTAGCATTTTAGGATCAAGGATTTTCAAGTCAGTTTGTCAAACTTCGACAAATAAGGTAATTTAAGCCAACACACTGAAATTACCACCACAGCCTACATGATTAATACATCTCACAATATTTCAATGATAACAACAATTTTACATTGGTCCATTTCACCAGTGGTTAAGTGACTTTTTATTTTTCCTCATTTATTTATAGTAAAGCTTAACATCATTAGCTCCACGCAACACAAATAACCACTCCACCATTAGTATAAAAAAGAAAATTTAACAACAAAACAATTATAGCTATAAATTCGCCAAGTAAAACTTATCAAATTACTTTAACACGGGGTTTACAATGCCAATACAAAGTTTCTTCTCTTTGACAGACTAAAATGCCAACAATAGTTAAAATATAGTACAAAATTTCAAAATAGGTTTGAGCTATTTTGTCTCTTAAGATTTTTAATTTAACGTCTTAAAAGTACAACTTTTTAAGTCACAAATGAGACTTTAGGATCACAAATGTCTCATAAAACATTTTTATTATTAAGTCCTTTAGGATACAATAACCCTACAGGTATAATAAACATGCTAATAATTTAAGAGTAAAACTTAAGAAATATGAAAATTTAACTAACCAAATAATAAAATTAATTATTTTAATTTAGAAACTGAGTAGGCTTCCTCGATTATTGTCATGAAGATTTAGGCCTTCCTAAATCGGTGGTGACTGGATAAGTATTCAGAGACTGGCCTTAATAAGTTGAGACCAGTCTCTTCAACTCGTTTTCAGCCTAAAATTGAGAACTAATCGCCAGTCACCTTAAACTTCACTTCCACTGTGGGAGACGTCTTCAGTAGGAAACCACAGAAGAGTTTACAATGCTCTACAAAACAGAAGTCAGTTTCCGAGAACTCATCCATGATATCCTACATTCCTGAAGATACCTCCCTCAATGGAAGCCAAATATCAGTTTCATTGAGGTCACCATCGAAAGACCTTAATCATCAATCAAGTTACCAATGAATTTTATAGAGGTACAGAATTCAGACGTCATTCAAAACTCTTCTTTCTAACTGGAAGACATTAATTATAAAACAAAACTACAATGAAGCAAACAATTTTAAAAACTTACGTCTCTTTTGGTTCAATTTTTAAACAATCTTAAAGATTTAAAAGGTTGGAGTTGAAGCTTTCAAAGAAGTAGCTACAGCCCTTCTAAGACTGAATACTTTTATCAGCCATGGATCTAGTTCTTCTAATATTTTTTAAATATTTTTCATGACAAAATCATATGGACTTAAGACCAAATTTGAGCCTCAATTTTACAGCTGATTCACCCTGGTTTAGAACAGTCTACCTCATAGCTCTTTCCTTTTAATTATTTACCTAATTCATTAAAGCTTTAAAACTAGTCTTAAAAGTTGTCAGATGTCAAATATTCAGATGGTGTCTGAATATTTGTAAAGTATTCAGAGACTGGTCTTAATAAGTTGAGACCAGTCTCTTCAACTCGCTTTCAGCCTAAAATTGAGAACTAATCGCCAGTCACCTTAAAATAAAACAACTCTTGAACTAAGCTACTTCTTAAAATGTTTTTTTAACTCATTACCAAACCTTTATTACTTTATTTTAAATATCTATTTATTTTAATTGATTCCTACAATAAAAAAAATGTACAAGTTAATTTTTATTTTTACACTATTATTTTTATTTAACCTAAACAATCCAACTGGTTATTTTTTAACACAATTATAAGGTTTTAAACCAAACAACCTCAGAGGTTCATCCCTACATATTTAATTAGTGTTAAATAATGATTTATTCTTCTAAATTTTTACAAAAAATTAAAACAAAAAGCTAAACAGAGCATAGATAATACAGATGGACAAATTAACAAAGAAAAAATATCTTATACTATGGTCATCTAGTAGCTTTCGACTCCCTGCATCATATTTGAGTCGAAAAATTGACAGGATTACCAACAACTTTTCACATACAAATATTTTCTTGGTTCTTAACTCGGCAACACTGAATGATCATTATTATGTAGAATAAAAATAAATGAGTTTAAAATTAATATTTCTTTAAAAAAAGAACATTAATGTTTTAAAGGTTTGTTAAATCATTAGTAATGCTTAAAGTTATCAGTAAAAGCGCCTCGTAACTTATATGTCTATGACATTACCTTGGCATAGTTGGTAGCAATGCATTCTTGCCAGGAATAGTCGGTGGGAACCAATTAGAGCCCAGAAATCTCCAGCAATCTGTGCGTAAAAACTAATAGATATATCACAAGTGCAAGACTGATTGTATTTGTATGTATTCCAAACATATTAAATGAATGCTCCGAAGAGTACTGTAAATAAATAAGTTAAGTTAAAGTTAATTTAATAAGTTGATGAAACAGGACTGTGGATCATAAAATGAACATAAGCTTATAGAAAACAGTAGTAGCCTATAAGACCACCAATCGTATAACCTACCAAAAATTTTGGAGAAAACAGTAAACACTAGTCAACAAGAGAAACTACTACAGCTCTGGGTGGAGTTAACTTCCCCTGATAAACCCTCAACTAGCCTTTTCACTGACTGCATACATACTCTATTGAATTTTATACTTATAATAAGTCTCACTTAAAATCAGAAATCTCAAGTTGTTTAACATTTTATTAAAAATTTAGTTAGCTGATTTTAAATTATTTTTTAAAGTGAACGACGTTTGAAGAGTTAAAGAATAATCAAAACTATGACATAACCATAGAAGGTCTTAAGTAAACAGCATAAGGTTTAAAAAAACAGCAAATTTCTTATATAACCAGCTTAATGTTTTAGAACAATAAGTAGATTTCTTATGTAATCAGCATCATGTTTTAAAACAATCAGCAAAATTTGTACATAACCAGCATCATGTTTTAATAATCACACCCATCGCCTATATTTACAGTTTTTGTTTTAACAAGACCAATACTGAAATTACATTTTCTCACTAAAAAATCACTCATTTGTTGGGTTCAATTTATAATTAGTCTAAGATAAATAATAATAATTTAATATTATTTAATTGATTCCAGCTTCATGTGATTTAGTTTTAGCGCTTGTACAAAAATTAAATCTGTTTTAAAAATCAGATTCATTCAGTACATACTTATTTTATAAAAATGTATAAATTGAGCCATTTTTTAAGGATTTGATTATTATTCTTTATTGTTTAATTAAAAACACCAGAAAAGCATTGCACTAGTACATTGTAACTAAGCAGTTGATTGTTAAAGTTTTTAAAATATAAGTTTAAGTTTAAAATAAATGGTTCAAAATAAAACTTAATTAAAAAATAATAACTTTTAAAGCGAAATACTATGAGTATATGAAATGGAATGTAAAGAGTCTGATCTTGATGTAAAAAGCAAGTAAAAACAATACAGAGCAGTGACAACTAAAATAATGACTCATATTAAATTACTTTAACAGTATAGACAGGTATAGCTTGAAATCATAGAAATAATTTTGATTTTGATCACTTGACAGCTTATCAAAAATCAGTGACAGAAGGAATTCGTTATGAATATGCTCGTCCTACCAAGGGAAAAGCAGCATTGGTTCAGAATTAACCAATAAAATGCTCTCCCACAATAATCCAATGAGGGAAGGAATTCTATTAGAGTATGGATTCTTCCAAGGAAAAGAGCAGCATTGATTCAGAAATAACAAATAGAATGACTTCCCTCGATGATTTTTGGTGAGCCCTCAACTGATTGAAACCAAAAACTTATCTGATAAATTTGACACCAATTTTATCAGAATGATAAAAACTTTTGAACAGTATTGTTTATTACCAGACCAAGAATAAAGATGTAGAAGAGATGTTTTACTTAAAAGTAGCAAACTGTTGGAAATTTTGAGATGCGATGCCTTGATTAAGACCTCCCATCATAAAGCCTGTAAACAAAATGGAAAAGAAGTGTTTGATCAAATACACAGTGTACCAAATACAGTGTTTATTCAAATTCCAAAAAGTAGTCATATAAAACCACTAAAAATAGGGTAAATGTTTTTTTTTTTGTTTTTTTTTATAATAAATTCTTTATTAAATAAATTACAAATTTACAAAATAATATAAAGATAAGCTGCTCATGATGGCCCAAGAGCCTGTTTAATTTTTACTTTTCCTCATTTATACCAAAAGTAAATAGGAAAAGTATTGTGTTTGCAAAGAAATATGAAACCAGGATTACAGGTGTTTTTAAGACCTCCTGAGAGGTTTTCATAGAGTTGTTTGTCTGAATGTGTGAATGTTTCTGATATCATTTTTGACAGTCTAACTTTTTTCTGGGTATCCTTAAACATGTCAAACAGATTCTTAAAATAAAATTTTAACTATTTAAACGTCTTATATATTTTTTGTTTATTTATTTACCCTAAAGGCAGCCACTTCAGATGGCTTGAAATAAAACTTGAGCTGCTCTTTTAAACCCATTTACCAATAGTTCCTATACCCTCCAACAAAAAAATATAAATAAAATAAACAAGTCTCGCCACTGATGTTATAATTTAATGACAGAGTCAGCTTTCAGACTTAACAGGCCGTCATCAGTGCCTAACCAACAAAGTATAAAATTCAATAGACTAAAGAGACAAATAAAAAATGACAAGATAAACCAACAGAACTATGTCAATGATGGTTTAACTATGCATTTTTTTCATTTATCTTTTTAGTCTAATGAATACTTTTTTTTGTAAGATTGTAATATATACTTTGTTAGTTAGGCACCGATGATGGTCTATAAGCTGAATCTGTCATTAAATTATAACATCAGTGGAGAGACTTGTTTCTTATTTTTCCTTATATTTACACTCCACAGCTCTACTTTTCTAGTATTTGATTATGGTAAAGCTAAGTTAGTTCAGGGTCAATCCATTTCAAGTGATCCAGAGATGTTGCTCGAAAAAAATAAAAATTGATAATTTTTTTTTCTGTGTTGGTCCTACCCATTGGTAGTCCAAAACGCCTAGTATTAATTTTTTCTACAGCCTCCTTCATTTTCAAAAATCACGAGTAGATTAGCAGCAGTAGAACAAAAATTATTGGTTTCGATATAAAGCCCAAAGAGGGCACTTTCAAACGAGACCTGTTTCATTAAGCTAGGTTAAGCCAAAGCCGAAAAATTAAGCCTAAAAAATTGGCGAAAAAACTCAAAATTTAGGTGTCTCGGGAACTAAAAAGTGATTTTTGAAAATGAAGGAGGCTGTAGAAAAAATTAATACTAGGCGTTTTGGACTACCTATGGGTAGGACCAACACAGAAAAAAAAATTATCAATTTTTATTTTTATCGAGCAACATCTCTGGATCACTTGAAATGGATTGACCCTTCAGTTAACCTAATAGGATGGCTGTCTACCCAATACCTAGACCTGAGCTGGTTACCTGCAAGCATCAATATCTCTTATAGATAAATGCAACTTATAACTACTAACTTATACTGCTAACTGGTAGCTCAGAATAAGAATCTGAAGAAAAAATAAATTAAGAATCTGAGCTCAAAGATAAAAATATACAATTTAGATAGCCCCATGTACTTTGACAAACACAAAAAAAAAGATTTACCTGGATTAGAGTGAGTGGGTGAATTAGAAGCCAGCTGATTCATGGTAGGTTTATTAGTTTTATTCTGATTCTTTGCGTTTCCGCTTAAACTAAGTGAATCTAAATCTATATTTAAATTACTCCACGTGCTGCCAACCTGGTAAAAAAATAAACTCTATAGAGAGAGCATGAGAATAGAATCCAGTACCAACATAGGAAATCTAAAGTACACTAGTGGCCCTAATTTGGTTAAAAGAGATGCTAACAAGCAAAATGCAACATTGGTGTCCTAGTATAAATGTTTTTGAAAATTATAAAATAAAGTTGATAATTGTCTAGATGACTTATCACAAAATTTTAATTTTCTTTTTTTTTTTGACTTACTGTCAAAGTATTTCCTTTCCTTTATTCTGTCCCTTAACTTAGTCTGTGGGGGGGGAGGGTGTAATTATATGAGGAGAATAATACGAAAAAAGGTCAGGAGTCAGCAGTTAAAGTTTTGCCTAGAGTTTTGTAGCTGACAGCTACAAACCTTGGTGAATTCTAAAAGTTATGTCTTTCAGAGCAGGTGATTAAATAATCACCAAAATTTTGAGAAAGCACTGGTGAATCCTAGAAGTCATCTCACATCAGTATATCACCATAACATATATATCTCAACAAATATTGACACATACAACCAAAAGTAAATATTCTTTGCAATGCTCGAACCTCATGTGAGGTCCACTACCTTAAGTCCAAAAAGTTGTACGGTACAACCAGGGTACAACTCTTAACTCACAAAGAAAAGGGAAAAATTGATGGGGGGGGAATCTTTTTAAATAACTTAAATTATCTTTTGAACTATTTTACTACTTTATTTATTGCTAAACCGAAAAATTGACTAAGATATTATAAGCTCTGAACACAATTCATATAATATTAAGTTGACAAAATATCACAAACATACCTGCTGTTGTGGAGTATTAGTTGGTTTAATATTAGCAGTCTGTAGAGGTTGGTTGGGTTTCATAGGTTCTAAAACTCCTCCTAATGACATACCTGCGACACAAACATTAAACATAACAACAATCAGCATGAACCATCACATCGGACCTCTATCTGTCTCCTGTATTGCTAAAACACTTCCTTTTTTACCAAAGAAATCTGTGAGCTAATGTCTTTCAAATGTATTCACCCAGTTTAATAAATTATTTAATGTGGACAAAATTACATTTTTATTCTGATGCATTCTTCTTTTTTTTGGGGCTCTGATGATATGATAATTGATAAATAAATTATTATCTTATTCATATAGTTATTTGCTTATTTTATCTATTTATCTAAGCAGAACCATAGATATTCCATTCACAAACGATGACTGAAAGTGGCATAGTTTGAGCAAAGATGGTCAAACAACACCAAGCAGTTGCATAGTAGGAGCCACTGATGGTCAAGCAATATCTAGAAGTTGCATAGGAGGGGCCACAGATGGACAACCAAGTTATTTCTAAGCAATAGTGTGTATTTTCAGATTTATTAGTGGATATGCTCATATACTGTCACATTGATAGATTGACATCTATTTGCTTACATGAAATAATCACAAAGCTTTTACCTTATGTATTTACAACATATATTAGAGTAAAACATACAAATAATTGTTTAAACACAAATTTATTTTTAAAATACAAAAATTAAAAACCAAATACAAAAATTTAAACATTTTTGATGAAGTTTCAAACAAAAAATAATGCTTACTTAAAAAAATTATAATCTAAATTAAATTAATAGCCAAACAATTTCATGTTAAATGAGGTACATATAGTTCAAATAAAAGCACTATACTTCCATTATGGTCAGAGTAAATGAAATAACTTATTTTTATACATTAATTTGTACTTCTTTGTTATTAGACTTAGATATTATTTATAATTTTTATGCTGTTATTTATATTATGATATATGTTTGCTTTTAAAATAATAAAGTAATGAGTTATAATTATTTATAAATTACTAAAATTATAAAAAAAAACATTATTTTATAATAAAAATAATTTATTTTCAAAGCATGGACTAAAATTATGTTACTGATTATAAAATTGTTTCTTAAGAAATTTTATTAGTTTGTTTTCAAAATTGTACTTAACAGAATAGGACGAAAGAATAAAAAGTCTCTCTACAGTTATAGATTTTATTAAAAGTAAAGCAGAGCGCTTTCGACCTAACAAGAGGTCATCATCAGTGCCTATTTAACAAATAGCCTATTAAATATATTTTGTTTAATAGGCACTGATGATGACCTCTTGTTAGGTCGAAAGCGATCTGCTTTACTTTTAATAAAATCTATAACTGTGGAGAGACTTTTTATTCTTTTGTTCTATTACGATGGACTCCATTTATGCTCATTCTCAAACATTTGTACTTAACAGTTTTGAAAAACTTGAAAATATTAATGAGAAAGGAGAAAGTACTTCCCTTCTAAGAGCTTTTATTACACCAGTAAAAGGGATCTTAGAAGGGTTAGACAACTCATTGGTGTAAAATAAAAATAAATGAGTTTATAACAACTTATAACCTTTATCTTAAGCATGGGGTACCTCTGAACTTTTCCTCATCAAATCGGATTCGCTTCGCTGATCCTCCCTACTTCAGACTCACTTCTCTCATCCTCCGAATATAAAAGTCATTAAATTTATACTATAATATATCTACGGACTCGCTTTGCTTGTCCTAACATAGTTAATACATCCGTTTCATTCCCAGCGGTCACTCATCCAGGCACTGACGAAGCTCGATACTGCTTAGCTATTATTATCTAACAAAAATCATGAATATACTTATCATAATGAAACAAAACTCAGTGCACTTATTTATAACGTGAAGGTGTACACTTGTACTGAATTTCAACTCAATTGGATTATTCAGTGTTTAATGAATTAATGCTGAGTCAATGATGGTTAAAGACATAATAGAAAAAATATTTTCTGTACAGCACATTAACATTGATCCAATAACTATTTTTGTACCAAGTTTCAGCTTTCTAGCATAAACACAATGGGTGCTACAATGATACACAGACACACAGATTCAGAACATTTCAAAGACATCTGAAACGGATGATTCAGGTGAAATTTGGGATTTTAAGTGCAAAAACAATACATTTCCGACATACCTACAGTATAAATAAGAAAAAATGTAGCACACTTATTTTACCTAAATAAAAAACTAAATTTTGAATGAACTAGGAATTATGAAAATAGTTTGTATTTAAAAAAACGTTCTAGAAATTAAAAACTGATTCATCCTGTACAAGAACTGATAATGTTTTATTAATCAAGCACAGAACTTGTTTAGCAAACAAATTTACTTCACTGTCATGATGATGACAGCTCAAAACATAAAGCCATTCTTTATTCTCTAACATGCTGTCGAAAAAATCCGACATTAATCTACTAGCAGGAACGGACAAAATAACGGAAGCTACACAGGAAATAACGCACAGAGTTACTTGAGGATCGGGGTGGTATCTAACAGAGTATATCGCTTCTAGAACTTCGCTTGCCATGCGTGAAACAACTGAACAGTTTTCAGAACAAGTCATAACAACAGCTACTGTCCGCAAGAGTTCGATTAGTAAAATTGTAAAATCAGACACATCGTTAGTCAAAAAAACTTCATTTTCGCGACTCATTTTTAAAGGAGAAGTATTAGATCCGCCTCTCAGCAAAGGAAATAGAAAAGAACCAGCAACTTTGCTAAATTCATTCAGTCTCAAAGTAGGTAATTTGGTTTTTGAAGTCAATTTTCTTGTTTTACCTACTATTTTAACTTTGATTTCATTGATTACAGGGTTATTAATTTCTTTACCTTTCGATAACTTTTGAGCCGACGTCGATAAGATTTGCAAAATAAATAATCTACAAGCTATATTATGTGAGCTAACATCACGATGGAATTCAGAACATAAAAATTCCGCAGATTCCTTCGGATAAACACAAACGACTGCGACTGAAGCATTGAATTTCAAATCGTCAAAATTCTCGCAGTAAAATTCCTGCTGTAATGATATTAAAACAGATAAAATTTCTAAACCTAACGAAACATCATCGTCAGGTAAATCATTTAAAATCAAATTTTCAGCCACTTCTAAACTTCCCAACCAAACGTTAGCCTTTTCACGCTCACCGAACCCTTCAAGCAAATCCCGTAAATACTTTGGTTTCTCTAATTCTTTACTCTCGATATCATTAGAAGTATCGTAAGGTTCAAAATCATCATCACTATCCAACTCTTCCATGATTTGTCTTTCTTTATTTTCAATAATCGTCTCATTATTTGAAGTTGGTTCAGTGATTTCAACACTCAAACCTACATTAAATCTACCATTAACCATAATTTTTTCTAATAAAATATCACCACTAACAAACTCATAATCAATTTTATCATCTTTGTACATATTTTTAACACTATCAACTATCTCTAACAAATCTTTGGTCAGACCAGTATAATCAAACTTTAAAGTATCAGTTCCATCTATAGACTGAATCAAACACTCGGCCGTAGACATTCCGATAACTCTAATGCCCGGAGTGTTAGACTCCAAATGCGCACTCACCCCGTCAGTCAAAAATGTTTTCAAATCATTACCTATTTTATTTTTCAATTTCTTACTCAACTTAACAATGATCTTACTCAAAAACAAATGTTGCTCAAAAGGCGTATTTTTAATAGATACTCGACTTCCCCAAACTTTGATCAAATCTAAAATAACGCTTTTATTAATATCATCATTTTCAAAACAGTTCATCAAACCTTTTATAACTTCATCATCTAAAGTATAAGTAAATAATAACAACTTTTTACTCAAAACATACTTAAAAGTTTCATTTTTAACACACAAATCATTAATAACATTATTCAAAGAGAATTTTGCATTTTTAGCCACGCTAACACAAACCTTTTCAATAACTTTCACATCAAATTTATCAAAAATTTGAAATAAAATTGCATCGAAACCGTCCCTCTCGTGACACCAAGCATCTAACACAGTGATGAACGTATCGGCCGATTTGTAACTTCCATAATTTATAAACATTTTTTCAAAAAATTTACTCACCAAGTCTAAATTGATATCTGAGTAAATTTTAGCGTTATTTAAAATAGCAATAATTTTGGCTAACTGAGCAAAAATCAGTTGCGAAAACTCATCAGGGGTCAAATCAGGCAAATTAGTTTTTAAAACATTTGACACTTTAGATGGAATTGACATTAAATTTCGACAAAATTTACTAATGTCATTTTCATCTAATTTCATAATTAAAGCACCGTTAATTACTCCGGAAATAAAACAATCCGACTTTAACAACGAAATAATCAAATTTACAACAATATCAAACTTTTTACACCTACTTGATGAATCAACAAAATTGATCAATGTAACTAAAGAATGATTCAACATTTTAAAACTACCACTTTCAACACAATAAAGTCCTTTTAAATCCTTTTCGGAAAACATTTTAAAATTTAGAATTTTCTCCAAAATCCTTGGGTATATAATTTCTTCAAATTTTTCTGGAAATGTCCAATCATCTGCTCTAATTATCCGTGCTTCAGTGAGAGGTAAGTTGATCCTTTCGATCAATCTTCTTAAATTTACGTTGCTTTCGTCTTGTTGTTCTAAAATTTGAATTCCAATTCGTTCTGTTTCAGAGTCGCCAGCTGGAAATCAC
Organism: Microvelia longipes; assembly: GCA_018340805.1. Classification (NCBI taxonomy): domain Eukaryota; kingdom Metazoa; phylum Arthropoda; class Insecta; order Hemiptera; family Veliidae; genus Microvelia; species Microvelia longipes. Next base: position 33,051,197 of record JACMZG010001913.1, read on the forward strand.
CGGAAAAACAAAAATGTCCTAACGCTCTAATTATTAGTAAAAATAATAAGAACAAGAAGAACATTAAAGGCAACACTCACAAATACACCAATAAGTTGTTTTAAAAGTGCAGAAAAAATAAAGAAAATAGATATATGGATAGCACTATCATATTTAAAACATTATGATAATACACTTCAAATACTTATTAAGTCCAAATAAATAAAATTAAATTAAAAACTTAGGATTTAAAAGAAAAAAAATCATGTAAGATTAACATTTTTATAAGGGCTGTATAAAAATTAATAACCTATAGTAATGCACATGTTTATAATCAGTTGACAGCGTGGAAAAATAACGTGAGGGAGCCAATGAGGTTAGTCCTGAATGTTAAACCATGCCCACAATTAGTACTTCATAAATAAGAAGCCATGGCTACTCTATGGCATCAGTGCTGAGACATGGTGGTGTAAAAGTTAAATAGGGGTCCAAAAGTAATATTTTTCATACTTCAGCTGTAAAAAGCATTTTTTATTGTCTTCGCAATGAAGTCATACTTTACTGACAATTATTGGTTGAGAAACAGTGTGTCTTCTCTTTTTTTTAATGCTGTTAAAATTTGATAAGATAAACGAAAAAATGAACTGAAAAATGAATGAAAAGAAAAAATGTACCCAATGATTATAACAAAAATATCCACGATAATACTAACTTACCACTAGATACTAAATTGTCTTCTAGAGGATTGAAAGAGAAATTAGAGTTGGGCTGGGGTTGGTTTAGATTACTAGGCAGGGCTGGAGTACTGAATCCACTAAGACCCAGGAGTAGATCAGTGTTAGTTCCTCCTTCAACAAAACACAACCAGTTTAAGAGCCTGATTTTAAAAGGAATCTCATAACATTTGTAAACTCTGTTGGAGTGATAGATAGATATCTCAGATAGATAGATATGCAGTATCACACACATAGACCTTAGACAATAATTAAGAATACAAAAATTAGTGTTTCACAACATAACCTTAGACAATAAGATTAAAGAATACAAAAATTAGTGAACCAGTTTGCACCCGGGGGGGAAAATTAAAACCCAGGGCAAAACCCACCCTATTTACCCGGGTTTTTACTGGTTTATATTTTTTATTCATTAATTTAGTTTTTATAATAAAGCTTGTTGTTTGGGAAATTAGCTAAAAATAATAAAATAATTATAAAAAGTATAATTAGGTTATTCTTGCATCTGTTCTATGCATGTAAAATAATCAAGGCATTGGTAAATATATGAATGCTCTTTATTTTTATTAAACTTTATTGTCATATTTTTTTTTTATTTATTCGTGGTATTTTTTTTTATGAAGAATCTGTAATGCATTGAAGTTGCTTTGTGACTGTTATTTTTTAACTGTTATATATACAAGAGAGAAGTATAGGTATTTATTAATTAAGAATGGGGATTTTTTTAGTTAAACTATCGATTAAAACTTAAAATTTCTGAAATAATATTATCTTTGCTTACAAAAAATCTTAATTTAACTAAAACTATGTTCAATAAATGTATTAATTATGTATTACGCCTATTTATCAACTAGATTCTTAAAATAGGCTTAAAAATACGATTATTTAACTCGCAATTTAAAAAAAAAATATGAAAACCCATTTTACCCATTAAACCCAAAAAAACCCGGGTGGGCTGGGTTTTTACAATTAAACCCGGGTTTTTGCCAACCCTGGTCTGAACACTCCTATACCCAGCTTGGGCTTTTGAATAATCAATAATTTAGTGTTGCAAAAAATTAATGATTCAAAAATAGTACCTGTGTTGTTTCCGTTTGAGACAGGCTGAACAGAACCTGGTGGTGGTATAAGTGATGTTATATTCTGACCTAGAGCTGAGGGGGGCTGGGGTAGACTAGTGGGACCACTAGAAAACAGGTTAGTTTGTGGAGCACTAGTAGGACCACTAAACACACTGGGTTGTGGTGGTAAGCTAGTCGGAGCACCGCTTGAGAACGCTGAACTGAAATCTGCAAACTCATCCTTACTGTCAGATCTAACAAATCAAAAATAACATGCTCGTAAATAACATTTTACAGTTAAAGAATGTAAAAACCATTCTTCTTTTTCTTCTTCACACAGCTTGTTATAACAATTCTAAAGATCACAATACATATGGGGATCTGAACATTCAATAGTAAAAGACCCTTTTGGAGGGTGAAGCCAGTAAAAAATGTTCCTAGCCAAAAATATGGCATCAAATATACACTATTAACAAAACCTAGAAGTATCAAATAATATATGATGTTCAAATATTTAAATTGTACCTTTAGATTGCAATTCTTTATTTAAAAGTAAGAATAACTTTTTATGGAGATTAACTATTTATCTACATAAAAAGTAAAAATTCTTTCATGTTAAAATTAATAATTATAATTGATCAATTTAATTTTAATTCCAACTAGGAACACCCTATGCACATTCAATCATTGGGCAAGTTTAAAAGTCAGCTTTATTAAGTTTATATCATCAGCAGAAAATAAGTAATATTGTTTCTCCTCCCTAACTCCCTCATTTCTTATAAGAAACTCAGGTTCAGGTTGTTCTTACCTTACCTAGCACAAAGAACTGAACTATAGTTGTGCAACAAGTTTTAGAAAGATACTAGAAAAAAATCAGGTACAGGGTACCTTGGAATTTTTCCTCGCCACATAGAATTCGGTAAGCGCATCCTCCCTACTTCGGACTAGCTCCGCTTGTTATTAGAATTCTGAGGTCAAGTGCAGCAAGATTGAAGTAATACTATCTAAAGCTTTGGATAATCATGACATTTCTAAAGGCGAGCAAAGCGAGTCAAATTCTGAGGTACTCTGGACCCAATTTTAACTTAATAAATCAATAATCAATTAATAAATGAAAATAATCCTTGTGGAATCATATTCATTCATGGAATCATGAATATTTTCCTTGTGGAAAATATTCTTTCTTCAATCTTTAAAGGAGATTGAAGAAATTTGCTGAATCATAAGCATTCTGCTAATTATTAAGTGTTTTCAATAGACTGACTACGTATTAAGTCTATAAAAAACATACTGTTCAGTGGACTGCGGAGCGGTGAAGGCATTGGTGAAATCACCAAAATCACCAGGCTGGTTGTCAAGTGATCTGGGATTAAATAGATCATCACTCAGCTCACCAGATGGTGATGTGATGCCACTAGATCCACTGCTGGCTCCTCCCTAAACAAAAAAACAAATTGGTAAAATCGAGAACATGATAAGACACAATGTAAAACTCTCTACTAAGGAATTTTCAGGGGAAAAAGTATAAATTAAGAGTTGTAACTCGCAACACCTGTTGTAATAAAAAAGAAGAGACTTCATTAAAACACGATTGATGTTATCATTCTTGAAATCAATTTCAGATCATATAGTAAAGATTATCAAACCTAAATATTCTCTATACTAATTATAATAATAATAATAATAATATATTTATTTGTCATAGACATACAGTCTTTACAAAGGGGGAGGAGTCCTTGTGGGACAATTACAAGTTTAGCAAAGTTATACTAATTATAAAAGACAAACAGTAGGGTTACCTGAGATGAGAAAGCAGCGACAGCAGGTCCCAAGTCAACAGTCCTCCTGGGAGATTTAATTTTCTCACTAGATTTCTCTGATGTCCTATTTATAGTAGTAATATTTATATTGTTCTGTGTGGGAGAATCTAACTGGTTCTTGGTGGGCTCCTGCCTTGGGTCAGGATACGAGGTATCTCGATACTCTTTAGCTGATGAGTTCCGAACACCAACATCTCCTTCACTATCCCCCTCATCACTGTCAATCAAACAGAATTATTGAATTATCATCCATTAACCTGAGTTGAAAATGTCAAAGAGTAAGTTACAACAAGGTCAAGTAAGAAAATCTTAGAAAAAGGGCACGTTTTATAAATATTCCCGCTATTTTGTGTTGAAACATAAGAATGGTTTTTCCATTAGAGCACCCATTCTGTGGGACCCACAATGTCAAATAATATTAAATTAAATGTAATCATCAAGTACTTATAAATTTATAGAAAAAAGCGTTTTTTGAAACAGCGGCAAAACTTGCAATACCTTTTTCAAAACTTGAAAAATACCTCAAAACTAAAACTTAAGAAAAACACCTTAAAAACAAATAAGGCTTTATTTTTTTGAAAACAATATCTTTTATTTTTATAAAAAAAATGCTCAAAAAAAGCATTTGAAATTCTTATTGTCTGACATTCCATTTTATTGATTAAAATTTAAAGTAAAAAGAACAACAACAGATGGTATTTAGCTACCCTCTGTTCTCAAATTGATAAGTATGATGTAGCTGTAATTAGCTAGTGGCAGTAAAAGTTAAGAGCTTCTTGGGGTTAAATTTTAATCTAAAAGATTGAACTAAAGCTAATAAAGAGATAAAACTTTACATATATGTTGGAATGATATACGACTTGATGCACACGAAATCTCAAATCGATCGCCAAATTTTCCATGTTTTATAAATTTTTGCTGAGTCATTATTGCAGGTCAATGACGTTATATTTTTTTGTCCCAGATAGCACAACTAGACCTACAGATTGATATTATTAGTATTTGTCACCACTGCATACAATTTTAAATTTATATACAAAAAACCTTACCTTTATATTCCCTAGATTCATTGCACCCTGTGTTTCACCTGTTATTACACCTTGCGTCTCTGCACCAATTGGTTAGTAGACATGAGTATGCCTGGGGTCAGGCGAAATATAGTCATTTAAAGAAGTAAGAAGTTTTATTTTTTTTTTTATTTATTTTAAATACCTTTATTGAATAAATTACAAAAAATAAATAATTATATTCTAATATTAAGGTTACCTCTCTGCTAAAAGGCTTACGCCTTGTGCTGCAGAGAGAAATTTCAGTCCCATCCAGTGTCTTTAAATAAATTAAAAACTACAGATTGATTTTTGTACCGAATTTCAACTCTCTAGCATAGATACACTGGGGGATACAATGATAACAGACACAGACGCAACTTTATAAAAACCACTTAGGAGGTCTTAAAAACATCAAAACGTAATTCAGGAGAATTCCCAGGTCTGATTTTTTTTTCCAACACAATACTTTTCCAATACACATATGGTATAAATAAGAAAAAGTAAAAAGATGTACCTGTTGTCAAATTCATCTCTCCTGGTAGACCTGTCTTCTGCCCAGTCATTGTCTCCTCCCCACCTCTCGCCTAAACAGGTAAAATCATATTTTTAACATCATAATATTAAAAACAAATATCTTGACAATCAAAAATTCATGACTTTAGTCTCATTTCCTCATTTATAAAAAAATTGAGTAAGGATACCTCACCCCCCCCCCTCCCATCCAATTCACTACGCTCTCCTTCACCACCTTTGAACTCACTTTACATATTCTAAAAATAAAATAATTCTGGTGCGGTGGTCCAACATTTCAGGCGAATTTCCTTGCTCAAGAATCCGGTTTATGCTTTATAACTTGAGCAGTTAACTCAATCATCAAGCACTACTCGTAACTCATTTTTTCTGAATTTTTCAAAGGAAATGAGCATAATTATCCTGATACAAAACTATTACTCTAAAATTGGCATTGCACACCAATATTTGCATGAGTTTAATGCGTGATTAGTCTCATGGTTAGATTCATTAAAGGTTTTAATGCATTTCCCTTGAAAAATACAGAAAATTTTTACTGACGTCACAAAAACCTGGTTATCAATGTCCTTTTCAACTTTGGTTTATGTCCTTCCCAAGGTTGATTTTTGTACCAAGTTTGATTGAAAAATATTTATCCGTTCGAAAAATAACATGTTTACAAGAAAGTTTCTGTATTTATTTCAGCAGTTAGGAAAACTAGGATAAACTAGGATAAGTATTACAAAGTATTTTATATCTTTCTTTGAACAGTAGAATAAGTGTAACTTTTTTATCATCAAAATGACAGACTTACCAGCAGTTCCACGGTAGCCCATACTCTCACTAGACATGCCTATATATTTATCTTTATTCTTCTTTGCTTTTTTTCTTTCTTCTCTTAGTTTATCATCATCTTGAATAAAATCTATTAAATCTTTAACTTTATGCCTGCAAACAAATAAAATTCAATTTCAATGAACAAGTAAAGGTAAAACTAATTTCACTTATTTTAATTAACTTGAATATTTTAAGTGATAATGAGAATAATGGAGTTGGACCTTGTTTTATGCCCAATTCCATATTACAATCCATAAAATCTCAAAAAATCAGTACACTTTTTTACTAATTCTCAAAAAATCACAAAAGGTGCTTATTTGGGTATTTTTATGAGCTGAATAGACTAAAACTGGTCCGTAGTCGATGCGATTCACTAAAAGTGACTAAAAAAACTGTGGTAAAACACTGAAAAACTTAAAATACAGGTGGCAATCAATGCATGTCAATTAGGATGTTGTTTCAATGTTTCTTAGGTATATATTATATATATATATATAATATATATAATATATATATATATATATATATATATGTATGTACACGGACTAAGGATCAGTTTTACTCACTTCAGCTCATAAAGATACCCAAATAAGCACCTTTTGGTGCTTATTTGTAAAAAAATCAGTAAAAAAATGTACTGATTTTTTTAGGCTCCTAGAAGTTGATTTCCAACAAACTAAGCAAAGCAAAGGAATCAATTTAAAAAGACTGTTTACCTAATATTAATTCCTTGATCTCGGCCGAATTCATCTACAAATGTGTAATTTTCTAGTCCTCTCAAGTCATATATATGTTCTCTGCTTGACGTAACAACTCTTTCTGAGCCATTCCTAACAAGATAGTGGAGTAACAGCAGTGACTGTAACCAAAAATACTACTTAGTACTTTATTACTAAAGTAACTTTTTACTTTAGTAATAATATTATTGACTAGTGCGTAATATGTGATTACGCACATGAGTATACATATAAGTTGCACCAGAGTAAAAAATAGTGACAATTAGTGAAGATGCACCAGAGTAAATAAAGTAATGACAATTAGTGTAGACAGAAGATGCACCAGAGTAAAATAAAGTAATGACAATTTGTGTAGACAGAAGATGCACCAGAGTAAAATAAAGTAATGACAATTAGTGTAGATAGAAGATGCACCAGAGTAAAATAAAGTAATACAATTTGTGTAACAGAAGATGACCAGAGTAAAATAAGTGACAATTGTAGACAGAAGATGCACCAGAGTAAAATAAAGTAATGACAATTTGTGTAGACAGAAGATGCACCAGAGTAAAATAAAATAGTGACAATTAGTGTAGACAGAAGATGCACCAGAGTAAAATAAAGTAATGACAATTAGTGTACATATAAGTAGCACTAAAGTAAATAAAATAATGACAATTTGTGTAAATAGAAAGGTGCACCTAAAAAATTATTATATATTTGACAAAAAAAAAAGATAATAAAATAAGCTGTCTAACCTGAGGCAATCAATGTGGATACCTCATCTTAACAAGGCATTTAGATATCAAATGCAATTTTACATTCATGTCAAACTACCAACATGATTATAGTGACTCCTTAAACATTATGCTGAGTGATTACATATTTCATCAATTCGACGTTATACATATTTTATAAAGAGTAGTGAATCGTGTTGAAGAAAAACAAACCTTGTACGTTCTCCTCCAGTTCTTCTTGTTATCCTGCAACATGCGTTTCCATAACATTGTCATCACTTCAGGAAAGTGTTCGAATGTGAACGTAGCTAGCGCTATTTCTTGCATTAACACACCTAAACAATACCGTAAAACTTTATCACACATACTAAATAAAACTCTTAATAAAAATTAATAACTTTTAGCAGAATTTTTGTTTAAAAATACACATTTATTATAAAGAGACTGTTTATTACATTAATGAATAACTACTGTTTACAGGACAAACAAAGTTTGATAATAGGTTGGACCTCTTTTATTTATTGAGACGGATGGAAATTTTAAAAACATAATAAATGAAACTGTTACTTAGTTTTAAGTAATAAAAAATTAATTCTGTAGTGGGTAATGTCAGTTAACAATTTGAATTTATAGGAAAATCTAGTTTTTAAAATCACAGCTTTTCTGTGAATTAAATACAAAAATTTGCCTTTAAATAGACCTATTTTGGCTGTAAGCAACTTGACCCCAAAGACTAAAAAATAATAGGCGTATTTAAGCCTCCTAAATCAGCCTATGTGTGACACACAGGGAATGTCCTTTGATCTCAAATAGTCAATGTAAATATATCTAAAAAAAAAAGATAAATTTAACGGAGCTTTAATATGTTTCAAAGAAATAAAACAATCTTTCAGAAATAAAGTATAAAATAATTACCCTTATCAAAGAATGCAATTTGTTTAGAGTTAACTAATTGTCTCAAATAGTCTCTATAATCTTATTATATTTTTTTTTTTTTTTTATATACAGTATTATAATTTTTATAATTCTAAAATGTTTCGCAGACACACTTGAAATGTCCTCACGGATTAACAGACGGGAATAATTGCTCTAGGCAAAGCATCTGTTGGAGGGCACCACACTGTATTAAGTACCATGTACCACTCAGCTTCTCTTTCCAAATAGTGAACCCTTTTAACACATCTCAGGTAAATTATATTACAAATACATTATTTACTGAAAAAAACGAATCCCATTGTCTACCTGCTTTGTTTACATCTTACAAAATTTTCATCTGTTGCTTTAACCCACTAATATTACATTTAGCACATACATTTTGACTCAATCGTCAAATCGATGTTAAATATGTTTGCTCATAAGAGTTTTAAACTTTCTTCTGAGATAAAAAAGGCGGTGAGAATCAATAAAACTAACATTGACTGTTTTGAAATCATAACCGTCAAACACTGATTTTAACGGAAAAGTAACCTCCCAGTGACATCAGCCATTAACTCGGATATAAATAAGTTATTTAATAACTACACACCTGTTGGTCCCCAAGCATCGTCATTAGTTGCCTCCCTGACCTTGGCCTCCACCTCAGTGTAGTTCATGACAACATTTGTACTGAAACATTAATTGCTTACATAAAGAAACAAAATCAATAATGAAAACAAACAAAATTGGGTACAGGGTATCTCGCTACTTTTCCTCTTGACTTCAGACTCGTTTTACTCGTCCTCAGATTGTCTTGTTTATCCATAACCTAAGGCGATATTACTTCCCTACCTAAAGTCGTTATCTAAAGTCTAGGATGTTTAAACCTCACATTTTTTTTGTTCATCTTCATAATGGCATGATTACGTCAAGCTTAATGTGGTATTAATTTGATGTCACTACGCTCGACTTCAGAATTATTAGGTGTCTAAATATTTAGAGTGATATTGTGTTGGGTTAATTAGAGCTTAAAAAAATCATATAGTTTTTTTTACATCTACTAAAGCATCTATAATCCTACACAGCTAAGGACTCATAAGTGCCTCCATATCACACAAAAGTACATGTCCACCAACCACATGAATACATAAGTTGCTTTTTGTTGAACTGTCGACAGATCAAAAAAAAAACTATAACAATAGAAGTAAACACTTTGAAAAAGTCAAGTGTGATGCTTTAACTCACTAAACCATAAGTAAAACTATGGTTGTCTTACGACTTAAAGGCTTAGCTTTACATGGTTTTATAAATTAATCTTCAACTGAAAGAAAACAATACTTTTCCTATATACTTAATGTATAAATGAGAGAAAGAAAAAAGAAAAAAAAACAATCTCAAAACATGGTAAGTATAAATAAAACAATAAAATCAATAATTGTAAAGATAAAAATAGAAAAACAAGGAAATTACTGATAATAATTGCTTATAACAAATGTTATACACAAGACTAATTGTAATTTATACATTTTATCACAATATAATTTTAGCACTTCTTTGTAGCCAACTACAGAATAGTTATATTCCAAAAAAATTGTAATAGTAATACTAATTTTCATAATATTAAATTATAGCTGCTATGGTTTTAGTTAAGATAGTGTGTTTAATGATGTCTATTGTAATGTTTGTATGTTTCTTGTTATTAAATTACTTATAATCTTTTATTAATTACTAATCTATCTATTTCTTAATTATTAATTAATTATTCTAAAACAGGTATTTAGATATAAATACACAATTATTATTTAACATATTATTATTAATATTTGCAACACAAAATTTTAATTGTAATATATATTAAATATCAAAATAAATTAAATTAAAATTTGCATGCAATTTAGTTTTATGAATATAGTAGATAATTTTTAGATGTTAAAAAATAAAAATAAAAAATAAAAAATAAATATAAATGTCCAATTAGTTATTAAAATATATATAAATGTGTAATGTATGTAATGTATGTATAGGTATGTGTTTGTGTGTATTTGTGTATATAATATATGTAAATGTTGCATGTGTATGTAAATGTATGTGTATCTATATATATGTATGTATGTTTATGTGTGTAGGTATGTATGTATGTGTATGTGTATATGTATATGTGTGTGTATGTATTATGTATGTGTGTATGTATATAGATATATGTATATGTATGTATGTGGGTATACATTAGAAATTATTCCTAAAATCTTTAAGTGTATATAAATTATTATTATTAAATTATTTCAATTAGGCCGAGGAACCATTTCAGTTTGTTAATATTTTAACTTGTTTTAATAATTATAATTTTAAGATTTTATTTTATTTTATTTATGTTAAACAATTATTAACTTTATTAGAATAATTATAAGTCTTAGAAATACCACTAGTTTATGTAATGTATTTAAAAGCATGTCTCTTTTGTTAATTTGTTATTTAAATTTGTTATGTTTACGTCATGAAATTAAAATTAGAAAATATATATTAATGAGAAATGAAATTTTATAGAGAAAGAATATTCAAAACGATCGCAGGATGTAGCATCCCAAACCCTGGAAAGAGGGTACCACAGCTTATCGCTGACTTTGCATGTTGGTAGAATGAAAAAACTAAAAAATCTAATTAATGTATTTTATACTGCAAATAAATGGTTATTTATTTATTTATTTATTTACTTCTTTGTAGCCAACTACAGAATAGTTTAATTCCAAAAAAATTGAAAAATTATTGGATCGAGTCAAAATTTGGTACTAAGGTAGGTATATACTACCTACACATAAGAAAAAGACAAACCAGACAAAGGAAATCCCAGGATGAATTGAACTATCAGCAGTAGTTTGTAATCAAATTACATGTATGAGACCAATGCCTAATGTTCTTCATGAATTAAGGAGAGGCAGGGATGCCAGTTTTCAAAGAATGCAGTGCTCCATATTATTATATCCTGACTTAAATTTTTATGTTTACTGACTTGTCTTTCGGGTTTTTCTGATTATTTCCTCCTTTTTTTAAACTTTTTGGTCACTTGGCATTAAAAACATTCAAAAAATAATCCAACTTTTATTTATTAAAAAGACAAACATTTGAGTAATTGTAATTGGGGCCAAAAGTTGAAGGAAAAAATTATTTATGTATATAACGTGTGACATATAAAAAAAGTTGAAAACTGCACATACGGAACAATGTAATATGAAACTGGGGTTGTCCACCAATACTCTCTGACAGTGTAGCCATACAGGTCATGTCTTTACAGCTTATAAGGTTATTGTATACAAGGATTAGACAGCTCAACAGAGGTAGCCTGTAGGCTACCTCATGGAGAGGTTTTTGAATTCCCATCACTTATTGTTATCTAAACATCCTATTATTTACTATGGGATTTTTCATATAAACTTACTTTAATCAATAGATATTTAAGAGTTTATTTATATTGAAATGAATTTAAGAACATACAAGTTTGCTAAAACACATAACATTTTGTCTTAAATATTGAACAAATTTAAATGAATTAACTTTTTATCTACCCTATTTTGCTTTTGAAATTAATACAAGAACATACAATTTCATATTGAATAAATTAAATTGACTTAACTTTTCCTCTAATTCCCCATATTGTATGGAAAATTAAAGCAGTATTACTCGACAGCTATTATACATAAAAATGTATAATAGCTGTCTATATACAGAAAGGTTATTAATGGTCTTACAAATTCTCTTTAGACTGCTTCGAAAAAGCCACAAGGCAAAACCATATCTATGTACTTCTATGTCATTGGAAGATAAAAAATAGTAAAAGAAATGTAAAGTTATTGGTTTGAACCCTCCGCCAAATTGGAAAGATGACTCTCCCTCCTTCCAATCCCCAATAAATGTTTACTCAATACTAATATCTTAAAGAATATAAAAATGTTAGCAATAAAATTTATTTTAAAAAATCCTTAAAACAGTTAAGATGTTTCCTAAAAAAGCCATGTTATTGAATCAATTAATGCTTCTTGAATGAATAGAAAGTAACGTTTTAAACAAAACAAATACAAATTCTTTTACACTGAAACATTAAAAGAAAAAGGGGCATTTTAATTCACTTAGAGCTTTAAGGCAAGGTTTCTTCCTTGGCTTTTGGTTTTTAATGAATTTTCAAAGAAGAAATGAGCTTATGAGGTTGGAGACTTCTGCTAAAAAATAATTTGTCAGAGGGGGCAAAATTATTCCTAGTAGGATGCCCCCTGGCCCCTTTCTGACTATGGGTCTGCAAGGGGGGGGGGGGCTATCTAGCTTTTAATAAAGTAAGAAGTATAACTCAGAAGCATGACTGTCAATGAGAATAGCTAACCAATAGATAACATGTCATAGTTTAATAAATAAACTAATCAGTTATTTAGCCTCCACACCAATCTCTAGTGAATTAATAGCAATTGCTATGCTATTGCTTAATAAACAAAGAAAACTCCAATACAATGGAAATTTAACTTCATTTTGTTTAAAGAAAATTGTTTTAGTTCAAAAGATAATAAAAAACAATTAAACTTGCTCGTAATCTTTATGAATACTTTAGTTCTTGATAATATCTTATCTTCATAAACTAAATGTATTGTAAAAAGAAAACAGACTTCCTCCAAAAAAAAAATTAAACATAAAAGTAAAAATAAGATAAGAAAATGATAATTTCTTCAACAGAAAATAATTGTTTTCACACAAAAAATTATAATAATAAAACTTCATGATTTCTAAACATGCTTCAATTTCTTTTCTTCCTATAAGTTCTTCCTATTCTGTTATACTTTTTTACAAACTAATTAATTTAATAATAAGTAATTAATTATAGTTTTTACTTTTCCTCATTTATGCCATAGGTATATAGGAAAATTATCGTTTTAGCAAAAATATCCCAAACCAAGAGGACATCAGATCTCCTAAGTGGAGGTCAATTTCAATTTCATTTCTTCCTATAAGTTCTTCCTATTCTGTTATAGTTTTATCATCGTTTTTTTACAAACTAATTAATTTAATTACAAGTAATAAATTATAGTTTTTACTTTTCCTCATTTATGCCGTAGGTATAAAGGAAAAGTATTGTGTTTGCAAAAAAATCTGAAACCGGGATGAAACCGGAATTATCAGTTTCATTTTTCATTATAAACTAACAACCAGTATTCTTGCTGATAATTAATTTTGTTTCTTCTGCTTTTGAGTATTTTTTAAAAGTTAAGACTTTGATTTTGCTCTCAATTGGTACTTTTACCAAAAAATCCTTTTACTTTATTAACTGTCCCACAGTCAACTGATATGTGTCATGACTAAGCAATTTTAAATTACAAACCCTACAGAGGGAGAATTTTTACGACTTTTTGATGAAAATTCTCATAATTCTAAATCTCTTTAATTTTAACCAACATAAATGAAAATTTAAACATGTGTATATTGTTCATACAGCAGTTTAATTAGAAACAATAATCACGGCTTTGTACAATATTTTTAAGAACTGCTTAAAAATGTTTAGATTTTTAAAATATAAAAAAATAAATAAAGAAGAGATTATGATCAGTGTGTAAAAAGGTAGAAATAAATGGGCCAGGAGAGTTCATAGATAACCGAGCCTGGTGTAAAAAATAAAGTTTTATGGTGAGACAAAATAGTTAGTCTTAAAATGTATGTAAATCAATTTCTGATTTTAGACCTAAGTGCCTACAAGATCTCCACTTTTTTAGGAAGAAGATTTCATGTAGTTCACTTTGCCAATTAAATAAAGAGAACGCGAGCTAATAAATATATTAAATGGTGAGTAAGCAAAAGCAGTGTATGCTACTTACGAAAGATATCAACAAATAAGAGGACTATTTTTTAACTTTATGCCCACATAGCTCAAGGGTTTTTCTCTTTTAATGTGGGCAAAATAACTTTAATTGTATAATTATTATATTGTTTATATACTTAAAAAATAAAGGAATTTATAAAAAAAAAATCAATGGTCAATATATTTATTTGCTTGTACTGAGTAAATAAGCTTCGTGATTGAGTAAAACTAACCTCTCAAAATCATCCATCCTTCTACCTCCAAATCCATTTCGTTTAAACTAGTAACTAACTGTTAATTTACAAAGTAAAGCACTTAGATTTTTTCTTTAAACATATCAATAGAAAATAAACTAGTATTAATGTAGAAATAAACTAGGAGAACAATTCTATTTGGTATTCATACAACAATGATAACAATTTTTAATATTTCTTATAACAAATATTTTTCATTGTAATATATTCAAACAAAAAAAAAAATAAAAAGGTTTGTATAAAATCATGGAAATTGAAAAAACCAGAGAGCTGACAATTTTTTAAAACATTGTAAAAACGTTTAGAATACTAAACTAAAATAGATAATATAAAAAACAATGAAAACAGAAATTAACCAAAACAAGAACACAGTTATTGATAAATTAATTTTATTTATAATATATTAATTACATCTGCATTTAAATTAGAAATCCATTTATTCGTTTTTAAAGTAGTGAATCAATCAATTATACATTTTAAGAATAACACAATAATCGTGGTAAAAAAGGCACCATATTTATTCCTAGGAATTAAATTAGATCTGTGAGTCAGGCACAATGTAAACAAAAAAATCAATAATATTGTTTACATTTTGATGTAATGTCAACAATCTCTTGTTTAAATTTTAACAATTCCAAGGTTAAACAGATGCAGATGTTTAGTTCCTTACATTATCATTTAGATTTGAAAAGAAAAGTCAACTTATTGACAAGAAAACTGGCGTCAATGTCAATTCATCTTATCACATACATAACTTGAAGGCTGAACAAAGCAAGAGAGTAAAAAAATTCAATATTTCCATAATAAAGCTGCTTCGCAGCAAGATGGCCACTGAATCTTATCTTTGTGGCGAATCTTAACGCTTAAGTTAAACACAAAGCAAAATAGAGCATATGGTGAATATGCTTCATTCATTCCACTCTACAAGGTTATGTTTCTTACACTGTATTTATGTATCTATCTCATGAGCAGAGATAATACAACCTGAACAAACCACAAGGTTTGGATAAAAAAATGTTTTAATAACCTCAGTTGCAAAAAGAAGTAAGTGAGATTCTTATAGTGCTAGCAAGATACACTGGGAGCAGTTTTATTTTGGAATACATTATATTCCGAAATAATATTATACATTATTATTAGACTAGGTTAGAAATAAACCACAGAAAACAATTATAAATAAAATAATTAAAAACAGTCACTCCGAAAATGAAACAATAAAGCGTAAGCCAAAGAAAAAAGGAAACTGTAAAGAGAACTTAGGCATGTTTGGGATTGAGACTCGGGTCTAGTAGATGTAAACAGTAGACTGTTAAGAGAGCTGAGACATGTTTGGGAATGAGACTTGGGTCTAATAGATGTAAACAGTAGACTGTTAAGAGAGCTGAGACATGTTAGGGAATGAGACTTGGGTCTAATAGATGTAAACAGGAGTTGGCAAGGATTTGACTTGAAGTATATTTGAAGAACCTGATAGGACATAGTAATTATAGTACTTATATATGGAGTTGCTCTTATCAATTGTGCTAAAACAGGAGGAAAACTTGAGATGAAAACGATTTTATTGGCATTATACTTCCATGTAATTACTTCTATTGATACATAAGGACATCAGTCAGATGTGAAGATTCAACTAGACGTTGTAGCTAGCCATTTGGTTAACACTTATATTATTAGTTGTTTCAGCCCACAGTGAGATGGAATATAGTTATAAGATTTCAGTCCCCCCACCTCGTCAACCACAAGGTCTTTCTATTCTACCCCTTCACATTTTACACTTCTTCCCTTATTCTACCTCGCAAAGCGACTTGTCTTTTAATTATCATCTTAATTGATTAATGTATTGATATTAATCAATTGATCATCGTGTTTGTCTAGTTCTCCGATTTTTCCGTGTTAATGTATTTTTTGTATCTTTATGTATATAGTTAATAAATTTAAAGTAATTTAATTGTATAGAACTGAAAAACAATTGTTTTCTTCTCTTTGTATATGATTGTATTTTATTTTAAATTATACACTGCTTCATATTACATTATGGTTTGATTTCTAAAGACTTCTATCGTCTGTCATTATTATTTTACTTTGAATCAATGAATGAAGAGACAACTTGATGTCTGATGACTTCTATATCTATTATTTTACTTTAAATTAATGAATGAATAGACAACTTGATGTCTGATGACTTTTATATTTTATTTTTTACTTTGATTCAGTAAAAGAAATGTCACGCTCACGTAGTGTGTCTTCATTTTTGTTGTTGTGTATGAGTTTCTCAGTTATTATCTGCATAAGAAAGTTTAAACGCAAATTTATTTTTTCTTCTTGGTTAGGCTTTTGAATTGTGTTATTTCTTTTTTTAAATGTTTTAAACGAAAAATCTTTTTTTGGTGGCAATTATAAAACTAAATAATTAATGAATAATAGCAAAATCAAAATATTTTGGAAAAAGTAAGTGTAGGTTGTTAAGTATTTTCAAAACACTAATTTGATGTTTGATTGACGGTGATATTGATATTATTATGATATGAAATATTGTACAGAGACGAGCCCCTCTCAGTTATTGGTTGCTGGAGACTCGAGAATATTACTCCCCACCTCTCTCACTAGCTATACTCAAATACCTACCTATACAGTAACTATACATACTAGAAGTGTTAACCAAATGGCTCGCTGTAACGTCTAGTGAAGATTCATGTCTCTTATCTAGAGTTGTTTTGAGTGAGGGGGGTGGAAAGAGAAAAAGAAGATTACTCACTCTATAGGGATCCTGTGTAAATAAAAGGGGACCCAGTTTATTATGTTTAATTTCATGTAATTTTTATTTATATTTATCATATATTTTAGCTGTTTTCATATAAATTTGATTTTAGTCTTTACTTTTTGGATTTGAAAATTCAGATTAATTTCTAAATCACATTTGAGAATTATGGTGCCTAAAAACAGGTTAAATTTTTTAAATAAAAAAATAAAGATTTAACTAAGTATTCATATCTCCTTGGCAATGTTTTCTCATGTTAAAATAAGAGAACCTAAATAAAGATAAAAGACTGGAGGGGCCTTATTGATTAAATTTTGAATCGTCAAAATAAGAGTCCTTTGGCCTCTTAACCGCACCACAGCATTGACGCTATGAGCCGTGTAATGCTCACACTCCCTGTATTTGTCATATTACTCCCTGTGGCCATTACAAAAAGTTCTAATAGGTAAAAATGAACCATATTTTCATTTATATATAATGTAAAAATCTTGAAATTGTCACTTTGACAGGAGAAAACTTACAAAAAATGACAATCTTAAAGGAAAACTAATGTGTTTAATAAAACATTTGATGGCTTTAAGTATTTTCAGACTGATTTTTATTTTCATTCCCTAGGGACTTTATTCTATTTTCGTTAAAAGAAAATAGAAGAGGAAACATTTATAGAGCAGTATTTCTTCTTTCTTTTTGATGTCTTCATTGTCTGGAACCTTAAGTGCGAAACGATTCCATAGATCTACCATCTCGAATTTGGACTGACAAGCAGTAGAATCCTGTCCCTAAAAGGGTTTTTGCATCTTTGATAAGAAAACTCTGATTATTAATACTATAATACTTAAGAACAGTGAACCAAATCAGAATATCGACCAACAGTTTTCAACAGCACCCAACTAAAAATCAAATTCTAAACAGTGCAACAGGTTCTCGTCCTTCATTCTTAGATAGAAATCATTAAACCATAAACAACCTTGGTTCACCTGTGTGACAAATTATCCTTCACGTACGAGGTTACAGAAAGTACATCAAGTACCTGATCCAAATAAATAGGTACACAAATAAAGTAAACTAAGCATTTTAACACCCCTAACATCAAATATTTATCAAATATAACCAAATAATATAGGAAATCGCATGAAAAATAAATTAGAAAAAACATACACTTTATCAGCTAGCTCTCGTACTTTCCACATTTTCGTTGATATTACTTTAACACGTTCACTGTCAAGAAAACAACATTTAAATTAACTTAATTATATTAAATTAAACTGAAATTTGTTACTATTCAATTGGTAATTAATTCACTTTAATTAATTTATCAAATTAACCAAACCCAAAAAGTAAAAACATGACAAGAAAACGAAAAGGAAGTGGGAGGTTCAAAATTATGGTGACGTAACAAAAGTCAAATTATTTTAATGACGTCATATTATAAGTTTACGAGTTTAATAAAAATTAAATAATCTGTTATCTGAGGTTGTTTATTGTTATCTGAGTTAATAAATAACACATTATGCCATTGTTATAATACATGAGACTAATTAAATATAAAAATAGTCATAAAAAAGTTAGGAATAAATGTAGTAAAGCGTTCATATTTTTACGTGTCAAGGAAATTTTCAGCTTGTCCAACATAAAAAGTTAAGCTACAAATGCATAACTAAATGTAGATCCTCAACTCAAGAAATAGTTTTGCTTTCTCATCATGCATTTGGTTAAAATGCCTCTAAATTCAAGATGGAGCGATATGTATCATTTCCTTATAAGTTTTAGTGACTGAAAAAGCGTTAACCATTCAACTATAACAATCTTCTAGCCAAAATAACATCACAAAAGATTCAGGTATTATATAATCCCCCAACATATGTTATAGGGAAGCCCGTTAGCTCTTATCGAGTCATACCTCACCTCAAATCTAGGACTCAGGTCACCATATTTAATGGAGAGACAAGTGCTTCAGCGCTTTCTAAACACGGAGTGCCTCAAGACTCTATTCTTGGATGCCTACTGTTATTAATTTACATTAATGATCTCCCTTAATATGGAGCCTTGAGTCCAAGATTTCCGGATGATAAAACATATGCAGTTAATGGGAAGAACCTTGATGAAATAGTGAATAAAATAGATGATAGTTTTAAAGCACGAAAATGACTGGTTTATAGTAAATAAATTAACTTTAAAGGAGTCAATAAAATCATATTTTAACTCACACTCTTAAATATAATAATATAAATATTTCGCCCATTAAAATACTTGGGAGTGTCCCTTGCCCACTTAACTGGAAAGTTCATTTTAATGAGTTAAGCAGAGTAAACTGTCATCTATTTTATTCTTACTACGTAAACTTGGTTTAACTTTATCATGAATAATTATACGAATACCTTTTTTTGCAAAATTATAATACTGTTGGCTATGTGGGCTGCTCCCCATTTTTTAATAGAATAGAGCAGATGTTATGTTATTGTTGCACTCTTAGTGCAAACAATATTTTATTGACAATAAAATATTTTAGCCAACATTTTCCATTGTTGTTGTTCGTTAGCAAGTATGATGAGGGAGTTCAATTATATTAAGAACCACATTTATGGCACTAGATATATTGCAAATATCAATATTCCCATTTGTAGGCTCAACAAATCACACCAGTCCAAATTTTAATGGAATAAGGTGCTTTAATAAATTTCCCGCTTCAATAGTTGAACTTCCACCCAAAACATTCAAAAAAGGATTAAAACATTGTTGCTTGAGAAAGCCTACTATATTGTCAACGGGGTTTTAGCTAGAGTGCCTGTATAATTATACAGGCACTCTAGTTTTAGCTAATAACTTAGTATTCCCACCTAAATGTTAGGTTCTTTCTTTCGTTTTTTAGTTTTAATCAAGTCATGCTGTCTATGTTTATGCAGTCTGTAATAATTTACAATCAAATTTGTTTTGTTTTTTCATTTCATTGTAAAATTTTGACAATTGAGAAACTTTGTAATAAAGTAACCTCAAGTATGTAAATAAATAAATGAATGCTCAGCCTGTAAAGCTGTAGAGCTCAGACATAAATGATGCCTGTAGAGCTTAAGATATAAGAGCTAATAAAAATCAGATAAATAACTAAACATAAGATAAGCTTATGGTTCATAATTTACTCAAGAGTTTTGCCTTATAAACCATGAACAACTGCTAATAGCCATTTCAAAAGTATATAGTCAGTTAGTATCTAAGTTAGTCCGTCAGACATAGTCAACTTAAAGAATTTTCTATTCTATCACAAATCTGTTCTTATTTGTAACTTATTGTAACAATAATATATTATGTATAACAATATATACAATATATATATATTATATATATAATATATATTATATAATATATATATATATATATAATATATATATATATATATATTTATAATATATATAAATATATTTATATACATATGAATATACATGATTATTGTTATACAGACCCAGATTCCCAAAAATAATTAACTGTCTCCTATTATTTGAAACCATTTAGTTATTATAGTAAATATAGATATAAAGTAGTTTAGTTGTTTTACGATATTACTATGATTTCAGGTTCATCTAATCTATATTAATCTTAATTCCATGTACTTCTGTACATTTACATAGAGCCAAAATATCACATCCAATTTAAGTGTAATAGTTCAAGCTCCAAGCAAAACACAGGTTATATTAAGACGAGTCAATAAATTAAAACTGAAATATACTAAATAATTATGTTTTATTTTTTATTTCTTTTGGACAGTTTATTTTTAAAATTCTGAGGACTTCCAACACATTTTCCAGGACTGTATCTTGTCTGAAAAAAAAATGTTTAACATGTTATTAGACAATAGCCAAGTGTTAAAAAACAATTTTAAAATGATTTTTTGTTGCTTTGATCAGTTCTAACTCTCTTTTTGTATAGATCAAAGATATATCAGTGCCTATATTATACCATTGGACAGCTCAAGCAGTCTCAAGAGGACTTATTGTAACTTAACTTGTCTGAGTATAACCTTCCTTGTATTGATTAACTTGAATAATTAATAGTTCATCTCACTGCCAACATTATAAATTATACCTCTTCATACTCCTTAACAATTTATTAGCACTATATTATGAGTGCCTCCCACATAGAGATATATTACTAGAGGGGGCATGGGCTACCTTAATACATTGAGAGGCTTGTAACATCTTTTAGGGGCTATCAGGGGCTCTGTGTAACCTCATTGAAACCTACTCCAGAGAGGGTTAAGGTTATAATAAATCAATTGCATCTGCTTTTCACACAATGTTTGTTTTGTTTTGCATTTTAACCGTTTTTCTAAATTAGTAACTGAAATTTTGTACAGTTTATTAGATTATATTAATTCAACCAATAATGTCCCTCAACTATACTCGTTACGCTATATCTTTCGACATGGTCTCGTGACTAAAAATCACCTGGAAGGAAGAAAATGCAATGCTTGTAACACAGTAAAAGGAAAGATAAAAATCCCTACAGCTGCAAAGAGCCGATGTAGGATATTTTACCCATCCCACAGCACTTGTGAACTTAATCACTTCTTATCTTATCTCTTTTATTTCAAAACGAACTATTTTAAACTAGATTTTTTATCATTTCTTTTTACTTTAAACAGCGTCTCTCTTAATTTTGTTATTTCATAGCATTCTTGCTTACTCAATCTGAATTATGTTAAAATTTATTTTAACTTCTTATAACCAGGAAAAGTATAACAATATAAGTATAATAACAATAAAATAGAATCATCAGTGATGTGCAGAGTGCTATTGGAATATCAAGGTGATCAATTTTGACCCATAGGCCCTTTTAAAATAAGTTTTTGCTGTATAGCACTGTTCTTATTAGTTTAATTTAAAAAAAGTTAAATGACTCTTTTTATAAGTATTTTAAATTTGGTGTAATAGAACCAAATATATAAATGTTCAATTATTGTTGAAAATACAACAAAATTCTCTAATTTACACTCCAAAACAGATAAAAACCTTAAAATTGCAGAAGAACTTAGATGGAAAACTTAATGAATAACACAAAGTTCAGAGCACAAGTGAAAAGATGTTTAAATGGATCAGGACATGTGTGTTAAGAGCTCGCCTACCACGGGGTTGTACTATAGTTGTCCTGTGACATCACCCGAGTACCTGTATGTACCTGCTTTTTTTTCCGAAGTCAGATGTCAAAAACGAAAGATATAGCGCATGGAGTATGGTAATATTTCTATGCCTCCCATACAACTGAACTTTGATTTAGGTCTGTTAACTGTACTATTATGAACTAAATCAGTCAAAAATACAAAAAAGTTTTGAAGATACAAATCTCCTACAATTTAATCAGATAAACTTAAAAAGGTACCATATATTTGGATAGTTTGACTATTGATAAATTATTCAATACTTATTTCATCTATATCATACGTGTTGTTTATGACAGCAGCCTCATATTTTTTTCAAAACTCACTAAAAAGACCATTTATTCTGAAAACATTTCAATGAGTCATTTAACAGCAAAAACTAATAGATGGTAATATCTATAATAACGAATGTGAAAAATGAACGAATGCAGAACTTACTGGAGAAGACAGTTCATCACTGGAAGAAGGCTGCAAATCAAATTCATTATCAGAAGTTATATCCTCGATATCTTCCATTATTTCTTCCTCTTCTTCTTGGCTCTCCTCATCATCAAGTAGTGGCAGGTGTTCTTCGATTTGATCATCCAAAAGTTCTTCAAAATTTTCATCAATCTGGTCTTCCGTGAGTTCCTCAAAATGTTCTTCAATTTGATCATCTAAGTTTTCATCTATGGGTTCTTCAGGGTCTAAATTGTCATCGATATGATCGTCTAATTGTTCTTCAATATCGTCCTTGTAACATGTAGGTTGGTAGGAGTCATTGGATTCATGCTTGTAAAACTCTAAACTTCCTTCTCTGTTTTCTTCAAAGAAGACAGAGGCAACGTTATGAGACTGTTCCTTACTTGCTCCCCATAATCTTTTATCTAAAATAACAAAAAAATTTTAAGGTTTTTAAAAATAATTTATATATTAATAAATAATATTAAATAATTCATGATTGTGAAGAGCTGACCGAGAAGTGAAACATTAGAGTGTACTTTAAAAAGTAAGACAAATAAAAAATTAACCTGTTACGTCATTAATGTAATAAAGAATGAAAACATCCTAAAAGTATCATAAAATATTATTCCATAGTTACTATATAAATAAAATGTTTCACCTAGCAGCGTTACCCATTATTTACTTATTTAAAACTAACGAGTTTCGCAAAACATAAATAGTTGACACAATACAATTGAGCTAAAGGCATCAAGAAAATGTAACAAGCAAATGAGCTATGCTACATCTGGGAACTGTTCCATCATTCATCATAATTGATGACGCAACATAATGTCATAAAGTAAAGTATTTAGCAGAAACCAGGGGTGTTACTAACAGTAGTTAAGTAGTAACTAATTAAGTAGTACTAATTAAGTAGTTACCAATAACCATCATTATGCTTCGCTTGCAAAACTGTTAACGTTAGATACTACCAAGTTTTGAATAAAATGAAATCGTAACAAGCAACAAGCTATGCTACACACAGTTATAGACCTGGGAACTGTTTCATCATTCGACATTAGTGGTAAAGTCATGTCCCACCCCTGTGATAAGCCACTCCAGGGATTTATAATATAAAAGGACAATGTCCCACTCTATTAAATTTTGCAGAATCAGCTACCCTCAGTACTTGATGTTGTGGCTGATTCTTGCATCTTCAACTTGGAGTAAATATAACCAATTTAATTTTAATTAAAGAGTCAATCCATATAAAGTGTCCCCAAAAAATAGATAAAGTTACTCAAAAAAAAAAAATACATTTTGATAATTATTTTGCTATAGATACCCATACCTATGGTGAGTGAAAAATGGCCAATATTTATTTTTTTAGTGATTTTTGACCTTCAGATAAGTAGCTGATATTTGGTTCATGTTTGTACTACAGCAAACATATGAACGGATTTGTTCAAAGCAAGCTTTAAGCTACATTTGGTCCTTTGACACTTTTACTCTATGACTGTTCCTTTGGGTCATAAATTTGAGGTTTTCTTAAAGATATATCAAAATTTTAACATTTTTTTATAATATGAATAATCCTAAATTAAGAGCTCCCAATTTTTTAGGAGTTACTTACTTTAAGACAAACAATCAACAAAATTTTCAACGCTTTAATATAATTAGTTTATGAGCTATGATTTTTTGAAAATCCATATTCTTAAATTTTTGACCTTTAATATCTCCCTTGGACATATATACTAAGGGCCAAATCTAGCTCAAAGTTTGATTTGAACAGATCGGTTCATATTTTAGCACAAACGATAACCAGGTATAAGCTGCATACATGAAGGTCAAAAATAAAGTTTTAGGGTCTGGGGACCATAATAGTGACAATAAAAAAATAAATATTGGTCATTTTTCACTCACCATAGGTATGGGTATCAATAGCAAAATAATTATCTAAATGTATTTTTTTCGAGCATCCAAGTCTGGGACATTTGATATGGATTGACCCTAAACATATTACTTGATGCAGAATTCAACACTGCTGTGTGAGAACTTTTATAAATTTACTAAAATAAAATTTTATTTTCTAAAAATATAAAATTTTATTTACTAAAAATAAAAACTATAAAATTAAATATTTTGTGATTAGAGGTGAGGAAATTTTAAGGTATTAACCTGCCGATCTAAAAGGTCTAATAATGGTAGGATTCTCAGAGTTGGATGAATTTCTAGGAGGACTTGAACTATTCTCACTTGCTCCTTGCTCGTCAGTCTTACTATCAGTTTTTGAAGATTCAGTAAGAGAATTCTTTCTCTCTTTCTTGTCACCTATAAAACAAAGATTTTAATATGAATATTTAATGTTTTAGGAAGACGGATTCTGAATATAAACTCATAGATTTACGAATATAACCAGGTAATACATTTCTGAGAGCATTTGACCCATTTTCTATGTTTTATTTAGCAACTCATTTTCTAAATGTTATTTATTCCTTAAATTCTCCAAACTCTCTAATATCACAATATTAATGACCTCCTTCACAGTGGCCTTCATTGGTAATATGCTTATAAAATCTGCTATTTTTTTTTCCTGTCCTTAACATATCCATCAATACAAAGTCTTTCAGTCTGTCCTGTATTATGAACTATATCCAACACATTTTTAAATGTAAACTTCAAAATTATAAGTCATGAACGCTATTGAGCATAAAGTTTTGACTTTATGCTGTACTTTATGACTTTATAGGCCCGTCTACAATCTTAAGTTAAGTTAAGAAGAATTGAAGAAGTGAAGAATTCTTCAAAATCTCTTTTTCTTCTTAAATAATTCTTTTTCCCGCTCTTTTGACTTAAGAAAACCATAAAAATGGTTTTTCATAAGTTTCTTAAAGAAGAATGTACAACGTTATCTGTTTTGAATGATTACATATTTTGTAAACGATGTGATGTGATTGTTTTGATAGTTGTTTGTTTGAATATGTGATTGCTTTGTTGTTTTAATATTTTTTTTATATAATATATATTTTTCTTTTTATTTTTGAATTATATAGTTTTTGAAATGGATGAGGTTCCTACGTCTGTAGACATACTAGAGATAAGGAAAATAACGCTCCCAACAATTACCTCATCCATTTTGATTTTATTTATTATTAAAATAAATAAAATACGGTCAATTTTAGAAGTAAAGTAAAAAATATTTGCAAAAAGTCTTTAAAAAATGGAAGAAAGACCATTGAAAAAAGCAATGTTTATTTAAAATTGTTAAAAATTGTTATTGAGCTCTGCTCGTTGTTACCATAAATAAATAATAAATGTGTGTAACGGTAGAAAGAAAAGTAGTTTATTATTTATTTTATTAGTAGTTTATGTTTATTTAAATTGTTATTGAGCTCTGCTCGTTGTTACAATAAATAAATAAATAAAATGTGTGTAGACGGTAGGAAGAAAAGTAGTCTAAATACAGCTATATGTGTAATTGTAACTTTAAAACTTGACTTAACAACTCAGAGGTTGTAGACGTGTTTACGGATCTCTTAAGTCTAAAGAGCGGGAATTTCAAAATAGTTTGTTTTAAGTGAGAAATTCTTCACTTCTTCGATTCTTCCTGAGGAATTCTTTACTTCTTCGATTCTTCCTGAGGAATTCTTCACTTCTTCCTAACTTAACTTAAGGTTGTAGACGGGCCTTTTGACATACTGGTTTGCCAGTATGTATTTTTGTAGGCACTGAAGATGGCTGTTAACAGCCAAGAGCCGACTCTGTAAACATAATTGAGTGGTTTGTGTATATTTCATGATTCAATACACTCTATTCAGAGAATTTCGAAACATAAAACCTTTATTTGATCTTATAAGAAAAATACAAATTATGTAAATGACCAAGCGAATAATATAATTTTTATCAAATTATAGCAATTGCCAAACATTTTGTACCAAACAACTACAAATTATCAAGACCTTAACAGTATTTCAAATAGTCTAAATTTAAAAATATAAGTTAAGACTGGTTACCCTTGTGACTAGTAATGTGATGGGAGGACGCAAGCTGAGCTGAGTACTGCGGGTACAGCTTGGCCTGAACTTCTTGTCTAGAAACTCCGTAGTCAAAACCAACTAAGGCAGATCTCATTTGCTTCCACATTTGAACGTAAATACGACCGTTGATATACTGACATCAAACCGATAACATTAAATTTAATAATAAATAAATTTAATTTTAAATAATTAAATTTAAATTACCTTACCCCCAATCCCTACACCTCTTACTTTTCCTCATTTACATTTGTATGTGTCTGTTATCATTGTAGCTCTGAGTGTGTTAATGCTACAGAGTTGAAACTTGGTACAAAAATCAATCTTTAGGCCTAGTTGTGCAATCCAGATTTCTTTCATGACATCATTAACCGGCATTTATGACTCAACAAAAATGTTGAAAATTATAAACCATGGAAAAATGTTTCTATTGATTTAAAATTTAGCCATATATAAGAAAAATTAAAGTGCCCAGTTTCATCTTATTATCAGCATTAGTTCAATTTTTATCAATAAACAATTGATGTGTCCTATGTATGTAATGTATGCATGTATTGATGTGTATTTGTAATCCTGTTGTTATTTCATTTCTACAGGGAAATGTATGGTACTTTATTCTTTTGTCATTTATTTTGTCAATTTCTTTTCTTTCTTTTTCTTTTTAAATTTAACATAAGTTTTATTTTTTGTTTTATCTTGTAATAATGAAAAAGAAACTCAAGTTTTGGCTCTGGTACAATTCAGAATCAAAGAAACAAAATACTCAATGTGTTTCATTATTAATATCTCTAACAAAACTATTAACAAAATATTTAAAAAAATATATAACAAGTATAAAAATTTTTGTAGAAACATAACAACTAGGTCTTATTAACATCTATTTAAAAAAATAATAAATAAATTTTTATAATTTATGGATCTCTATCTGTCCTCAAATAACCCCCATTATCTGTCAATCGCATTTCCAAATAAATGGAATTCAATGGCCTAATAGTGAAACGTAGTTAGAGACATTTTCAGTCATCCTTTAGTATTAACAACAGAAGTTGCGAGACCAACTAAAAATTAACTTACAAGGTCCATCAAACTGATTATGCTATTTAGATCATAACGAGTGATGGAAGCACTCTAAATACTTACCCTAATATTACAAGCAGTGCAAAGTTTTGGAGGGGTAACAGAATGACATACACAGCTACAGGATGAGTCCCCAGGGCAAGATCTCTCCGATACATCACACCTGGGGATGTAAACTTGTTCAAATTCTACGTTATCTGATACATCTGACACTTCTTCAAACTCATTCAGATCCCTGAAAAAGTTTATTGATTAAGAGCCAATAACAATGCAACTTTTTTTGCTAAAAATACATAGGTCATTAATATACATTAGGGCCAATCCATATCAAGGGGTCCAAAAAAGTTGCTGGAAAAAATAAAACTCGATGACATTTTTTTTAAGTGATTTACCCAGGTAAGGGTAGGTCAAAACCAGTAATATTTTTTCCAATGACTTATCATCTTTTATTAGCACATTTTAGTGCTACTGATGCCTAATATCAGCAATTTTTAGGGTAAATATCTCCATACTGAATTGAGCTAAATTGATGAAACAAGCTGCGTTGTTTATAGCACATTTTTAACTACGTACGCTTTGGTAAAATAATTAATATTTCTGGACAAATTTTTTAGTTTAAAAATAGATTTTTCTTTGGCCCCTCTGACAAAGTAGGTTTTAGTGGAAGTCTCTTTAAGTTGTGTGAAACATCGCCACTTCTGGGATTGGTCCCCCCCCCCTACAAGTTCAGGCAGGCTAAAGACCTGGTCCCATGATATAAACATGCCTGGTTTAGATAGGGAAATGCAAAATATTAAATCTACAAAATAAAAATGCAAATCATACTTGACTGGAGGTTTACTGGAGCCAAATAACTGACTAATGGAGTTAACTAAATTCCCCTGGTGTCCCTTAAATAAAGGTCTCAAGGCACTCTCTATATCAGTAAGTTTGACTGAAGATAAGTTTGATAAGCTCTCCAAAACATTTAACATCTTGCTAAAGTGGTTACTCTGGAAAAAGGTGCAAAATATAAATAAACATTGATATCTATAGATAACCATTTGAAATTAAACACACATGTTTCGCTGCTACAGAAATCAGATTTTTTCAGATACCTAGAATTCGACACTTGCACTTAGATTCATTTAAATTGGTTAGACTGTAAGACTAATCACAGAAGAAATTTCCATCCACACCAAATTTTTACTTTTCCTCATTTATACCAAAGTAGGCATAGAGATATATATTTGATGGAGCATAGCTTATCTCAATACATTGAGATGTCAAAACATCATTTTCAGGGGCTCTGTGTAACCTCAATGAAACCTCCTTCAAGAGTGAGTTAAGGTTATAACAAATAAATTATTTTTCGGCTTCCCGTACAGTGTTCGTGTTTTGATTTGTATTTTTAACGTTCTATTAAATAAGTTATTGTAATTTATTACTGATTATTTGATAATATTAACATTTTCCTTAAGGGCTCCTTAAGGAAATTAAATTAAATCTAAATTTATAAACGAAGGTGTTCAGGTTACTTTTTCGATGTTTCAAATTTTAAATTATAGGGTAATTTAAATTTTAGTAATAATATCTCTATGATAGTGGGTATATAGGAAAAGTATTGTGTTTGCAAAAATTACTCTAAGTAATTTACACATTGGTACTAAACTATCTACAAATAGAGTATAAAAACAGACTATACTGACTTTGTCAAGTCTTGGAATAATGGCCTCATGAGTTGATTTATTTAACTTTTCCTCATTTATACTAGAAATGTAGAAGAAAATTATTGTGTTTCCACTAAAATTACGAAAATGAGGATTCACATGAATTATCTGTTTTAAGACCTTCGCAGTAGTTTTTACCTGTGTGTTTATGTACCTACCTCGTACTAACCTATGTAATTTACCTTGCAGTGTGTGTGTGTGTGTGTATGTCTAGGTATGCAAATTTATCTTTAGGTCTAGCAGTGCTATACGAAAAATATTTTTTTATGAAGTCAATAATGACTTAACAAAAGTTTGAAAATACATAAAACGTGTCAAAATGTTTTGATGAAGATAAAATTTAGCACACAAGTAGTTATATATAATACCTTGATAATGAAGTTTCACCTCATTATCAGCATCACAATTTATTGTTTAGTTTAAAAATCCCCAAGGTCATAAGCATTCTGGGGATTGACCAATCAGAGAAGCCGCTGTCAACCCCTCACTTGAAAAGAGAATAAAATCCCAACCACTGTAGGGAAATAACCTTCTTCTGATAATAATCTGATTTGATTACATAATTTTTTCCCGCTCCTTTCTTGCAGAGATTTTTTTTTCTTTAGAATCGGCGGTGCCTTAACAGACTTGTCAAGATTTTTAAAGTAGTCGATAGACTGTAGTTCAATTTTTATCAAAACTATTAGCTTTTTAAACAATAGTTAAAAATAAAAAAATTCAATGGAGGTTAAATTGCTGCAGGGAATAAAACATGTGTTTACACTGTGTGAGGATGAGCGAAACGAGTTCAGAGTAGCATATGCGTAGTGAATTCCATGTGGCGAGGAAAAGTTACGAGGTACCCAGTACCCAACTTTTTCATCTAGGTTGAGCTCAAAGGCATCATAGTAAATCTAAAATTAAAGGTTAACTCTGAAGACTTACATCAATAGAATTAAATAATGACCAAGCTTTTGTCATAAAGTTGCTTTCATCCAATTTCCCCAGTTTCCTAGCGGTTTGAGGTCTAATGAATGAAATAAAGCCATCAGCTAATTCAGCCTTGTTCTCCGAGTGAAAGACCTCTACCACATTCCGGTACAAAGCCACTTCATCTCGATCTGCTAGTGACTGACTTTCATATTCAACTAATATCATAATGAATTTCTTAAATCCTTCACAACTTAGCGATTTTTCTATTCTGTTAAAATATGTTTCAGCTAAATCTAAACCAAATAGAAATACAGAAATTAATTCAAAAGGAATAATTTTAGACATTAAACTTGTTATAATATTGTATTTATATCTCATTTCTTTATTGAAACTTGGTCTGCAGATTTACTATTTTGGTTGTTAATAATTATTCATAACCAACTCACAACCAACTATTATTACTCAATAGTATCAGTCCTACAGGTACTACCTGAAGTTGTCACACTAAACTGTAAAACACAGAGTAAAGTCTGGGTTCGACCCAGGAACCTCTAGAAAAGAACAGATCAGCTTTCCAAGGAGTAAGAAAACCCTAACAGAAATTATCCACTTTTCTAGAAAGTAGAATAGAATTTTATTTAGAGCAATTTATTTATGTATTAATTTATACATTAGGTTTCAATACTTTTCAAAATGAAGCTGATGCACAGCAAGATGACCACTAGAATTCTAATAAGCAGCAAAATCGAACATCTGGTCGATATACTTCATATCGCTACATACTTATGAGTGATCTATTATCTATTTCAATTTATTGTTGTATATTTATTTTATTGTATTAATGTTCTGTTGTATTACTGATAATTGTATTTGGTTTTATTACATACTTTAACACTATTTTAGCCACTTCTATCAATATGTATTAAAAAATAAACTGACATTTTACTATTACCTATGTTTCAAACATACTAAGGAACGTAAACAAGATTATTGCATCTGTAGCAGGGTGAAGCAAAAGCATACGGAGCAGCTTCATTTTGGAAAGTGTTGTATGTTTCAATTAAGACCAAATAAACACCAACTCACAATTAGCTGAATCATGAAGATTTTTACACCCAGGACCAGATTCAAGTCTACGCCTTTTCTTGATATTACCACTTGCATTTGCATGATGAGATTGAGTATTGAGGCACCTCTTGTTGGACTGATTTAACTCAGGATCACTGTGAACCACTTCCATATTCGTTAAACTGAATAAAACTTTTTTTCTAATTAAAGATTTGAGGGGGTTTTTTGGGCTAGTCTCATCAACGGTGTAAAAACCCTACCTTGTAACTGTATGACTGAACCATCGATGCTGTTAAATGTGCTTTTGTTAACAATAAACTTCACTCATTTTATAAAAATCAAGTCATTTTACAATTGAAAGTTCTATAATCAGCCATTCTTTGTATAAATATCGAGTAAAACTCGATAAATCGTTTTTGAAAATCCGCACTAGAATTTTAAGGGAGTGGGATCACTTGTTATTTTATTCCACTTTAGTTTATATCAACAGATCAAGTGGAGCGGTATGTATGTGATAAAGTTATAGAGTGAACGAAAATTGTGACTTGCATTAGTTACACAAAATTCATGGTTGATAAAACAATCCCAGTTCGAAAAGCATTAAGTAAATAAGCAAATGATCTATAGTTAGTCAGGCAAAGACTGACTACTGCCATTCATAACTGTAACTCACACTCACCTTCCATAAGAAAACCAAAATAAAATTAAGTAAAAAATTAAAGGTCTAGTTGTAAATATAGATTTGTGACAAAATCATAAGTCAATGAAGCTTATTAATTTTAAACTTTAATACATTAGTAAATAAAAAAATTCAGAACAATCACAACGTAAACAAACAAACAGCTGATGGCAAAAACTTTTCTTCTCACCACGGTGTGTAACTTTATCCATCAGGTACTCATCTGATGTTTTTACATGATATTTTATCTGGTGAGTGGTGGGGGAAACAAATCAGGTAAAACATCAGATGAATAAAGTTACACTTATCGCGCCCTATTTCAAGATTTTTCAGGTTATGCTGTATTGTTTTTGTTGTTACTTGTCGTGGTTTGTTTTTAGTACATTTTTTAAGTTTTAATTTGTCTGATGTGATTACAAATAGACATATAAAACATATGAAATCAAGAAGATTTATATTATCGGAAGAAAACAAGTGTGGTTTGTTCAATTTTTTCTGAAATAAATACGGTAGTCAAATCTAATGTTTTTGTGTACATTTTGCACTCGTTTATTTCTGGTGTTTTTGTACTATTATTGACTTCTTTTAAGATAATATCTTATATTATTTGTATTCAACGACAAAGGTAATTTCTTTATACTGAAAGAAGTATGTATATCAGCATTTGTGATATGGAAAATTAGTAACTTCGTAGATAAGCTGCTCAAGTCACTTCTGTGCTTTGTTGCCGTGCATAATTTAAGTGAAATGTCAATATCTTCTATTCATTTTTATAATCTAGAAGACGTTCATCCTAGATTTTGGTTAACTGATAAAGGATGCATAGAGACATTGGCACAAGTTGAATGAACTTCATGCATAAATAAGTACTGTTGTAAGATGTCAATTTAGTACGTTCACACACACTTTAGATCTGCATATCGTATAGAGTATGATCTCTCAATACGATAATTCAAGCTGTATGAACCATGCGGAGGGGATCCGATCGCATACGCTAGAACTAGGGAGATGGAATCTAAATGTCATTTACTCAATTTATGTTAAAAACCAAATAATTCGTCAATCCAATTTGACCAATTTCGTCAACTGTGCAAGAGACACCTAGGAAATTAACAAGCAAAATGCAATGCTACATCTGGGATTTGTTCCATCATTTGACATTTGTCTTCATTGATGGCTCCACCTAATGTCATGTCCCACTCTGTTTCGTTACGTCTAACAATTCAGGGCACCGACAGAGCCTGAACTCACTGTGACCTTTAATTAAAATCCCAAAGAATATAATGTGAAGTATTTACCAGAGACGATTGGTCCTCTCTTACCACCATCATGTTTGACAAGTAAAACATGTATTATTTGATACTACCGAGTTTTGAAAAACATGAATACTCGCAAAATATAAATGTGAGAGAGACACCTAGGAAATGTAACAAGCAAAATATAATGATACAAATTATCTGTGTTTAAAAGATGATATTCTAATTTCATACATCATGACTCATATCAACTTCACAAGTGCGAAGCGATGCCCACCTCAAGAAAGTCAAGTTTCATTACGGTGAAGCCTTCAAGAGCATCAGTCGCAGCCCTCATGCAACTGTAGCCAAAATATTTTATTCTTAAATAGGATTTATACTTGTATTAAACTTTTCTTTTATTGTTAAAATTTTATATTATAATAAACTTTAGTTAAATTGATTCTTTTATTTTATTTTAGTTTCTGTATGAACAACACCAATTTAGGCGGTTTGTCATACAGGCGTCAGGGTATGACTGAAGTAGACTTCAGTTGATTCAAATAAACTCAAGTATACTTTAATATATAATGTATATTCCCATCGGTACAATACGAATTAAGTTAACTTGAAGAAATATTGGCTGGCCCAAGTTAATTTTGACTTTTTGATTT
Organism: Microvelia longipes; assembly: GCA_018340805.1. Lineage (NCBI taxonomy): Eukaryota > Metazoa > Arthropoda > Insecta > Hemiptera > Veliidae > Microvelia > Microvelia longipes. Next base: position 33,085,357 of record JACMZG010001913.1, read on the forward strand.
AAAATGACTTATGTCAGCTTGACAACACATGTCAATTAAATCTACTTAAGTCAGCTTGAATTGACCCAAGTCAGCTTATATTGATTAGAGTCGAATCAAATTGAATTGATCCGACTCGATTTCAATCAGATCAAGCGATTTGAATCAACTATCGACTTAAGTCAATTATCTGTTGAGTCGACTCATAAAATCGGTTTAAAAAAAGTCCCCCCCACTCAGGCTTTGCCTTGTGGGTTACTTGTATACTTTTGTGTAAACTTTTTTTGTATTCCTTTTTCTTTTTTGTATGTATACTTGTAAATAAAGGAATTGTTAAAAAAAACTCATGACTACTCATTTTTTTCTACAATTTAAACAGACTCATGATTGATATCTGCCCTACTTTTGGCTTATCATGTATACATAAAAATTGGAGGAATCATCTAAATTTTCTTCTGAGACTTTTTTTATGTTCAGGTAAGTTTTATTAGTATAGTATTGCACATTTCTAAGAATATAAAATTATCAAATTGAAATTTTAGATGCTACTAGAATTCATAATGTTCTACCACAAAAAGATTTAGACTGAAAAAAGGATCAGTCATACCTACTGTAATCAAATGCAGATGGCTTCTGTGGATACAGTAATTTCATTTTGTAGTTTGTGATATTATAACCCTCTCAATAATTAAAGTCTTTATAAATAAAATCTGGCAAAGAGGAAGCTGCCATGAACTATGAATGTGAATTACATTAGAAAGTCATACCTCAAGTTTCATTAAATTTGCTATACCCGCAAATAGAAACACGGTATTCTATTACCCTAAAATAGTAATAATAATGCCTGTTTAGATTTATAAAGTCTATGCCTCATATAAAATCGATTTAAAAAGTCAATTTGGCACATCACTATTTTATTTCTCATTGAAAGATCTGTTTATCTACAATTTAAATCTTTACTCCAGCTTTTGCCTTGTGGGTTTCTTTGTATACTTTGTGTTACCTTGTTTTGTATTCTTTTTGTATGTATACTTGTAAATAAAGGAATTGTTAAAAAAACAGACTCATGATTACCCAATTTTTTCTACAATTTAAACAGCCTCATGATTGATATCTACCCTATTTATCATGTATACAAAAAAATTGGAGGAATCGTCAGGTAAGTATTGCATTTGTTGTATTAGTATAGTATTGCACATGTCTAACATTATAAAATTATCAAATTGAATTTTACATGCTACTAGAATTCACAATGTTTTATCACGAAAACATTTAGACTGAAAAAAGGATCAGTCATACCTATTGTAATCAAATGCAGATGGCTTCTGTGGATACAGTAATTGTCATTTTGTAGTTTGTGATATTATAACCCTCTCAATAATTGAAGTCTTTATAAAAAACCTGGCGAAGAGGATGCTGCCATGAACTAAAAATGTAAATTACATTAGAAGTCATATCTCAAGTTTCATTAAATATACTATACCTGCAAGTAGAAACACGGTATTCATTCATCCTGAGAACTCTGGAAACCACAGATGTGATACCTCTCTCAATTCAAAAAATGAGAAACACTATTAATGAACACAAATATTTATCACAAATTTGTATGCTGTCTGCCCTGACACTAATGGACAGCTCAGTTAGGTATGTGTCTGACTGCACAAAGCTCAAACCAAGGTAAATCAGATCTTATAGATTAAGGGTTGTTCAGGCATCTGTATGACAAACCCCTTCTAAACTGGTGATGGTCATACAGAAGTTAAAATAAAAGAATCAAATTTTACTAAATGTTATTTTAATAAAAAAATTAACAATAAAAGAAAAGTTTAATACAAGTTTAAATCCTATTAAGAATAAATATTTTGACTACAGTCGCATGATGGTTGTGACTGACGCTCTTGAAGGCTTCACTGAAATGAAACTTGACTTTCTTGAGGTGGGCATCACTTCGCACTTGTGAAGTTGATATGAGTCATGAAGTATAAAATTAGAATATCATCTTTTAAACACAGATAATTTGTAGCATTGCATTTTGCTCGTTACATTTCTTAGGTGTCTCTCTCACATTTATATTGTGCGAGTATTCATGTTTTTCAAAACTCGGTAGTATCAAATGATACATGTTTTACTTGTCAAGCATGATGGTGGTAAGAGAGGACCAATCGTCTCTGGTAAATACTTCACATTATATTCTTTGAGATTTTAATTAAAGGTCACAGTGAGTTCAGGCTCTGTCGGTGACCTGAAGAGTTAGACGTAACGAAACAGAGTGGGGCATGACAATATGTGGAGCCAAACAAATGAAAACAAATGTCGAATGATGGAACAAATCTTAGATGTAGTATTGCATTTTCCTTGTTACATTTCCTAGGTGTCTCTCGCACAGTTATATGTATATTGATGAATTATTGGGTTTTTAACATAAATTGAGTAAATGACATTGACATCTTACAACAGTACTTATTTATGCATGAAGTTCATTCACAAGTCACAGAAGTGACTTGAGCAACTTATCTACGAAGTTACTAATTTTCCATACCACAAATGCTGATATACATACTTCTTTCAGTATAATAATAATAATAATATATTTATTTGAACAGATACACATATTTACATGTTTTGCTCTTGTCAAAAGTTAGCAATTACAAAGAGAAAAAAAACATTTTTTAACAAGATAAAAATTAAAAATTAAATAACAATATTTTTACTTAAAAATTCATTAACTGAGTAAAATATATTCTCACTTAAGTAAAGCTTTAAATTATTTTTAAACTTCTTACTAGGGAGTGCTATCGTTTCTTCTTTAAGCTTATTTAATATTTTAATTCCAATATATTGTCGAGAAGTGCTGGAGAGTTTGAGGCGATGACATGGTAAGTTAATTTTATAAATACTTCTGGTAGAATAGCTATGATTTTTCTTGGCTAGCTCATTATACTCACTGTGAACTTCAACTGCCGCTGCTAATATGAAATATAGCAGGTAAAGTAAGTACTTTAAGTCTCTTAAATAAAGGAATGCAGCTTTCATCCCACTTGGCCTTACAAATTGCTCTAATGGCTTTTTTCTGCACCAGCAGAACTTGATGAGCATGCGAAGAGTTTCCCCAGGCCGTAACGCAGTAAGTAAGTAGAGAGTGAAAGTGTGCGTAGTAAACTTTAAGTACTGTACTCGTATCAATGTAAACTCAATTTTCTCAATAGATAAACTACTGAAGACAACCTCTTAACTAGAGCTTCACACTGAGGTTTCCATGACAGAGACTGGTCATTAGGACTCCTAAAATGTTAAGAGGTACGGCAGTGTGAGATGTTCTCTTTAAGGTAAGTAGCAGTTTTTGGTTTTTGTTTTCATTTAACTGTAGCATGTTACAATTGAACCAATCCTTAACTCTTAAAACAGCTTTCCTCATGATTTCCCTTAAGGCATTTGTATCTCGACCAGAAATAAATAAATTGGTGTCGTCTGCATATTTGCAGCATTTAGCTTCAATTCAGGGATATCATTTATATACAAAATGAATAAAAGGGCCCAAGGACAGAACCCTGAGGAACCCATGCTTAACCTCTCTGAAATCAGAATCTTGGCCTTTGAACCTAGTGCACTGCTTTCTTCCTTCCAGGTAAGTAATAAACAGATCAAGTACAACTCCTCTTACTCCATAGTACTGTAGTTTCTTTATAAGAATATTATGAAGAACACAGTCGAAAGCTTTACTGAGATCACAGGCTTCTACTAGCACATCTTCATGATTTTCAAACGCTTTAATAATATGGTCTATAAGATAATTTATAGCACTTTGTGTTGACAAGCCTTTCCTGAAACCAAACTGGTTATTATTTAGAAGACCATGTTCGTTTAAATAACTAGCAACTCTATTTTTAATAATAGTTTCAAAAATTTTTCCCAAGGTAGGGGTCAGAGAAATTGGTCGGTAGTTATTTTGATCTTCAGGATCCCCTTTTTTATAGATGGGTATGACCCTAGTTAATTTTAGGCAATTCGGGAAATAACCAATTGTAAAACAGCTATTTATTAGTTCACTGAGAGGAGTGCATATTTGACTAGCGATGTTTTTAATGAAAGCATTGCTCATACCGTAGAAATCATTGGCTTGAGATGACCTTACAGACTTGATAACATCGTTCACTTCTTTGGGAGTAGTTGGTGAAAGAAAAAGAGATTTACTGTTAGATTGACAATTGTGATTTAAGTGTAGAATAGGATCTTGACTAGCATCAGGTAAGTTCTTATGAATTATTTCAGCAACATCAGCAAAATGGTTATTAAAACAATTGGCATTTAAATTGGTGTTTTCACCATTACCGCTTGTTTTGTCTAGGAAAGCTCCACTTTCATTTTTTATATATTTCCAAAGTTTCTTGCAATCATGCTTATTTTCTTCAACAAAGGTTAGTGTTCTCAATTGTTTTAATCATTTAGCTTTTTCTTATATTCTTTTTTTAAACTTTTGATCTTTTGTTTCAGGTTAGGACTGTTGGTACTCTTCATTACATCTGTCAAGGTAAGTATTCTATCTTTAATTTCTTTTAATTCAGGTGAATAAATTTTATTTTTATTATAACTATTTTTATTAATTTTGCATTTTGTTTCAGGGATAGAAGTATTTATGGTTTCTATGAATTTCTGCCACCATGTCTCACAAGAAGATTCACTGTTAAACAAATTACCTTTGTCGTTGAAAACAAATAATATAAGATATTATCTTAAAAATAAGTCAATAATAGTACAAAAACACCAAACAAACGAGTGCAAA
>JACMZG010001913.1:33095889-33112188 GCA_018340805.1 Microvelia longipes
AAGGGCAGTTTCGACACGGAGACGGAGATACCCAAACCCTAAAATTAGAGGGCAGTGAACTCAATGAATTCATTTTAAAAACTATTCAGCATCAGTTATTGATTAATGATCTTAAAGGAATTCCTCTGATTATATCCAATACAGCATCTAATGGGAACACTAATTGAATCCAGCTGCTGTATACTCAGGTCAGTGCTCTGCAGTCCAGTTACTGTTTAGTCACGCTCCGTCAGATTCCACTTATTTACCTCAGATACTTTTTACATCTAAACCTGCTTAATTTCTCCGTGAAAGAATTCATTTTTCATCTATTTAGCACAATTTTCCGAATAATTGTCACTTAAAGGGAGTAATGGCCAAAGAGACATTTACAGCAATTACGGGTTGAAACGAAATATTAATTTTGCCAGTCGAGAAGTTTTAAAACCTTCAATATTTATTCTTTTAGCGAATTTCCGGAAAAAAATGAGCTTAGAGAGGTTTTATAGAAGAGGGAACTTACCCATTGAAGAATATATATATATATATATATATATATATATATATATATATATATTTATATATATATATTACTATATATATATATTAATATATATATATATATATATATATATATTATTATTTATATTATATATATATATATATATATTATATATAATATATATATATATTTATATATATATATATTATATATATAATATATATTTTATTATACATAATATATATATATATATAATTATATATATATATTATATACATATATTATATATATATATATATATATATATTATATATATATATATATATATGTGTGATGGTGGTGGTGTGTGTGTGTGTTTATGCTTATGTTGTACGGGAGTTTTATTCATAGACTTTTCTATGGCACACGATTAACTATCAAACACTTTTTCGGATCGTAGTGAAACATGCTACAAAAATCAACCTCCTTTATTATGTCCAGGACATATTGTTTATAAAATGTGTAACGTTGTTAACCAACAATAATGACTCCAAATTGCAAAAGTCACAAACCTTAAAAAAATGGACGCGCTAAAAATTAATGAACGTATGTTACAATGTGTGGTAACACATGTATGTAAGGTAATTTATTATCAAAATTAGTTCGCTTTTATTTTATGTTTGACGTATAAAACGCCATGTCAACGAATGGTTTTTGACCATTACATTTGGAAATTGCTTACTTCGTGGCATTATGCTTTATAATCTAGTGATATGGCAAACTGATGTAACAACACACGGACCATGAATCAATGAAATGACGCATTAAGGAATTTTTCTGACCCCATGTACGTTGTATGAGATAGAGAAATAGGAGCAAACTTACCTTTCCATTGTTATAATAAAAAAACGCATGCGCAAAACGCAGGTTATTGTAGCAAGGGTTGTCGAGTTTGCTCTCAACTTTCTTCTGTGTTCTCGTGTTGTTACATTTTGTGGGCTTGTTAAGTCATTTGTGCTTATTTAATTTTAAATTTTGGATATACTTTGTACTTAGTGAGTGGATAATTTAAGGCGTGTTTATAACCTTCTTAAGCAAATAAACAATGGAAACCATTGAGAGGTAAGTTTGCCTCTAAAATTTAGGACCTGCGCTGTTATAAGGATTGTAAGCATGCGTATTTTAAACCAAGCATGTGCAGTTTGTTTTTGACGTATGTTTCGTGTTGAATTCTCTCTATTTTTTCGGTCTTCGATGGGGTGACTTTGTTGTATGAAAAAATCTATTTAGTGCGTCATCCCTTTATTCAGATCCTTGAACAACACAGGACCGAGGGCCGTGAAGCAGCCCTAGCGCTGACACTACGAAAGAGCTAACAGTTCGAAGGCTTCTTGTTTATTACCTTTCTCCTAGCACCTGGACTTTTTAAAATTACGATAATTTATCTTTTCAAAAAAATCGGTAAGGGAGTGCCTCGGAAATTTTTCTCACCACATTGGATTCGCTACGCACATCCTCTCTACTTCAGACTCGCTTCACTCATCCTCAAGAATTTATAGAAGTCGTCAAGTTTATACTTAGAACACATCTAGGACTCGCTATGTTAATCCTTAGATATAGCAAATACATTAGTTCCATTCAAATCACAATGAATGAAACCACTGGCACTGACCATCCAGGCACTGACCTTGCTCGATACAGTTTTAACTTTTATGGCGAGGAAAAGTTCCGAGGTACCCCGTACCCGATTTTTTATCTTTATATCTTAGTAGGAGTGACAAACAAAGAAATAGATAAAATAAACATTAAAATAAATGTAGGATGACACAAAATAATTATGTATCCTTTCAATCGAGAATCTTCAGGCGACTTTTATGGGAGGAACTTAGTATTACGTGCTAGCTATTATAGTCTTATGTTTATTTAATTTTCTCCAACACCCACGTTTTGGGTCTTAACGCGTGCGTAAATGTCCACTATAGGTTTCAAATATTAAATTATTTGACGTGTTTGTACATCACCTTTTTGTGTGTGTTTTAAAATTTAAAGGACCTCTGCAAAATATAAAAATTGGATACAGAGTTTTAGAAACGATTCCACGCCGTATCAGATTCACTATGATTATTCTTACCGTCTTGGACTCGATTCGCTCGTCCTCAGAAAATTAAAAATCAGTTAATTTACAATATCCATGGTCTAGATTACGATGGGACGAACGGAGTATGAAAAGAAAACCGTGATAGTAAACGAATCTGTTAATGGCTGAATGGATTGAGATGCATAAAGAAGAGAATTTGGCGAGGCATATAGTTATTTTTTACGAAAATCAAGCTCTTAGGCACCTATTTTGCTCATAGTTATTTATATTTAGCGCAAAAATCATTCATGAGCATATCAAGCTCATAGGCACCTATTGTTAATTTACATAAAAATCAAGCTCATAGCCACCTATTGTTAATTTACATAAAAATCAAGCTCATAGACACCTATTGTTAATTTACATAAAAATCAAGCTCATAGGCACCTATTGTTAATTTACATAAAAATCAAGCTCATAGGCACCTATTTGTTAATTTACATAAAAATCAAGCTCATAGGCACCTATTGTTTAATTTACATAAAAATCAAGCTCATAGGCACCTATTGTTAATTTACATAAAAATCAAGCTCATAGGCACCTATTGTTAATTTACATAAAAATCAAGCTCATAGTCACCTATTGTTTATTTTAAGTACGTCATTAACCTACTTTCATTAAACTTTTATTACCTCTTCAGCTGGCTGTATTATAATAGATTTAACATCACATGCCTACATATTTCTAGTCCATACATTATGCGAGTATTGCATGAACAAGAAAAAAAACCTTTTAAAATTAACAATTTCGCAAGATTCGAAGTTTATTTCACACACAGCGCTCTCTATCATATATTCCCACAACTAAACCGTTTCTCATCTCTATTTTATATTGAAGATAAAATTAAAAATCATCATAATTGATTATACTCGTCGTATATTTTGAGAAAAAAAATAAAAATAATCGTTGATTATTTATCTGCTATAAGTTTTTATTTTATTTTACACACAGGTGAGTTGGCCTGCAGTAGATTTACACATCTGCACGTAAAATTTGTCGGTTACATGGAATGTGTTTCCCACATTAAATTCAAAACACGTCTGAAGACTCCAGGAATTATGATATAATCTTTAAGATTAGAATAACTTGTTTGGTTTTTCTTTTTAATTATGAAATTACTTTAGTTATAATCTTCTACTATTTCAGCTTAACTTAAAGTTATATTAATATAATAGTAACTCTAAGTAATTATACTTAGAGTTACTATTTAATTAATTATAGTTGGCGAATTTTTTTTAAAACAAATACTATTCTTATAGTTTTAGAGCATAGCCTGGGCTGCGAACCCTGGACCTCCGGTGCTGAAATCGAGTGACTATACGTTTATGGCCACGGAGGCAGATGTTATTTAGCAACTTATTGTGGTAATTTTAGCTGACTTGCAATAATCTAACATTTATTTAATCTCCCCCACTCCCAAAAAATGATCATTAATAAAAAGAATGACGCGCTAAGTCGATTTTCCATGTAATACAGTAACCATATTGGATTAAAAAAAGTAGACAATATAGACCAAGAGCCCAGGGTGTTTTTGTCAATAAAAAGTGTAATGGCTGGAACCGATCTCAATTTTTCGTAAATACCTTCCTAACAAGGATCTGCAATTCTGCCGACTCATATCGGATGGGTGTCCCAGGCAGAACGCACTTTTAGGGTCAAAGGTTCTGTCTGGGACACCCATCCGATACGAGTCTGCAGAATTGCAGATCCTTTGTCAGGAAGATATTTACGAAAAATTGAGACCGGTCCCAGCCATTACACTTTTTATTAGCAAAACACCTCTTGGCTCTTGGTCTAATAATTCCATCATAAAACACATGTGAAAAACAAACTGCACATGCTTCCAAATATTACATTAACTGCGCACAGCGCACGTCTTAAATTTAAAGACAAGGTTACCTTCCGTCATATGGTTTCCTATTTTAGGTCAATAAGAAGGTATAACATAAGTTTTAAATGTATAAATTTTATGTAATGTAATTACATAAAATTTCTAAACGTATAAAAATTCAGAAATGTATAATAGAAAGGTTAATAGGAAGTATATTAAAAAAAAAAATTATTTTTTTAACTGTTTTTTAATTTTGCTTGTAAGTCTTAATTTCTAAAACTTTATAATCATCCTCTATGACCAGAATAGCAGAAACATCCTCATTAAGCCTCAATTGATAAAACTTTATAGTTATCTTCTTTGACCAGAATAGCAAAGTAATCTTATAGTAAGCCTTAACTTCTAAAACTTTATAGTCATCTCTTTGACCAGAATAGCAGAAATATCCTCATTAAGCCTCAATTGATAAAACTTTATAGTCATCCTCTTTGACCAGAATAGCAGAGTCATCCTTAGTAAGCCTAATTTCTAAAACTTTATAGTCATCCTCTTTGACGAGAATAGCAAAGTCATCCTTAGTAAGCCTTAATTTTCTAAAACTTTATAGTCATCCTCTTGACCAGAATAGCAGAGTCATCCTTAGTAAGCCTAATTTCTAAAACTTTATAGTCATCCTCTTTGACCAGAATAGCAGAGTCATCCTTAGTAAGCCTTGATTTCTAAAACTTTATAATTATCCTCAATAAACAAAATATCAGAGTCATCTTCAGTAAGCCTCAATTACTTAAACTTTTATAATTATCCTCAATAAACAGAATATCAGAGTCATCCTCAGTAAGCCTCAATTACTTAAACTTTATAATTATCCTCAATAAACAGAATATCAGAGTCAACCTTAGTAAGCCTCAATTACTAAAACTTTATAACTAAATTGTTATTGCAATAAAATTGCCATAATCATCCTCTATAACTACAATTACAGAGTAGAAGATCCAATTAATCTTCAGCTTACTTAAACCTTACGTCATAGAAAACGTAATCAAAAATCTCATTAATAAACACTAAACCTAAACAAGAAAATTAACTTCCTATCAAGTTATCTTTAAACAAAGAAAACAATTGAAATTTCAGTTTAAAACCATAATGTCCACAATTAACAACAAAATTGAGGTAAATTACAAAAAGGTATTACAGATCAGGAGAAGTAATGTAGGAAGATCTCATCAGACAGATCTCAATACGATATGGATCTGGTGTGAATTCGTAGATGTTTTTTATTAAAAGGATTTGAAATTCTAACTACTTTTACTTTTACGTTGAATGTTTTTTCAAGTAATTTACTTTCTTATTGTACTTTTAAGCGAATTTCCTTTTTAATAAAATTACTAATGAGAGTAGAAGTCATAAAGTACAAGTCATGGCAAAATTCGTTCCAGGGATCTTTAATACTTAAATACTTTTTTTGCTTTAATACAAAGCAAGAGACCTTCGCGCTTTGCAGCCACATGGTTTTTGTCCTATATCAGTTCGTCATATAACTAGTTTTTACAAGTCGCATACTGCCACTTGTAGTCTGCCTCCGTGGCCGTGATCGTAAAGGCGTTCGATTTCGGCACCGGAGGTCCGGGGTTCGCAGCCCGGGCTATGCTCTAAGATTTTATGAATAGTATTTGTATTAAAATGATTTCGCCAACTTTAATTAATTCTTAGAGTGTAGTAGATGCAACCCACCTGAGGTGGTTCCCGCAGGTGAATAACCTGATGGGCCAAAAGGCCCTAAAACGGGGATTTTATTTTTATTTTTTACTCTGCCACTTGCAAAAACCATTATCATAAATAATGAAAGAAAAGAAGTCTCTCCACAAAACAAAACTTTATTGGCAAAGCGATTTCAACCTAACTAGAGGCCATCATCAGTGCAAAACCATTATCATAGAATTGAGTTACTAGTAATGCGATTGCTGCAGCGAGCTTTTTATTTAAAAAAAAACAATTCGCCCGGCTTGCGAACCTTTGCACCAAACGTTTTGGTCATTACGTATTTTTTTTAGATTTCTCCCGCTATCTAATTGGTTTAAATCTATTTAAATTACCGTATGCGTAAAATTTAAACTAGTATTCTGAGTAAACTAAAGATAATTACATAATAATGTAGGTATATAGGCTTCCGCGGTTACTGTCATAAAGATTTATGACATCCGGTGGTAGATGAAGAATCCGACGTGTCGCTTTCATCTCCAGGGATGTAGGACATCATAGATAAACACAATCCTCTATAAAAATTCAATTTAGTTATGCAGGGTATTATGTTTACATCCATGATGTCCTACATCCCTGAAAATGCCTCCCACAGTTAAAGCGAAACGTTGATATGGTCACAAACGAAAGACCTTAATCTCATAATAGATCTTAATAGATCATATCATCATAAGCATTGTGCGGATCATGACACCATGAGCATTGTATGGATCATGGCATCATGAGCATTGTGTAGATCATGACATCATGAGCATTGTTTGGATCATGGCAACATGAGCATTGTGTGAATCATGGCATCATGAGCATTTTGTGGATAATAGCATTATGAGCATTTTGTGGATAATAGCATTATGAGCATTGTGTGGATCATGGCATCATGAGCATTGAGCATCATGTATCATGGTATTAGGGTAAAAATCCATGATGCCTTTCATCCCTGAAGATGCCTCCCACAGTGGAAGCAAAAACGTTGGTTTCTTCATTGACGCGTTTACCTCCGGAAGACCTAAATCTTCATAAATATACATAGTAAAATATAGAAAATTATGGCACTGAAGTTGTGAAGTCTGCAAGCTAGACAAATGTCCTTTGCTAATAGTTTATAATCAAAAATTATTCAAGTGGGTTGAACTTTGGTTAGAGTTGATAACTTTACGAAAAAAATATAGTTTCGTTTCAATGCAGCAAGTATATCCATGGTTTTTTGTTAGATCATAAAAGATAAGCTGCATCTAGCGAGATCAGTACCTGGATGGGTGACAGCAAGGAATACAACGAATGTATTTACTATCTGAGGACGAGCGAAGCGAGTCTGACGACAATAAATAGATGCGGAGAGGACAAGTTCGAAGTGCCCCTCGGTATTAATTAATGTTATTTAGTTATAACGAAGAAAATTACTCAGTTTACATTAAGTTTTCAACCAATTTAAAGGTATAAAAACTTTCTCGCGTTATATAAAGGGAAGAAAGTAAAATTATTTTAAAACTTTCAGTTCACTGTATAGTGTTAGCTATGGGAGCCATGTCTAAATACAGGAAATAACTAATTGTAAATATTATAGATGCAATTAAACCCGGGGCCTAACACTCAAGCTGTTTACACACTAACACAGAGCTATATGTGTTTTACTTTACAACGATATCATCAACATACAAAATACATTAATATTAAACGAAGAAACATTTTATTTGATAAAAGTTTTTTTATATTTTTATCGAACTTAAAAACCTAATGTAATTGTAAAAAATTGACCAAACCAGGGGTGTTTTGTTAAAAAAAAGTGTAATCGGCTAAACAAGGATTCTTCGCGATTCTCCTACGGAACTCACTGAACTATTTTAAACAAAATGGATATAATTAATTTATATTAACAATTTAATAAACAATGTCTTGCTATAACTTAATGCTAACTATTGCTAGATAAGAAACTTTGAAACTTGGCACATGTGTTGGCCCTATACACGACTAAATGTGTGCCAAGTCTCAAATAATCAAAACATTTTTCGCTTTTTTTGAATCTTCGAAGTTTTGGCTAGCTCATTAAAGCTGGTTTTGACAGAATTTGGCTTAAAAATTATTAGTTATTAAATAGAAAAGTTACAACAATACATAGTTCACAGGGGTTTGGTGGGATTAACCTCCCGACAGTTGTCGTGTAAACGGGATGAACACGGAAGTTCATCCATGACACTCATTTTTCATCAGAGTAGAGTCTAAACTATAGCTTAAAAATATCGAGTGAAAAGTTGAGATTGAACCCCTAAGGGGTTGAACACGGTGATGAACCCCCTACCAAACTCCGTGTAAACAGTGTAATTTTTGCATCACAGGAATCCCCAGGATGTTGCGTTAAAGTATCGAATCTGACTTTCATTTCTTTAAAAAAAAAGTGTCTACATGAAGAGACTAGGCTCGTATTCAAAGACATCTTCCTAACATTTTCCTTGTTCCTTAAGGGTAATAATAACTAGGGTAATATTAGGAAGGCTTAGGAGCTTGAAATACAAAACACTTAAGTTGTTAAAATTACAATTAGGTTTGTTGTTAAAATGTAAAAACTCAAATGTAAGAACTTCCTCCGTGGGACGACACAATGCAAGTAAAATGCAATTATATTTTCTGAACTGGCCTTGTAATGTAACACAGAAAAGATTGATAAGACGAGTAAAATTAATTTAACGGTTGAGTTAAGATATGAGTGCAAACGCGGCTTGTCTGTCGTATTTATATTTGAGATGAAAAATCTTCATAAATCTAAGCTTTATACGTCCGTTTGGGCAAATATAACTTTTCACGGATTCTCAAAGAAAAATTGAGATTATGAGTTTGGGTCATGTTTGTAAAGAATTTTCAAATGTCATGTTGTGAAATGTTCAAATATTCCCCTTCTTATTTACAATGAATTTTATATGATGTTCATTAAAAGTACAACAGAACGTTCCTAACAAATTAAATTAATTATTTATCCAAATTATAATCCATCTGCTCTTTATCAAACAAATTGCTGGTCAAAAAATGAATAAAAACTTTTTCTAACAACTTCGACGAGGAAAAGTAAAAACCCTGAACTTCACATAAACTTTTATTAAAATCACACTACGGTCCGTGGAAGTTATGTCAACAAATGTTTAATCAAAAATGATATCATCCTTGTATTTGTTTGCTATTGTCAACATATGTACTCTTTACACGTTTATATAAGAAGAACATGTGTGAGGTGTTGTCAGGAGGCAGGGGGCGTCACCCCCCAGGAAAAAATTTCACACCCTTTGACAAAGAATTTTTCAGCGAAAATCGCTTAAAGGTGTGCGAAATATCACTCCTCTATCGATGCAGTTTTCAGCGAAAGTCCCTAAAAGAAGTGCGAAACATCGCCCCATCTCAAAGCTGTTTCCAGCGAAAGTCCCTTAAAGGTGTGCGAAACATCGCCCTCTCTAACGAAGCGGTTTTCAGCAAAAATCGCTTAAAGGTGTGCGAAACATCACCCCTCTATCAAAACTTTTTCAGCAAAAGTCCCTTAAAAGTGTTCGAAACATCACTCCTCTATCGATGCAGTTTTCAGCGAAAGTCCCTAAAAAGAAGTGCGAAACATCGCCCCATCTCAAAGCAGTTTTAAGCGAAAGTCCCTTTAAGGTGTGCGAAACATCGCCCTCTCTAACGAAGTAGTTTTCAGCGAAAGTCCATTAAAGGAGTGCGAAATCACCCCTCTATCGAAGTGGTTTTCAGCCAAAGTCTCTAAAAGGTGTGCGAAATATCGCCCTCTCTATCGAAGCGGTTTTTAGCCAAAGTCCCTAAAAGGTGTGCGAAATTTCGCCCCCTCTATCGAAGCGGTTTTCAGCCAAAGTCCCTAAAAGGTGTGCGAAATATCGCCCTCTCTATCGAAGCGGTTTTCAGCCAAAGTTCCTAAAGGTGTACGAAATATCGCCCTCTCTATCGAAGCGGTTTTCAGCCAAAGTCCCTAAAAGGTGTGCGAAATATCGCCCCCTCTATCGAAGCGGTTTTCAGCCAAAATCCCTAAAAGGTGTGCGAAATATCGCCCTCTCTATCGAAGCGGTTTCAGCCAAAGTCCCTTAAAGGTGTGCGAAACATTGCCCCTCTATCCATGCAGTTTTCAGCAAAAAGTCTCTTAAAGGTGTGCGGAACATCGTCCCTCTATCGATGCAGTTATCAGCGAAAGTCCCTTAAAGGTTAGGAAAAACATCGCCCCCTCTGACGAAGTCGCTTAATTTCCATATACCAAATTTCCTAAAAACCGATGGTATAAAAAAGAAGAAGTGAAAAATAGAAAACAAATAAATGTATCGAGTTCAATAAACCTTTCTGGAAAATAATGTGAAAAGCACACTTCCAAATACCAATAAGGAAGTATAAACCTAAACTATTAAAAGAACTAAAATAAAATGTTAAATAATTTAAATTAACAAAAAACAGGTACTGTTATTATTTTTATTGTAGCCACCGAAAACAATTACAGCTGATATAGAGGAAATCGTGCTTTATGTGTAAACAATTTAAAAAAATCCGGTGCGGTGTACCTCGGAACTTTTCCTCATCAAATCGGATTCGTAACGCTCATCCTTCATACTTCGGACTCGCTTCGCTCGTCCTCAGGGTATACAATTTACTAAGTTTATATACTGCAACGCGTCTTTAGATTTGCTACGCGCATCCTCAGATAGTAAATGCATTCGTTTTTATTTCCAGCGGTTACCCATCCAGACACTGACTAAGTCATATGATAAAATTGAACTAATGCTAATAATGATATGAAAATCACCTAAGTTAATCTTATATATAGCTACATATGTGCCAAATCTTAAAAGTTTCTGCGTTTGTGATTCTATTGAAATTTTGCTCAGTTATTATTCCGAAAAAAAATATTTTCTGTATAGCACAACTACTCCGATAGACAGATTTTTGTACAAAGTTTCAGCTCTCTAGCATAAATCCAAGGAACCTACGATAATAATAGACAGGCACAAACACACACACATTTGTAAAAAAACTTAGGAGGTCTTAAAAACACCTAAAACGGATAATTCTGGTGATATCCCGGTTTCAGATTTTTTTTACAAACACAATACTTTCCCTATATACCTACGGAAGTAGGTATTGAAAAGTAAAAACATTTAATTACACGAGCAAAGAGAACAGTTGAACATAGAAGTCAAATCAAGACCCAGAAAGTTACACTACAATAATTACAGTTACTTGACAAGCGGAATCAATGAAGCGCGTCTGTCAAGTCTAAATAAATCAATGTAGAACCTCAATACTAATTAGCTTTCTCTAACTGCAGACTAACTCCACTCATCGGAAAAACTGTTTGTGAAAAACTGGGTTTACAGAGCATTTAGTTCCCGGAGCAACAAGCGAGCATAAATAAATAAGTTTTATTTGTAATAGAAAAAATACGTCAATGATTCAAAATTGTTCACAAAAATGAGCTAATAAGAAAGGAATTTCTTTTTATTTTCTACACTAGCGTCGAAAGTAAGATGAATTCTTCCTCGTGACTACTAATAAGTGAGATTAATAAGGTATGAAGAAGCTAAAATTGAACATATTTTTTATCATAAATTACCTTTTATTGATACAGGGACACCTCGGTGACATTGTTCTGTTGACTTAAACTAAATTTGTTTTACGTGGCACTTAAAAATTAAGCAGTTTTAAAGTCATACTTCACAACCAGCTTTAATAAACCTTCAAATCCCTCAAACTCTAAAAAAAGTTATACACTCAAGAGAAGTCTAAAAAACTTAAAAATACCCAATGTAACTTTAAATAAAACTGATTATTAACAAAAACTCGAAAAAGTAGAGATAATATTAATTGAATTAATATTTAATTATATAAATTTAATTAAATTAATTAAAAATGACTGAAAAAAACACAATAAAATAATATTTGATTAATTACTCAAAATAGTTTAAAAATAAAAATAAACAAATAAATTATTTTGTTACAAAAAAAATGTTTTAAAATTGTTAGTAATTTTTATAAATTAACATTATTAACTGATGTTATAATTAATGTTTATTATTAGTATAAATTGATTTTTATTATTATTAATTTACTAGTTTACAATTTTGATGTTATTTAATGTTCAACTATTTCACTAAGCAAATACCTATGCGATCTAAGTTATGATTTAGCGAAAGTATCTTTCTTAAATTTTCATTAATATGAGATGAAATTAATTAATGCACAGTTATAAATACAAATCTATTGTAACATTTAACTTTAAATATGAGTAATCCGTTCAATCAAATTTAGGTATTAAAAAATAATAGAGCTAATGTCCGCAAGGGCGCTTCGATCGAATAAATCGAACAATCGAATATCGACGATTACAAAGTTTTAAATCTGAATAATCGAATATCGGCACTCAGATCGATTTATCGTAACAATCGAATATCAACGCTTAGATCGATTAAATCGGAACTAGTTAATATTGGTGATTAGATAGATTAAAAAAATAAAAGTTGTGAAGACCAGTGCTTAGATTAAATCAAAATGTCAAACTGGTTACTGCAAACTATCAGTGTAAAATCAGTGATGCATGTTAGCGGCTCTTTATCAGACTGACTCTGTTGAAGCGGCTAAACAAGGGAACGATGGAAAGACAAATAAAGCTAACAATATAATTCCCTCTCCTCGGAGTCAAGGTCGCAGCTATTACCAGCTCTAAGACTTGCCGACCTCCAACCTCTTACAAAGTAATTAAGTTTACAATTAGCATTGACGATTACGGTATGGACTTAAATCAGGCACAGGGTACCTAGTTGATTTAACTCACAACTTCAAACAAAAATTCTAAAGTCAGAGTCAATATTACTAAAATGGTGACCGATATTAACAATTTTATGGATCAGTCACATAAGTGCATCGTTAAATTTTATTTTGAATGTTCAAGTTTCGATTTTCGACGATTTTTGATTACTCATTAAAATAAGTTTACGTGGTTTTAAAAAATCTATCTTAGTGCCGATATTCGATTATTCAGATTTAATCAATGTAATCGTCGATGTTCGATTGTTCCGACTTCGCAGCCTCAACGCATCGACTACATGTAGTAGTAAATAAAATTTCAGCCCGATCTAATCACTTTTTGAGGATTTGAGATTTTAAAATATTTATATTTCATAAACAATAGGGGTCTGGACATTTAACAAAGGTTGATTTTGTGACAAGTTTCATTTCGATACGAGTAGGTCTTCGAAAGTTATCCTGTCCATTAGAAACGTCTAGGAACAAAAATCTTACACAACACACACACACACACACACACACATATATATATATAATATTAATTATATAAAAATTAATATTATATTAATAATTAATTAATAATCTATAGATATTAACTGTGCCTGAGTACACAATAAAAATTATATATATATAAATATATATATATATATATAATATATATATACTATATATATATATATATATATATATATATAATCTTACACACACAACACACACACACACACACACACACATATATTATATATATATTAATTATTATAATAATTATATTATATTAATAATTAATTAATAATCTATTAGATTTAACTGTGCCTGAGTACACATATATATATATATATATATATATATATATATATATATATATATATGGTCAGTGAGTCTCCCTCAAAAAAATACCATAGTCCCCCTTTAAAAAACCACAACAATAACATACACATGAAATTAGATCAATATTTCCATTTTTCGAGCGCAGCGAGGCCGAAGTAACACTACCTTAGGATTTTGGTTCACATGACAATCTAGGGACGAACGAAGCGAGTCCGAAGTCATATTTTTTTTTTGTTTTAGAATGAGCATAAATGGAGTCCATCGTAATAGAACGAATAAGAATAAAATTAAAGAAGAGCTTACAATAACTTGTTAATGAACTAATTCGTACATAAAAGCTCACTTTAGTAGCACTTATAGTTGCATAATTTATTTCAGGGAGTTTGTAGCTTTTAAAGGTAAATTCATTAGACTAAACGATTTCGCCTTTTAACAAGATTCTAGTAAAAATAGCTCTTTTATTTTCAAAGTAAAAGCAAGATTAGGTCATTCACTGCTCCCAGACTAAAAGGAATGTTTAGGATCCACCTCCCTGGAGGGGGTAGAAGAAGAAGGCGTGTTTCAAAGCTACTTTCCCGGTCGACCCTAATTCTAGGAGTAAATGAATCCGAGTACAGAGGCTCGAGTTATACTGAAATGCCAAATATTCACATAAACCAGATGACATTTAAAATTTCCTCTACACAAACATTTAAGGATCCTATCTGGGTCAAATATTAGCCAAAAAATCTGATACAATGCTTCTAAGCGACAATTTGACACAACTTTAATCCATCTATTCACGTAAAATCTCCTACCATAAATGTAATTCCACCATACATGATTCAATATTAAATACAGGATTCGATATTCCACCATACATGATTCGACATTCCTCATCCATGATTTGTCATTCCACCATACATGATTCAACAATTCCATCATAATGATTCGATATTCCATCATACAGATTCAACACTTCTACCATACATGATTCAACATTCCACCATCATGACTCAACATGATCTCCATACATGATTCAACATTCCACCATCATGACTCAACATTCTACCATACATGATTCAACATTCCACCATACATGACTCAACATTCCTCTACATCAACATTCACCACATCAACATGATGTCGACATCAATTTTATCAAATGACTTGTGTACGTTTTTTTTTAAAAAATTGTAAAAAATCAGAAAAATTATTCAATTGAGTTTAAATTTATAACAATTGTATACAATAACAATTGTCAATTGTATAATTGTACAATTGTATAATTGTATACAATTATGTTATAAATAAGTACAAAATGTTTCAACACGAATACACTGTGTCGTTTCAATACGACAAGTATATTCCATAATTTTTGTTGGATCATAAAACTTAAGTAGCATTGAGCGTGTCAGTACCTGTATAGGTGACCGTGAGAATGATGACCGCTAAATACCTACTGTATAAATCAGGTAAATAAAAACATTGAAAAGTACCTTTATGCAGTATTGATAAATGTGAAGCCACTCATTCGATGTTTCTCTGACCTGGAACAAAAAACAATTCGTATTAAAATAAATCGGTTTAAACCTGTCATTTTTGGATTATTTATCATTCTACTTTACTAAAAGGTGATTTGCAAATGTCTGCCAATACTATTGAAGTAATAAAAGTATATATAATTAATTTAATATAATGCCGATTAAATAAATAGCTACATTTAAATAAAACAGAAAAAACTAGATATACAATAGGATAACTAATAAGGTTAATAATACTGAGAATAAGTTCTAGGTTAAATGATACCGTTTAAGCAAACCTAGTTTTGCGCCTTATTATTGGAGCAGCGATGTCAATTCTGCTAGCTTGCTAAACTTAACGCCTAAACTCGAAACCGTTGCTGAATGTGTATTAGGTGCCACTAATGATGAAGGCATTAAGCGTTATTTAGAGGCACGTAGCAAGTACAAGGTACTCGTGTACCAGCACTCTCACGTGTACGTCGGTACCGGTATGTACAATCAATACGTGCTTAGTAATGTAACGACGCAGTAACAATAAACTTGTAAGGAAATTAAATTATGGCACACATGTTAAGAATCCAAACATGTGTTAACATATTTATAATTGAAAACTATGTCTATGGATTTATTGAAAAATAACTAAACGTAAACAGTTTGCACATATAGTTAAAAACAATACCGGATTTCCAAAAAAATAATTCTGGCGCAGAGGTCCACATGCCGGGGGAATTTTCTTTAAATTGCGCGCTTTCTTCCTTACTAAAATTTTTTGCTTAATTTTCCTCCACAGAAAACTAGTTATTAGCGTCACAAATAACAACTTGTTATTTAAGATTTTCGATTTTTTCAAAGAAAAATGCGCATATTAATCCCATAGACTATACACCATAAGGCACAGTATTGTATGCAGTCATTCAGAGCTCAGTTTACGCTAATTTTGAGCGCATTTTCTTTAAAAAATTCGTAATAATTATATTTTAAAATCCGCTAGAAATACACAAAC
>JACMZG010001913.1:33113188-33132880 GCA_018340805.1 Microvelia longipes
GGTGAGCTAGATCTTCCCGCCGCTGAGGAACTTTTCCCGCTCTGAGTGACCTTGATGAATAAAATCAACACCCATCTGGTACTCATCAGATGTTTTCAACTCATCAGATGCGTACCTGATGGATAAAGTTACACACCGATATAAACGCAAACGAATATAATTATCACTACATTGATAGATTTGTCAAGTAAATTTAAATGCATAAATCACTTAACGTGATTTTTAATTAAAAAAATATACCAAAAAAAAAAAAAAAAATAAAAATTATCAAAATTTATGGACAGTTCTTAATTAATTAATAGTACATAAAATTTAAGTTGTAGCTTTTGTCCGACATTTAAAGAAAAAGAGGACAAACTTCAATTATTTTGGACTGAAGAAAAAGAAAAATCAAATGCATTAGAGAACTTTTTTTTTAAAAAATAGTTTAAAAAATTAGTTTAAAAGATAGTTTTAAAGATAGTTTTAAAGATAGTTTAAAAAATTAGTATGTTATTACTACAGATAGTATTTAATAACTAAAGTTTGTAGTAATTATTACAGCTAGCAAATAATTTTTTGCCTAAATGAGGATTTAATTTTACTTATTCCTTTACTTTTTAAATAATAAATAATATATAGAGGGGGGGGGGCCATAGTAAATACAACAAATGCAATTTTATTATTATTTATTTATTTATTTATTTGTTCTCATACAATATAAAATATTTGTATTATATTTAATAATATTTATAATATATAAATATTTAAATTTTTACCTTAAAAATATATATTATTTTATATTTTGCATAAGTATGTGTGTGTATTATCATTATCTATATCTTTATTATTATTATACAAAATGTATGCATGGAAAATATATATATTATCATTAATGTTCTACCACCAATGATAGTCGTATTTCAAATTGTAAAATACTAAAAAGAAGAGGTCCTATGGCTCCAAAAAAAAAAAAAAAATAAAAACAAATAAAAAGATGGTTTAAACAAACAGTGAGTAATGTCGAACATATTAAGTTAAAGACAAAATAATAAGAAAGAAGAAGAAGAACTTTTTTTAAAGATTTGTGCATAGAATTGTATATATAAAGAATAAAATAAATATACTTTAAGTAAATTTTAAGTAATTTATTCATTGTTTATTTTATTATAAGTCACATTATTGATGTGCTGCAGGAGTATTTATCAGCAGTTTTCTACTTTGAACTTCTGGGAGAAAAAGGTTCAACATTTTATATTTAAACTTTTATCATCTTTTTACTCTTTCTCTCTACCAAACTTTGATTTTATCTCTCAAGTAATTCTTTAGGCAAACCCATCAGGTGTGGGAGGATTGGGTAAAGTTCTTCTTGTAGTATCCAGTGGTTCCCCATTTATTAATTACTGGGAAGTAAAGTCATTTTGACAGAGGGGAGGGAGTGGAAGGAGAAAAGAAAGTCTACTCACTATATTCGCTATTCAAAGTCCGTAGCAGCGCCACCGTCGCTGATAAGAAATTGATAACGAAAGGGTGATTGTTGTTAAAGTCCTTATGGGGATTTTTTGGGTTTTCTTATTTGTGACGATTATTTCTTTAATTTTTTTATCAAAGTGCTTTAATTTAATTAATTTTAGGGCGTATGAACTCAGTAGAATCACTATTTCATTGAAAAATAGCGTTTTAATGGGTTGTCACGAGTATTTAAATAGTGTGATAAGAAGATGAAGATCATAATATAGTGTTTTATTTTATTTATTGTTAATTAATGTTACTTTTAAATAATTTTAGTTTGCACAAACACACAAAATTACCATTTAATTGAATTAAATTGTTTAAATTAGCTGTAACAGGTATTTAAATTAACTGATAACAAGCCGATTTTCACCGTAATGGTGTTTTAATTTATCAATCAATTTTATTTACACACTAACATATTAAATAACTCAATAAATTCACGTTTTTGTTAAATCTTTGTTTAAATCATCCGTTTAGGTTTAATTATTTCTGGGTTAAATCCGACCAATCCAAGTCTGTAGTGATAAGAGCCTGATTCTATATTTAAAATCCTGGAATAATCGAAGTATTTATCTATGAAATATTGGCCACTTTTTTAGCATCGATGGTCGTTCTATTAATTTTTATCTCATTTATCACAAATTAACTCACAATAGAGGAATAAAAGAAGAATTTTCAACGGCTCCCATGCTAATCCTATGATAAAAATATTTGATCACCCTTTCGTTTTCCCGCCAACCGGCAATTGGTATTGCCAACCTTACAACTATCTATTTGAATCGCGAATTCACGATTCAATGAGATTAGTTGTAAGATTGGCAATACCAATGGTGGGAAAACGAAAGGGTGATCAAATTTTTTTATCATAGGATTTGCATGAGAGCTGATAAAAATTCTTCTTTTTTTTGTCTTTATTGTTAGTTAAATTGTGAAAAATGAAGTAAAAATTAACAGAAGGACCATCGGGGCTAAACAAATTTCAATATTTCATATATAAAGACTTTGATTATTCCAGATAAAGTGATGTAAAAATTCAAACAGTAAGGGTCTTGTTTACATTCTAGTTTTTAGACTTCTCAATTTAAAACTGATAACAATATTGACAACAGCCGTACAAGGTGAAAACTAGCACTCGGTGCGGTAGTTGATGAAACGACCCCCTGTTTTTTCAAGACCACCTCAACCCAGGGAGTTGGACCACTGTGTCCCGTGCTCCCACCTCTACTGTATGAATTTCTACATCACTTTAATTCCAGGATTTTAAATATAGCCATATGCCATTAGATACTATGTTGCTAGATTATATAGTAGAGCCATGGTAGAAAGTAGGATTAATTATGATGGAACAGTATGGGGACATGCAAGCTGTAATAAAATTTCGATTTAATAGAATAATGTTAAAAATGAGAAATAAAGATAGTTGTAGAAAAAAAATTTAAGGAACTAGGAATAATGACTAACAAATATGTACATATATAATATTCTAATATAATGATAAATAAAAGAGTCTCTCCACTTAATTACTTTATTAAAAAATAAAGCCGGCTTTCAACCCCAAAAAAGTCATCATCAGTGCCGGTGAAATGAAGGAAAGGAAATAGAAGATTATTTATTTGATCTTTTCATATTTGAGACGGAATACAGACTCTGTATTCATATTTGAATCTGTATTCAGTCTCAAATATGAAAAGAAAATAATCTTCTATTTCCTTTCCTTCATTTCACTGGCACTGATGATGACCTTTTTGGGGTTGAAAGCCGGCTTTGTTTTTTAATAAAGTAATTAAGTGGAGAGACTCTTTTATTTATCTTTATACGATGAACTCCTCTAGCTCTACCGTTTTGAATGATTCTAATATACTTTAAAATTAATGAAAAGAAATATAGTAAGCCTAAAGATAAATATAATACTAAATCTAAGAATAAGAAATAATTATACCTAAGCATAAATTGAAGAAATCAGAAGTAGGGATTTCTACTCTAGGAATAAATATATATAATAAAATTAGTATAGAAAATAAAAAACTTACCTTTAAAAAAATTTAAAGAGGAAATGAAGAAGTAACTCACAGAAAATGTGTTTTACTCGATAAAAGAGTTTGTAAAATAAGTTATGAAGGTGTTTTGTTTGTTTTTCATAATAGTTTACTTTTTCCTTGTAAATAAAATTTATTCTTATTCTTATTCCTGCAATAATTAAATCAAATCAATAAATCAATAATTCTATTGATTTATTTTTACTTTTCTAAGAGGGGGACCATAATAGATTGATAAAGTTTTCCCTCGGTGATTGTTTGTGAACTTTCAAATGATCTGCCATATATTATTAATCCGAGCATTATATGTTAATCATATATCATTAATCATAGTATTATATAATAAACTGCGTAGGCTTCCGCAGTGATTGTAATGAAGATTTAGATCTTCCGGTGGTGACTCGTCAATATAGATGAAGAATCTGACGTTTTCAAACCTAAATCTTCAGAGTATTATATGTTAATCATAAATTATTAATCAGAGCATTAGATTTTAATCATAGATTATTAATCAGAATATTAGATCCCAACTGATCTAACACTTTAGATCAGCTTTTCCCTCCTTAATTAGCATGTTGCCTGATACTAATTTTATTACCATTCGACATATTGACAAAATTTACTGAGACGTTTTTCTATTTTTTATTTACGCATCATTCTGGGTATTTAAATCTTTTTTATGCTTGTTTCTATCATCATTTACTTAACCCATGAATTGATTACTTGCTCCCAGCTTATCATTAAATATTTTCACTTTTTCAGAATGGAGAATTATGCCAAAGGGAAAAATGTAGATGAACCTCTTGACAAGACTTGCATACCAATACCAAATTTGCCTCAAGATTTTACATGGATTCAGGTTCGTTGTTGAGAAAAGTTTTTAATAGAGAACAAGTTTTTAAAACAAAGTTCAACCTAACATATCTCTACTACTGTATAAATGATTAAACTAAAGAATATAATTGGTATGGAATGTCAGAAGTCACCTGAATTTTCCGTTTCAGGGGTTTTTCAGCCTCCTAAGTGGTTTTCACATAGTTGTTTGTTTGTATGTGTGTGTGTCTGTTATCATTGTAGCGCCCAGTGTATTTATGCTAGAAAGTTGATACTTTGTACAAAAATAATTCTCTAGGTGTATTTGTGTAAAATCTAATTTTTCTGTTGTAAGTAAAAAGGCAAAGAAAGGATTGTCAACAACTATAGGGGTTTGCCAAGTACCATTTATCTACATGGGGTTCTCCCAGTACCATTTATCTTGATGAGGGTCTGCCGAGTGCCATTTATCTACATGGGGTTCTCCCAAGTACCATTTATCTTGTTCCATTTATCTACACCAAGTACCATTTATCTAGATGAGGGTCTGCCGAGTACCATTTATCTACATGGGGTTCTCCCAAGTACCATTTATCTAGATCTGCGAGTACCATTTATCTACATGGGGTTCTCCCAAGTACCATTTATCTACATGGGGTTCTCCCTAGTACCATTTGTCTAGATGAGGTACCATTTATCTACATGGGTCCCAAGTACCATTTATCTACATGGGTTCTCCTAGTACCATTTGTCTAGATGAGGGTCTGCGAGTACCATTTATCTACATGGGGTTCTCCCAAGTACCATTTATCTAGATGAAGGTCTGCCGAGTGCCATTTATCTACATGGGGTTCTCCCAAGTACCATTTATCTACATGGGGTTCTCCCAAGTACCATTTATCTAGATGAAGGTCTGCCGAGTGCCATTATCTACATGGGGTTCTCCCTACCATTTATCTAGATGAGGGTCTGCCGAGTACCATTTATCTACACCAAGTACCATTTATCTAGATGAGGGTCTGCCGAGTACCATTTATCTAGATGATGAGTACCATTTATCTAGATAGGGGTCTGAGAGGTTCAGATATCTGCGTAACCCTGCCTTAATCTAATGTTTACTCATCAGGCCTGACATGACACTCCTGGTGTGTATTGTAACATTTCTAGGAAGTAACTCCCACAGTATTCATAATATGGATTACTTGTTTAGGTGAAAGGAGGAACAAAAATGTCAAATGTATTGCAAGTAGCCATTGATGCTATGAAAGAAGATAAAGTTGTTGTTTGGTCAGGTAGTGGACCAGCAGTCAATAAAGTCATATCCTGTGCTGAAATCATCAAAAGAAATTTTAAAGACGTCCATCAATTCAATAAGTTAGCTTATGTTAAGTATGTTGACTTCTATTAATTTAATTACTTTTTTCATTAAAAATTACTTTTTACTTTCATTTAAACTGAATGAAACTTATTCAGATATCAGGTATACCTGATACAAGCTCCCTGGTTGGTATCTAACTTAACCATCCACAATGACCTCAAAATTCCGTTTGTCAAAGACATTGTCTCCTCTCGATACAATTCCTTTCATTCCAAATTAGATTCCCATCCTAATCCTCTTGTCCAAACCCTACATTCAAGAACCATTCCTTCCAATCCTCCACGGCGCCTTCGTGACCTTCTTTTATTATCAATATTAATTTAAATTCAAAAACGCAACACATTTCAGAAAATTCAACTATTCAAAAGTCAACTAATTTCTATTCCACTAATTTAGTTCAAGCCAAATTTTTATATTATAAGTAAAATTTCAACATTTACCTAACCACGCCAAGGAGTATCACCACTGGGTGATTCCTCCTCTCAAGACTGCCAAGTCACTTTTACCAACATTAGCACTATGTCAAATACATTTATTGTAGACAATAATCAATAAAGTTAAAAAAAAGGTATACCTGCTATTATTTTGTTTATTATTTACTATGTAACAAACAGAAAAAAGTTATGAGCTTTTGGTCATACTAAGTAAAAACAATATTTAAGCTTTTGACCGTATGATTAGGTCTTCATCAGGAAGAGTATAAGAAACTAAAGCAGTTAACAGAAAGAATTTTAAGGTTTATAAAAATAGCTAACTGGGTATGCTATCTAAGGATGAACCACTAACTAAACAAAGATCTAGCTAAGGTTAAAGATACCTAGCCAAAGATGTAGTTTAATATATTATTTCTGCTCTTAACAATATATGTATAGTTATTAATTTATTTTATTCACTATTAAGTATACACCGGTGTTCACTATTCACAATTCAAAGAGAGACACTTTTCTTTGTTTCGAAACAACACACTGGTGGTCATTCAAAATAATATCAAAGAGATAGTTGTAAAGTTGGCAATACCGATGGAGGGAAAATAAAAGGGTGATAAATGTTTTTATCATAAGATTAGCATGGGAGCCAATAATTTTTTTTTGTGATAAATGATGTAAAAATTAATAGAACGACCATCGGTGCTAAAAAATGCCAATATTTCATACATAATGACTTTGATTATTCCAGGATTTTAAATATAGAATCAGGCTCTTATCACTGCAGACTTGGATTTGTCCAATTTAAGCCAGAAATAATAAAACCTATAATGATAATTTAAACAAACATTTTACAAAAAAGTGAATTCATTGAGTTATTAATTATTTTTGTGTGTAAATAAAATTTATTAATAAATTAAAACACCATTACAGTGAAAATCAGCTTGTTATCAGTTAATTTAAATACCTGTTACAACTAATTTAAACAATTTAATGCAATTAAATGGTAATTTTGTGTGTTTGTGCAATCTAAAATTATTTATAAGTAGCATTATTTAACAATAAATAAAATGAAACACTGTATTGTGATTTTCAACTTCTTATCACTCAATTTAAATACTTGTGACAACCCATTAAACCCCTATTTTTTAATGAAATGGCGATTCTACTGAGTTCATACACCCCAAAAATTAATTAAATTAAAAAGCACTTTGTGAAAAATTTAAAGAAATAATTGTCACAAATAAAAAAAATCCTCATAAGGACTTAACAACAATCACCCTTTATCAATTTCTTATCAGCGATTGTGGCGCTGCTACGGACTTTGAATCGCGAATCTTAAATTACAGTGTGGTTAAATCTTCTCTATACCATGGAATATCAGCTGTTTTAATTGAAATAGCAGTTAACCACTTAGGAAAGAAAAAATATTCCTGCATTGACTATGTAAACTTTTTTGATTTACCAGTGGGGGCCCCTAAACTACACCAAAAAGGACTACTGGGTAAAAAATGTTAACCTTTGAGTTTAAACCCTTAAAACTTCTAAATGTAAAGTTAGAAGTTTACATTTATAATAAGTTATTAAAAGATTTAAATAAAATAAGTGTATGTTATTAGAAAATTCAGTAAAATTTTATATCTAAAGAAGTATATTTTTTTATTTATTTTATTTTTGAATAAAAAAAAAAATATTTCACACAACCTAACTTCATTCTGTCAATGCTTGAACAATATTCAACCTATTGATTTCAAAATTTTGGATATTGTATAAATAGGGATGTGTACCGAATCAGTCAAGAAGTCTCAAATGTTTCTGTTTTTGATAACATCCTTTTAAACTCTTGAATTCCTTCTTCCATAATTATACGGCACTGTTTATACACGTTCAGGTCATTCTTTGACATACATATAATCTTTATATTATATTTATATTATGTATTATATTTACATCTAAATATAATATCTGAGTGATCTGTTTGTTTTCCTGCTAATTCAAAATAAATTTAGTATTGTATGTTTAGTATATTCATCGATATATTGTAATTTCAGGTGCAGAGAAGAATGGGAGCCAAAATTAGAAGGTTTAGACAAGTTAGTTGTTAGAAGAGATGTGCCTGCTATTTATATACTTCTGTCTAAAGTTCCTATCAACACAGATCTTCCTGGGTATGAGCTTATGTTTAAACTTGCTTAAAATCAGAAGAATTTATTGGATTTTTTTTAATCAGAAAGTCTAGGCTTCTGGGGACTAGACATAATCTTATAGTGGCTAATTCATGATTCAAAGTCCGTAGCAGCGCCACCGTCACTGATAAGAAATTGATAATGAGAAATTTATTTTTTTATAATTTTTGATGATTTACAATTTACAATGATGTATAATTTTTTTTGAAATGATTAGTGTGTTTAAACACACTAAAGTCAGTCTTTCATTGGAAACCCCCCTTTTAATTGGTTACTAATACAGTGAAAATCACAATATGGTGTTTTATTTTATTTATTGTTTCTTAATTTTACTTTTGAATTTTACACAAACTCAAGAAATTACTCTTTTATTGCATTACATTGTTTAAATTAGTTGAAACAAGTATTTAAATTGACTGATAAGACAATATTTTTGTACCTCTGTGTTTTATTTTATTTATGTTATAAAGTGTTACTTTTTGGGTAATATTAACACATATATTAATCACGTTTTATAGTTATTTCAAACAAAATAAAAACCGTGCTTTTATATTTTTAATTTAAAATATAACCAGGGTATTAGTAAAAACTATGCTTAAAAACTAACAATCAAAGTCTGTAGTGATAGAGCCTTGATTCTGATACTCTATAAAAATCCTAGAATATATCTAAAAGTTATTTATCTTGGATCTAATAAGCTAAGTGTATTAATTTATTACCATTTGTAGACCTATGGTCGTTATTGCCAACCTGCCAAGTATCTCTTTGAATCAGGAGATTACAAGTATCTCATACATTCATGAGGAATTAGACTGCTGAAGTGAATTCTTGACGTTGGCAGCATTGACTGCCTTATCATAGCAAGGGCTATGATAAGGCCTTCATTTTCATAGTAATGCCGTAACTATTTGGGGGATATGACAAAAAGTTAATTTAAATTTGCTATATATTTATGGGAAAATTTTACGAGTTTTAGTTAAATTGTACATGTCTTTATATTATTTTAAAAGAAATAAACTTTTAAATATTATTTTTCATTGAAAAAGTCAGTTATATGTTTATAAGTCAGTTAACTCATGTTCGTTTCCAAGGTTTTGACGGAGCATTGATGGGTTTGTTTAAAAACTGAAGCTGACTTCTGTCAATAATTATCATTTAATATCAGTGGGATTAATACCGTTTCTTTCATTTTTTTTATTGATATTGACTCCACAGCTTACTATTTTTATGAAGAAAATGTAGTAGTCCGAAGCCAGTTAACAGGAGCCTAGTGTGTAATTTAGTAGTTTCACTATGCCTATTTCAATATTCTAATGCCACCGTTGCTCTTATACAACAAACGTACGTCGTTCGGTATTGGCAAACTCAAAAACTCGTTTCAAAATATTTATTTCTACTTTCGTATAATGAACAGATATCAATTATCAGATATCGTGAGTGATTCATTAAACATTGTTGAAAATTTTGTTTGTGATAAACTTTTTGGTTTAATGACAAACTTTTGTTTCTATAAAACTTTTGTTCACTTAAACGTTGTAGTTTTGGATTATAAAGACATAATTATGAATGGAGAGGCTATGATAGTATAGAGAAGCTGGCCCACTAGAGATGCCAGCAACAATTTCACCCAACCCTTCGGTCTGAATCTCTTGTAACTTACTTGACATTATATATCTATTGGTATTCTCTTGGATGTGGGCTTATAAGTCGCAAAGAGTAGAAAAGTAAAACAGAGTCAGAATACTTCTTGCATAGACATTTATTCTTTAGATCTGACTAAAAAATACAAACATAATGACATGCCTAGGGAATATTCATTCAGAATCGTCAATATATCAAATCCCTGAACAGGATCAGGATTCAAGACCTTTAATTTATAAATTAAGTTTATTTGCATGTCATCTTCTTAAAACTATGGTCCGGCACCACTTTGAGATCACTCTCTCGAGCTCACTTGCCTCCTCCATACAATTTTCCTCTCCTATTCTTTTTTAGTTTCTAGCATAGTTGACACTATCATTTAAATCTTAGGTCTAGCCAGCATCTTTCATGATCCTTATTCTCCAAATAAAGTAAGTTGATGTATAGGTATTAAATTTGGACAAAGTTGGGCATCCCCATTTTTAAAAACATTTATTCATAAATTGTAATAATATTGCTAGTCAATGTAAAATAATAAGACCCAAACAAAAATTTAAATATAAGTTTTAAAGAGATGTATTTTTAAGTAATGAAATCTGGGGAAGCGGCTTAACTTCTTAACATCTCTCACATTGCCTTTTTTATAGACTGAAATCATTCTGTTATTTTGAGAAACTTGTTACAGAGACTAAAAATTTGATCAAAGAAAGAAAAAGAGGAATAACTAGGAGAACAGCAAAAGACAACAAGAGGGTACGAAAATTGAAGCTGAATGAGTTTGCTAAAAAGATGGCTTGAGATAACCCTGTGCAACATTACATAGGGAATTGGACGAAGACAGCATTACAAAGATGAGATCAATTTAAAGAATCTTATAACAATTAAAATAATTTAAAAAAAGTAAATAAGCTAACTATAAATAAGAAGCCAACTCAAAGTTACATTTGATAATTAATTAATATCTCTTCAAATAACATATCTTTGCCAAATTAAATTGGCTAAATACGGATTGTTTTACCAAATTATATTTGGTTTAGTAGTAATGTGTTGTTTATTAAAAAGAATACCAAAATTTGTTTTTTTTTTTTCTTTAGTATCTATTCTGTATAGTCTTTGTATGTTCAAATATATAAAAAGAACTTTCTACATAGAGGACATCTAATGGTCATTATTAGCAAGTTTTAAAAAATTCTTCACCTAATACAGTGAGATTGTAACTGTAGCCTATCGTTTTAGCCTTTTAGTGTTCTGAGTGGTTTTTTTATTCATGCTGTGTGTGTAATCTGCATAACTGCTATTATGTTCACCCTAGGAATGTTTGAATAGTATGTTTTCAAAATTTAGACTTAAGGTCTTAGTGCTTTATGCAAGATATTGGAGTAGGACCAGTATAACCCATTTTGTCATTTCCAAAATTTTTTTTAAATCAAGAATTTGGCCTATCAAATGATATTGAAGCAAATATTTGACTAGAGCAATGAGAAAACATCACACATAGAGGCATAAAAAACCCAATTTAATATATCCTCAAAATTTTTTATACTTTGAGTAGTGCCATTTGAAAAAAATGTTAACTTGAATTTATGAATTTGAAGAGGAATTTTATTAATTTAATAATTTCAATAATTTTATGAAGAATTGAAAACGAATAAAAAGATAGGCCTCCACTTTTTTTTTTTAAGCTACCCTACTACTCTTTAATGGCATTGAACTTGAATAGAAGTATTCAGTATATAATTTGGACTAACAATTTGACACTTCCTAAGTAGTTTTTTTACAAGTTATTGTTGTAGCACATAGTGTTTTAATGCTAGAAGAGTTTAAAATGTGATAAACAAAAAACAATCTTTAGGTCAGTTCTTGGAAAATAATTTATTTAATCTAAAAAAAAAATTCGACTTATTATTAAATCTAATTATTAACATTTTTTATTTTAAATCAAACTTATTTATCTTAGAAAACCAATTTTATATAAAATGAATCATTAAGAATTATTGCCTATCCACTAATGACTGGAAAATCACAAAACCTCAAAAATTTGTCATCGGGCTATAAATCTACACTTGTATATTTCTTTGTATGGTATACACTTGTACAAAGTTAAAGTTTATATATATCTTAATTGTGCGGTTTTGTTTTATCGGATTGATGGAAGTAAACAAATTACCACTTTTTTACTAATGTACATATGGAAATTTGCTTTTCCAACAAATTTTTACGGGAATCATGCCTCGCCATGGCAGCGTCGACGCTAGGTAGCGACCAAGGGGCCTTCATCAGTTTTTTGTATTGGGCCTTATTTTTTAAAGAACAACCAGCAAGAAAATGTACTACATTGACTTATCAACATGATAATGGTTTACATTTGCATCCTTTAGGTGACAGTAAACTTCAGTATTTGGTATCAATTAAAATTTTCATTCACTACTTTTGAGCGGTTCTGAAGAAAGAAAATCAGGTTCAGAGAACCTCTGAACTTTCCCTCACCTTAACGCAATTGCTACGCTCATCCTCGCTACTCAGACTCGCTTTGCTCGTCCTCAACTTGCCTGATTTTACAGGATTAAAGAATCTATTTTATTTCAGTAGTCACCTATCCACGTACTGACCACGCTCGATGCTGCTCAACACTAATGATCTGACAAAAACCCACTCGTAGATGCACTAGCTTTATAGAAATGAAACTTAAGAAGATTTAGGTCTTCCGGTGGTAACAGCGTCAATTTAGATGAAGAATCCGATGTTTCGCTTCCACTGTGGGAGGCATCAAAACTGGACTGTTCAGTTTTGTAGAGCATTGTGTTTCAATCCGTGATGACCTACATCCCTGAAGATGCCTCCCACAGTGGAAGCGAAACGTCGAATTCTTCATCTACATTGATGCGGTCCCCACCGGAAGACCCAAATCTTCATGACAATAACCGCGGAAGCCTAAGCAGTTTATTAATGAAACTTAATATTTATTATTATTATAACAGAAAAGGGTAACAGTCTATAAAAATAAAGGGGGAAAATAATATAGGCAACTATCGACCTATAGCCATGCTGCCAATTTTATCTAAAAATTTGAAAGGATGCATGGAAGAATTAATAAGTTTTTAGAAAAATTTAACATTTTGAGCAATTGTCATGGCTACAGGAAAAACAAATCAATCATGTCATCTTTGTCATACATCACAAACAAAATTCATGAGGGGAGGTGTTAGATAACAAAGAAAAATGTATAGTTGTGGTAGTTGATATGTCCAAAGTTTTTGATTTGTTAGATCATTATCTAGTATTGAAAACAGGCCTTTGACCTCTTTGCCACTCCGCGGTGTCTGCGCTAGGGGCCGCTTCGAGGCCAGATGGTTGTTGTACTTTATCTGTTCGTGATTTACTGGTTTAAGTGGCATACTGCCACGATATAGGAGAATTTTCAAATGTACTATAGTTTAACATATGGCTAAAATCACTTGACATCGTGGGAAAATAGTGTTGAGTCTTGCATGAAAATTTTTGAATGACGACAGACACATTGACAGACAACTTGTTAAAAACCATTCAAGAGATATAAAAAATGTCTGAGAGAGTCAGCAAAATAAAATTTTGCTGACACTTTATTATTAAATCAGCTAATCAAAATCGGTCTTGTTTTGTTTATATTTTACGTGCAATATTATTTTAATTCATTTTTATGTTTTTTTTTATTTTTATGTTCTAAGGCATAGAGATATACACTAGATTTCAATAATCTTAACACCATCATTTTAGGGGCTTGAAACATCTTTTAGGGGCTCTGTGTAACCTCACTGAAACTTCCTTTAATAGTGAGTTAAGGTTATAATAAATCAATTGATTTCGGCTTCCCGCACATTGTTTAAGTTTTTTTTTATCTTCTACTATATAAATTACAATAATTTCGTTCAGGTTATATCTTCGATATTTCAAAATTTAACCGATAGGGCCTCTCTAGTAATATATCTCTATGTTTAAAAATTAAAAAAGACAACACTGATCTTTACTTGTCCTTGAATTTTATAGTTTCCACCATAGTTTCCACACGATGACTTGTGATTTTAAACTCTCGTTTCTTTGAGTTTTATCGGGTTAAGTAGGCATAATATAATGAATTTTATTTTCTCATTTTTAAACTATTGATAAATAACTTTTGTCGAAGTTCACCTGTACATTAAATATGGATTAGAATATTGATGCGGACTTGGATGACTTGTTCGATAATACCCTACTTGAAACTGCATACATTGCACCATCAAAAGAAAGTTGATTACCATCTAAATCAGGGTATTAAATCATCCATACAATTCCAAGAATATTAATGATAGCATGGTTTGATATCTAGAGAAGGGTGTGTGAACGTACATGTTTGTTTTGGCATACACGACTAATGACTAAATTGTCTGAGAATTATTAGGCGGTTGATAAACTCTATTTTTCCGAAGCTATTTATCCGAAGCTATCTATTTATCTATTTATCCGAAGCTCAAATTGATGCTTATTATTAAACGAAAACCATAAGGCTCTCTTACACGCTCAGTTTTTAACTACAGTCGGAGTGTGCAGGCAGGCTTGCTCAAACTGGCCGGCGCAACCTTATAATCCTGTGGTGGAGAATAGTAATGCTTACTGCAATACCAATACCTCCTTATTGTCCAAGAGCCAGACCTGAAAAAATGTGACTCATTTTGTACTACTTCAAATTTATTTTGATAATATACCTTAAATTATGAAGAAAAAACATAGTCTGCCAATCCAGAGTGGAGCCCTTCATATGATTGCGAATGCTTAAAATTTTATAGAATCGCACACATGTCAGTTTTCTTGAAAAAAGTGGTTCCCTGTAGGTCGTGTGCAAATCATGTAGAGAAAATGTTTTAAAGTTGATAAAATGTTCTAGAAAACGAGTGTTTAATCATCAAAATCGGATCTCTAAAACCAAAGTAATGGCTCTTTCAAAAACAACAAAAAATGGTTAATTTATGCAAAGTCAGCGAATTTCTTTGGAAAAATATTGGCTTTTTGTGCATTTTTTGGTCATTTAACAAATGTCATAACTTTAGTTGTAGTTATCCGATTTTTATGAAAAAATACACGTTATACAGAAAATTTTATCAGGTTTAAAAAATGCTTTCTGTATGTTTTACACTTGACCTACAGGGAACCTCTTATTGCAAGAAAATTGGAATTTGTGCGATTTTCTAATATTTTGAGAGAGCGCATTCATATGAAGGGCTCTACTCTGAATAGGCAGACTCTGCTTTTCCTTCATAATTTAAGGTATATTTTCAGAAAGATTTGGTTTAATGTAGTACAAAATGAGTCACATTTTTTAGGCATGGCTCTTGCACTATTAAGCTTAGAGAAAACGTGACATTCTGAGGACGAGTAAAGTGAGAAAAAGTACAGAAGTAACCTGAAAACATTTTTACTTTTCCTCATTTATACCGTAGGTATATAGAAGGAGGATTGTGTTTGTACAAAAATTCCTTAAACGAAATTTTAGCTGGATTATTCGTTTCAGGTGTTTTTAAGACCTCCTAAGCGGTTTGTGCGCATTTCATTCGAAAAATATGGAAAAATATGACTTCTGCTCGATAATTGAGTAACTGCTCAAGTTAAAAAGCATAAACCGGAACTTTATGTAAGAAATGAATTGTTAAGCACGGAAACAAGCATTCCAAAGGATGTTCAATGTAAATACTTTGGACTCACTTCGCTCGTCCTCAGAATATACAAGTCGTTAAATTATAAACCGACTCGTCTTCGGACTCGCTTTGCTCGTCTATATATAGTAAATAAATACATTTCATTCCCAGCTTTCACCCATCCAGACACTGACCACACTCGATGCAGCTTAACTTTTTTTATCCGACTAAAATCATGGATATACTTGCCTTACTGAAACGAAACTTAGTGTACTTATTCATAACAAAAGGTTGTACTTGTACTGAATTTGAACCCAATTAGATTATTTTCCGGTTCTTTTTCCGGAGGGTTAAAAAGCAGACATAGAACTTAAATTCCGAAATAAATTTCGAGTCCTACGATAAGTAGGACTCGAAATTTATTTCGCATCCCCGTTTCTAACTTATACTAACTTGGCGAATGTTAGTTTTAACACATCAGAATTACAAAGGTGGTCAGGTTTTAAAATTCCAACGGGGTTCGATCGGTGGTGTAAAATATGCATACGTCCCCGCTGACATGACGCACGTATCTCTGCGTCATCACGCATGCCTCACGAAAAACAGGTTTTGAACCAAGGTACTCGGGGGGCATGCGGAGTCGCGTAGGAACATCGTAGAGAGGACTGGTACATCGCGCAGGACTGGTGCCGTTCAATGATTCAGCTACTCTGCAGAAACAAATAGTTTGCGAGAGGACTATGAAAATGTTTAAGCTTGCACTGCATATTTTGGTCAATAAAAAAAGAAAAAAGCTTTATGCCGCCAGAATGTGGGGAGTGCTAGACTAAATTCCACTACCCGTAAGCAATTGTCAGCTTACCCCGTCATTAATACACAAAAACTGCGTGTCTGCTGCCGTCGCAGAGACCGCTGACTGGGGTAGACCAGTCAGAGACCGCCAAATTGGCCGCCTCAGAATCAAATACCTTTAACCTAGATGCTGACCCCACAGTTGACAGGGGCACATATGTGTGCACACATGTGTACATTAGCACATATTTTGTATTAAATTTTTATGAGCAATGAGGCATTTTAAAACTTTGGGGACAATTTTGGGAAACAAGGCTTGTAGGCTTGTAATATATAAATAAATAAATAAATATATATATATATATATATATATTATATATAATATATATATATATATATATATATATAAAATATTTATAATAAATTCTTGTTGTTTACATTTTCCACATTGTTTGTATTTTATTTTTGTTTATTAACGTTCTATTAAAAAAGTTACGGTAATATTTATTTCCTGTTTAGTTGTTTATATTCATAGAGATATAAACTAGAGGGGGCATAGCTATCTCAATACATTGAGAGGCCAGAAACTTGGTTTTGGGTTTTCAGAGGCTCTGAGTAACCACATTGAAACCTCCTCCATGAGTGAATCAAGGTTATTATAAATCAATTCTCCCAAATCCTTAGTGGTTAAACCTATTTATAAAAAAACCTAACTAACTCGTTGTCTTAATTTTCGTTTTATTTTTAATAAAAAAATTCAAAGAGAAACATTTTTTAGATCTTCATTTAGACATTTTTCATTTTTTTGCCTTTTACTTGTTAATTCAAGCTTAACCAGAAAAATTATTAAAGTAAAATTTTATATCTGACCGCTATTTAGAGAAAAGACCGAAGATCACATTGTAGGCGAGAGTTTTACTATTGTGGTCACTACAATACGTTTATAAAAGGAGTATGATCTTAATTCATTTATCTCAGTATGATTTTAGGTTGTAAAGCAGTGTTATCATTATTTATTCCCGTTAATAAATAAAATTAAACTAAAAAGAGGTCTCTCATGGGCTTCTTTTCTTAGAAATATAATCTATATAATCCAAATTATACAAATATAATTTATTTATATAGCGACATTATCTAATGAAAATTCGTGACAAAATCGCCTCGAAAATTTTATTTTTAAATATTAATGTAATTTTAATTAATGTGATTTAGACTCATTATAGCTATGATGTCATTAATTTCTACGCTACATTTCATTTTAATTATATTTTTATTTCATTCATCACTGGCTGAATTTACTATATTTAAGGTATGTTCAAGTTTTTATTTCATTTATTTTTTATTTAAGTGCTTATTAAATTAGTTGGACAAAGGAGTGTCCTATGCCCATTCC
The DNA here is from genome assembly GCA_018340805.1 of Microvelia longipes. Lineage (NCBI taxonomy): Eukaryota > Metazoa > Arthropoda > Insecta > Hemiptera > Veliidae > Microvelia > Microvelia longipes. The sequence continues at coordinate 33,130,992 of JACMZG010001913.1, forward strand.
AAACGTTTTCCATAAAGAAAAAATTATGAAGACTGCTTCCCTTGTCTTTTTAATTTACCTAAGTTACACCTCTTCCCTTGTCTTTATATTTACCTAAATTACACTCTTCCCTTGTTTTTTATAATTTACCTAAAATTCTTTCTTGTTTTTATAAATTTACCCTAAAGTTACACTCTTCCCTTGTCTTTTAATTTACCCTGAAGTTACACCCTCTTCCTTGTTTTTATAATTTACCTAAAGTTACACCTCTTTCCTTGTCTTTATAATTTACCCTAAAGGTTACACCTCTTCCTTGTCTACCCTGAAGTTACACCTTTCCCTTGTCCTTGTCCCTTTCGTTATAATTTACCCTAAAGTTACACCCTTCCCTTGTCTTCATAATTTACCCTAAAGTTACACCTTTCCTTGTCTTCATAATTTACCCTAAAGTTAACCTCTTCCCTTGTCATAATTTACCCTAAAGTTACACCCTTCCCTTGTTTTCATAATTTACCCTAAAGTTACACCTCTTCCCTTGTCGTTATAATTTACCCTAAAGTTACACCCCTTCCCTTGTCTTCATAATTTACCCTAAAGTTACACCTCTTCCCTTGTCGTTATAATTTACCCTAAAGTTACACCTTCCCTTCTTCATAATTTACCCTAAAGTTACCCCTTCCCTTGTCTATAATTTACCCTAAAGTTACACCCCTTCCCTTGTCTTCATAATTTACCCTAAAGTTACACCTCTTCCCTTGTCTTCATAAAACTGATCTACCCTCTATGAAGGCTAGCGAAGCAAGACCGTACGAGTATGAGCGTAACGATTCTAAAAAGTTCGTAAAATGAACTTGTTCCGAAGTACCGCGTACGCGATTTATTACTTTCTTTTCGTATTTATTTATTGTTACGTTAATAAGCCCCCCTCCCAACTTATTGGTTATTGGCGTGCTGTCAATTGATCCTAATTAAAATCACGCTTTAAATAGATTAAGAAAGAGTTTTATTGCAGGAATATAATATTATTGTATATTATCATATTATAAAGTCCGAAGTCCTTTATAACTTACAACAATTACAATCTAAGTGGTGCATTAAAGAGGACTATTAAACAAATCACTCACTACATGTGACAACTAAATGACACAAGAACAATTGCGTACCAAATATCGCAAAAAGTGTTTTATCTCGCCGAGAAATAAATGACAACATAAAAACCTTTTAGTGCGTTTATTTTTGATAGCTTAACTTAAAATGCAATTACTTGAAAATTATGCAGCCATTATTTAATTTAACAAATTTGATGAGATTAGAGATTCTGTTATTATAATTTTTCTTTTCTTCTTGAATCTTGAACCTACAGGGTCATTTCATACTTAAAAACCATTGATTTAGTGATTCATTATTAAATGTTTTTGTGTGTGTGTGTGTGTGTGTGTATACGCTGAGCAAAGGAGCTTTATGTGCCTCGACCGTAAAGGCATTATGTGCCTTTATGTCGTCACTAGGAGCCGCTTCGCCGCCCCTCATCCCCGTTGTGGCCTCGAAACGGCCACAAGGTTGTTGTCCTATATTAGTGTGTCAAATTAATATAAGTGGCGTGCTACCACTTATGTATGCGACTTTTCAAATGTATTAACCAAAAAAAAGTGATATGTTTACGTTAAATATGTCAATCAATGTAACCGGAACTAATGCTTATAATAATAAGTAACTTCATAGTTTTGTTAACTAAACATGAAAATACATGTGTAAAAAAAAATCAGCTCGATCTATACTCTTTTTGAAGATTTGTGATTTTTGAAATGTTCAGTAGGTATATATTGTGGGTTAATTACGTCACACATATTTTGTAAACAATGGGGTTTGGGACATTAAAAAGGTTAATTTTTGTACCAAGTTAGTTTATA
>JACMZG010001913.1:33132932-33222932 GCA_018340805.1 Microvelia longipes
TGTGGATGTGTGTGTCTGTATCAACTGTGTTGATACACATTGAAGACGAGCCTAGCGAATCTGAAATGGTGAGAAAAATGTTTAAGGTACCGTACCCGATTTTTGTCTTGCCTTGTAAGCTTAGAGAGGAAGTTTAAGTTATTCTCGAAAACCAGGTTGTTTGTCGTGCTGCAGCATTGGGTACCTCCATTCCGCGTATGGAGGTGTCAAAGAAGAGTTGAGAAACTTTTCCATCCTCCGGATAAGAAATCTCTGATATATTCTATTTTGGTATCGTTATCAATCTGAGTGATGTCCTTTAATAAGAGACATCCGCTTTCTTCTTATAAAAGCCTTGTATACTTCCAAGTTATGCAATTCTTTGAGAATTGTTTCTTAGCTATTCTTTAGTTAAGAATTATTAACCTTTCTCAAGGGTGATGTATGGATAATATTGTTACAAACATACATAATGAGTATACTCGACTACAGCGGTCTTAGCATGACGGCCTAAAAGACAAAACCAGCAATCTAGATTTTTATTTTATAATCTATTTCGATATAATTCTGTCTCTATAATTTTGACATGAGAGATCCAATGTTCGAAACCCGGGCTATGCTCTCAGTTTGTTTAAATACTATTTTATACTAAAAAGATATTGTTACTTTAAGTAATATTAGAGCATAGTAGATGCTACCCATCTAGAGTTATTCCTGCAGGGTGAATACCCTTATGGGCGGTAAGACCATAAACAGACATTTCTTACATTTAACATAATAGATAATGCAATTACTTTTTAAATTAATCTAAATATAATTATACACATATAGAACATAATTAAAAAATAACATATAACAAATATAACAAGATAATGCAAATAATAATAACATAGATTAAATAAACATAATCTATAACAAGATAATGCAATAATATACATAGTATAAATACATTAAATCTAAATTAAGATAATGCAAATAATATAATAGTTTAAATACATAAATCTAATCAAGATTATGCAATAATATGCATAGTTTAATAACATAAATCTAAATATAGATAATGCAATATATACATAGTTTTAAATAACATAATCTAAACAAGATAATGCAATAATATACATAGTTTAAATAAATTAATCTAAAAGATAATGCAAATAATATACATAGTTTAAATTAACATAATCTAAACAAGATATGCAAATAAATACATAGTAAAAAGATAATGCAATAATATACATTAGTTTAATAATCTAAACAAGATAATGCAAATATATAACATAGATAATCTGGATAATAAAATAACATATTAAAACATAATGCACAATAATGCAATAATATAATAGTTTAAATAACATAAATCTATAACAATAATGCAAATAATATACATAGTTTAAATAACATAATCTAAACAAGATAATGCAAATAATATACATAGTTTAAATAACATAATCTAAACAAGATAATGCAAATAATATACATAGTTTAAATAACATAATCTAAACAAGATAATGCAAATAATATACATAGTTTAAATAACATAATCTAAACAAGATAATGCAAATAATATGCATAGTTTAATAACATAATCTAACAGATATGCAAATAATATACATAGTTTAATAACATAATCTAAACAAGATAATGCAAATAATATAATAGTTTAAATAACATAATTAAAACAGATAATGCAAATTAATTATACATAGTTTAATAACATAATGCTAACAAGATAATGCAAATTATACATAGTTTAAAAAACATAATCTAACAGATAAGCAAATAATATACATAGTTTAATAACATAATCTAAACAAGATAATGCAAATAATATACATAGTTTAAATAACATAATGCAAATAATGAACATGAGCAAACTAATGTTCGCTCCAGATACGCAAGTTATATTCTGAACATTGCTGACTTGATAGCTCAAGCCCCCTTCATCTTTTATGTTGACATAAACATAATAAAACTTATATATAGGGGTACTAATGTACCCAAGCCTGGTAGTTTGTTTTCTATTGTTCTCTTGTACTTAACTTAGTGTATCTGTTAAATAAATTTATTGTTTTTAAAAACTTTGAATATTATTCGTTTCACGTAATTGGCGCTGCGGACAGGATACGTGGATAGGTTTTTTCATCGAAACTCTATTTTTGTCTTAACAAATTAACCGCGTATCCGTAACCAAATAAATTTTATTACTGTGAAGTGTTAAAGTGCTAAGTAATTAAGTGCAAGGATCAAACACTACCCGTTTGGAATAACGAAAAGTCCAGTTTTTTGAAGAATAGAGGATTATATGATGCCAAAGTTCTTCCTAGGTTTAATATTATTGTAAGTCTTTTATAAGTACTAATTACCAAAAAATAAGCAATTATCGTAAAAAGAAATATAAAAAGAAGAAAATTTATTTTGTTGATTGAAACTTAATTGTATGAATAATTTTGAAGATTATACTAAGTTTTTGAGAATATAAATTTAAAAGAAAGTAGTTTAGCTAATCAAATCTTAGAATATAAAAAACATTTTGGAGACAAGATGCCCGTAGATTATCAACTTTTGAAATTATATTTGGAGACTATCCCTCCATATGATGGCAACCCACATACCCTCTCAGTGTATGTTAACAACGCTGAAAGTTTAATTAATCAGTTTGCCACACCTGGAAACGAAGCTATCTGTACGTTCCTCTTAAAAGCTTTAGTAGGTAAACTAACTGGAAGGGCACTTATGCTCATCGGTTCCCGGACCGAACTAACAACCTGGGCTCAAGTAAAAGAGACCCTTAATCAGTATTTTGGAGATCAGAGGGATCTCGATTGTCTCATTCAGGATTTATTATGCCTGAAACCCGATAGGAGAGAAGCTCCCTATCAATTTGGTATCAAATGCCAAGACCTGAGATGCTTAATCATTTCAAAGTTAAATGTAATGACCGGTCTCTCATCGGCCGAAAAAACAATAAGGGTTAAGAGCTATGATGATCTTGCTCTCAAGACGTTCATCAGAGGCCTCCCCCTCACTTACAACTCAGTATTCGATTAAGAAACCCTAGCTCATTAGAAACAGCTATGGGGTACGTCATAGAAGAAGAAAATTTTCTGCATGCTTCCAGACAGAGCAATAACCTCAATTTCAACTCGACGTACAATCCAATAAGTAAAATAACTCCAAGTAGTCTAAGTAGTAAGCATACTAACCTAAATACTCTATCCAAACCTCCTACAAACTTTAATAGAATACCTAACAGATTTGTTCCCCTCCTCAATACTATACTCGTGGACCCCAACTAAATTCGCAAAACTATTATAGACCCATGTCAAATAATGTTAATCTTAATCAAAGACCACCATTTGTAAACCAGCAATATAGGGCACCGACCCCACCTCGTCCTTGGGTACCTCAAAATCATTTTCATAATAACCAAAAATTCAATGGACCTAACAATATTAATCAAAGCACTCCAACGCCTATGGATGTGGATTCGAGTAATACAAAATTATTTCACCAAAATATAGATAGCTATAACCCATACGAGGGTCTATCTTCTTATAACTATCTTGATGAGGGCCAACTTGATTATTGGTACTCAAGTGAACATGAATTTGCACATCCTGGGTTTGATAGGTCAACCCCCATATAACTATCAACCTGATATAGATATCCAAAACCACGTCCCTGAGATAAACCAACGCCTTCCTGGCTCCTCAGGAACCAGCCAAGAAAATCAATTAGGTACTGATACTACAAACGGAGATAAATCCCTTTTTCGGGAAACTGCCTCCCAGGACCTGGAGAGTTAGTACAAGTAAATTGCGTTAGAGAAGATTTACCGTATGTTAACATTCCGGAAATAAATGCTAAATTACTAATTGACACCGGAAGTTCTAGAAGTTTACTCGATCCAGAAATAGCTAAGAAATACTTTAATCAGTATATTTACAAAGAAAATTTTCACATTCAAACGGCCCACGATATCACTTTTCATGACGAAGTGATAAGCATACCAATATTCCCCTCTTTCAAACTTGACAAGGTAAGCTACCACAAATTTTATTTATTCAAATTTAATCAAAATTTCGACGGACTGATAGGAATTGACCTTTTAAAACTATTAAGTGCTCAAATAGACATGAAAAATAAACTATTGGTAACCCCTTATGTTAAGCTACCAATAGTATACGGGAAAAGTGATGACCCAGTACAAACTTATAAAATCCCAGCCAACACACAATTAGTGATAAAACTCCCTGTAGACAAAGAGTCAGGTTTAGCTGTGATAGAGCAAATTAAAATAAAGAAAGGAGTAGAAATCCCACAAGCTCTAGTAAATGTAAAAAATTATTGTGCCTACACGTGTATAAATAATTTTAATGACACGAAGAAAATTTAGAAATGATGAGACCTTTAAATATAATATTTTAGATCCAAATACAAATGACCTTGTACCGTGGGGAGAGAAAGTATTTAATCATAACATATGTCCTAATACAGATAAGACTTACTCACACGACGACAAACTTACAGACAATCTAAAAAAGCTGAGACTAGATCATTGTAACGAAGAAGAAAAACAAGCTATAAATGCACTTTGTTTTGAATATAGAGATATATTTCATTGTCAAGGTATTCCTTTAACTTTTACAAATGAAATTAAACATCAGATAAATTTGACAGATGATAAGCCTATATATATTAAACAGTACAGATACCCTGCCTCACTTAGAGAGGAAGTTAACAGACAAGTTAATGAAATGTTACGAGATGGAATAGTCCAGCATAGTACCTCGCCCTACTCGTTTCCAATATGGGTGGTACCTAAGAAATTAGACACCACAGGGATACAAAAGTATAGGATCTGTATCGATTTTAGAGCCCTTAACGACCGGACAATAGGGGACAAACACCCTTTACCTAACATTTCTGACATCCTAGATAATCTAGGTAATGCAAATTTCTATAGCACCCTCGATCTTGCCAGCGGGTTCCATCAAGTAGAGGTAGACCCAAAAGATAGATACAAAACTGCATTCTCTACAGATTCGTATCACCTAGAGTGGGTGAGACTCCCTATGGGGCTAAAAAATGCTCCTGCCACCTACGAAGGATGATGAACCATATTTTAAGAGGGCTAGTAAACAAAATTTGTATGGTATACCTGGATGACATTATTATATTTTCAACCACATTTAAACAACACCTCCAAAATTTACGAACTGTTTTTGACCGACTTCGACAGGCTAACCTAAAAGTCACACTTGACAAATCTGAGTTTTTAAAACCAGAAGTACAGTTCCTGGGTCATATCGTTACTCCTGACGGTGTAAAACCAAACCGACAAAATATCTGCCATAAAAAAATACCCCATTCCTAAAACTCAAAAAGAGATCAAGTGCTTCTTAGGCTTACTGTCATATTACCGACGGTTTATTAAGGACTTTGCAAAAATCACAAAGCCTATGACGGCATGTTTAAAAAAGAATTCTAAAGTAGTATATGAAGACCCCACCTTTATACAATGTTTTGAGGCATGCAAAAACATGCTGATTAACGACCCGATTTTACAGTACCCTGATTTCAGTAAAGAATTCATATTAACTACTGATGCTAGTAACTTTGCTATTTCGGGAATACTATCACAAGGCACTGTTCCAAATGACCGGCCTATAGCGTACGCTTCGCGCACCCTAAGCGAAACAGAAGTTCGTTATAGTACTATAGAAAAGGAACTCTTGGCTATTGTTTGGGCATGCGGTTATTTCCGCCACTATATTTGGGGAAAGAAATTCAAAATCTATACTGACCATCGACCCTTAACTTGGTTGTTTAATCTTAAGGAACCAAACTCAAAATTAATCCGTTGGAAATTGAAACTCGAGGAATATGACTACGAGCTTATTTATAAGCGGGGCTCACAAAATGTTAATGCCGATGCGCTATCTAGAATTAAAATTAATGCCATTGAGAGCGAATCTATAGCTGAAACCACTAATAGCGTCACTAACAATGTAGGAGACTCCCAGTTCGATGCAGCCAGATATTTGCGAGATCTGTGCGAAAATATCAACGATAACCTAGACCCAATTTAGAACCATCGAATTTGAATATTAGTGATAATTTGGATCAGCCGGTATGTACAATATAAACCCTCAAGATACTCCTCAAAATATTACCGAGTTAAATCAGAGTGAACACCTTAGTACACAACATACAACTAATAACGACGTAATAAACGATGGCATCCGAATTTTAGACGAACTAATAAATAATAAACGTAATCAGATAATTATTGAACCAAACGTACATCAGACCGTTGACATAAAAACAGAGACTAACACAGAACAAAGTATTGTTAGAGTTAAAATTCCAAAAAAAAATAACTATGACCTTATACTAGATTTTTTGAAAACTCATACTATAGGTGACGTCACATATTATTTATATTCCTTGACGACTCCCTCTATCCGGAGTTTTGTAAAGTTTACCTCGAAAAATTCTCCAATAACGGCCCTAAATTAATTAAATGCACTAAGATGTTGCTTACTATTAACGACCTGGAGGAGCAGGTGGCCGTGGTGAAGGATTATCATATTGGTAAAACGAACCATAGAGGCATTACAGAAACGTTATCTCAACTACAAAGACGTTACTACTGGAAAGGCATGAAACGACTAATAACTAAAATTATTAACGAATGTGTAATTTGTCAAAAAACCAAATACAACCGGACCCCACGTACTCACCCTTAATGTTAACACCTACCGCATCGAAACCGTTTGAAATCGTACATTTAGATACATATACCTACAACGGAAGGAATTACCTGACTATGGTAGATGCATTTAGCAAATTTGCTCAAGCATATTTTATTGAAGGCAAAACTGCTATTCATATTAGTAATACTCTATTAAAGTTTCTTACATGTTTCGGAATCCCTCGCAACTTCATATTAGATAATGGAACAGAGTTCAATAATGAAATTGTTAAAGAAATGCTAAAACTGCATAAAATCAACGTTCACTTTACGACTAAGAATCACCATGAAGGAAATGGAATAGAACGTTTCCACAGTACGATAACCGAACATCTTAGAAATATTAGGAAAATCTCACGGGTCAGAAAACGTAGAATTAATGAACTATGCCCTGATAGCATATAATCAGTCAATACACAGTAGTACTAATTTCACTCCCCATGAATTAGTATTTGGCCATACCGATCTCAGAGACCCCCATGAAATATTTCTACCGACTACTTTTTATACCGACTATGTCGAGTCCCATCACAAAAGGTTAGAAAAGGTGTACGAAAATATTGCAACAAAATTATCCACCAACAAGGAAAAAATAATTAATAAACGGAACACGTTAGGCGATGTAAACAACAAATTCGAAATAGGCCAGCGCGTATATAAAATCAGTCCGAATCGAAGAAACAAAAAGTCAGATAGATTTGTTGGACCCTACGATTACAAAAATATTAGACAGAAATCGAGTTGAGGTAACCACCCTGTCGATAAAACAGGTAAAAAGAAAACACTCATTATACATATAAAGGAGTTAAAACCCCCTCATGTTACAGATGGGCCTTCCACGTCGAGGGAAAATCAAAACGAATAGACTTAACAAACAATCCTGGACTACTACCCCTAAATTTAGGACAGGCTCAAACAGTTACAGACCACTGGAAATTTATACAGGTATACGATTTTCAAAAAACCTTTGACGAGTATCAACATTTGGTTAAATCATATGAAGAAGTTAAACGATTATCCGATAACTCTGTATACACTAAGCAAAACAGTTCTTTCAGACTAGTAGATTTTCTTATTACCAAAACCGCTCAACAATTCAATCAACTAAACCCCTCACTTAAACTAAGACAAAAGAGAGGCTTAATTGATGGATTAGGTTCTATTATAAAATCTATCACTGGAATCTAGATAATGCTGACGCTGCACGATACGATAAACTATTAACAGATATAAGTGAAAATCAACACAAAATAAAGTATGCTACTTCCCTACAAACTACCCTTCTACAAAATACTACCGAAGAATTTAGTAAAAGTATAGAAACATTAGCACGAAATCAAAGAATACTCGAATCTCAAGTAAAGACTATAGTGTACGACAGATTAAATAAATCCCTGTGTCACCATTTTGGGTTCCAACTATAGTACAGCAAATTATAAATAATTTTCATCATTAGAGACACTTTAGAACAATTAGAAGTTGCCATCTCGTTTGCGAAACTTGGTACCTTTCACAACTCAATGATCGATCCCTTTGAATTATTAAATAAGATTAATAGTGTAAATAAAGATTTAAATAGCGGGAGATTTCCATTCGACGCTACATTAGAGAACGTGTTATCTTTTGAAAGAATAATATCTGTAAAATGCTATAGTAAGCAAAATCAAATCGTCTTCATAATAGAAGTACCAATCGTGGAAACAAAATCCTACCGTATCTACGAACTCATACCAGTCCCTATTTTCAGATCCAATTCCTATGTATCTATTATTCCATCTCTAAGTATGTACTACTAAACGATCAAAAATTTGCTTATACTAATAAACTCTGTAAGAAATAAATAGTAAAAACTTTATATGTAATAACTTATATACATATGGTCTAGATAATAATAATAATATATGTGAAATAAATATGTTAGCTAATTCATCTTTGGATAAATGCTATGTCTCGAGATTTAACATCTCCAAAACATTTATTCAAAGAATAGATACTTATAAATGGATTGTAGTAGATAGAAAAGAAAATTTAGTTGTAGAAACCTGCGAAGATAGCAGAGAAACTTACCCTATATCGGGAAGTGTTTTATTAGATTAGATAATAAGTGTCAAATAGAATTAGGTAATCATGTATTTAAATCATTCTCAAATGAAGGAACTAGATTGGGAACAATTAACTACAACATACCAATTTTTAATTTAACCAATTCCAACTCAGATTTAAATATTCAAAATCCCTTCAAGTTGGACCCAGTTAACTTAAAAATTAGTCATATCAAAAATGAACTTAAGAACCAACAAATGATTTTAAGTGATGTTTCCAATATAGCAATCTATAAAAGAATTAATATAGTTACAGTTATATTGTATGTTTTTCTTTTATTTATAGTATTAGTTTTAATGTTCTTATATGTGTGTAATAGAAAACATGTCAACATAAAAAAGGATGTTCCATCCTCGATTCCAAACATATCGGATTCTGTGGATTCTCCCCATAATCCTCAAATTCAGCATGGAGGAGTTATATTCTGAACATTGCTGACTTGATAGCTCAAGCCCCTTCATCTTTTATGTTGACATAAACATAATAAAACTTATATATAGGGGTACTAATGTACCCAAGCCTGGTAGTTTGTTTTCTATTGTTCTCTTGTACTTAACTTAGTGTATCTGTTAAATAAATTTATTGTTTTTAAAAACTTTGAATATTATTCGTTTCACGTAATTCGCATATATGGCTCATTAAATCCTAATGTGTGACTCCATGATTGCTATTAATTTTGCTGTCGAAAAAAGTCTTGCATTTACTGCATTACGATCTTTTCATTTAAGTTTACCTTAAGAAGACGAAAGACTTTCATTTAATTTGCTTTTACTCTTCTTGCTCTATGTAGGGAAGTATTCGGTTATGACTTACCAGCAAATTTCTAAAGGTAATTAATAATGAGCTTATAAGATTGAGGTAACTGAGACGACTTAAATGAGAGGTGGATTGTCTGAAAGTATGAGACTCACTGATGAAGAATATATGAATATACATACATACTTTCATGCATATATATATATATATATATATATATATATATATATATATATATTATATATATATATATATATATATATATATATATATATAGATATATGTATTGTATTTATTATTTATATACAATGAATTTACAATACCTATGAAATTTACAATTTCATAGGTAAATTTTTAATTATCTTTATTATTAATCCTAATACTTACTATAATATTTCTGCTCTATACATATTCTTTTACTGTTCTTAAATTTTAACTCAACACTTTTATAAATTTTTATTATCTATACCTTTTTATAAAAGAGTTAAATAATATGTTAACATAAATTATAACATAAATAATACTAATAATACATATTTATATTAAATAAATAATAATATAAAAAAAAAAACAAAATAATAACTAATAAAATACAGAATAAGAAAACTTAAACACTATCATTCATGTGAAAATCACTGGTATGCTTGCGCAAGTATTCTCGTGTATTGCGTGTAATGCGCTCTCCCGCAGCAAAAAAAGCAGCGGGAGAGCGTCCTAGCCTACCAAATAGCGATACAAGTCGCTGCCACTTTTCCTTATTCTCATATATTTACCTTTTATTAATCATTTATTCATTAAACTGTATCCTTGATTTATTATTTCTTAATTTGTCTATTAGTTCTTTTAATTTATTTCTCTCTTTTTTATAGACACACACTATATATATATATATATATATATATATATATATATATATATATATATATATATATATATATATATATATATATATATATATATATTATATATATATATATATATATATATATATATATATATATATATATATATATATATATATATATATATATATTATTTTTTTTGAAATCTCTAATATAAAGCAGTATCGAGTTCAATAAAAAGTCGATTTATTAAAATTATTTTTTTATCAATGCCTAAGTACGAGCAATACGAGCCCAAAGACGTAAAGAAATATTAATGAATTCCGATTCTGAGGGCGAGCGAAGTGAGTCCCAAGAGCTAAATATAATAAACATATGCAATCTTATTCGCGATTCAAAGTCCGTAGCAGCGCCACCGTCGCTGATAAGAAATTGATAACGAAAGGGTGATCGTTGTTAAAGGCCTTATGGGGATTTTCTGGTTTTTCTTATTTGTGACGATTATTTCTTTAAATTTTTTATCAAAGTGCTTTAATTTAACTAATTTTAGGGCGTATGAACTCAGTAGAATCACAATTTCATTGAAAAATAGCGTTTTAATGGGTTGTCACGAGTATTTAAATTGAGTGATAAGAAGATGAAGATCATAATATAGTGTTTTATTTTATTTATTGTTAATTGATGTTACTTTTAAATAATTTTAGTTTGCACAAACACACAAAATTACCATTTAATTGCATTAAATTGTTTAAATTAGTTGTAACAGGTATTTAAATTAACTGACAAGAAGCCGATTTTCACTGAAATGGTGTTTTAATTTATTAATCATTTTTATTTATGCACTAAAATAATTAATAACTCAATAAATTCACATTTTGTAAAATGTTTGTTTACATTATCCGTTTAGGTTTTATTATTTCTGGGTTAAATCGGACGAATCCAAGTCTGTAGTGATAAGAGCCTGATTCTATATTTAAAATCCTGGAATTATCGAAATATTTATGTACGAAATATTTGCAATTTTTTTAGTACCGATGGTCGTTCTAATAATTTTCATCACATTTATCACAAATTAACTAACAATAAATAAATAAAAGAAGAATATTCAACGGCTCCCATGCTAATCCTATGATAAAAAAATTTTTGATCACCCTTTCGTTTTCCCGCCATTGGTATTGCCAACCTTACGACTATCTCTTTGAATCGCGAATAGGGTGAGGAAGGAATATGAGGTACCTAGTACCCGATTTTTTAATTGCATTTTATTTTATTTGCGAAATAATTTAATTGATATAAATTGAAGGCTGAATCAGAGCCTGAAAAGTACAAATTAAAGTTTCTAGTAATTAAGAATTTTTAGTTCTTTTCTACCTAATGAAGCTCTATAAAGATTTTATTTTATAGCTCCATATATTCGACTCAAAATTGTCTATATTTAGTTAATGTTTCTATATTAGTCTATTAAGGCGGAAACGACTGAGTACATATAAGCGTACAACTTTAATATAAATTATTACTTAATGATTTAAATGTCATATGGTTATTAAAATATTAAATTTATAAAAGGTTTACATTATTATGTTGCGTATTGATCGTTTGTTTTTAATATCTTTAACCTTTAGTAGCAGCGGTTTTGCATTGTAACTTTCATAGATTGGATAAGAAACTGTAATGAATTTTATGATTAAAATTTATTAATTATTAATTTTCTTTGTTCAAGTCTTTAATGCAGATGTAGCATAAAAGGTTTAAAACCGGTTTTAATTGCGCTTTCACTTATTTTACGGAAAAATAAGAAATCGACTGATTCAATTTATTTTTTAATAGTATTTTTATTTTGAAAATTAATTCTATTTTATCCGCGGCCTTAATTGATTTTTCAGAATCTGTAGGGTTAATTCCAGAGATGGTCTCGTGAAATTTTTTTATGAATTTTGTTTAAGAAAAAAATTGCTAATGAGGTCTCTCGTATGACGGGAGAGTAGGACCCGGAAACGTGACCGTTTCAGAGGTTCCTAAATAGGTTTTAAAAAACTTATATATATATATATATATATATATATATATATATATATATATATATATATATTTGTGTGTGTGTTTTAGCAGATTTTTGAAAGAACACTATCTTTCAAAGGATTAATATTTTTAAATCAAACTCGGTTCGTAAATCAACCTTTGATTGGTTGTTGTTACGTCATTAATTCTGTTTGCTGGTTCAGCTAAATTTTTATATAATCGGTAAAATTTAGGCTTAAAATATTTAGCCACGAAAAAGGTGCAACAAAACAAATGAAAATGTATTTTTATACGCTTAATCGTATGAAATCGATCCGGAGTCGATGCCAATTTTTTTTAGTGACCAAAAAATCGAAAAAACTGTGCAAAATACCGGAAATCATAGAATACAGTCGCTAATTAACCAATGTCGAGTAGGGTGTCGTTTCTAATGTTCAAATATTTCATTATAACCTTAACTCACTCTTAGAGGAGCTTTCAATGAGGTTACATAGAGCTCTTAAGATGTTTTAAGTCTCATAATGTACTTGGTTTAGATATATACTGAATAGAAAATAGGTATGAAATCAATCTTTGATCTTAAAATATTAAAATTTCTTTTAAGCAATTTTTTTTTTAAATTTAATATTGTCTATTTAAATTCTAAACAGAGTTTTTATTATTTATTTAAGTTATATAGGTATAAAATAAGAATGCCATTGCTGTATAGTCCAATTAGAGCGATGCCAAAAAAATCAATTTGTGAGTGAAACAGTCGAAAAAAGAGGTGTGAAAAAGAGGAGTTTTATACAAGGATTTTCACGACAAAATCTTCAAATGCTGGTAATAATACCAAGTATATTTGAGTTTCATATGATTGAACTTTTTGAGATTAAGTAAATTTTTGATTTCATAATGAATAGGGTTCAGAGCATTAACAACTTCGATTTTTTAATAAACCCTGCGGTCAAAGACATTTTTCTAACCTCAACCTAACCCTGTCCTTTCGGAGCCTTTAAGGCTTCCTTAAGGAAACGTTAAGGAGACCTGAAATTGTCCTTTAGGAGCATTTAAGGCTTCCTTAAGGAAACGTTAAGGAGACCTGAAATTGTCCTTTAGGAGCCTTTAAGGCTTCCTTAAGGAAACGTTAAGGAGACCTGAAATTGTCCTTTAGGAGCCTTTAAGGCTTTCTTAAGGAAACGTTAAGGAGACCTGAAATTGTCCTTTTAGGAGCCTTTAAGGCTTCCTTAAGGAAACGTTAAGGAGACCTGAAATTGTCCTAGGAGTTAAGGCTTTAAGGAAACGTTAAGGAGACCTGAAATTTGTAAAATGTATTGCACTTCCTATACTCTAAAGCCAGAACCACCCTCTCGGTGATATGCTCACTTTAGCTCCACCCATTGGTTGATATGCTCACTTGATATGTAACTTTATATAAAATTGTTCGTGTGCTTAAGGTACAAAATGATAGATTTACCTCCTAAATATTAATTCATAAAAGAAAATATGTAGTTATTGCAATTCAAAGTATGTTTATTACATATTATAGAGAATTCTCTAATAAAGAGCAAGCTCATATACAGAAATATATGCTTAGTTAAGCTTTGCCCACTCGTTGATATGCTCAGTTAAGCTCCGCCCATTCGGTTATATGCTCACTTAATTTGTACCCTCTTAAATTACAATCTTTAAGATTTTTAAAAAGTTAAATATACTTTCTCTTTCTTATTTATCTTGGTAGATTTCCGGCTCCGGCATACAGACGCCGTCTACTAATCTCACCTTACAATATCGATATTTATTTGTAGCCTGCTTCACTTAACTTAAAGTTTATATCAAAAATTATATTAATATAAAAAGTCTTCCACGCTCGAAGCTTCAATGCTGATTAGATTTTAGTGAATTGTTATTGAAATTTTTATAAATGCACAGGCTCTTATGACGGTAGTTAACCCGGGAGTTTGACCAAAAGCCGTTTCTGAGGTCCCTTAAAAAACAATTCTGGCGCAGTGTCTGTATGTAGGGCGAATTTCTTTTGAATTGCGTGTTTCCGAGCTTTACAATCTATTTCATGCTCACGTTTCCGGTTTTATGCTCTATAACTCAAGCAGTTATTAATTTATCAAGCACTACTCGAAACTAATTTTTTTTCTGTATTTTTTAAGGAAATGCGCATGCGCATTATTTTTGCAATTATCCTGTTTGTACAAAACTATCCCTATAAAATTTTCCGTGCACACCATTGTTAGCATTAGTTTGCTCTGTTAAGTAAAAGGGGTTTTCCGCATTTCCTTTGAAAAAACCGAAAAAATGGGTTACGAGTTGTGCTTAGTAATTGAGTAACTGCTCAAGTTATAAAGAATAAACCGTAATTGTAAGCGAGATGGATTGTTAAGAACAGAAAAACGCATTCCAAAGGAAATTCGCCCAGCATGCGGACCACCACCTCAGAAATATTTTGTAGTTATAAACTTATGTAATGTAAATAAAACGATAAAAAAATCATCGTTTTTAACAGAGTTCGAACCCAGGTACCTTGGCTTTAAGTACTTAAGTACTAGATTCGACTCTGGACCGTGTTCATTCAGTTCAGAGCCCCATAAAGCAACAAAAACGACACCCGACATGAAATTAATTTGTTTTCCGACTGCCTTTTAGGGTTTCTGGTAATTCACAACCGTTTTCGCAACGGGCGCAACAAATACGCATGGTTTTATCTCATTATCAGCATTAGTTCAATTTTTCATATTAGATGATTTTCACATCCTAAGCTCTCTATGGCGAGCAAAGCGAGTCGAAAGCAGTGAAATGCCGAAGAAAATTTTCAAGATACCCCGTACGCGACTTTTTTTACATTAAACCAATAAACAAAAAAAACATTTCTTTCTCAATGAAAACATCTCAAAATCTCAAAGCTATAAATCGCGCATTCAAAAAACCTAAAACAATTATGTATAATTTTAATTCAGAGGTTATAAAGTCAGTAGGTCAAAAATAGTCATATTATGTTTCTTGAAAATAAGATGGGCGGAGATTTTGTCTATAAATAATAGGACCTTCTCTAAACAAACTAATATATTTCTACAATTAAATTATAAATGTCAATATATAAAGCCAATAATTAAAATAATTATTTAATTTCATTGCTACTTATCATGATAAAATTATTTTTTTAAACAAATTCTATAAATAAAACAGGGTAATATTATTTATTATTATATTTTTTAATATTTCATAAAAACATAGTATTAATAAGAAATAATAATTATTCCTCTTCGTACACTTTATTTTATTTATTTTTTTTTTTATACTTGACTTTTTAATTATACCTATCAATAAATTTATCAAATACGAATCATATTTTATCACATTCATAAACAAAATTTATCACCTATAAATCATTTTTTATAACGAGAAATTTAAATTTTTATAGCTATTAATAAACGTATAGTGTTTGAATTATACTTAATATCAAATAATTTTGATGTATTAAGAGAAGGAATTTATGATTTCCACTTAACACTATGCATGGCACGAATTTTTTTGATAATTGTCTGTAAAAAAATATTAATTATTTTCTAATAAATTAGCATTTTAATTGTATGTTGGGGATTAAAATGTATGGATAATTTAAATTTTTTCTTATTAAAAGTGCAAAGTTTATCGTAGTTTCTTTGTTTATAATTTTTGATAAAGTAGCTTTATGGTATCACTGCAAAAAACTGGATATTCAAAAGCCTAGAGATATTATTATTATGGTGGCCGTATCTCTGACTCTATACCTAAAGTGATAAGTTTAAATTTAAGGGAGAGTGGCTTGTCATATGCTATGGTATGACACAAGGTTAAAATCAGTTGACAGCGGGAGAAAATAGTGTTGAGGAACCAATGAGGTGGGCCTGATTTAAAATTGTAGGCGTAGATTAACATCCAGGGCCCCGTTTCACAAAAGTACAGGTCTTGTATGCTACAAGTAAAAAGCTACAAGTTTACTAATAATTGTAAGACATTTTTTTCACTAATGTACAAGTGTTGACTAGTAATTATTAGCGATTTTCATACAATTTTATAAAAAAAACACTATTATGTTACAAGTTTTTTCTTAAATCTCCTAGGAAACGAGCATGTGTGGCAAACTTCAACCAAATTTGAGTATCTCCCCCTAAAATCTTACAAACTATTTTACAAAACAACATGTAACTATAAATGTCAGAATTAAGCGTTTCGTGAATATCATTACAATTTATTGTAACCTACAAGATTTTGTGTAAACAATGTGTAAAAATATTATTAAAACCAACTTCGAACAACAATAACTTAAAAACAATAACAAAACAAAACAATTTCGAATACAATAACTTCTAAAATGCGAGAAGCAATATCTATAACAAACGTTTTACAAACTTATATTGAGCACTAAATTACTAATAAAATAAAAGTTCACGATAAAAACTAAGTTTTAATTAGTAAAATGAACTTGTACCTTAGTCTACCTAGGTTCGGACTTGGGCAGAAATTTTACAAGTGAATGTTACAAGTAATTGTTATAGACAAGAAAATGTAGTTCATTAAATAGAAAAATGCTACAAATTTACAAGTGTATCCTTAGAACACATGTAAAATTGTCATTACAAGTTGTTTTTTACAATTTTTATAACTACAACACTTTTACTTTTGTGAAACCTCATTGGCTAGCATTACTTTCCCACGCTGTCAACTGATTTTAACCGTGTGCCATACTATAAGTTTTATTACAAACTTAGCATTAACGTTTATTAGATAAAAATTATATTAAAGATACCTGTACGCACCCTAACCGATATTTTAGACCTATAATTTCAATAAATAAAAATTTAAAGGTTGAAACCTTTTCAAATTTATCTACCAAATATTTTATTTATTAAATAAATAAAAGTCGTGATAAAACCTAACTTTTATCGATATACTCGAAGAACGTGAAAATCCAAAAGTTTATGGTTTTATAGGTTATTGTTTCAACATTTTTAATGACTTCTGTGTGTCTATTTTTATTTTATTTGTGTTCTATAAATAATAAATATTTATTCTATATATTAATGTTAAATCTATAATAACATCAGTAATAAAAAACACTGCGAAATCGTGGATATCGAGATGGAAGAATTATGTATTCTTGTAGGTCGATAGGTTAGTAAAAATAAAAATCTATACTAGATGGGCTAATAGTTTTTTTGTGATTTAAAATGCCTATTGGCCTCTAAGTCTTCAATTATTTTTAAAAAATAAAGTTTTATGAAAAAAATAAGTTTTTAGGTTATGAAAGGATGATCAACTTCAATTAACATGTTTTTGACAATTAAAGGTGTATCAACTTTTATATCGGTGTGTGCGGCCTAAATGAGTTATTTTTATTGACAATTGTTTTTTTGATTTTTGGAAATTTGGTAAAAACCCTACTTTTTCTGCACCATCAAAATTGCTGGAACCGTCCTATCAAAATTATGACTGCAAGATATAACTGTATACTTACGGTACAGGTAAAATGTACAAAGTACATTTTATTTTGGTTTTTAACTTCTTGGTCGGACTCAAGTCTAATTATTTCAGCTGAAAATTTACAGACATAAAATCTTTACTGAGAAAATCTTCATAATTCAGAATTTGACCAAAGAGTCATTTAGTCCCGTATTCAAAGACATTTTCCTAACATTCTCCTTAAGGAACAAGGAGAATTTTAGGAAAATGTTAGGAGAATGTTAGGAAAATGTCTTTATATACGGGACTTAAAGAGACTACCTTATTTAGGGGTTTGAGGTCTCAGAATGGCTGACAACCTATCCGCTGAACAGCAATGCCTATTCCAGTCGGTATTCGATCTAGGTTAGAACGGTATCCGTTTTATATGCTTCGACGGCACATGATGTACTGATAGTGTTCTTAACCTTTTAGGGTGCACAGTGACTGAGAAAAATAATTGGTCTACTAGGGTTTAAACAAATGGTTCTTTTCTCCCTCTGTAATCAAACGCTCTGAGCAAAATTTATGGCCCAATTTATATTTCAAAAGGTTTCGAGGCTTCTGCTCAAAAGAATTTGTCTTATCCCATGTGTTCTATCATAATTAGTAGAATACCGTATTTCAGGGTTACGGAAACATCAAATTAATCATAGCCCCGCGAATCCCTACTTAAGAAGGGGATTTTTTTTATTAAGAAGGAACCATTTGGTTGGTTGATTAATGGTTCTTGGTGGACCCCCTATTGTTCTTGCAACGCCCCCTATTATCATAATACTTACACGATTTTCTACCCTTTCTGCGTTTAACGCTTCAAATGACAGCATGAGGAACAGCTCGACAACTTGCACCAGAAAAAAGCTTAATAAATTAGTTTTTTTGGGGCAATTTTCATTAAAAAATCGCGCTAATTTATGAGTTGTTTTTGCCATCAAGCGAACGGTTTATCAACCCCTATTATCTTTAGTAGTCTGGGATTAACAAATTTAATAGATCAAACATTATAATTATTTATAGTAAACAATAATAATTTCTACAAAAAGTCCATTTTCCTGATTTAATTGAAACTTCAGAAGCTAATTTGTTGTTCATTCGAAAATTCGCCAAAATTGCGATAATTTGTCTCAAAACAATTTCTTTTGTAATAACTTCAGGGAGCCCTGTGGAATGGTCTACAATATAAAAAATACCAACTTTCTTGGAGTCAGACTTGGAGACTTCTTGGAGCAAGAATTGAAAGACTTAACATCTCAATGGCACTATAGATAGCATTTAAACCGAAGGCATGAAAAGCAGTATTTTAAAAGATTTTAAAAAAATGCTATCTATAGCATTTTAACTGAAAGCTGACTCTGCTTATTTTTATTAAAGCTTATTGGTGGAAAGATCAGTAGTAGTATTAGTAAGAGTGGACAGTAGTCAAGCCGTCAAGCCTGGTGAGTAGACCACTCCTTTGGGTCCTTTTCACCAACCCCGAAATCAATCACCTATCACTTTACCTCCACTACTTTCTCCTCGACATACCTCCTGCTACGATGAATGAAGGTGGAAAGACCAAGTTGATGTTGTTTATATTCTTTTGTAAGCTTCTTTCTTATGACAAATGTGATGATGGCATTACTTTTCCCTTCTTATTACTTAGAACAGAAAAAGTTGTGTTTCTGAATACCCATAGAATCATGCTTAGCATATCTTGATTTATGAGTTTATCTAAAAATAATTAAGTATTTACTGTAACAATATGGACTGTTAATGTTGATACCTCCTTTTATTTTGCTATAAAATAGATTATTAGCTTGCTGACCCCTTAATGTCTTTTCACCGACCCCTAAGAGGCCCCGTGACAAACTTTGCTTAACCCTGCTGTTTTTAGATGTTGAAGGGTCATTGTTATGGGTTTTAGCGTGAGTACAAACTCCTCTACACTGAGGTTTTGACCTATAAGTATTTTTGGATAGAATTTGAGTTAATTATTTCATCATAAAAATTAAAAGTTTTAAAAATAAATTAAATTTTCAATTAAATTTCCTTATAAAAAATCTTCTTTTTTATTTTATTGTTAGAATTCTATCTGGTTGTTATGACATTATTTTATAACAAAACAATTGTGAGTTATAATAGGAATTTGAAAATGTTACACAATTATATTGACATTCTTTTATAAAAATAAACAGAAATAATAAATTAAAATAAAATCCGTCCGAAGTAGTATCTTAGGCAATTTAAAGTTTATAACAGAATTCACCTTTTATTTGACATATTTTTGCTTTTTAGTAAATTGCATTCTTTAGTAAATATTATATTTTATGGTAAGATATGGCGTTTTAGTCATTTAAAAATACATAGTTCTAATGGTGAAATAGCTTTTTTGTTGTCAAGCTTAAACTTCATAGAGATAATTAATGGAGGGGCATAGGCTATCTCAATACATTGAAAAAGTTAAAATTTTGGACTTAGCCAAAATGGGCCGATAAGGGTTTGGCCTAAAAGGCCCCACCTTAATTTCAAGTGGCTCAACAGGGTAGGGGTGATTCCTATATTGTTTCCTAAGGAAAGGGGTTATTTTAAACTGAACTAGTTTTAATGATTATACAGCAAGTTAATTTAATTTAATAATTAATCATAATAATTATATTTTAATTTAATAAAATTAAATCGATTGATTTTTTTTATTTAAATAAATTTTAAATAAAAAAAAATTTTATTTGCTCCCTTTTTGTAAAGGCACTGATGATGGCCTCATCTTAGATTGAAAGCTATTTGTAAATAAATAATTGTTTTCTAGAGGGGCTCTTCATCTCGTTCCCTTCAAACCTAACAACTTCAGAGGGGCTCATAATATAACAACAAAGAAGAGCTTCATTAATACAACAAAATTTTTGTTATTGAGAGCAAAAAAAATTTTGAACACTTCTTGAGAATCCAGTTCAGTGGTCTACAGATTAAACCAAACGTCAAATCTAATGCTTGAATTAGTTCAGTTCAATCAATTAGTAAGTCTTGTAATAAAACTTTGGACAGTAATAAAAGAAAGAAATTATGACTATTGAACTTGACTGAATTGTTCCATATTGTTTACAATGATTGTGTTAACAACGTGAGACCTAACTGTGTGAAAAAACACTACCAACTTCGTAATAATTGAAGGTTAAAGCCAACAATACAGAACGTACACTACGCTATACATATAATATATAGAGTAATATACTGCTAAGTGTTGGTAAATAACAGTGCAGTACGGGTGTCAGTGGGCTCCATTGTTTAACAGTTTTGCCAACCTAAGTTGTATTAAATTAAATAATTTTATTAAGGATAATTAATTATAGATTTTAACTGGCCTTGTGTTAATGACACTTGTTAAAATTATATTATTTGTAACAATATATTATTGTTCTCTCTTCGAGAACTTATGTTTTTGTATATTTAAATAAATGGGACTGAAGACTCGTATTATATTATATTTAACATATATTCTATGTAAGAAAATATAAGGCATTCGACAGATGAAATATTTAAAGAATTTAAAGTCCACAATATAGACATGTTATATAACTATAATCAAATACTATTTGTGAAAAAGAACATATTGAAATATGACAAAGTAGAACATACTTACAAGACTAGACGATTAAATGAAACTAAAATAGTAGAGCCTTCATGTTGAACTACAGCCGCCTCCAGACATGCCTCCTTCACTGCTCCCAGACATTATAATTTACTTCCCGACAATATTTTGAATACCATTCCGTTTAAAATTTTTAAAAATAAATTAAAAAAAATATTTAGGCCAGAAAATTGAGCTGATAAAGGATTATTTCATTTCTTATTGCTTAGTGTTAGTACTTCTATAATTATTGTTTAAAAAAAGTTGGTCATTAAGTTAATTAAAGTTAGTACTGACTCAGTGCCGCGCTCGAGCTTTGCTCCTGCGGCTGTGCAATTAAATGTTTATTTTTGTAAATTATTTATATCAAATAAGGGTAATTTGTATTATGTATAAATAAATAAATAAATTAATAAATATATATAAAGTCTCGTAAATATTATATACGAATCCTAAGATTTTAAGACACAGTTAGAGGTTCGACTTCCGACATGCCGACAATTCCATTAGCGAATTTATTTAAAGGGAAATTCGCTGTAAGAATTAGGTCAGAAATCTTTAAATTAAGAATGATATTTCAAAATACAAATAAAATCTTTAAATAAAACGATTATAAAGACATGTGTATCAGAATTACAGCAGTTGTCAATAAATCCGACGAATCAATTCTTTTATTCGATGAAATTTAATACTTTGGACAGTTCAAATGTTTATCTCTTTGATCAGAAATTAGTTTCGCTTTTATTTCTATAGTTGTCAATGCTGATGTCTGCCTTTGTGGGATTTATTTTAGAAACTTGTAACTTGGTCAAGAATACATCATTGGTTGAGAGTTCTTGTATAAACTTGACAGTTCTAATTTAAGTCGGCTGCTGTTGTAACCAATATATGTTGTTTCTGTCGCTAATCAATTATTCGTTCTTACTTTTCCTCATTCATGCCGTAGGTGTATAGGAAAAGTATTGTGTTAGTAAAGAAAATCTAAAGCTTGGACGTCACCGGAGTTATCTGTGTCTGATGCTTTTTAGATATCCTGAGTGGTTTTTACAAAGTTTCTGTGAGTGTGTGTGTGTGTGTATTTGTGTCTGTGTGTGTCTGTGTCTATTTGTGTCTGTTATCATCGTAACTTCCAGTGCATTTATGCAAGAGAGTTGACACTTTTGGTCTACTTTTGTTGGTCTACTAGTTGTTTGGAAAATACTTTTTGAACATCATTAACCCGGAATAATTACTTTAATGATGAACTAACTAATAAAGAATTTTGATAATTCGTTAATCGTGGAAAGTTTTTTCCGTGTTAAATGAATTTTCAAAATTTTTGCGTTTTATAATTCGGTATAAGATTTAGCTGTCAGCTTCAGTTCAATTTTTATCGAATGTCTTTTGTTCTTTTTTCTTGTATTATTATTTATGGCAAGTCATTTATTATTTTCCTATTATTTTAGCTATTTTTAGTAATAATTATTATTTTTCCTATTATTTTTAGTAATACTTTATTATTTTTTATATATATTTTTTTAATACTTTTTAATTTTTAGTAATTATTATTTTAGTAATAATTTCATTTATTATTTTTCCCATTATTTTTTAGTAATACTGTCTTTTAATATTTTTAGTAATACTGCCATTTATTATTTTTCCTATAATTTTTAGTAATACTGCTATTATTATTTACCATTATTTTTATATACTGTCATTTATTATTTTACCATTTTTTAGTAATACTTTCATTTATTATTTTTAACATTATTTTTAATTTAATTTGTAATTACTTTATGCATTACATTACAATAATACAATGTATTTAAAAATTATAAGCTTTTAAGCTTAATATGTTTAAATATTTAATAATTATTATTTTTTAATTTTCGTCGTTTTTTCTTTAAGATTATTTTTGGCTGAGCCCCTTAGCCAAGGAATTAGGAATCCTTGTTCTCACTGGCCAGTCCACCCCTGGCTTTAGACCAAAAGGCCATTCCAAAACCCTAATTTCCTTCAGATTTACCTCTTTTAAATTGATGTTGGTTGTACCCTTAATAATGTCTTGATTAGGAGATTGTATCCGTTAGGGTTAAATAAAATCGTTGTTTTTATTTAACCCTAATGGATACAAGTCTGCCTCCGTGGCCGTGATCGTAAAGGCGTTCGATTTCGGCACCGAAGGTCCGGGGTTCGCAGCCAGGGCTATGCTCTCAGATTTTATGAATAGTATTTGTATTAAAATGATTTCGCCAACTTTAATTAATTCTTAGAGTATAGTAGATGCAACCCACCTGAGGTGGTTCCCGCAGGGTGAATATCCTGATGGGCCGAAAGGCCCTAAAACGGGCATTTTATTTATTATTTTTTTATTTAATGGATACAATCTCCTTATCTATTTTAATAAACTTTCTAACTTTGGTAAGAAAGACTATAGAAAACTACGTCACTAAAAACTACTAAGTCACTCCACGAAACAAAACTTTACATAAGTTCTGACTCTGATATCAAGTAAAAAAACATAGACTAGTTCTTCCTTTTTAACATCTTAACAGTTTTGCACTGATGATGGCCTCTTTGTAGGTTGAAAGGGCTTTGCCAATAAAGTTTAGTTTTGTGGAGAGACTTCGAAGTCTCCATTCACGCTCATTCTAATGGTTTTATTTCATCAGTTTCAAGGAACGCCAAGTACTATTAATTAGTATAATTGAGAAATAATTATTCAAAATATTCCAAGGAAAACCGGTTGGATTGAAATTTGTTGATTGTAGTCCTGTGAGAAAGACGAAGAAAGTTTAGCGGCAAGACAGGTCGGCAACTTGACGACGTCATTTAGACGTGGATAATTTGTCAGAGATTTCCCCCGCAGGTCGGATCAAATAAAGAGAGAGTGCATCGGGTATCGAGCAGAGAATATTTTATTCTTTCACCAATATTGTCCCATTAGAAACATCAAATATTCAATGTAAAAATATGATGAACTGTAAAAAATCCTTATTTTTATATTTTTAAAAAAATTAAAACTTTACTTTATTTACTCTACTCACTTATTGCGTTGCGGCTGTAAAGTAAAATTTCACAACCGCTCTTATAAAAATGTATTTTAGCGAATTTTTGATCATGACAATGAAGCTTATGGGGTTGTTTGGATTGTTGAAAGTTGATGGGAGTGGAGGATATCGATTCCGTTTGGCTTTCTAATACAAAAAGTGCTATCCGAAAAAATATTTACGTATATACATACATACATACATACATAATATATATATATATATATATATATATATATATATATATATATATATATATATATATTATATATATATATATATATATTATATATATATATATATATATATATATATATATATATATTATATATATATATATATATATATTTATAATTTATAATTATATTTAGTCGCGTTAATGTAATGTGCTGAATAATTTGGGTGTAGAAGTAGGATAAGTCGTGCAGGTGTGATGTGTTGAATAATTTGAGTGTAGAGGTGGGATAAGTTGTGTAGATGTGATGTGCTGTAGATGTGCTGAATAATTTGGTGTAGAGGTGGGATAAGTAGTGTGATGTGCTGAATTTGGGTGTAGAGATTGTGTAGATGTGATGTCGTGAATAATTTGGGTGTAGAGGTGGGATAAGTCAGGTTTTTATGATAAATTGGGTTTTTATGGTTAGTATGATAAGCACGCAAATGGGTCTTCTAATATTATTACTCATATTTATTGATTGCCGCGACGTTAAATAGCATATTTGTTAAATCTATCACTACTAATATACTAAATCCTGAGATAAATACGGTTTTAATATTTCTCAGATCAAATCCAAGATGGCAGACTAATAGAATTATTTACCTCTCTAAATTTTCGCGCTACTGACAAAGCCACAACTTAAGTAGAAGTATCTTGAAAACTAGTCTGACAGGGTATATTTCACTTTGCATTTGATTGATATAATAAAGCCGTCTGTTGGCTTCTGGAATTAACTATATTTGCATTAATTAACATCCCTCTCACAAATATGAATAATTATGTAAGCTTATTTTTACATATGCTTGCCGTGGGTGGTACGTTTTCAATTTTAATAACACCGGCTTTACTATACTTTCCACTTTTCCTCATTTATACCCATAAGGTATATAGGAAGTATAGGCCGCCTTCGTGGTCGAGGTCGTTAAGACGTCAATTCTTATACTGACCTTTGACTCTTTGGAGGTTGGGGGTTCGCATCCTAGGTTACGCTCTCAGTTTATATAAGATTATTGTTCTAATAAATTATCGCCAATTTTTTATTAAAATTTTAGGAAGTTCCCGCAGAGGTGATCCTTGACGAGCAGCAAAGCTGTAAACGGGCGTTATTACTATTATTATCTATTTATAAAGGAAGTATAGGTATACAGATTACTAGTGCTAAGAAGCATCGAAGGAGATCAGTACTTGAATGGGTGACTGCCTGTCAGTACAAAATAATTCTTTCATGAAGGTTCGCAAGTCGGACGAATTTTCTTTGAAATGCTTGCTTCCTCGCTTTATTAGGAGTTACTGCGCATGCTCGGAAGTGATAATACGTACCTTAAAAATTTATCCAATTTTTTTGTTAATTTTAAATATTTTTCACATTTTTTTAACTATCACTGAGTTTAAAATGAAACACTAATTACCACTTAACACTAAGAGACTGTAGTTATTAAGCACAGTGAAAATCTAGTTATAAGATTGAAAAACACAGAGGCACCCGAGGAGATTGAATGACTCTTATCAATAAACGGCAAGTAAAAAACCAAAATCTAACCAAAAAATCTTAAAGAAAACTTATGAAGAAAGAATTATATAAAATTAAAAATATGTAATGAGGAAAACTACGAAGGCGGAAGCAATACTGAATTCTTTAGCTTCAAACAATAAATTTAATATTTATCTTAAACTGATAACAAACCTCTTTGTTTACGTTTGGAACTAACAGTTTAATGAATTAAATCTAATATAATAATTTAAACGACATATAAGTTAATAAGATGAGTTCATTTGTTTAATACACGAAGAAACTTATCTGATCCAGTTAATACCGATGTTATGAATAAAAACAAATAAGGAACAGACAGGAAGCATCAATATAGAGAGGAAGTTCTATCAAACTGCAACCGAAAATAAGTCAAGTTTAGGATATTTTTATAGAAAATATCACAACAAAAAACCATGAGAAAAAATATAACTAACATTATTTAGGATTATTAAACATTGTTTATGTTTCATAGTGCATGGATAATCTTATAAATATTCATAAATACACAGAGTTTATTTGTATTGATATAATTGTAATTTATATGATTGATATAAACCTAATTTTGTATAGAAAATAAAATCGATTTACACAAGATTTACAAAGAGGTACAAGTAAATAAGTATATGTTTTAAATAAAAATACTATGTTTTATCTGTGATATAATTTTAGCTGCTCAGCACAATTTGTATTGCATATATTTATAGGATAGATCTTATTTTTATTGGCTTTCAATTAGGCTTTAGTTAACATTAGTTATATATGTATTGATATATTACATACATGTTTTGCCAGATGTATACATTTTTTTAATCAATAAGATTATTTTATATTCGTAGATATAAAATTTACTAGATTCACTGAAGGAAAATTGGCTAATGAAGACAGACTAGTTAAAGTTACGTTTTTCTACTAAATTTATGATACATGTTTGTCGTAAAGAAAAGTTTATTTAGCCTGATTGTAAAATACCAAATTCCAAAGTATTGACTCAGATTGAATATCGATATATCGATTTATAACATTAATTAAAACTTAAGTGGGGATTCATTACTTGAAATAACAGTGGGTAAACAATATAAGATACATTAAACTTTAATGTTTACCAATCTTAAAAATCAAAACAATTAATTTCTATTTTATTTATTTATTTATTGTTTTTTGGTCTTGTTTTATTAAGTCAAAGGCATTGCGAAATATAATGTACGTTTGTTAAACAAACTGAGTGAATTTCGATATATCGATACTTACCATACTCGTTATAGCATAGAGCGGGTAATTTTGAAATATTATAAAGCATTGTTGTTAAAGAATTAACATAGAAAGTTAAATCTTCGGCAGACCATAAGAATACATTAGTATACCGTAAAGGATAAAATATAAAATAAAATATTTAGATTATATAGAAGTTAATACACATTATATTTATAGATATAATTAGTGAAGTAAAAAGTAAGGATAAGTTATCAAATAAAATTATAATTAATTAGAGATTTTTGCATGAACATAGAATTTGTGAAATGTACAATGTGTTTAGATTTGAAAATTATTAATTAAATAGTATTGTTAACGGGAGGTACGGGCGTATTTAAGTATATAATATAGATTAGGTGTATATCTTAAATAATTATTAAACAGATTGTTGATTAATTGTATTTTAAAATTTGTGTTTTTTTTTGTAATATTATTTAGGTTATATTAATAAAATTTGAAACAAAATGGATAAAAGTGAGATGGTAGAAATGTTAAACCAATTTAGTAAGCAAATAAACGAAAAAATAGATGGAGGAAACAAGAATTTGTTAGAAACCATGGAAAGGATTGAAAATATACAAAAAGAAAATGAAAGAAAAATAAATGATAATTCTAATTCGATAAGGTACTTACAAAGAAACTTAAATCGAAATAATATAATGATTTATGGAATAAAGGAGAAAAAACCCGAAAGCTATAGACAGCTTGAATTAGAAGTTATAAATACAATAAAAGAGTTGCTAAACATTCAACTATGTGAGAGGGACATTGATTTTTTAGGAAGACATGGTCCAAAATTTAAAGAAGACAGACCAATTCGCATGATATTTGTAAGAAACGTCACAAAAATGGAAATATTAAGTAGGAAAAGTAGGTTAAGGGGAACAAACATTTTTGTAGATGAAGATTATCCTCCAAATGTGGTCAGAGTGAGGAAAGATCTTGCTAGCAAAATGCGTGAAGCAAGAGGAAATGGTAAATATGCCATAATAAAGTACGATAAGTTAATTATCGAAGACAGGAAATATCCCGATAGTAGCCAGAAATATGGAAAGAGGACCTTTGATAAAACTAAGTCACCACCACAGTATTCTAGTGAGAAATACGTGAGAAATCTTAACTATGACACTAGAGGTCTAGATGAAAATACCGCTAAAAGATTTAATGCCAGCTTAGACTCGTATTTTGGAAATAATATAAATACAAATAACAATTTTACTCACCGTTCAGAAATAAGAAAAGAAATTGAAAACCAGAAAAGTCCACAGAAAATCGGAAATATGATCTTAGAAAAACAGGCAGAGACTGAGCTTGAAAAAAATGAGGAACACAGGTAGCGGTGAACGAAAAAAGAGAGAAACAATTTTGTAAATAGTAATATAACTGGGTCGAATAGCAACTTTGGATTTTCGCAGAACCCGATTTCGAACTTATTTGGCTATGGTTTTTCAAGTCAAAGTAAGGAAAAAGATAAAATGCCAACAGAAAAAGATCACGAGATAATAGAAAAATCAAGAGACACTGTAACCACGAAAAAAGATGGGACAGCATAGCAACTAATGAAAATTAATTGCCATATAAGTACAATGAAAGATAAGAAAGTAGATTATCTTGAGAGTAATAGAAGCTATAATACAAATAAAGATAAGGTCAGTAGTAAGAGTTGCAAAATCGATATAAATAGTAAAGAAAAAAATGCCAATAAAAAAATTGAATAAAGAGAAAAAATAAATAAAAACAAATTAAGAAATTCGAAGAAGAAAGTAAATGAAAACATGTACGATATTAAACAAGAGGAAAATAAATACTCTGAAAAAAGAAATGGCAAAAAGAAAAAGAATGTAGTTTTTTCACGTATAATTGCCGGACGCTAAAAGACAAAAATAAATTATTAGAACTTTTAGAAGTTACTGAGAAGATGGATTGGGATATTTTAGGATTATGCGAGGTAAGAAGAGCAGGAGAGCATATTGTGACATTAGAAGATAATAAAGAAATCTATTGGAACGGGAATGGATCTCTAGGCGGCACTGGATTCCTAATTAATAATAGAAATCAAAAGAATATGTATGCTATAAATCATACAGTCATAGAGTATCAAAACTCATATGGAAGCTGGATAGCGATGTGGAGGAGGAAGAATGAAGGTGATGCAGGTGTACGCTCCCACCTGCTGCGAGTGATGCAGAGATGGAAGAGTTTTACAGTATGTTACAGACAGCCGTAAATGAAGACTTATGTAAATATACCATAATTATGGGTGATTTCAACGCCAAAATAGGTTGCGATAGAGATAGCAAGAGTGACGCAGTAGGGAAATTCGGTTATGGAAATAGAAACTCTAGAGGAGAGGATTTGATTGAGTTCTCAGAAGGAAATAACTTCTACGTAATGAATAGCTTTTATAATAAACCAAATGAAAAGAAATGGACTTGGATGAGCCCAGATGGTGAATCAAAAAATGAAATAGATCTGGTAATTAGTGATAACAAAGCCATTATAAAAGATGTTGAAGTTGAAGAAAGACTGGATATAGGAAGTGATCACAGGGCGGTAAAAGTGTTGCTGGAATTAACTAAACATAAACGTAACTGGTTAAAGAATTATAATGTAAAAAATGTGAAACTTTCTGAAGACGTTAAAAGTATCGATTATGAGAAAACCCTAAAACAAGAAATAAGTAAAATAAAAGTTCAAGAACACATGCAAGAAATAAACAAGTTTGAAAATAAATTATGCGATGCTATTAAAAGTACTACAAATAAAATAATGAACAATAAAATTGAATCAAAATCAAATAATAAACTACCTAGAGATATTAAAAGGTTACTAAGAAAAAGGATGAGGTTAAAAAGAAAAGAGAGAGACAAAATAGAGAGGGCAGAGTTATCAAAAGTAATTAGACAAAAGATGAGAGAATGGAGTGATAAAAAGAAAGTTGACAAGTTAAATAAAGTTGTAGAGAGCGGAGGAAGTTTGCGTAATTATTGGAAATCACAGGCACTAGGAAAAGAGAAAATCACTGGATGAAAGACAAAGATGGAAATTTAAAAAACGAAAACGGGGAAATAATAGAGATAATTGCTGGTTTTATGAAGAACTATATGCAGATAATTATGAAAATAGTAATTTTAGTTTCAACAACGAATAGGAAAGACTGTACTATCAACACAAATAATAGTGAAATAATTTAAAGTATTATAGTATAGTAAATTAAAGTACAAATAAATTTGTACGATAAGTACAAAATTTAAAGTTAATAATGATAAAAAATAAAAATTAGTTATTAATTATACACATACATATGTATATATATGTGTATGTGTGTGTATGTATGTATATATGTGTGTGTAGTATGTATATGTATATATGTATGTGTATAAAATGTATATATAGTATGTATAAGTGTGTATGTGTGTGTAATGTATAAATGTGTATAGATGTATGTGTGTGAGTATTAGGAGATCATAGATATATGTAGTTTACTATAAAATATAGATACAGAGGAGATATAATATGTATATATAAATTAAATGATATATAAATAATTGATAAAATAAAATATATAATAATATTGAGTTATAAATTGGTATAAATCATAAATATAAAGGTATAAATATACTTATCGACTAATTTATTAATTTATTTATTACATTAGCACTAGTAACTCAACCCCTAGCGGGAACCTCGGCATTAGCCGATATAGAATCATTATAAATTTGTATGTAATATTAAAAATATGCATGATTATAAGATGATATTTTATTGTAATGATTTATTAAAGGTTATTTATTTATTTATTTATAATTTTTTTATTAAATTTTAGGAAGTTCCGCAGAGGTGATCCTTGACGAGCAGCAAAAGCTGTAAACGGGCGTTATTACTATTATTATTTATTTATAAAGGAAGTATAGGTATACAGATTACTAGTGCTAAGAAGCATCGAAGGAGATCAGTACTTGAATGGGTGACTGCCTGTCAGTACAAAATAATTCTTTCATGAAGGTTCGCAAGTCGGACGAATTTTCTTTGAAATGCTTGCTTCCTCGCTTTCCTGTTGTTTTTTTATAGGTTTATGCAACATAATCTAAGCAGTAGAATTCCTACTTGCTTTTATTTTTCTTTGATTTTTTGAAAGGAAATGCACTAAAACATATAAAAAGTTAGCGCATACTAAGATTTTATGATTGCGCTAAAAGTCGTGCTAAACAAATTTTGGAAAGGGTTAGGGATAAAGTAATATAAACCATGTAGAGAAAGCGATTTCTGTCAGACCTGGTATTTAGTTCACATTTTGTCCACCAGGCAGTTGGCTCAAATTTTCCTATGGGCGCAGCCATCTTGTTTTACCCTTGTAAATGTAAACAAACTATTCACGGTAATCGACATTATTGCATTTCTTTGTACATATTAATATAAAATGTTAATAATTTGCGTAATAAATACGTTTTGTCTTCCAATAGAGGTTTTAGTGCGAATCTTTAAATACTAGATTTGTTTAAATTACTTAAAACAAGCGGCTAATTAAAACTTTTTTTCGTCTGCACTACTTCACTTACTGCATTTTTGCGAGTGAGGTTTGTTTTTCCCTTCAAATATTTACTGCAATTAGTAATTTAACTATTTTAACCTGAACTATTTGAATATAATTAAAACAATCGTAATTTTCAGTTTTATTTAAAACAATACACTGTCGTCAAAATCTTAATAAAAATATGTGGTTTACCTTTACTATATTTTCGCTTTTTCTTTAACCACAAATTATTACACAGGATTTAAAACAAAATCATTAAATTAGCACATACATATTATAGTAAGAAAACAATATATAAAGTAAAACTCACCTAATGTTATCAGAGTAGCCTATAAAATTAAGTAAAAAAACGTCGATCCTAAAAGGCTCATTCGCAGTTCCAATTTCAGCTATTTTTTATTTTTGTGCCAGCCATCGGCTGATCAGGGATGTCTGATTTTTTTAAACAGGTTAGTATATGAGTTTCTCTACTTGGTTTATATATTACTTTAGTAAGAGAGTTTTGCAAAAACATTGCGGCAAACATGCGTATGTATACTGAAAAAAAAATCCAGGGACATGGACAAGCATGATCTAATGCTAATGTCCTTGCTCAGACTACAAAGTTTAAACCAAAAACTTTAGCATGTAATGCTTAAGTCATGCTTAAACAAGGTAACCATTTTAGTAAGCATTCCGAAAGAAATTCGCTGGTCTGACGGACCTTTACACCACAATTTACAGTAAGGCATTATTATATAGAAACTGCGAAGTTTTTTCTGTAAGATATTAAGCATTGATCATTTTCAATATTAATAATTTAAGTATATAATAAATATTAATAACATATTATTTTATACTGTAAGTATATATCTTATATTTTTTTCAAATAACAAATGAATCTTGTTGATAATAAATTAAAACTTTAAAAGAATAAATAAAAACAAAACATGATTTAAATGATAAAATAAACAGCTGTTTTTTTTGTTTGACAGAAACACCAACAACAAAACACTTTGTTTGTGATTAATAAATAATTGTATTAGAATTAAAAGAAAACAAAGACTTACGGCGCCATTCCGCCATTTTGAAACAGGGTGGCCAGTAAATCAAGTTTAAGAGAGTTGTAAGAGTTAAGAGGATTATAAATATTATTGTTTTTTTTGTAATTTTTTTCCAAGCTGCTGCACCGGTTTGAAAGCATTTCATTTTTCTTGTTTTATTAATACGAGTTCTTGTATTAATTGTTATTTGATTATTATTGCATAGCGCTCATATTAATTAGGTGTTAATTTTTTTCTCACTTTTTTACTTTTCACAAATACTAGATGTTTTTTTGTAAAGTTTATGTTCTATGACTGCTTGAGTAGTCATAGACGCCGGTGTCATTTAAAATAAATCTAAGAAACATTTTTAAGTGATCTAAATTTTCACGGGTGTACGGTTTAACGAAGGAAATCTGTTGGCTAACTTATGGGGAATTTTCCTTGTTTTCCCCACTAACAATTTCCTAACTCATCCTACTCTTTATACTTTGGATTTTTCAAATAAACTGACTTTTATCAGTGAAAAAAGATACTTAAGAGTTTACTCCTTTTAAAATAAATATATGAACGTACAGTTTAACTAAAACGCATACAATTTTGGCTTAAATCTTAAATAAATTTAAATTAATCACCTTTTTGTACAATCCCCTCTTATAGTTATGGCAATGGTTTGAATGTGAAAGCCATTTTCACCAGTCAATGCTGCCAACTTTACTACATTAAAAAATTTACTACTTTACTACTTAACTTTACATAAAATTTACTACATTCTTACTACATTTACTATATGCTAGAATTTACTGCAGTCTATTTGGCTAAATCTTGTTTCTATAATTTTTACACTTTCTTATCTCTAAATTTTTTATTTGTATTTTCAGCGCTATTCTTAATGTTACAATTTCTAGATAATAGTCTGGATTAGGGAGGGTGGAAGTTGTTAAAAAACGCTTGAGCTTGCAATATATATATATATAATATATATATATATATATATTATATATATATATATATATATATATATTATATATATTATATATATATAATTTTGAGACACTGCTCTCTGGCTAGTAGTAAACGTTAAACTTGATATGTTTAATGTTTATATGTCTAGTAGACTAAGACATATAGAAGTTTCAGTCAAGTACGGAGTTATATTCACAAAAAAGTGAGCACCGATTACAATTGGAAATAATTCAACCTTAAACTAAATAGCCACTGGCTTTGCCGCACAACTATTTAAATTGGCCGTTACTAGACCCATAATTGCAAGATGATTGAGCATGTGGTTCTCATCTCTCCCCTATAGGTAAAGGGAGGATTTATGTAAGGGAGGCTTCCAGGCCTCACTATTTAATACACAACCTCACTATTTAATACACAACCTCACTATTTAATGAACAACCTCACTATTTAAAACACAACTTCAATAATTATTACACAACCTCACTATTTAATACACCACTTCACTATTTAATACACAACCTCACTAATTTAAAAAACAACTTCACTAATTAATACGCAACATCACTATTTAATACACAACCTTACTATTTAATACACAACCTCACTATTTAATACTCAACCTCACTATTTAAAACACAACTTTACTAATTAATTCACAACCTCATTATTTAATACACAACCTCACTATTTAATACACCACCTCACTATTTAAAAAACAACCTCACTATTTAATACACAACCTCACTATTTAATACACCACCTCACTATTTAATACACAACCTCACTATTTAATACACAACCTCACTATTTAATACACAACCTCACTATTTAATACACAACCTCACTATTTAATACACAACCTCACTATTTAAAACACAACTTCACTAATTAATAAACAACCTCATTATTTAATACACCACCTCACTATTTAAAACACAACTTCACTAATTAATAAACAACCTCATTATTTAATACACCACCTCACTATTTAATACACAACCTCACTATTTAATACACAACCTCACTATTTAATACACAACTCACTATTTAATACACAACCTCACTATTTAAAACACAAACTTCACTAATTAATAAATAACCTCATTATTTAATACACCACCCACTATTCAATACACAACCTCACTATTTAATACACAACCTTACTATTTAATACACCACCCACTATTCAATACACAACCTCACTATTTAATACACAACCTCACTATTTAATACACAACCTCAACTAATTTAATACACAACCTCACTATTTAAACACAACTTCACTAATTAATAAACAACCTCATTATTTTAATACACCACCCACTATTGAATACACAACCTCACTATTTAATACACAACCTTACTATTTAATACACTACCTCACTATTTAAAACACAACTTCACTAATTAAAACACAACTTCACTAATTAATAAACAACCTCATTATTTAATACACCACCTCACTATTGAATACACAACCTTACTAATTAATACACAACCTCACTATTTAATACACAACCTCACTATTTAATACACAACTTCATTTTATTTAAACTTCATTACGTTTTTCAAAACCAGTTCTTAAAAAATATTTTTAATTGCTGTTCTTATCTACTAAACAATAAACACATTAGCTATAATGTTTACACTAACACTGTTATACTGTGTTGTAATTCACCGGGCCAGATAATATTATCTTCCTGTGTTTTACGAAACAACAACCTTGTATACAAACTGAAGATGGCGGATTTATCCTGTGTATGATTGATAAGAATGCATTATACGTATACGATCTTACCTTGACATGTGTTTATATTTTTTATTATTATTAAGTTAAATTGATTCTAATTTGTTTGTATTTACTGTTCCATTCACGAAAAAGTATTGTTTCACAAAAAGGTGGTGTCTTAAATCATAGAGATACATACTAAAGGGGGCATAGCCTATCTCAATATATTGAGAGTCCTGAAACAGTATTTTGGGGCTCTCGGGGGCTCTGTGTAATTTCAATGAAACCTTTTCTAAGAGTAAGTTATGGTTATAAGAAATCAAATTTTTTCGGCTTCCTGCACAATTTATATTTTCAGCGTTCTACTTTATAATTCACTGTAATTTTGTTCAGGTCATTTGATTATTAATAGTCAAAGGTGGTCAGGTTATTTTTTCGATGTTTCAAAATTCAACCTCTCTAGTAATATAACTCTCTGTCATTAATGGTTCACTTTAATTCTTTTAACATAATAGATAATATGAGCCCCAAAGTATTAATGGAATAACAATAATAATAATAACAAATCGGGTGCAGGGTACCTCGGAACTTTTACTCATCAGATGGAATTCGCTACGCTCATCCTCCCTATTTCGGATTCGCTTCGCTCGTCCTCAGAATATAGAAATTGCCAAAATTCTTAAGGTAAAACGTCTTTTTCCTCAAACATTAAATACAATTGTGTGTCGATACTTAATTATAATGAAATAATAATAAATTTTCTGTTGTTTTTATTAAACTTAAATTTTTAATTTTTACTCTTTCTTATTTATACCGTAGGAATATAGGAAAAGTATTGTGTTAACGAAAAATACGAAACCAGAATGTAACCGAAATTATCCGATTTAGGTATTTTGAAGGCCTCTTGAGTGGTTTTTGCAAAGTTGTCTGTCTGTAAGTGTGTGTGTGGGGGGTAAAATACTCCCCGCCAAGTCTTTGGTCCAAAAAAGTAGGAGAATGAACAATTCAGTACCGCCAAATCATGTCCGTATTGGGTGGAGAATGTCATAGCCGTTTCAAAGTGAAGTTGCTAGGTAGGCAATAGTTAAGGGCCCTATTTACATTGAGAGGCAACCATCAGCTTCTTCTCCCAGGCGGTGGTTTTCGCAAAGTTGTCTGTCCGTAAGTGTGTATGTGTCTGTTATCATCGTAGCTCCTTGTGTATTTATGCTAGAGAGTTGAAACTATGTACAAAAATCAGTCTACCTATTATTCAAAAAAAAAAAAATTATGACGTCATTAACCCACAAAAAGTGACTTTCAAAAAAATTTCAAAAAAATCATAAAACACGGAAAAATAATACGATCGGATTGAAACGGTTTTTGTTGGATCATAAAAGTTTAGCAGCATTAAGCGTGGTCAGTGCCTGGATAAATGACCACTTGGAATGAAACAAATAAATTTAATATCTTAGGACAAGCAAAGCGAGTTCGGAGACGTGCTGCAGTATTAATTTTACAACTTGTAATTGTGGCGCTTGGTCCATGACGGAAGCCTGCCTACGGTTGCGCCCCTACCGCCACTAAATTAATTATATTGGTTATTATTGAATAATTGGACCAATCAATGAAGCTTCATCCGATTTTGTCTGATCCTTGATTTATGCAGACAAGGTTATCTTGTTTATTTTTGGATATTAGTGACAAGGTGGTGATAGACCTTGTGCATATTTAGACTGATGACCCGTATTATTATGTCACATGTGATATTCCTGCATTTCTCTTAGTTTGATTGAGTGTCTCTTAATGAGACCTTGGAATTCTAGTTATGCATGTCTCATCGCAAACCAAATTAGCTCTCTTCTAACATATTCCTAATTGGGTAGTTAGGTGTATCGATTCTCAGAATATTTATCGAAATAACGTGTATATGCAAGCACTTAGAGATAGTAGCGTCTCTCTCTTATACCTCTCTTTCTTTTCTAGGAGTGCTTCAGCCCCCTTACAACATACATATTATATATATATATATATATATATATTATATATATATATATATATATATATATATATATAATATATATATATATATATATATATTATATAATGTGTGTGTGTGTATATATATATATTAGAAATTCGTCAGGCTGGCTGATGGCAAGGAAATCGTAAAGTTGCTTATGGAAGTAATTATATAATTTTTTCATGACATGATAGGTATATATATATATATATATATATATATATATATATATATATATATATTTGTGTGTGTGTGTACTCTATGTATTCATCTATTGTGTATACATTATACGCTATATATCTATATGTATATATTATACATATGAATAAGTTAATTAAAACTCCAATACACACATACATATAGATACTACATGTTATTGTTATTAAATTTTATTACAATACGGCCAATAAAGGCATACGGTTTTTTTGGATCACATCAATGTTATGCAGCAACGAGCATGTTTATGCTTGGATGGGTGACTGCTGAGAACGCAACGAATATTTTCCTACGAAAAAGGGCAGGAGACGTAGAGGCATATTAATTAGGTTAATTATGCATATACTGAGGACAAGTGAAGGGAGTCAGAAAGTAGTGAGTTTAATCGTATCGAATTCGATGTAGTGATGAAAGTTCTGAGGTAGATACAAAGTATCTGAGGTACCTTGTATCTGAATTTTAAAAAGCATAATACCGCCGATTTTCTGTGGAACTCCAAATTTAGTTTCGCTTGTAAAATCGATGATTAGTAGGAGTTAAAATGCATGCCTTGTCCCCTGAATACTTGTCAACATACATATTTAATACTAATTTATATTAATGAGGTCTTGTTAAGTACTTATTTGCTTTACTAAAGTATTATAAGGTGGGCGTAATATACTTGCGCGAAGGCGTTTATGTGCATAAATAATATTGTAGGTTTTGGAACAATAAATTAAATATAAAGAAACAAAAACTATCAGACGAGTTTAAAATGATTTCGAATTAATCCTTTTAAGGCTCTTCTATGGTTTGATAAAAATATTTTCAGAAATAGGCTGTAAAGTAGTATCTTTAGAGCCTAATAACATAACCATTTTTCATTACGATTACATAAAGAGTATTTTCATCAAACCTACTCTATAGAATAGATCTTTTGGCCTGCTAAGAGGTAAAATATTTTTACTTTTCCTTATTTATATTAGGTATATAGGAAAAGTATTGTGTTTGCAAAAAAATCTGAAACCGAGATGAAACCGGAATTATCCGTTTCAGGCGTTTTTATGGCCTCCTGAGTGGTTTTCGCATAGTTGTCTTTCTGTATATGTGTGTGTGTGGGTCTTTAATCATCGAAGCACCTAGTGTATTTATGCTAGAGTTGACAGTCTACTGCTGTAAGTGTGCCTATTCGAAAAATATTTTTTTATGACGTCATTAACTCGCAATAATGACTCAGCGAAAATTTCGAAAAATCATAAAATGCAGAAAAATGATGCGATCGGATTGATGGCACGCATGTGACTATATATGAGACTAACATATATGCAATGTCTAATGTTATTATTAGCATTGATTATGTACATTTTTTTAAAAAATTGTAAAAAAAAAATGGGAAATGGTCTAACTGAGTTGAAATTTAGTACAGGTTTATATTATTACCTAATATATAACTACACTTAGTTTCGATACAATACGACAAGTATATACATGCTTGTTGTTGGATCATAAAAATTAAGGAGCATTGAGCGTGTACAGTGCTGTGTGGGTGACCAATGAGAATGATACGGATGCATTTACTATCAGAAGAAGAGCAAAGCGAGTCCGAA
Source organism: Microvelia longipes (assembly GCA_018340805.1). Lineage (NCBI taxonomy): Eukaryota > Metazoa > Arthropoda > Insecta > Hemiptera > Veliidae > Microvelia > Microvelia longipes. The sequence goes on from JACMZG010001913.1 coordinate 33,172,548, forward strand.
GGCATGTTGCAGTATAAATTTGGCAAACTGTATTTCTGAGGACGAGAAAAGCGAGTCCAAAGCAGGGAGGATGAGCGTAGTGAATCTGATGTAACGAGGAAAAGTTCCGAGGTACCCCGTGTCCGGTTTTTTTATTCCTGAAGATATAAAGTAAACTTTTAAATTGTAAAATGTCGAAAGTGCTGCTGAATCAAAACATTGCTGTCGTTGTGCTGCTATCACGCTAAACGACGTTAAAAAATCAAGTGGTTATTAAAAATCATCAACATAATCCTTTGATTGATTATATTTTTCCTTACTTATGCCTTAGGTATATAGAAAAGGCATTGCGTCTTCAAAAAAATTCCGTAACCGGGATGTCCCCGGAATTATCCGATTTAGGTGTTTTTATGGCCTCTTAAGTTGTCGTCACAAAGTTGTCTGTCTGTATATGTGATTGTCTGTATGTGTGTCGGTGTTTGTTATTATCGTAGCTCCTGGAGTGTTTGTGCTAGAGAGTAGAAATTTTGTACAAAAATCATTCCACCACTGTAGTTGTGCTATTCAGAAAATATTTGTTTTATGACATCGTTAAACCCTCATTAATGATTCAGCAGAATTTTTAAACGCGAAAAATGATGCGATCGAATAGTGATTTGACACCATGTATAAGACTAACATATGTGCTAAGTTTCATGTTATGATTAGAATTAGTTCAATTTTTATCTAATTACTTGTTAACGTTTTTATCAAACTGTTGGAAAATTGGAAAATAATCCAATTTAGTTACAATTTTGATAATTTTGATGAAATAAAGATATTATTATTATTATTAGTTGAAAATCGATACTAGTTTATACCTTTACGTAAAGAATAAGCATAAATTTCGTTTCAATGCGACAAGTATATTTATGATTTTTGTTGGATCATAAAAGTTAAGTAGCACTGAAAGTGGTCGGTGCCAGGATGGGTGACTGCTGGGAATAAAACGGGTATATTTACAATCTGAGGTCATTTTATAATTTAACAACTTGTGTATTCTGAGAACGAGCGTAGCGAATCCGATATGATGAGGAAAATTTCCGAGATTTTTTTTTATTCCAAAACATGTTCACAAGGGAATCAATTTATTTTTTATTTTGTAAATTTGCTAATATTGTCGCAATATTCCACCAAGGATCTTGACACAAAAGGGATGACGCATTAAGGAACATTTCTGACCCCATGGAACTTGTATGAGATAGAAAAATAGGAGCAAACTTACCTTCCCCTTGGTTATAATGAAAAAAGGCGCCAAATGAAGGTTATGTAGCAAGGTTAACGAGTTTGCTTCTAAACTTTTTTCTGTGCTTCTCGTGATTGTTACATTTGTGGTGCTTGTTAAGTCATTTGTGCTTATTTAATTTTAAATTGTAGACTATACTTTGCCATTTCAGTGAGTGATAATTTAAGCGTGTTTTGTTATAACCTTTTCAAGCAATGAACAATAGGAAACCATTAAGAGGTAAGTTTGCCTCTAAAATTTAAGACCTGCGCTGTTATTAGAATTGTAAGCATGCGCAGTTTGTACCAAGCATGTGTAGTTGGTTTTTGACGTGTGTTTAGTGTCGAATTCTCTCTATTTTTTGGTTCTCACTTTTTTGTATGGCAACCGCCTTAGTGCGTCATCCCCTTTATTAAAGATCCTTGTATTCCACTTACAAAAACTATTATAATGACAAACTGATAAATAACATGGCCACATCAACGTGGCCGCTTCGTGACCTCAGAAAAGCATAGGGGTTGCAAAGCGTCTCCCAGCACTGACATCGCATAGTGGACATGAGGCCAAATGCCTCTTGCTAAGTTTGAATAAGAAACCACTATTTTTACTCGAGAAAAAAAGGTAAAAAAACCGATAATGTTTTGACGTGCAAAATATGTAAATTATACATTTAAAATTCACGTGAGCAAGAAACTGAACTTTTTCTTAACCCTATACTAATTTATCATACCTTGTTGAAATTCGTTCCACACTATTTACGATTACAAGCGACCCTAATTTCATTTCTTCTTTTAAGCCTCTCATCAGAATCCGAACTTCTTTGTACAATCATAATTTTCTTAAAATATCACAAAATCCTAATCTAAGATCAACAAAGACCGATCTTTAAGTACTTGATCACGATTTTGCACTTTTAAACTTTTACTGATAAATACCAAATAAAATTAAACTTAAAAATAACAATTTTTTACTTATTTCATTTTTTTTTACTTCCAAGTTAATCTTATTTTTTGTTTAATTAAATTGTATTCTTTGATATTTCTGCAGAATTCATTAAATTATAAATTCAAAGAAGGATTAATAAAATCTAATTATAATTTAAATTAAATTTATTTAAATGAAATACATTATATACTATAATTTATTAACCACGCTTTTGCTGAGTCTCGCTAGATGATTGCATTATAATATATATATATATATATATATATATATATATATATATATATATATATATATATATATATATATATATATATATATATATATATATATTAAATAAACTTTATTAACTACTATTTACTAATATTACCTATTTCTAATATCTGAGTAAAAATAAACTAAAAATTATGTTATAGCAAAAATTAAAGAATAATAAGTTCATCAGAAACAATCATTTTTATATTTTTGTATGAGTTTATATTTTTGGTTTGTTTCAGGTATGCATATAATTTCAAATTGATGGAAGTGTTAAACATTCTGAAACAAGTAAGTTTAGAACGAGATTTTGTGGCCATTAATTGTAGTTTTAGGTTTATTTGAAAGCATTATGACGGCTTTTTACCCTACTTCAATGTAAGAAAGTAAATGGCATCTATTGATAGTAGAAGATTTAGCGAGCTTTAAGAATGTGATTTACGGATCGATTCCAGTTCTAGGGCCTAAATTAAACCCTTTTGAGGGGCAGTTGCTATGATTCCCTTATATCTCCCTTATACTAATTTCTGAAATTACGGTGAATAGCACATTATTTATTATACTTGAATTCAAATTTATGAAGTTACCATAAGTGGTAACAAGAAACAAAATTAGCGCACTGGGCAATAGTTGAAAGAATTGGTAAATTTTAACTCCTAGGAAACTCATTGGGGGTAAGAACCCATTTTCGACAGTGCAGTTTCTTTCCGTTTAAATATTTTTCTCAGTCATCATTGCGGGTTGGTGACGTAATAAAAACTTATTTTCCGAATAGCACAAATGCACCTATAAACTGATTTTAGTGCAAAATCTTTAGCATAAATACATACATGTTATAAATAAATACATGTTAACAGACACATACCCACATACATACGGACAAACAACTTTGTAGAAACCACATAAAACTTGAAAACACCTAAAACGGATGATTCCGGTGACATCCCGTTTTCGGATTTTTTCAAACTCAATAAATTTCCTCTATAACTTCTATATAAATAAGGAAAAGTTATAAATTAATTTAACACCGATACCTCTTTAAAAAAGTGACATTAATTTCTTGAAAGTTTGTTAAATAATTTGTAATGTCTAACTGAATGATTTAAAGGCATAGAGATATATACTAGGGGTAACATATCCTATCTCAATACATTGAAAGACCTGAAACATCGTTTTGGGGCTCTCAGGGGCTCAGTGTAACCTCATTAAAACCTACTTCAAGAGAATGTTAAGGTTAGTTTTTCGTTAGTTGCACTTCTTAGTTTATAGAATTCCATCTTAAATTACTAGATAAAAGTAGGCTTTAATTCTATATGTTACAAAATTTATTTTGTCTAGTAGTCTGTAAGTTTTATGTAAAGTTAGGTAATTATTTTTGTGCAATTTGGATATTTTTTGTTTTCAGCCAATTTTATGCTTAATCTAGTCTTATCAGTCATTATATTGTATGTAATTTATTTGATTGACTGTATTTTTCAATTATTCTTCTGAAGATGGCCACAATGATGGCTGAATAATTAAAACAAAATACATTTTGTAACATATAGAATTAAAGCCTTCTTTTATCTAGTAATTTAAGTTAAGGTTATTATAAATCAATTGTTTTCGGCTTTCTGCACATTTTTAGTGTTTTGATTTGTATTTTTAACGTTCTTCTATGTGTTATTGTAACTTTGTACTGATTATTAGATTATATTTTTAGCGAAGGTGGTCAGGTTACTTTTTCGATGTTTCAAAATTCAACCAATAGGGCCCCTCTAGTAATAATAACTCTATGGTTAAAGGTATTACCTCGTAATGTCAACTCAACTAGGAAAATTAATTTTGGCATGGTTGGAAGCAGTTCTCGCCACTTATTATTACTGGGAACCAATCACAGCCTATATAGAGATCTCCCGCAATCCATGTGTCAAAAACTACATCAGAACTGCTCCAGCTGACAAAAACCAAGAACAAGTGTAATGAGATGCACGAAGCAAATAAAAACCAGGATTTAATGTGACCATATATAGGATTTTAATTTAATACATGCATGTCACTTGCTATAAAATATTTCTTAGTTTTTCAAGAAAAATACACAAAACCTTGAAATGTTTAATAGATAGCTGGGATTTAATAGCTTGATCTTGAACTTATTGTGACCTCTAATTTGACATTGTAACCCGTCTAGAAACTCGCTATTATAGAAATAATTTTCGCTTTTGTAAGCCATTCTTGTAATTATTGAAAATGGAATGGCTTTGTCGGCGATAAGTTCCCTCCTTTTTGGTCGTTCATTTCTCTTAATAATAATAATAATTAATATATTAATTATTATAATTAATTATTTTAATAATTAATTATATATTAATAATTAATATATTAATAATTAATATTAATATTATATTATATAAATAATATTAATATTAATATATTAATATTAATAATTAATATATTATATATAATTAATTAATTAATTATATAATTAATTAATTAATTAATTATATAATATTAATTAATATTAATTATTAATAATATTAAAAATAATAATTTCTCTTAATTTCAGATGTACTACTATATGAACAATTAGTTTTACACTTTATTTGGTGTGTAATAGTTCTTTTCTTGATAAACTGTGCATAAAAAAGCCTGAAACGGATAAAATGATTTCTTCAAGTTTTGCACACGACTACCAGAGAACCACTTATTATAAGGAACCTAAAATTTGTGCGATTTTTCTAAAATTTTGAACTTGCGAGATTCTACTGCTTATCCGCTCTGAACTGGTAGACTTAGTTTAGTCTTTACGATTTAAGGTGTATATTTTTAAATTAGTTTGATACAGTACGATATGAATCTGGTTTTTTATGTCCACTTTTTAGGTCACGAACTCTTGGATTAATTGTCATGTCTAATATTTATTTGTTAAGGTCGATGCATGTAAGACACCAAATTATAATAATCGAGGAACATTTTCAAAAAGTTCTCTTCAACTATTTGGTCGCATTTTAGCCTACCGTGTTTACTATAGTAAGACTTTTTTTCTGGATCGTTTAAGTTTTTTGAACGTAACTGAAAATTTCAAATAGTTTAACCATGAGATAGAGTTTTCCAACCTGGAGTCCTGGACCTCCTAATGACGTTCCTAATGATGATATATTTTTAGGCGTCCAAGAGACTATTAAATTTCTTGTAAAGAAACATTTCAATAACTTTCCTCTAAATATCTTGTTGTGGACCCAAGTTTTAGGGGAAGCAAATATGTATACTACCAACTTGATGCAAACCGATAGGACTTACAATTTTCGTCGGTCAATTTTGGGGCTCAAAAATTTGTGTCGTGGACAGTTTTTTCAGGAGCTTAGAAAAGAAGGGGCCTCCTTAATTACGCTCCTGGATGAAAATCGGAAATATCGTCGTTTTTTAATCGATAGCGACTAATCATCGCTTTCATTATCTTGATTAATTGAAATAATGATAGTCGTAAGGATTAGAAGGTATTCTGGTGAAATAAAACCCCAATTCCTTAGAGATATTCACTTTCCACCTACAGCTGAACTACCATCGCCTTACTATCTTCAATTCTACTGAGCTCAAATATCAAGTAGATCCTGACACCTGATGAAGTCTAAGTACCACAAGGTCACCAGGATATCCTCTGTCGGCAGGGAATCCTCGTCAAGGAAGTCATGTCTACGAGTCACGACAAACTCCTCATCTCTTTCAGCTCCTCTTTTGTTGATTCTATTGAATTTCCTGTGGAAATTCCTCAAACTTAGTTTTTGCTTTTTCCTTCTTTTGTTTTTATAAAGGTCGCATCTCCGCCTAGTATATTAAAGATTCCAGGGTCAAAACCCGGTCTGTTTAATTTTTTAAATCAATTTTAGTTCATTTAATAAGTTATATGCTGTGTTTAATTTGTTTTTTAATTGAATTAATTTTATTTAGTTAGTTTTATGAAACAAACAATAGAAGGAAGTTTTACTGGTTAAATTTAAGTTTGACTGAATTGATCGGGGGAAGGACTTCATGTTAATAACTCCCCCTTATTTCCCATCATCCGAACAACCTCATACGCGTAATTTTCATCATGAAAATCGCTGAAACTGGCTTGGCCAGGAGCGAAAATTATTGATAATATAAAAGCCAGAAGAGAGACAAGGAAATATTTATAGGTTAAAATAAAACAATAGACAGCTATGGAAAACAATAGTTTAAATTTTGAAACATGGAAAAAGTAACCTGCCCACCTTCGCTTATAAGTACAATCAAATAATCAGTACAAAATTACAGTACCTCATATAGGAGAACGTTAAAAACACAAAAAATGTGCGTGAAGACGAAAACAATTGATTTATCATAACCTTAACTCACTCTTGAAGGAGATTTTAAAAAGGTTACACAGAGCCCTAAAGCGACGTTTCAAGCCTTTCAATGTATAAAGATAGGCTATGCCCCCTCTTGTATATACTAGAGGGGGCATAGAGAATAGAGAATCATATATATAAATAATAATATATATATATATTATATATATATATATATATATATATATATATATATATATATATATATTATATTATATATATATATATATATATATATATATCTATGATTTATATCGATATATAAAATAGTCTATTAAGTTATTTGAAAGTTAAGTATTTGAAAACAGTCCTTTTCATATTTTATGCTGTTTTCGTCTTTCTTTATTAGTAAATGCTAAATTTGACGATAGAGCTTGTCTTGTTGGTTGACCTTTAAGGTGCATAAAACGGTAAAATTGATCATACCCTACACGTTGAGAATATTACTGGCAATACAAAAAATGTATAGTTAATAAACAAATATGAAAATAAATCCAAACAAATAAACCATAAGACTTCGTGACTTTGCAAAAACAAGTCCTGGTATGTTGGGTTTGGGGCCACTTAACTTGATAAGACCCTCAAGTTATAAAACTCCCAGTCATGATTTCGAACTTCATCTTATGATATTAAAATTATTTCTCGAAGAATAATACAGGTTAGCTACAAAAGACTTTTAAAAAGAGGTTTGAAAACTAATATTTATTTTTCATTATCTCTTTAAAATCAATATTTTCTATTTTTGTTTGTTTATTAGGTTTTACTCCTGTTTTATTTATTTAATGGTTTCCTTTTCTCTTTTGCTTTAAAAAGGTTTGCAATGTAATTTTATTTTAGTAACATCAACATTTTTAAAATTAAAAAGTTTCTTTTTGTGGACTTATAAAAAAATATATAAATAAAAAACAGGTTAGTTATTATTTTTAATTATATATAAGTCGACTAATAATTAGTCATCATCAGAGTTTAAAAAATATAAATTAAAATACAATTTTACAAACTACTTCATATTGCACCTTAGTATGGTTTGGTAAGCTATGTTTAAAAAACCGTTAAAAAATGTTACATGGAAGAATTTAAAAAATCAGTGTTATCAACATTTTTTTTGTGTTTGGTGGATTTGTTTCTATTAGGTTCTTTCTATGGTTAATATCAACAGATAATAATAATAATAGTAATAGGATGAAGAAGTATTGTCCCACGTTATTAGGCCTCCTTTGCCAAAACTCCAAAAAATTTAGATTATGTTTTATTGTTTGAGAATTACCTTTAAAAAAAGGGAAAAGAATTCATTTTCTGCTCGCATTCTAATGTAGAGGTAAGCAGGGAATTAAATGTTAATCTATGTTCTGTTTGTTCTCAATCTATAATAAAGAAAACACAAGGCAAAAAATAGGGAAAAAAATTTCTGCTCGATCTAAACACTATATTTAAGATTGGTGATTTTTTTAAAATGTTTGTGAGGTCTTATAGTAAGTTAGTGAGTGACATATTTCATAAACCTTTTTGTACCAAGTTCAATTTATCCAAGCGTTCCAAGTTTCGCGTCCCGTCAGTCTTGATACGTATATATATATATATTTATATACTATAATATATATATATTCTATCTTGGCGAATAAAAATCAGTTTGAAAACGCATAAAACTCAAATTGATTACAAATGACTTTTTAAAATTTCTACTGTCACATTCCAAGTCCCCTTTCATTTATTATATTTACTTTTATACCCTTTATAATTAATTCTTTATGCCATTATCTACTTTAATATGACACTTAATTTCAAGTACATTACTTATGACACCCCTACTTACAACTTACTTACATTCAATACACGCACACTCACACACACATAGTATTATTCAATGTACGCACACTCACACACATAGTATTATTCACAATCATAACTTACAATTACCGCCGCGCACTCACATTTATTCGATTTAAAACTATTTTTTTATTGTTAAATAAAAACATACAATAAAACAACTTATCAAATTATTTAAAAACGCACTAGACTTAAGGTTATTATATTAAATTTTATTTATTCAAATTACATTATTTGTTTTGGCATGTATGTTCAGTTCTATCTGTTTACATTTATTATTATCTTTTATTATTTTTATTATTTATTTACCTTTTATTGTGTTTGATATTAAAAAAGTTGTCAATTGCTACAAATGCGATGTAGATTTATTTTATTTGATATTTGTCGAAATTTATTGTTTTTGAAACCATATCAAGATTTGCTTTGTGAGATATGAGATTTGATATTAAAGATTGGAATTGACTTGGGCCTTGATATGTTCTTCTTTATAAACTTGTCTCTGTTACTTGTAATTTTTTTTGTTTTATTTTATTATTATTGTTTGATATTTTTTTAGTTCCGTTTCCTTATGGTAGTCCTTGGTTTCAATGAAATGCTATCTATTCTTGAATTGCTGAAACAAACTATTGGTACTTTCAGCCACAATTTCTATTTTTTCGGAGACTCGATTACGGAGACTTCTGGTCGGATGTCCTGCTCTTTAATCACACGGTCAATCAGACGAGTGAATATAAGGAAACCAATTGCAGTACTTAAAGTATTCTTCACTCTTTACTACATTCCGGTGTACTAAGTTTTCAACTATTACGTCGAAAAACTACTATTATTTGTAAAAATAAGTGTTTTCTATGGTTATTTTTCTTGGTTATTTAAGTTATTTGGTCGCATAAATTGGTTTTACTTGATTAATAATGTAGGTAAACTGAAACAACGCTGCCTTTATTTATTTTTTCCCTTTTTACGACCTTTAGTTTTTTCTGCTTTTTGGTCAACTCAGAGTTGTCGTATCGACTTCGGGCCAGTTTTATTCGATTTAGTGATAGGTTAAAAAATTTAACCTTGAATTTTACTAGATTTTTAAAATTTAAAAATTATGCTGACTCAACAAACTGGATTAATGACGTCATAAATACCTGGTTATCAATTACTTTTCTGTTCTGAGGGCGAGCGAAGTGGGTCATAATACAAATTGCAATATCGATCAGATGACTTCCTTATTCTGATGACGAGCGAAGTGCGTCTAAATTACTAAGGATAAGTGTTGCGAATCCAATAGGGTTGAAATTTTCGAGGTACCCCCATACCCATTTCTTACTTTTCCTCATTTAACTGTATAAGATGTTAAGCATATAAACACGTTAACATGTAACAAGTTTCACCTTATTATCACCTTTAGTTCAATTTTTGTCAAATGACTTGTGTACGTTTTTTAAAACATTGTAAAAATCGAAAAAAAGTAATTGATTTGAAATTCAGTAAGAGTGTATACCTTTATAATTGTATACGTAATGAATAAGTACACCAAATTTAGTTTTAATACCATTATATGTGTCGTATTTGTTGTATTATAAAAGTAAAGCAGCATGGAGCGTAGTCAGAGCAACATGAGTGACCGCTGAGAATGAAACGGATGTATTTACTATCTGAGGACAAGCGAAGCGAGTCCAAAGATGTTTTGCAGTATAAATGAGGCAAATTGTATATTCTGAGGATGATCTAAGCGAGTCCAAAGTATGGAGGATATGCTTAGCTAATCCGAAGTATTGAGGATATGCTTAGCTAATCCAAAGTATGGAGGATATGCTTAGCGAATCAAGAAATGTTTCGAGATACCTCGTGCCCGATTTTCTTCCTCGATTTCTTATTTTCCTAACGTTATTAGGATATAAATGTAAAAAAAGTCCCTAAAGAATTAACTCTAAAGAAGCGCATTGGAATCGTCTACAATAATATTAATTCCAACAACGTCATTCCAAAAATTTGTTTAGGCACTGTAGATGACATTATTGCCAAAAGCTGGCTCTGCTAAATAAAATTTAAATTAGTAGAAAGACGTTGCTGGTGTTGATATTATCCTAAAGAATTATTAATTTAATCTAAGGAGTTCTATTTTTTTGATGCCAGTATCCCCTATAAATAAATTGTACATTATCAGATTATACTGTAAAATAGGCAATGCCCACCGTCTCCTATTAGGTAAACATTGCCTTACCAAATATAGATTAAACTCTCATTAATTATATTTATTAAAACAGGTGACCTATTGTGCGAGCCAAGTAGGTTCGCCCCGGTTGTCCAGCCGTGCAGATCGACTTGCACGATTTAGTGGTACTTGTATCACATACAGATGACCTTTGCTAATATCGCCTTGTCTGGTCCATTATACGGCTTAAACTATTATTTCTTTCTCCTTTTTCTTAGTTTTTTTTTCTCCAAGGACTTATATATAAAAGTATTAACTCTTTTGCTAATAAAACAAATTTAATTTCTGTTTTAATGTGTTTGTTATTGCAACATTTTCTTATATAATAATTTCATAACTCAGAAGGTGTAATTTTCTTTGAATATTCCCTAAAAAGCAGTGGTAGATAGACTTATTTATCCATGCTTGCAACTTGCTGGTTTCGCTTCGATTTGAGAAAGGTTTTGAGAATTATCATGCACCATAAATTATGGTAGAACTGACCATATGACAGCACTATACTCTTACAACTAACCATTCTCACTAAAATGTTATTATGATGAAAATGCTTCTACATCTGTCGACAATATTGTATGGTTCACAGATGGGTCCAAAATGGACTGCGGGTCAGGTGGAGGTGTGTATGAACTTAACACTTAAAACAAAGTATCCATACCTCTAGGTAAGCATGCCACAGTTATTCAAGCAGAAGTATTCTCAATCAACACTTGTATTCTTGAGAACCCTAAAAGAAACCTCAATCGAGCATCCATGTACATCTATACCGATAGTCAAGCTGCCATTAAAGCTTTAGGGTTTTATAAAGTAAACTATAAACTGGTATGGCAATGTTTACAGAACCTTGCCAAATTAGCTATTAACAACACTGCATCAGTTAGATGGGTTTCTGGGCATAAAGGAATTAATGGAAATGATATGGCAGACGATTTAGCTAGACAAGGTTCAGAACAAACACCAATAGGACCAGAACTAGTAATTGGAATTTCAAAAACTCAAGCCAAGAGTGCAATCAAAGAATGGCTAGCAATTTTTCAACCAATTATCAGCTACACTGGAACAATACTCCAGGCTTAAGATACAGTAAACTCATGATGAAAGGTCCTCCAGCCAAGTTGACCGAAAGTCTTCAAAAATTAAGCAAGAAGAACCTAAGTTTAGTAGCTGGCTTAATAACTGTCACTGTCACCTACGCAAACTATGAATAACATAGGAAAATACTTAGAAGAGCCTGTCTGCAGGATTTGTGGAGTATCCTCTGAATTAGCGACACTCATCATATTTGAATGTCAAGCTCTTGCAGAGATTTATGTTATTCTACCTTAAACAGAGTTAAAAACCCTGATGAGGACTTAGTGACAAAAATCCTAGAAATAATCAAGGGAAAAGATCTGTAAAAAGTGAACACGAGGGTATCTGTACAAAGGACTTGAAGTCGCAGTGCATCGGTTTTATACCTACCCTCAAAATCTAATAATAATAATGGTAGAAACACACACACACACACACACACACACACACACACAGATATTATATATATATATATATATATATATATTATATATATATATATATTATATATATATATATATATAAATGCACAAATATAGAACAACACGCCAACACGCAGAAAGAAAAGAATTAGATGATTTGCTACCAATTAGTGGCGACAACGAAAAGGCTATAGACATTAAAGCAACAAATTGCAGACGGTAATATAAGCTAGCCATTGGCTCACAGACTTGTTACTGGGCGTAGAGAGTTAGAGTGTACTTTCAGCAAGGCTGTAAATGATTCTTACTGTTGTGTGGCAACACAACACTTACCTCATCAGAGGCACACAGCTCCGAAGTTTACAAAATTCTAATTGATATAAATTATAAATGAATTTGTTATTAAAACAAGCAACACTGATCCTAATTATGCTCAAAGCAAATCTAAACATTCTTTCTATTTTGAACTTCTTTGTCGGGAGCCAGTAGTATTATCTACTAGTAATATTTCGGTTCCAGGCTATGCTCAAGGGGTTTCACGGAGTGAGTTTTAGTTGGTATGAGGCAGACCCTGAGTCCAACACTGTTGACAGACCGCTGTCTTCGTGCGTAAATGCATTTCTCTCTCTTTTTTGGTAACATTTTTCCCGCAAGAAAATTTTTGAAAAAAGCTAGTAATATTTCTGTATTTGGTTAGTGTTGTTTCTTTATTTGAACTTCTAAACTGCACTTACGAAGTTATTCAATGGTTCTTATTCGAGGTCCTCTTTATTGTTTCTCTCAATTCGACATCCTTGTGTTAAATTAATATCGTTTTCGATTATGGTTTTATATTAGTTTGTTACGATTTCCTGATTATCATCGTATTTTTAAAACTTGATTTCTAAAATAATTATGATCCTTTTGAAAAAAATATGAAGTCATTGATATTAAATCCATACAAAGGTTATCCGTCTAATAATTTCTTTTGATATCAATACCTTATTAACCTGTATGGTTATGCAGTTATTAACTTGACTCCGTTATGGTCAACTGTAAATGATTTCAGGGTTATTATACCATCATCTGTTATCTGTACTTATTTCATATTATTTATTTTGCGAATTGTCTTTTAAATATTCACTTATGAGTTAAAATAGGGTTCAGAGTGCTTTCGATGTTTATTCTGCGAATTTCATTGAGTTAGACTGTTAATTATTAGATAGCGTTCAGTTGCTTTTGGAATCGAATTGATCGCTGATCTTATTTCACTTATGTTTAATAACCTCGAATTCTGAAGGAAGAGACTATTAAATAAGGAGACAAGCATAACGCAAATGAAGTATAAGTAGGAATTATCTAGGTTGCAATTTAAGTTGATAAACAAGGAAAAACAGAAAACAGTTTGAGAGTTTAGGGCATTAAAAATAAATTAAAAAGACAAAAATATAAATAGGGAAAGAGCCAAGATCAAGAAGAAAATTGAAAGGGTATTGTCTGGGGCGAAAAGTGTATTGAGATGGAAATAATCTAGGGTGGAGAGAATTGAGAGGGAAATAATCTAGAGCTTAAGAGGGAATCTGAGGGGAAATAATTAGGAAGGAGAGAATTGAGAGAATAATCTAGGACAAGGAGAGAATTGAGAGGGAAATAATCTAGGGCGAGAAGAGAATTGAGAGGGGAATAATCTAGGGCGAGGAGAGAATTGAGTAGGAAATAATCTAGGCGAGGAGAGAATTGAAATATCTAGGGCGAATTGAGAGGGAAATAATCTAGGCGAGGAGAGATTGAGAGGGAAAATCTAGGGCGAGGAGGGAATTGAGAGGGGAATAATCTAGGGCAAGGAGAGAATTGAGAGGGAAATAATCTAGGGCGAGGAGAGAATTTAGAGAGGAATAATCTAGGGCGAGGAGAGAAGAGGGAAATAATCTAGGGCGAGGAGAATTGAGGGAATAATCTAGAGCGAGGGCGAGGAGAATTGAGAGGGAATAATAGGGCGAGGAGAAAATAATCTAGGGCAAGAGAGAATTAATCTAGGCGAGGAGAGAATTGAGAGAGGAATAATCTAGGGCGAGGAGAAAATTGAGAGGGAAATAATCAAGGCGATTGAGGGGAATAATCTAGGGCGAGGAGAGAATTGAGAGGGAAATAATCTAGGGCAAGGAGAGAATTGAGAGGGAAATAATCTAGGGCGAGGAGAGAATTGAGAGGGAATAATCTAGGGCGAGGAGATAATTGAGAGGGAAAATAATGTAGGGCAGGAGAGAATTGAGAGGGGAATAATCTGGGCGAGTTGAGAGGGAATAATCTAGGTGAGGAGAGAATTGAGAGGGAAATAATCTAGGGCGAGGAGAGAATTGAGAGGGAATATCTAGAGGAGAGGAGAGGGGAATATTGCAAATGAGAGGAAATAATCTAGGGCGAGAAGAGAATTGAGAGGGGAAATAATTAGGGCGAGGAGGAGAATTGAGTGGGAAATACAGGACAAGGAGAGAATTGAGAGGGAAATAATTAGGGTGAGGAGAGTATTGAGAGGGAAATAATCTAGGGCGAGGAGAGAATTGAGAGGGGAATAATCTAGGGCAAGGAGAGAATTGAGAGGAAAAATCTAGGGCGAGGAGAGAATTTAGAGAGGAATAATCTAGGGCGAGGAGAGAATTGAGAGGAATAATTCTAGGGCGAGGGAGAATTGAAGAGGGAAATTAATCTAGGGCAAGGAGGAGATAATTGAGAAGGAAGAAAGAGGGAAATCTAGGGCGAGGAGATAATTGAGACGGAAATAATCTTGAGAGAAAGAATTAGGGCGAGGAGAGAATTGAGAGGGAAATAATCGAGGGCGAGGAGAGAATTGAGAGGGAAATAATGAAGGGAAATAATGAGTGACATACTTTCTGCCAACGCACTTTTTAACCTAAGTACTTTTTAGCATTCCTTACTGAAAACTTTCAAACAATTTTAAAATAACATTAAAACGGAATTTAACCACCTAAATAGTAAAAGAGAACCAAACTCTGGCATGATATGTTTATAACCTGTTGATAAAAAGTGTGCCGTGATATAGGTTATCCGGGTAATGGATTGTAATTAAGGTAGGGGTAAAAATAGGTTATAATAGGCATTTTCGCTGCATTTAAAGTTCCTTAGATGGGAGAAAAATTAGTCTTCCTTAAACTATGAAGCAGCGATTTTAATAAATTATTAAAGATTCTAAGTTAAGGAAAGATGTTAGGTCACAAAGTATAAATGTACTAAAAATTAATAACGCAAATATAAATTTTTCCTCGTAATTTGTCGTTCTACTTTATTAAAAATTTCTTAGTAAAACAATTAATTTTAATTCTTTTATTCGTTTCAACTCTAATCAGTAAATGTTATGGATTATATATTATAATTTTAGGTAATTAAATATTATAACGTATTACATAAAAATTATACTAGGTACAGTATGTAAAATGTATACTGATCAAGAAATATATGCTTTGTATTAAAATATTGGACAGGTTAATTGATTTCAAGTAATTTGATAGGCGTTTCACAAGAATATACTCTGGTTCCGTTAATAACTCTTTTTTTTCTTGAGAAATTAATTTTTAATGTTGATTATTAATATTATTATTATATTTTGACTTTATAATCACTCGGAATATTGTTGGTTGATATCCAAGGATCTATAATAAAGGGGATGACGTTCTAAGTCGATTTGCCAACATAGTGACCCAGTTTAGGATAGAAAAATAGGGAAGAATCAATCTGATAACATATGTCAAAATGAACCTGCACATGCTTGGTACGATCATAATTTATGAACGCATTACATTACATTAACTGCGTAGTTCTTAAATTAAGAGACAAAATTTTGACGACTGCGGTTTCCTATTGTAGGTTATAAACAAATATTGAGAAGTTATAAAATTATGCTTGATACGACCTCGTGTCTTTATTTGTTTATTAAATTGAAATATTGGACATTTGAATGTTATATTTGTGTTTTTTATATGTTTTATTAAGAGTTAATATATTTTTATGACCTGCGTCATCAATAATTACCGTTTGATAGCCTACGTCATTAATAACTTCATTTTGATGATCTGCTTCATCCCCTTTATTAAAGATCTTTGTTGATGTCCGGCCTTAGAGCGTATATGATTACTGTGTTTTTATTTGAAAATAGATTGATATAACTTTAGAGCTTTTTGGATCATTACAAATTTAATATCAATTAAATTTTTTTAAGAACTGAAGAAGCTCAGGATTCCTGGGCGAAAGCTCTTCAACAATTTATTTTCAATAAATTTTTATAAGGACTGAAGTCTTCATTAATTTAATTGATATTAATAGATTGATATATATTAAATATGTATGTGATAATTATTTAAAAGAATACAGTGACTCCAAGAACAAAAGCCGTGATAACAGTACTTGTTTCAGAATAGACAAATTATCCAGTTCGTCATCTCATCTTGTTTTTTCTTGATTATGATAACAAAGTGACCCTAAATATATTGGACTCACTGGGCTCATCCTGACTTCTTTAAACTCGCTTCGCTTGTGCTCAGATTATGAAACCATCAAATTTATAATACATTTCGTCTTTGGACAAAAACAATTTTCTTTCCAGCGGTCACCCATCCAGGTACTGAAATCTCTCGATGTTGCCTAACTTTTATGATCTAACATAAACCGTAGAAATACTTACCGCATTCAAACGTAACTCAGTATACTTATTTCGTAAAGGAATGCACTGTACTAAATATCAAATAATTGATTTATGTTTCGAATTTTACAATTTTTTTTAAAACAAGAATATACTTTATACTAAATATCAAGTCTCAAGCATAAACATACTTGGAACTACGTTGATAACTAACACACTTTTTTTCTGGAAATTCGCTAAAAAAATAAAAGAAGTAAAACTAATAAAATAAATTAAAAGAGGTTAAGATAAAAATTAAATAAAAACCAACATGGTATTAATATTGGGATAGTTTATCTAAAGTCGAGCTATAATTGCAACTAATGTCCCTCTCTACCCTCCAGTAGTTCTTTCTTTATCTTTATAAACATTTTAATTCCAAACTGGCAATGATCCAGTCTGTCAATTTGTTTTACCTCCCTATGCGTAATATTTATTTTACTTTGCACATTTAAAAAAAAATATTTACTTTAAAAAAATACTTTCTAGTTTACAAATTAGAGTAAATTGTCGTTGGCACATAACTTGAGAAATATAAGAAGGGTTTTAATTTTTTGCATAATCACTCGAGTTAGAAATACGTTTAATGTGCTAAATGTAATTAACTTGAGGTTTTGCAATTTCTTTTTTTTTCTTTTTTCTCACCTTGTACCGTAGATATAAGGAAAAGTATTGCGTTCTCTTAAAAAAAAAAATTCGTCATTTTTTTAAGAGTTATAATTTCATCATAATTATCGGTTTCAGGCATTTTCGTGACCTTTAAATTGGTTTTCATCATGATGTCTCTGTGTCTGTCTGTGTTACGCATAACTCCCGCTATGTTAATGCTCAGACTTATGAAATTTCTTAGAAGTTCAGTTATGCTACTTGGAAAAGGAACTTTTTCAGGCTACAATTACCTAATGTGCTGTGTTATCTAAAATGTAAAAATAGTTAATAAATATCACTGTATTGCTGTCATGCTGTATCAAGCTATTTTATGACACATGCCATAGATTTTTGTTCAAAGCTACCAGAAACAAATATTTTTAACAAACATCTATGATATGTCGAACAAAAGCATGATGAAAAAATTGCTAAAATATAGAGATATTAGTATAAAATTTCTTAGGATTTAATGCGGTTAATAGGCAATATTACGGTATACTATTGCTAAACTTTTCAAAGATACCAAAAGTAGCAATAAAATTTGCTTCTTGCAGTTGTTTAACTTTGCTTGAAAGTTCAGCTTTTGCTAAGCACATTATTGAATCGAAGCACAACTTTGAGAATTATGAAAATAAAATAATCCTGCGCCGTGAAGACTTTGGAAGAAAACTTAATGCTCTTGAAACGCTTGAAATTTATTTATCCAGCAAAAACCCCGAAACTCAAACTCTTAATGAACAGAAAGAAATCCTGAATCTAAAGTTTATTACGATTGTAGAGTGAAGAGTCTAAGAATTTTTTTAACACATCATATTTAAATTGAAATCCCAACCAAAAATAGTTATGTAGAGGACTGAAAGTGCTTAGCAAGCTCTAAATAATAATTTGAATTTAATGATTTATTACTGTTAATCAATTAAAGCCTGTTTAAGATTCAAAGAATAGAGTAAAGTAGGTAGTGCGGTATAGGAAAGATAGTTCTGTGTAAAGAGGAGGGGTAGAGCTTTAAACAACACACACACCCAGATTTCACTACTCCCCTTCAAGGCTATGGGTCAGTCAAAATACGTCCAAATGTAGCTCCGAGTGGCCCAATTCCTCTTGTTTTCTCCTGAAGGCTCTTGGGCGTTTTTGGAGTTGGATCCTGAACAGCCTGACGCCAAACGGACCAAAATAATTATTGGTTATACCTTTATTCAAGTTTTTTTTTATTACCTTTATTCAAATTCTTGGATGGGCAATGGCCCTCATTACCCTTTCCCTGAAGCTTAAAAAAATAACAGAGCAGACTTTGTAAGTTAAAGGACTGATTTTTTTTATAGAGTCATATGTATTTTATGAAGAGTGGAAGGCAACTTCCAAAAACAAGGGGACAAGCCGATCTAAGTTTTAATCGATATTTATACAAATATAAATATATTTAAACTAGAAACTAAAGTAAATCAAAATTTTTTTGTTTTATATAATTTTTTCAAAAGTATAGCATTTTTTTAAAAAAAATTGAATGTACTTTCAGGAATCATTTTCTCGTGCCCCAAAAATTATTGCCCAGGACCCAATTTTGGGTCACTTCCCTTGGGTAAAGAAACGCTGTTAAAGATACAAGAGTAAGATTTTTGAATTTGAATTCCCGCTTTGACAATCGATACTGCACTATCGATTTATTTTTTTTACTTAATTAAATCATGTTTTTTTTGAGGTTATCTTTTTGTAAAAATTTAATTCACGTTTTCTTGTAAAGTTCTTGTAAAGTATTCAAATTTTGTTTTCAGTTATATTTTTCACTTTTCTTTCTTTTATACCCCATACTTTTACACTATGCTACTGAGGATCATCTTCTATTGCTCTTTTTTCCTCGACTCTCAAGTCTCTTTAGACTTCAGAGTCGAGACTAAAGAATATTTGAAACATTTACATTATATCATTATCCCAGAAAGTATATAACGTGCTGCAAAGAAAATATGAACAAAAGGTCACAATATCCTTTACAAATTACCATGTTTTTTTTTTACAATTTTTAAATTTTACAAAAGCGATTAATCTTTTTATCACCTTTGCATGATAGTGATCTTAACGTTACATTCTAAAGTTACTTTTAAACTTCAAAATAATATCAAGATAAATTAGGCCGTTATAACAAAAAAACACGAGATAAATAACACAAATAAATAAGAGTTACAACAATAAGCTATTAAATATCAATAAATATAGAAATGTGCTCCGTTCTAATGCATGTTGCAAATAAAATAAATAAATGAAAAACATAAAAATATAGAATAAGATACTCAATCAAATAAAACAAATAGTTTAACATGTCATTAAAAAACAAATAAAAAATAATAAAGAATAGATTTAGTAACAAAATAACAATAATATAAACGTTTTGCGAAATGTAAGTTAAAAATAAACTTATTTTTATTTTTATACTTTTATATTTTGTATCTTGAACAATATAATATTATAAAATGTACAAGATATTGAATAAGTTTAAACAAAAAATTCTGGTACGGTTTCCGCATGTTAGGCAAATTTCCTTAGGAATGGGTTTCCATGCCTAACAATCTACAAGCTTAAGGTTCTTGAGCAGTTACTCAGTTATCAAGCACTACTCGTAACTTATTATTTCTATATTTTTCAAAGGAAATGCGCTGAAACCCTTGAAAAGCGCTAACAATTAAACTAGTGAAAATAATAGTGTGCACTACAAATTTTAGAGGCATAATTCTGTATAACCAACGAGATAATTATGCGCATTTCCTTTAAAAAATACAGAAACATGATTAGTGCTTGATAATTGTTGTAACTGCTCGAGTTATAAACCATAAACTGGAACCTTAAGTAACAAATGGATTGTTAAGCACGGAAGCACGCATTCCAAAGATAATTCGCCCGACATGCGGACCAATGCGACAGAATTTTTATTTAAAACGTATGCGAGTAATTCGATAAAAATCGATTAGTAGTGAGACCAAAATCATAACACCTCTAGATTTTGGATCACCATTTTATTCTGATTTCGAACTTAGCGTGTTCAAACAAATACTACCTAAAGTATTAATTACTTATTAAATTCTAAGGACGAGCGAAGCGAGTCCGAAGTTGCGAGGAAAAGCACCGAGTTTCCCCGTTCTTGATTATATATATAAAAATACAAAGATAATAAAACAGTGGTTAACCAAAAAGTCTTTAAAAAAGTAGTCTTATAATTTAAGTATTATAGGTATAGAGTGTAACACATAGTATATTTTTAATTAAAGGTTGCCTTGGAAAAACGTTTGTTTGAATAGTTACTTGATTGAACGTCTGATGAACTTCTTAAGTGCTGATGATACGACTTATTATTATTATTTCTTATTATCTTTGACCTTATTCTTTTATAGTAATTTTCATTTCGTTTTGCTATAGGATATTGTACTTATAAAAATAGAAATAGTTCTTGAAATTAAGTTTTAAACTAATAACTATCAAAGCGTATCTAGTTTATTTATGAAATATATATTTTGTTTCAAACTGGTAAGTATAAGTCACGGAGGACTAAGCTCTGATTTAGTTGTAAGTTTTACGGTTTAATGTTTGAAGTCAGTTGGTTAAAGATTATCGGTCTATACCAAGATTTAAGGTGGTGTAAAAGTTCCATAGTACTGAATCTATAAAAGAATTTAATCAGTAAACGTTATAAGCTAAAAAGTTCTAATTGGTATATTGCAAGTTCCTTAGTATTGGCAGTACTAGTCCTCACCAGGCTTGACTGCTCTAGTCAAACTATATATGTATATATTATATATATATATATATTATAATATATATATATATATATATATATAATATATATATATATATATATAGCCTTTATTTATTTTTTTTCTTTATTACCTCCAAAACGGATTTAGGAACCCACTTCCGGGAGCCTCCGCCCCTCGCCCGCGCACGTACACACTTATCACGAGAGCTTATTTATATTCATTTATATTTAATTTTATCCAATAAATCAACGCTCCACAGTATCCATGAAACTTTATTCAATTTGAGTTGATAATTAAAAAATATTAAGAGATTAAGCATTAGGCTTAACATAAACCATTAAAAAGCAGGAAATAACAAAGTAACAATTAATCTATTTATTGAAAATTAATTAGTATATAATATATATATACATATATATCATAAATATAAGTTATAATAATCAATATAAATACTAATTTATACGAGAGAGACTATACTTATAATATATAATATAAATTATATATATTAGAACTGCTTGATCAGAAGAGATCCCATTTCCATAGAGAGAAGCAAATTATGTATAAATTATGACTGGTGAGATTAAACATGCACACTAAGAGAGTGTCTACTATTACAAAACAAGTAAGGGGCTTTGACCAACTATCTAAGTTTCCTAATACCTTTTACTACTTTATTAAGACTGAGATTAACAAGTTAGCTAGCATCTAATAGAACAATATCTTTTAAGAGCGTTATAAGTTAAAGAATATACTAATAGAAATATAAGATTTTTCTGCTATAAAGACAGCACACAACACCTTTCTCTATAGTTTTCATAATATCTAGCCTTTTTTCTACATGAATTCATTCATCTTATTTAATTAAAGATAATAACAAATATTACTCAAAAACACATAACCCCGACCTGCCATAATGTTGTATATAATGCGCGATACTAATATAACAAAATTGATTGATTAAGCCTTTTCGAAAAGTGTGTTTCCATTTTGTATTTTTTACATATATCTAAATTCAGTTAATCCTTGTTAAAGGAGCTGTAAATGTTTCTACCTTATATGATTATTCTTGAAATGATAATAGGATGTATGGTTATTCTTCTAAAAGATACGTTGGAATAGTAAAAATTTATAACATTAAAAAGAAAAAAACAGACACTTGAGATCCAAATTACAAAAATAGAGATTAATACGTAACTAGCTCTTTACCTCGCCCTGATTACTTCTAAAAATCTGTATTCAAAAATACCCAAAAAATAGTAGTAATTAAATTGTATGCGAATAGAATAGAAAAGGTTGTCCGAGAATCTCTATAAAAAATTAATTCAGTGTGTTAATCCAATGTCTGTGCTGAGCATTATTAGGTTCTTATTTTTGGTATATGTAATAATTGTTTATGAGTAAATTTTTAATTTGTTAGGAATCCAATTAACATATTTATAGATAGATGAATTGGTACGCTTAGATCGGGTATGAAGTCAATATGGGTCTGATTGATGTCCGTCATATTATCCGTTGGATCTGACAGCAGGAGCTAGCCGATATTATGAGCGAAGTGGAATGGTAAAAATCTTGAACTTTTCATCAACTAGTAAGATAAGCTTCGCCCGAACCTGCTCACTCTGTAACCTGTCAAAGATAGTTAGCTTTAAGTAAATCCCCCAGTAAAAAAACCTCTTTAGAAAACTATGCTTCATTCTGAAACCATCTGGCATTCTTTCTTCTTGTATAGATAATATTAATAATACCCAACTTATCTGATTGACTTCGAGACCTTACAAAACATTATTATCACCAATAAAAATTATAGGTAATCTAAAAATTAAACAAATTATCCGTGCTCCAAGCTGGTAAATTATCTGAGAACTTAATATTAAATGTAAATAATAAACCACTGCACTAATATACTGGTCCTTCCGCCTTATTGCCTATGACCTAGGACGTAACGAAGCTAAAGGAAAAGTAAAATCCAGTACCTAGTCGATTCAGAGACATATCCTGAAGTGCTGAGAGAGTGAGTGACCGCGAATATCCATAGGTACGCCATGTACTATGAGTTACCAAGTTTAAACCCATAGAACTGAGAATTTCATCTATTGTAGGGAAAATTCTGTCAAAAGAGATTAAAAAGGAATATTTCACCACTATCTATGTTAAAAATAAGTCATGAACACTTCCAAACTTTTTTTTCATATACGGCCCTCATTAAAATAAATATAGACTTCAACAATAATCACATACAATTAGCGATATTTGTGATTCGATTTCTAATAAAATAGAAACACACTTCGTGATAGTAAGGAGCCTCACGATCCTTTAAACCCATTATTACTTATTCGACAGCTTTGATTCTAGTTATACACTAGCAGACAACGGATGTCTTTGACTCTAAGCGTCTAGTTTTATAGTCAAAGATCGCTACAAAGATCAAATTATTAATGTCGGAACTATTGTTGATATCTCTTTCTGAGAATGATATGAATATACCTGTGGCTCATACAAGTATCTGATTTTAAATGTGATATTCTATTATCCTTACTATAGGCATCCTACTATCTATATTATTACAATAAAATGACAGTTTATATATTAAATTATATAATATTAGTATCTAATCAACTAACTATTTTCATTATTATACAGTTATTGCATACACAAACAAGAATAAAAAACGGATAGCTATTCATTTATAAATAAGTAAGGTTTTCCGAGAATATTGATAACGAGCGTGGGGAAGCATGCCTTCATTCTGGAAAAAAAACACACTTCTCTAATTCCTTATTTTTAAGCAATCTATCGCGCTCTCGCTATGTGAAAATTATCTAAGCTGACTTCGGCACTAACTATTTAACAAGAGAAAATTTCACATCAGATATATACAGAGTCGTATGGGTTCAAAGTTATGAGAGAATCGCGAGATTGGAGATTAAAAATGAAGAGAGTCGAACGTTCCCAATTCATCAGGCTTTAATAAACTGATATACGAAATTATAACAATATATTATAAAAATGTCTTCATATCTACATATAATATCACACTACACACTACTACACATCACCTAACATCATGTTTTAATTGGGAGACGGCACTTCCACACACATATATATATATACGTATATATATATATACCTAGCGGCAAACTTATTATTATAAAAAGTATTAATATATCCATATACTATAGTATGCCTATACAAGTACATACATACCTGTGTATGTACAATAGATTATATTCTTATGCATATAGCACACGATTACCCTCGTCGAAGGCTTAATGGAAACAAAACTTGGCATGTGGCACGATGCTGGCTGGGTTCAGTGGTGCTGGAGAGTTTGGAAATATTGAGGAATTGGGGAAAGAATTTTACTGTTTTCTCTGTTTTATTCTGGTTATCCTACTATGCCAGGATTATACTAGGCAATTACTATCCTACTAATTGCCTCTCAATTAGTAGAATTGTGGCCATTTAAGAGACGACAGCGTGCTCAGTAAGCTCGCAAAGCGGCAGGCCCGCTATGTTGGCTTGTTTATACGCATCGGTAAAAAATATTGATCATCAAATTGCGACTTGCACTCAATGTGCAATCAATTGCGTTTCGCCTCGGGCTAATTATGTCAAATTGTTAACTAACCTGCTATAACAATTTTGAAATGATTTTTGATTAACAAAAGAAATAAAACGTTGTGTTAAAAAACTTTTAATAGTGAAATAGTGAAATAGAGACGATTATAAATAAGATTGCATCAATATAATAGTAAAGATTGCCTGAGGATTTGATTTTATGTTCGATCATATGCCTTATCGAACTCTCAGGCCTCTAATTCCAGATATCATCTTGTTAATAATTCATCTTTTGTATGTATTTAAATCTTGTGATTTCTCAAGTAAAGTTTATTTACTTGTTTATTTTAAGGCTGTGTTGCCCCTCTTTTTTTATCTCTCTCTCTCCCCTCGACTTCCGACATCCAAAAAACCTCTTAAAAACCTTCGCTATCACGTCGAAATTCGCATCTAGCTTATAATTTATAAGCTGTTATGATTCCAGTGCTTTTTTACTTGTTACTTGTAAAGCTACTACCACTAGTAGATATGTAATGAAGACCTTGCCGATCGGGCCGCGTGCGGACCACTGCTTAACCGCCACCGAGAAGTTCACAGCACCCCTTATGGCGCTAGTGTGTGTTTAAAGCAATCGCTAGTTTACTATGAAAACGCACCCCTACTGATTGCTTATGTATGTTGATTCATCTTTATTATTGAGTCTACGAAGGTGTTGAGAACATAATTTAATTCTGTTCTTATGAAATATGTCGTTAATGAATAATTACTCCCGACATTGCTTTACCATCGCACGACTTCAATTCCTCATATCTCTATGGTACTTACATTCTTCTATAATATTCGTATTCTATATCAAATTATTTTTTAAATTTGACAAGTCAGCCCAAGTAGTGTAAACTTGGTTCATCGAGCAAAATGTGAAGACTCAAAATTAGGTTATTAAGTCCACCAGCGAGCGCTATTAATACCATTGTGCTCATTGTTCTTAGTAATAGACGACACTGTACCATAAACCCCATACATAGAGAGAATGACAGTTGTGAAAAAACGGAACTCATTTAGTATGGTCGTTAGAGCGTAGTCTTTACACTGATCACGTTTGGAGGCACCACAAAAGAGTATAGACGGATGCAGGTAAGTAAACTGCACTCGCCAGATTATCTACGCTCTCACGGTTTATATAGTATTGTTAACTATTGCATTACCATATAAATTATAACACCTCAAATCTTTAGAGAACTACCACTTTGTATACTAAAACAATAATATTTAACTAATCTATGTAATCAATATATTTTATTGGAAAGATATAGACATACACGACATTTTCCTACATACACTGAAAATGGTATTTTAGTTTATGATAATCAGGAAAACATTAGAGGAAAAAGTCATTATCTTCATCCAGCTTTACTTGTGTATATTATTTAGATTCACACCCTCGTGTCTTGGTAACTTTCTATCTAGTTCTGACTAACCCTTACTGCCATTTTGTTATCATAATAGCCTTTATATAAAATATCAGACTATTTAATTCTTTATCAACCCCATCAGTATAACATATATATTTGGTCACGATTTCATATTTAAAAATCACGAGTTTTTAGTTTGGTTCAAATTCTATTGTGTCTGATTGAGTAACTATAAAATCTACAGTAAAATTAAATTAAATTATGAGGAGTCGTTATATTTACATGTCAGTATTTCTAATTAGGGTTTTGAAAAGTAGGTTTAGGATGAGCTAAACATATTACGATAAATTTTCAATACAAATGCAGCACTTCAAATATTTCAAAGGAAGCCGTAAGCACTAAGTTGAAACATTAAATAGACCTCTATGAATATTTAAAAATATACAAAGTAATAATAGTTTTGCCACTATGGGTGACTATAAAGTTAATTAGAGGAAATTAACTACAAGAATTTTTGAACATTGGTAATTGACTTAAGTTTAAATAGCAATTATCTAATAAAGATGATTCTTGAGAGAGTGACAATGGAATTAAACTTTATATGTATTAAGCACAACTCTAAGTAATAGATTCTTGACATGGTCGTATTCCTAAAGGTTATTAAGACGTTCTATGAAAATGAGTTTTGAGAGCGTACATTTAAGCTTTAAGAAATACTAAGGAATGTTTGCATCATGATGGACTCTTGTATATATTATATGATTAAGCGCGAGAGAGCTGTGAATGCGAGTTTGCGCCTACTATAGGGGTTCTTTAGAGTGTTTTTAACAGGGTAAAATTACATTGGAACCTTAAGTAATTTTGAACAATGCATGAGCGTTGAGAGGTTTATAGGTAATTATCTGATGAGAGAAGACTCACGATATTATGACATGGCATTCCTATAAGTTTCACAGAAATTATGCTATTCGTATTGAGAATTGTTGACATGGCGTTAATGAAGTTGAATAGAAACAACAGAGATATGTTCTTGAGAAATAGACTTAGCGGTAAAAAGTTCCGACAAGAAAGAAATATATTATGGAACTGAATGAGTTTTGACATGGTTACTGTAATGTTTTAATAGAACATACTATGTAAGTTGAGTATTTTGGACAAGGAATATACTATAAGGGAATTTAAGATACTAGACAACGTAGAAACTTGAGGACATCGTAGTTAACTTAGAGTTGTCTGTGAGGAGGAGCTATCTTGTGAAGAATGTAGTTTTGAGCGATGGTACGTTAACTTACCGAGATCTCTTAAAGAACTAAATTAAGGATACATGGCTAGATGTTAGGTACACGTAGTGAGTACATATCTGAAAGTCGTCAAGAGAGAGTACGTAGCTAAGGTTTCTCGAATAAGTAGTTATGACTATGGAGTTCATCTATGCAATGTTAAGTAGAAGATGATTACTGAGTGGAATTGAGCTTACGATCTGAGAAACGATGGAATCACTCAAGTGTGTAGAAGAAATTAAATAGCTAACTGAGGTGTCGACAAATAGGGTTACTATAACGCTTTTAGACTAATACTCACAAGAGCCACGTGAACACTGTGTGGTTGGGTATATATGGTTTTTTTTTTTTTTTTCGTGATTGTTGTTCTGGTTGTGGGGGACATAAGATGAAAAATATAAACGACGCTAGTCATCGATTACTTAATGTGTACCAGGCACACCAAACTATAAGTGAATAATAGAGTAAGGTGACATGCTTTGGCACTTACTTATGAAGAGTTTATTGAGGAAATAGATGTACAGTAGAAAAATTGCACGGTGTGTGT
Organism: Microvelia longipes; assembly: GCA_018340805.1. Taxonomy (NCBI): domain Eukaryota; kingdom Metazoa; phylum Arthropoda; class Insecta; order Hemiptera; family Veliidae; genus Microvelia; species Microvelia longipes. Next base: position 33,200,714 of record JACMZG010001913.1, read on the forward strand.
TGCTGAACATGGGTTAAACTTATATCTAGATGAGGATATATGAGACATTAAAATCTAAGTGAAAGCAGTTCTGACTAGTGTGAATTTAAACGAGTAAGTTTAAGAAAATGACATCATAAGTGAAACATCACCGTTATATTGAACTATGGAGACGACTGACGTTCCGACAAGACATCTAGAGACAGTCATCTGTTGTAAGAGTAGTTTTGACATTGTGTTAGCTCCTCACATGTTGTAAGAATATAATCTATAAGTGAATGAGTTTGACATGTACTTACTTAAGTTTTTTAATGATATATAATTACATTAAGTGGAATGAGTATTTTACTTTGACATGTGCTATACTATACAGCTTCTAATAGAAATACTTCAGGGTAATTTAAGTCGAATTTGGAAGACATCGTTCATGACAATTTAGACTTTAACAATTATACATAGTAAGACATGAGTTCGTGGATATTAAAGGTTATACTTAACATATAAAGAAAGCCATATGACAATACTGAGTTTTGTGACATTCGAAAATTATAACCTCAGATATAGAAACTTTTAATATAATGCCTACGACTAGCACCAATGCACAAAGACAGCTGGTTATCATGGTCAATCTTCTTATGGTAATCTTTTATTTGGATATATAATGAACTTACTTCTCTCATCACTATATATCACGTTCCATCACCATATTTAGTTTCACTATCATAAAATCACCATCTAGAAATAATACTTACGCTCCTATGATAAAGTATGATAACACTCCACGGCATCGGCAAATCACACACTAAATGTAAATTTTCACTGCAATAACCAAACGATAATAAGCGTGTTCGTACATGATGACTAAGTATTAGACTGAACTATCCTAATCTGCCCTATACTACAATAACATATGATTTACTAATTACTAGTTAACATCAACGAAAATCTATTCTATAGTGATGAGACAGAACTATAGAAACACATGATATCCATAGACCCTCTTATTAAAAGTCTATAACTGCGCATATGTATCATGATATACACGTGAGAGTTCTTACGACACCTCGGACATAAATGTGTGCGAGAACAATCACACAAAGTACATATTAGTTGACGCATCTCCTAGGAATCTACTGAGATAGTATTATATTAATTTAGAGTGAATAACATCGTTCGAAACACCTTCACTAAGTTTACAAAATATGCTTAAATATTGTAATGTTATTATTTTCCTGACTAGGTCTCCCTGATCATCAGTAATTCAGTATGAATTATATCGCATTAATGAAGTATCACATAATTGTATATGAGCCCTGCAGTCAATTCCGAGAGAGACAGTTATGAAACAATAACTTCTTTGTTAGATAAATGAGTATATCTTTGTATAGGAGAGTTGGTGGCTAAGAATTAGGTAGTTGATGTACAGTGCACCATGGAAACCCGGTCTTAACGTTTTCATTTCTCAAAGTTACGGCTTCTGGACTATATTAAGAGGAGGCGTTAACCTTCCGGGCCTGGGTATCGACAAACCTTCTTAAATTCGAGTTACTTCATAAGCTTTACAACTGATCAATACAAAGGACAATAGACTCCTAGCGCGAGCCAACATTGCTTCTTATCCAAACTAATCACTACCTTATGTACTCCCTTATATAAAAGTAAAAACACGAAGCAATAGTATTGGGTAAATGAACAAATGCTAAACACATGGAATATATATTCTTATCAGATACAAAGGACGAGCATATCCTATTGTCACCTATAAATAACTCAAGAGTCGTGTATGTGGGAAATCCTTACAGTCTACAAAACTCTCAAAACATGGTGACTTTGAGGGTGAGAATTATCGCTCCATCTCTAGAGTATGAAAGCAAATATTTTTAAATAAGAATTTAAGAATATAATCAAGAACCATAGATAATCTTCACTATAGTAGTTTACATTGTGCGAGACATATAGGGAGCCCACGAGCTAGAAATCGATATAACTAAGACTATAAGTTCTGCTTGTTGAGCTAGTATATGGTTCTACGATGGCGAAGAACGTATTAGTATACTATGAATCATATATGGCAAGAGGTTAACACTTATTTGATAAAAATTATTATAATATTTCTTTGCTCTCACATCAAAACATTAGAATTTATTATATTTGTTACTAATAAAACTGCCCATAGTATATTCTCCGCTGAGTTATGAAGTCTTGGCTATTTAGTACCAATAGCAGTATCATTAGAACGGATAAATCAGGTCTATAATCCAAAAAACTCTTGGTTTTATACCTAAGTGCACCTATCTTGATAGAATTAATGTATCCATAAATCATTTCGCATTATTGAGTTGGTTCCTGGGATCCTACTCGAGATTATAGCGATTATAACAACTCAGAGCATTAAATCAAGTCTCGGCCCGTCTATGTGGAAGGGCAATTCAGTCCACTAATTGTCAAGGATGATCTCCACCCCGTGAAGGTAATCTAACTTGCAGGATGGTTTTCATCTAATTACAACTCTATCAAGGACTTAACCTTCCTTAACTATTGGCCAAAATCTTTATTTATGAGCAGAATCGATAAAGTCCATCAAAACTCTACGACGCACTCCCGGTATGGACCAAGGCGATCCGGACTCTTAATCATGTTTTCGTGTCCTACACATTCGAAGATGGAGTGCCTATAATCTCGTATCTAGACAACACACGGCCACGGAACGATTTATCAAGACCATGTACATCGCCATGCAATGAATATTACTTATAAAACAATTAATAATACAAAACAATGCTAATGCACAAGAGGACTTATTCTGAGCGATTGAAGGTCTTCAAAGCATCTGCTTTGTAGAGGCACCGCTATTGACCGCTAAGTAGCGGCTGAGGTAGAAAACGGCTAAAGGGGCTAAAGGCCCTAGCCTTTATGGTCGAAGTTGGGCTATTGACCTACAAAGGTCCCTAGTTTCATGGCAAATAAAAATATATTAATCACCTCCAGATGGTATAAGAGTACTCTTAAATTACGACTCAAAGAGAGTGCATTAACAAGTCAATTTAGAAGTATTATTAGCTTAATCCCCTATCGTATGAAAACTGAATATAATTGTAATATGAACTTAAATAATTTGTAATTCTTTTCTGTTTTTTTAATTTCTCATTGTAATGTAAGTGAAATTTTTTGACTAAACCAAAAGTAATTACTTTAGAGAGCTTTGAGTGGTTCTAATATATATATACCAAATATAAATAAACATAATCAAAGTTTTCATCTTCAGAAGAAGACGATTTTTTCCTTATAGTCAAAGTTAATGAATTTATCTTTGACAAACTTAAATATGGTTTATTTTAACAATCTCGGCCTCACTCACTATTAATTTAAGATTACAATTTAATTCTTCATCAGAATGTTTGATGTTAATAATTAAAATCAACGATGATCAAATTAAAAAAAAAATAAGAGGAATAGAACATAAAACACGTAATATCTTGTAGGTACATTATAAGTTAAAGTAAAACTAATTAACCCATTTCAATCAAAATATGAAGAACCTATATAGAATCTCTAAACCTTGGGTTTCTATGATCACGGAATGAAGTTGTAATCAAAAATATAAATTAAATGTAATAGAAACAATGAGAGGTAAGGTTATATAAGAGGCTGGTACCTGCAGATAATACCTGAGTTAAACTTAATAGCAATATAGAAACCGATCCATGTATTCCCTTCCTAATTCGTTGGAGGGAAGCATTAAAATAACAAAAAATTAGCTTTTCTTTCTGCTTGCTTCAGCAGCCGGGAAAAGTTCCATGCATTTAAATATATAACCTTTCAATATTTAGGGAATCTGTAGGGCTGAAAAACTGCCCTTAAATACGGCGCTTTCTCTCATAATTTAGGTGAAAGCAGTTGTTAATATCCGTATGGATGTATGCTCATTTTTCTTGTAAACATGGAACTTGACAAACAGCTCGACCGAATTCGACGAACTATTTAATGTAAATATGTAAAAATAATTGCTTTGAGAGAGAAATCCTGTCTTTATGTCTTGTAACAAGCTCGGGGGCGGCACTAATAACAATGTAGCAAGTGCGGGAAGTTGTAGACACCTAAGAAGGAGAAGTTCTACCAATGACGTCGAGCTCAGTAAGGTTTTAAGTGTAACTAGTATTCTGCTAATAAAGACATAATTAGGTATAGAACAAAACGTGGATTACGCTGAGGGCTAAATGTCGATATAGTGAAACAGCTACTACGGGTATAACTATGAGCTCTGAGAGCCCCAATAGAAACCTGACTACGGCAACACTACTTGGGCGAGACTCCGCTACGACCACCCGTCCGGTGTTAGCCCCGTCGACTCGTTAGCCCTAGAATCTTCCGCCGATACTCTCGTAACCCCCTCTCTATCACAACAAGTGCTGATATGTAAAGGGAAACATATGCCTCGAAAATAAGCTAAAGAAAGAAATAGGACTAGCGAAATCCTCTGTCTATTAATTAAAATAATTAAACTTTATCTATTATCACTAAGATTATTGACCGTTCCACTAGTCCCACCAACACTTTTCGTCACCGTTGCCAACCCCCTCTAAATTTAAAAACTTTCTTGTCTTTCTATCAGTGCTCTATCAACAAAAAACTACTTAGGGTTTACTGTTATAAATGAAGGTTTAGGTGTCTGCTTCACTATGATGATTCCTTCTCGCTTTTACTATGGGAGGCATGTTTAGGGATGTAAGACATAATTTACAAAAAAAAATTCATTGTTAACTAATCAGCCATATAGTTAAATTTTCAGATTAGTCAAAACAAGTGATTAACCACTTGTTAACCAATTCATTAACCCATAATCCGATGTAAAGAGGAAAACACGATTTTTTACTTTTCCTCCATCATGTAGTGTATATAAAAAAGTATTGTGTTGCAAAAAAATCCGAAACCAGGGTGAAACCGTAAATTATCAGTCAAGGCCTCTTAAATGGTTTTCGCAAAGTTGTTAGTGTGTATGCGTGTGTGGTGTGTCTGTTATCATCGTAGCGCCCCAGTGTATTTATGTTAAGAGTTGAAATTTTGTACAAAAATCAGTCTACCGCTGTAGTTGTGCTATTCAGAAAATATTTATTTTATTACGTCATTTACCCGCAATAATAACTTAGCAGAAATTTCGAAAAATCATAAATGCGGAAAAATGGTGCGATCAGATTGAGATTTGGGACGGATGTGACTATCTATAAGAGTAATATATAAGCTAATAAGTTTCATGTTATTATCAGCATTAGTTCAATTTTTGTAAAATGGTTTGTGCACGGTTTTAAAAAAATTGGAAAATGGGTCAATTGAGTTGAAATTTAGTAGCTCATCCTCCAAGTTTTAGGTATCCCGTACCCGATTTTTTAATAATTTATTATAAATTTTAAGGAAAAATATAATATTGTATGCAAAAACAAGGCAGGATAGTTATCTGACACGTATATAATGACATACGTAATTACTAAAAATTATAATTTTAAATTAATAGTAATGAAATGTAATTATAAAAGTAAATTATCAAAACTCCGCTTCGCCCTATACAGTGTATATTCTATATTCTACCCTCTTCAGCTTAGAACAAAAATTTTTAATTACTCAGCAAAATTCCTCTTTCCTGTCTAGTTACATAAATAACTATTTATTTATTATAACCTATAAAATTAAGAATAGAAAAGGAATTAATAAATCTTACTGTGAAATAGAATATTGAATATGCAGGGTTGTCTACGCCAGCACATATAGGGAGCGTAATCTCTTTTATATTCCTATTTTAGAAAAACATTGTTAAAGTTTATAAGTTATGTATTGAAACATAATATATGTATTAAGTAAAAAGTAATAAATAAAATGCGAGAAAGGCAAAATAACCGATTAAGGTAAAGAATTATGTGAAAAATATATGTAGTGAAGTGTAAAATAGATTAAGTGTGCTCTTTTTATTAAATGCATTAAAGTAGTGTCTAAAAAGTGCTATGTATAGTATACTCCTTTCTTCTTAAACAAATCGGGAGAGGAAGCATTGTAATTGGAAAAATATACTCCCACTTTTTACTTTTACTCATTTATACCGTAGGTGTATAAGAAAAGAATTGTGCTTGCAAAGAAATCCCAAATCGAGATGTCTGGGGTTCGCATCCCAGGTTGCGATCTTAGTTTAAATATGATTATTGTTCAAATAAATTATCGCCAACATTAGATTAAATTTTGAGCGTAACAGTTGCCACTACCACTTGAGGTTGTTCCCACAGGAACTACTTCATTTTTATATTGTTAATGTTTTAACACTATAAAACTTATTTTAAATTCAAACTCCGCATAAAAATGTGCATTCAATTAAATTTTTTGATTGATAGCATTCGCTTGTGAAAAATATTGAACTTTTAATGACGTATTGACTACACGATTGTTAATAATTGGCAAAAAATATTATTTAATATATACACCCAAACATCAAACTTATAGGAAAAAAAGCATATTTATATATCATAGGGCAATAAAATACATGAAATAATAATTGCTTTCAAATATATATTTTATTGAGAACAGTCCAAATATAAATATACATACTGTTGTCGTTATTTTGTTCACTTTTACTGCCTAGTTATATAATCTAATTCTTAATTCTTGTAAAACAACTTGAATAAAATTTAAGTAATTCAAAAATGCCTTATTATTTTGTCCGGTATCTAATTTTAATATTGTTTTAAAATTAGATTAATAGCAAGATGTAAACAATTTTACAAAATCACAAGGACTTACAAAAATAGTTCAGAAAACTCACGACTGTGCTTCGGGCGAATTCCTTAACACTTCTAAACCCATTGAGTTAGGGAAAATAAGTTGCTTATTTTAAATTTCAGAATTTTATACTGAGGTTATGTAAAAATGTATTTTAATTTTAGTGTAACCGTAGCGTAGATTTATTTGTAAGCGTAAATCAAATTATCAGGTAAGGTATAGAGAGGCAAAAGTCATAAATATTTTATTAAGCTTCTAGTAAATTTGATATTCTGAGGACGGTTCCGTAGTTACTATGATTTGTCACTTTTGTAACTGTTGTATAACAGTTCCGTAGTTACTATGTTTTTTAACAGTTTTGTAACCGTTTCGTAGTTACTATGTTGTGAAACAACATAGGCGTAAGCCTTTTAGCAGAGATGTAACCTTAATATTATAATATAATTATTTGTTGTTTGTGATTTATTTAATAAAGATATTTAAAAAAAAAATAAAAAAAAAACTTGTGTAACCGTTGTGTAACAGTTGTGTAACGGTTCCGTAGTTACTATGATGTGTAACTTTGGTAACTGTTTTGTAACAGTTCTGTAGTTACTATGTTATGAAACTTGTGTAACAGTTTTGTCGTTACTATGTTGTGTAACTGTTGTGTGACAGTTATATAACGGTTCCGTAGTTACTATAACTACGTGTTACTGATAAGTAACACATTGATAACGTAAAAGGGCGTTCAAACATAAACCAAAAATCAAGGAAAAATTTGGTGTTAAGCAAGTAATTCAAGGATCTTAGGAAATCCACCGCTCACGAACCCCCGTGCAAGACTTTTTGGGATCAGGGACCTCTGAAACGGATAGGGGTACTTGGGTTCACATCCTGGTAGGGACAATAATTTTTTATCGTTTTTTTCCTGATATAAGTTTACAACTAGAAAATAATTCTGGCGCGGTAATCCGCTGTCGGGCAAATTTCATTTAGAATGCGTGTTTCCGTGCTAAACAACTAACCCATATTTCTTGCTTATGCAAAGAACCATGCCCATTGCGTGGTTCCGGGTCATAGCTTTAGAGACCTAAATTGTCAATGTTGTTGCTCAATGTCAATCACTGCTCGTAACTCATTGTGTCTGTATTTTCCAAAAAAATGTGCTAAAAACCTTTATAAGATAAACGTGACTAAGCTTAAAGAAAGTAAGTAATAAAGAATTTAAACTAGTTGCAATATATAGTACAGCGTACTTTAATTTTAGAGCATAGTTTGTACAACCCAACTGGATAATTAGCGCATTTCCTTGGAAAATACAGAAACAAAATGAGTTACGAGCCCAGTGCGTGACAATTGAGTAACCTGTATACGGTTCTAAAAGCATGGAAACCGGAACAACGCAACATAGGGGCATGGTCTTGCTAAACTAGTTTAAGGCCAAGAAAAAAAGGGCTCGCCGTTGTTAGACTACGGAAACATACATATTACTAAACTGAAAAAATATTGCGCCCGAGCAGCGTGACAACCTGCGATCCGGAATTATTGTATATTTAGTAGTCTTGTAAACTTATATATGTACAATGAAAATAAGAAGCACGGGATAGATCACTGCATTCCCAAGAAATTCGCCCTATCGCTACAGCGGGACCACCCGCGGCAGAATTATTTCTTACCCCAGAGCCTACCGACGAGAGTTTTGCGGGGGGGGGGTGGGGTGATAACAAAATTCCATTATTTGAAAATGAATTTTACACATCCTTCAAGGGAAATCTTCTGGCTGAATTAGTTAATTTTGTCATTGAGACTTAGAACGACATTTTTTCCTCGAACGCCTTCTGGCTTTATGAACGTTTATAATGTGCCCTTACGTAATTGTCATTTTTGCTCGCCGGTATCTAAAGGTTGCATAATCATAACAAGCTGTCACTAGTATAGACGATCTCAATGACAGCAAAGCGTTTTTACTTAATACTTTATCACCTGACATCATAACACTTTTCCTGTGCGTCATATAATCAAGATAATTTAAGATCGTGTTATCAAGGTCTGGTGGTGACACTTAAGTACTCCCACATTCCTGAATTTCACCATATTGCACCTTACTTCCTACGTCTAATCTCTCTAACCTTGGTATGTTTAGATGTCAGAGTCACTGAACGAGATAACACCCCCACTGTAGGACCAAGGACAGATAGACTTCAGTTATACTCCGTACCATGATCCATCTACATCCACATATGATATACCCTCCCGACCATCATATAAAGGATTAACACTTTAAAGTATTATCTTTATCATTGGCTATATTAATGCCACACAACCAACATTAAAAATATTGTCGGGGTGTAATTCTCTGTCTGGCTTACAAAGCGTACATCTTGAGAAGTTTACATAAGCGTCCTATGCTAACATCTAACTGCTAACAGTGATTTCATGTCTCACTTTCTTCTAACAGTCAAATTCAACTAATTCAGCTGTCAATTTTAATTGTTTCGTTTTAGCAAAAGTAGTCTTTGCTAAAAATTAGATACCCTTGAATTTTTTATCAAGCTTTTAAGCACTATTAAAGAAAGCTTCATTAACAAAGCAAATTATGCCTTATATTTTTTGAAGGCTAACGTGTTATTAGAGATTAGTCCTAAGCTCTCGTAAATCAGCTTATTAATTAAACATTTGCTCCAAAAAGTAGGGGAAAATGCACTTAAATTAAAATATGAAACATCTAAGACGATGCTTCTATTCTAATTTTAAGCCGTGTTTCAACTGTGTAGGTGCTTAAAGAAGGCTGCAATTTGAGAAGTACAGACCTTAAATTTTCTTCTTATATTAAGATCTTTTAATGCATTTTATACTTAAATTGCACAGAACTGAATTGAGAAAAAATGCAGTTTTAGATTTGATAATTTGATAATTTTTTTTAAGTAGATATATTTCAATCAAGGTATTTCCCCTACTCTTAGGGGAAAAGCGTTTAGACTTAGCCCTGCCCTTTCTGCCACGGGCAGGGGGCAGGACTGGTACCGCTACCCTCAAAATACTTGCAGCTTCAGGACCCTATCAGTTGTGTCCTCCTCTAAATACTCCGTATTGAAATCAAGAACTTAACTTTAATTTGAGTAAGACACCTAATAAAGTTTTAGCTTGAAGCTCCCGCGAACGGGTTAGCTAAAGTTTAAGGTGAATCTTAATCTCCCTTAAGTTTTTGAACTAGGATAAAAGGCTATTCGCTGCCAAGCACTGCTCCTAAGAATAATTTTTTAAATTAACTTAAATTTTAAATGATTTTTTTTACTTTTCCTTTATTTATACCGTAGGTATATTGAAAAAGTATGGGGTTTGAAATAAATCTGAATACGGGAGTGTTTTAAGGACTGCTTAAGTGGTTTTCGCAAAGTTGTCTATCTGTTTGTGCAGTGTAATGTGTGTCTGTTATCATCATCTCCAGTGTATTTATTCAAAGAGTTGAACCTTGGTACGAAAATCAATCTTTAAGGCTAGTTGACCTATCCGGAAAATATTTTTTATGACGTCATCAACCCCCATTTTATGGCAATAATCCTAAAACGCAAAAAATTTATTAATCGGTTTGAGATTTGGCATAGTAATATATTAGACAAACATATTGTTAAGTCTAGAAGTTCTAATCACTGTTTATAAAAAATATAAATTAATTAATTTGTTCTTGTTACACGAGTTGCGTGGAGCTAAGGTTTTAATTAAGCTCTACAGGTAAAATAGTAAATAAATAAATAAATAAATAAAAATAATAAATTAATTAAGATTGTAATCTAATAGAGGAATGACAAATATTGACATGATAATGTCAATATATATCATGATAAGTTTCATCACATATATCACACATTAGTTTATCGAATCGAAGCATCAGTTTAGCATTTCTATTGAATCACTTGAATACGTTTTCAAAAAAAATTGTAAAAAATCTGAAGATAATGCCATTAAGGTTATATTTGGTGCAAGTGTATCCCTTTACGTAATAAATAAGTAGACTAAGTTTCGTTTCAATGCGACAAGTATATCTATAGGTTTTGTTAGATCATAAAAGTTAAGCAGCACTGAGCGAGGTCAGCTGGGGGGACTAATGGGCATAAAACTCATGTCTTTACTATCTGAGGACGAACGAAGCGAGTCCAATAACGTATTGCAGTATAAATTTGGCGAAAATGACGAGCGAAGTGAGTCCGAAGTAGGGAAGATGAGTGAAGCGAATCCAATGTTGTGAGGTAAAGTTCTGAGGTACCCCTTACCCAATTTTTGTTTCTTGATGGTCCGTCGAGTTGAAACATTAAATGTTAGTTGTGAAAATGTTTCTATCTATAAGGGAATAATTCCTCCCTTGATTCCTCAAGGAAATTCTTGAGGAATGTTATCACGGAAATCCTCTTTTATTTTAACATAAAAGTTACCATTTCACAACCGAGGCTCATTGAAAAGTTTTTCTCCGAATCAAAATTTGTATTTTGTAATTTTTTATAGACTATTGGTTTCGTAGTATAGAATAGAGTACAACCAGGGATTGTAATGTCGAATTATTTTCTCGAAACCACATCGAGCGTTTTTCACTTGTGTGCACATCGGTCTTTAGTGCCGTAGTAGCTAATATGGATCTGCTAATGTCTAGGTTTCGATACTCTAAGCCATATCACACTTTTTATCATTTATTCTTGTATAAAGAATATTGTACGATCCTTCTAATATTCACTTCTACCAAAGCTTTGCACTTTTAAATCGAATATTTTGCTTTTACCCTTTGAAGGAAACTTTATTATTATTGCTGGATTTCACCACTTTTTAAAAAATAAAACGAAATAAAGGAAAGATATTTATGACTTCTTCGTTAGAGCTACGCATTCTTATATCATTAATATATGTATCTTTATATGCCTTACTAAATTTAGCAGTTTGTTCATTATTAATTTTTGCAATAATTTATTTAATTTCAAAAGGGCAGTGCTATGCATTTAAAATCATAACTAAATTATATTTAAATTAGAGATGGTTGATCTTTTTTAATTAAAATTCCTTGGAATGATTTATTAAGAGCTCAGATATTTTTTTATAAATTTATTAAATAATTTTTCAAGTGGTTGAAAGAATTTTTGTTAAATCTTAATTTATTTTCTAATTTTAGAATTCCTGCTTGCTTTGTAGTTTGCGATTTGATAAAGTTTTTATTCGGCATTTAATTCTTTAACGAAGCGAAGCGAATTAACTATACATACTTTACTATGATGATCACTATTCGGGATCACTTTTGCAGAATTTCTGCAGAAGCGATTAATTGTATTATAAATATTGTACAATCTAATAAGTTTGAAGAGTCCTGTTTAGAGTTTCTGTAGTAATGATAACTGATGAGCTCATCAGGGTGTCACTAAATGAGTTTTGGAAGAGTCCTGTTAGAGTTCTGTAGCAATGATAACTGATGAGCTCACAGGTTGTCACCTGTTTTTGGAGAGTCCTGTTTAGAGTTTCCCTGTAGCTAATGATAACTTGATGAGCTCAAACAGGTGTCACTCAGGAGAGTTTGTGGAGAGTCCTGTTAGAGTTTTCCTGTAGCAATGATAACTGATGAGCTCAACAGGTGTCACTAATGAGTTTTGGAGAGTCCTGTTTAGAGTTTCTGTAGCAATGATAACTGATGAGCTCAACAGGTGTCACTAATGAGTTTTGGAGAGTCCTGTTTAGAGTTCTGTAGCAATGATTGATGAGAGGTTCCTGTTTTGGAGAGTCCAATGCAATATAACTGATGAGCTCAACAGTGTCACTAATGAGTTTTGGAGAGTCCTGTTTAGAGTTCTGTAGCAATGATAACTGATGAGCTCAACAGGTGTCACTAATGAGTTTTGGAGAGTCCTGTTTAAAGTTCCTGTAGCAATGATAACTGATGAGCTTATCAGGTGTCACTAATGAGTCCAAAAGGATTCTGTTTAGAGTTTTTGTAGGTTGGATAAATAATGAGCTAATCAAGTGTTTCTATTGAGTTGGGGAGGCTCCTGTTTAAAATTCCGGCAGGAATAATAACGAATGCGCTTATTGTGTATTACTAATGAGTTTACAAGGGTCTGTTTTAATTTCCTGCAGGACTTAATAACTATGCATGAGTCATGTCAGAATTTTTGCAGAAGTCATTCCCAATGAAGTCATTAGAAATCAAAACTGAATCTTTATACTTATTAACAAGAATTATATTCTAAATCATTTTTCAAAATAACTTCATGTCATAAAATTTTACCCTATTTTTTTAAAAAAATCAGATAAAAATCCCAGTTTTTATTTTTGCTAGGCAATTAAAAAAGACCAGTGGATCATAAACAAACAGTGGGTCACGATTTTACGTGAAACACGAATAGAAATTTACATTGCATTCATAAAGTCAGCGAGAGAGCAACAATAGAGAACTAAATACTGGCTGTCTTTGTATAGGCTTGTCAAATAAATTTTAATAGTTCTACCTATCCTACTAATATAGTTGTTGAATTTTCAAGTAATGAGGTATACACTTTTTTTTAACTCATGTGAACTCGGATTTAAAAGATAAAAGGCTTACATTGTGTAACTTGTTGTTAGGATTATTAATATTACTCTATCTAGAGGCGAGATAGTTATAAGCAAATTATATTTTATTTTAAACTTGCGTCGGTATCTAGAATCTTACTACAGAAATGAAATACTATTATTTATTATTATTTTATGGAACTTGACTTACATTTTAGCCAATATCTTCTTCTTGCAAATGAGAAAGCGGTGTGACGGGTGTTTTATAAATGAAGTTATTAAAAGTGTTTTAAGTAATATGACTGCTGGTTTAAAGATAAAATCTAGCGACCCGCCTTAAAATGTGTGTTTGTGTCTATTTCACATATTGCTATTTCATAAAATTGCACTCAAACAGTGCAATTTTCGAAACAATTCTTCAAGTGGAATCGCTGATGAGTTAGAGAAGTATTAAAGCATATGCTCTACAAAATGTTAATTGAAATTACTAAAGCAAGGAGTTAGTGGTGATGATGATAGTTTAGCAAGGGGAAGAGGTGATTGTCTCTAAGAATTCTCCTAGAGCCTTTTTTGGAGTAACATCTAAGGCAGGCTAATTCAATGTTAGCTTAATGTGGCTTCCTCAGTCATATGGAACCCATTCAAGGTACATTGAACAGAGGTTCGATTAGAAGCAAAAAGTTTTATATGCACTTTGACTACTGTTATCTACCAGTCAATCTATACACCTTCCTATATTTCGGCATGCAGATCTCCAAAAGTCTAGGTAGTAAGTGCGTCTTTAAATTATATAGAGTCCAAAGAAACGGTGAGGGTCGGAGAAGCTTCTCTTGCCTCCATCATTACTTTGAAACAATTAATTTTGAAACCATATATTAGAAAACTTACTACCTAATCTATCTTTTAGCAAGAGGTTACATTTAATGTGAAACCTATACGTGGCAATGGTCACGAGTAGAGAACTATGTCAGATTTCAACTTTATGCTTAATATTGTGCAACTTATTTTAATGGTAGGAAATAAGTTTCGAACTTGACCTAGACCTAAGTAGGTCGCCTTGTCATCTTATGCTCGTCTTTATTTTAAGTATATTCGATATGGCTGTACTTACCATACCGTTTTTCATTTTCTTCATTTATACAGTAGGTTTACAGGAAAAGTATTGTGTTTGCAAAAAAATCCTAAACCAGGATGAAACCCGAATTGTCTGTTTCAGGCGTTTTTAAGGCCTCCTAAGAGGTTTTTGCAAAGTTGTCTGTCTGTATGTGTGTGTGTGTATGTTTGTGTGACTGTCTGTTATCATCGTAGCCCCCAGTGTATTTATGCTAGAGAGTTGAAATTTTGTACAAAAAAACAGTCTACCGCTGCATTTGTGCTATTCGGATAGTAATTTTTTATGACGTCATTAACTCCCAATAATGACTCAGCAAAAATTTCAAAAAATCATAAAACGCGGAAAAATTATGCGATCAGATTCTGATTTGACACGCATGTGACTATATATGAGACTAACATATGTGCCTAGCTTCATCTCATTATCAGTTTATTTATATATAAATCGTTTATTTATATATAAATACCTGTTTACAAAGGTTAAATTACAAATTATAAATAAATAAAATAATATATATTGACCATTTGTGTCGCATAAGCTCAAGGCTTGTGCGCGACACGATCAGTATTTGTTCGATTTTTATTAAATGACTTGTGTTACGTTTTTCACAAAAAATCAAAAATTAGGAAATGGTCCAGTTGGGCTGAAACTTGGTACAAGTGCGTATTATTACATAATAATACAATTATATCCATGATTTTTATTGGATCATAAAAATTAAGGAGCATTAAGCGTGGTCGGTGCTGTATGGGTGACCGCTGAGAATGATACGGATGCATTTACTATCTGAAGACGAGCGAAGCGAGTATAAATTAAGTATAAATTTGGCGAACTGCATTTCTGAGGACGCTGGAAGCGAGTCCGAAGCAGGGAGGATGAGGTTAGCGAATCTGATGTAATGAGGAAAAGTTCCGAGGGACCCCGTACTCGATTTTTTTAACTTAAGACATCTTAAGCTCGTCTTTCTTTTAAGTATGTTCGATGTGGCTGTACTTACCACACCGTTTTTTCAACTTCCCCCAACTCCTCCGTCTCTTCATTAGTAGAAACTAAAATGTTTGTGCTCAAAAAATAATGCTAATATGACTGATCGGCGGCATAACTCGGCGTCAACCGAGTTAAGCTGAAAAACTCACTTTGAATTTGAAAATTTAATAATATCGACACTGGAAGGAATCTACAACCTAGGTATAATGCTCAAACCAAAATCGGTACGATTTTGATAAAAAGTGTGGCTGTAGTTTGAGGAATCACATAGATTTTTGTCATAGTGTAGTTGTTCTGGGTGTAGTACAGTAAAATATTAAATTGAAATTGAATTGTTACTTACCTTGATATCGAACCTATGCAAAGACGTATTTTCGGTGTGCGTTGACAAAACCTGTAATGTTATTATCAAGTTATCAAAATTATTTTGATAACAAAGAAAAAAATAATTGATAAAATGTCATCAAATTTATTTCAATTTCAAGATTTGTTAAATTTTAAATTGCTCAACTAAACAAACCCAAGTTCATAAATCATGATAAAAATGAACAATCTTGTTCCCAAGGAACTCGACATACTCGTGAAAAGTCACCCTAAAGCAATATAAATCTGCAAGCCATCTTCAAATGTAAAAACCGATAATTTCAATATTGTTGCTCAACGTTCTAGGTATTGTCCCGGAAGAAGATTTATGTGACATCATTTTTTTCAAACGCGAAATTTCTTAAGATGAACAACAAAGGAATGGCAACAAAGGAATACAATATCTATCCCTGTGATTAATGGAGATGCAGACCCACCATTAATCATTGTATTTATTTTATATTATATAAAACATAAATACAATGGATTAATGATGAACTAATGATGACCCGCGTGTATTTACCGAGCTATTGCGAAGCACCAGTGCCAAGGAAATTTCTTCAACTTTCGTTTTATTAAAAGTTGTTTTGTTAATAAGATTACGATGTATTGTAAGTGGTACTTGTTGAATCTGTAATATTTTTCAAGCTAATCGTATGTATATATGTTTCGAGACCTTGCTTCTATAAATATTATTTATATTAATTACAAAAACTAAATTGTAAAATTACTTTATTCAGAACTGAGATTTCAAACGTGTGGAAACTTTGGCTTTGAGAAACTTTAACTGGTTTCTTTAGTTTAAGGACCCAATAAAAATTAAGACATATTGCCAGCAAACCAATTGAATTCAATTGGTTCAGATACAATTGAATTGAATATGCCGACTCTGCAAATTAGCTTATGAAAACTCGAAAGCTCGAAAACCTGGGTATGAAGGGGGATCGTGTTCTCTCATAGGTTGATTTTTGTACTAAATTTAATACAAAGATATTATTCTGTTTGTTTAGAAATGCATATTAAAATATAAACATGTAACAAATAAACCAACATATAAACGTTTGCTAATGCTTATAGTCTTAAACGTAGCAGAAAAATAAACCTCTAAAGCTAACGAAATATAATTTTAAACTGTAAGGATTTTATACTTAAATATAATTTTCACTAAAATGAAAGAAATGATTAATTTTTTGAAAAAAAAAACAAATATTATTTAATATTTTTGGAAAACTTTCTCGGGTAAATGTCTAGCAGTGGGTTCGTCCGTATTCTAATCTATATTTATCCAACTAAAGTAACTTCCTATTTTCGCTTTTTCGCATCTAAACCTTCTCTGATTAAAAACAGAAAAAAAGTTTAAAAAAGTGAGTTTAAAAAAATATCTCTATAAGCTTAGTATTTTTATATCTATTTGCTATGAGATCTCTATAAGTGTCATCTCTATATGCTTACATCTGTTTAATATAAGATACACAGTGTCATCTATATCTACTGACATATATGGTTTGAAATTTAAATTCAGCTGCATATTTGCTATGGATAAGACACCTGCGTCATATTTAAAATATTTATATATATATGATATATATATATATTATATATATATATATATATATATATATATATATATATATATATATATATATATATATATATATATATATATATATATATATATATAATATATATATATATATGTATATATGTGAACATAAAAAATAGCAAGAGTAATTATAAATAAATAAATAACATAGGTAATAAATTGTATGATTATGAGTCAAAATCATACAAAGTCTAATATTGTATGAGGTTTTTATTTTATAACTGGTATTGAGGTAGAAAGTGCTGATTGAATCACCCTATCATGTATTACTAGCTAAGAACGACGTGATCATTGTCACAATATACACTTACTATAAGGTAATAACATAGTAATACTGCCGGAGTTTGCGAGCTAGTATGCACGTGATCATTCAAATAACTATAAAATAAGGATTGATTATAATAAATCATAATTTCAAACATTTAATCGAGAATAAATCATCAAATCGTTCATTCAATAAAAAAATTTATTATTATTAATGTAAGCATCAATGATACTTATTATCGAATTTATCATTAATGATAAAAATCATTAATTTAAATGTACAATCAATAAAAATATTTATGTTTGGGAGATTGTATCCGTAATCTAAAATACATAACACACTTATTTATTCCATAAAGAGGTACACTTGTACGAAATTTCAACTATTTGAAGTTTCCATATTTTGGAATTTTTATATTTCGAACAATTCTTCAAAAAAAAACATATATGAAGGACTGTAATGTTATTCGATAAAAACTGGACTAATTCTGATATTGAAATTTAACTTAGCCGATTAACTGTTCTTATATAATAATACTACACGCATGCCAAATTTCAAAACGATCCAGCATCAAACAATACAAATTTTTTGCATTGTATGAACTATCGAAATGTTCGCTAAATAATTTTTATAACATATACATGCACACTAATACACATATAAAAACTAAAAGATGAAGGTGAAACCCGCTTTTCGATTTTTTGAAAAACAATACTTTTTATAAATCAGGAAATGTACAAAATAGCGTCCTATACACGCTCAGTTTTTTACTTCGACCAGCCTGCGCATACTTGTGTTTGCACACTCTAGCTAAAACATTTGTGAACTAGAGAGAAGGACTTTGCCGTTAGATTTTGAGTTTATTTTTGAATAATTTACTTAAACCATGAAAATGTGATTTCACTATGTAAACGACAACAAGAGGAAATCGACGAGGTGAGGACGCTGTGTTGGTGATGGTCTAAAGTCTGGTTTGCGCAAGCCGGCCGTAGTTAATAATGAGGGGGGGGGTTACCTTAGAATGACAATTAGTACGTTCACACACACTTTAGAACCGCGGATCGTATAGAATACGATCTCTCAATACGGTAATTTTAGCTGTATGAACCATGCGGAGGGGATCCGATCGCATACGCTATAGAACTAGGGAGATGGAATCCAAATGGATCCCTCGATACGCTGTCTTTTTGTGTGTGTACCTTTAGAGACGATTTATTTAACGGATAACCTTCTCGTCGAACTTTTATTTCACTTTATTTCACTTCTATATTACCGTTTTTGATCAAATAACTTTTGGAATATTATTTATTTTAGTGTAACTTTATTATTATGCAAAGAAAACGCAATTTAATTAAATAAATTCTTTGTTTTAAACTTCATTATAACCAAAAGTGAACCTTCACTATACAAGACGCCATGTTTTGGCGGGATCAGTTATCACTCGATCGACTAAACAAATACGCTGTAAGAACCGTGAAGTTAGTTGACCGTTTTGCATACGTATTCTATACGATCCGCGGATCTAGAGTGTGTGTGAACGTACTAATTATTATCCAAAACTTATGGCGGTATTAATTCAATTACATTTCATATTAATATGAAATCCAATGGACGGAGTCGCCACTAATAGATGTACATGCTTGTCAAATTTCAACTCGTTTGGTTCAAATTTCGATTTTTAAGAAAAAAATTATAACTTAAGAATTTGGTTGAGATGGTGTGAAAAAATATGTTTTCACTCAGCAGAAAAAATATGTATCTTACGTCTGATATTTGTGCTAAGTTTCAACTCTCTAGCCTAAACACAGCGGGAGTTTTGCGTGAGATAGACACAGACAGACAGGATTATGAAACCACTTAGAACGTCATAAAAGTTCCTAAAACGGATGATTATGAAGAAATCCTTGGTTTGAATTTTCAGGCTGAACTCACTACGTGTGAGTTCAATCCAAAGAGCTCAGCCACATCTGTGGCTCACTATTCACTATACAACTATTCTTCTGAAATTGGCAGTGTACACCATTATTTGCACTAGTTTAAAGCTCAAATTTTATTTTTCTTTAAAGGTTTTAGCGCATTTCCTTTGAAAAAATAAGTTACCATTAGTGCTTGAATATGAAGTAACTGCTCAAGTTATAAAGCATAAACCTGATCCATAAGCAAGAAATAGATTGTTGATCACGGAAATACGCATTCCAAATGAAATTCGCCCGACATGCGGACCACGGTCCCAGAATTATTTACAAAACGAGAGTTGAATTTCAAAGTGAATACATTGTAAAGTACGCGTTCCAAAACGTAACTCGTAATAACTCAGGGTTAACAAATACATTAATCAAAAAATCAGTTACGCTTCATCTCTTGAAAAATCATTTTTAATAATTTCTTTTGTCTCACTTCCGTACTTGATTTTTTTTAACTATTTGAAAAATAATGTTTCGAACTAAAATCGAACGAGCCAAATGACCCAGAGTTTACAGCATTGACCTTCACGCTTCTAAAGATCGATCTTAATAAATGATCTTTAGTTTTACACGTGGTAAAATAATTTTATTGTTCAAGACTAATAGATCTAAACCGGAAGATCGTAAGATCGATAATCTACAAAAAAATCTACTATTTATTATTATTATATTATTGCAAAGATTGAACACTTTTGTTCTCTTTTAGATATATTTTGATTTTGAATGTCACGATTTTATGTCAATTAAAATTAATCCCATCAATCGCACCCTTTAGCTAAATTAATGTCTTAGAATTCTCAGGAATGGGCTAAATCAATCAGACTAAGCATTTAGGGTTATTAATCAGAACGGCAGTTTGAGTTAAATTATGTTTAAGTCTTTGCCCGACTCAACTTAAAATATGAGGTACGGGGTACCTAAGGAACTTTTCCTTATAACATCGGATTCGCTTCGCTCATTCTCCCCCATCTTCGGACTCGCTTCGCTTATCTTTAGATAGTAAATACATCCGTTTAATTCTCAACGGTTACCTATATAGCACTGACCACGCTCAACTTTTATGATTCCACAAAAATCATGGATTAAATTTATAAAACTTAGTGTACCAATTTATAGAGGTACACTTGTGCAAAATTTCAACTAAATGAAATTTTGCCACAATTTTTATTTTTCAAATTTTTACAATTTTTAAAAATTGTACACACGTCATTCAAGAACTACAAATTGAACTTATGCTGTTAATGATATGAAACTTGTCACATATGTTTGTCTTTTACATGGCTACATGCATGCCAAATTTTTAAATGATCTCATAATTTTTCCGCGTTTTATGATTTTTCGTGTCATAAAGGTTTCGGATTTTTTTGCAAAAGCAATACTTTTCCTATATATCTACGGTATAAACGAGGGTATTTCATGTGTCATATGTAACTTTTAAAAACGATTGCAGTGCAGAGTCATGTAAGAAATAAATAAATTAGTTGCGCCAACGTAAATCTTCATAAAATTCATCTAAATAAAGATTTGCTGTTCTGTTTAAGTTGACTGTACTTATCAGCAGGGAGTTAAATTTTAATTCTCTTTTTACGACTCTGTGTGATTGGACCAGGTTGTTTAATAACACTTCACACTTTGAAAACAGGGCTGTAAACCTTGTTTTTTTCTCCCGATTGGAGGTAAACAAATAAATTTAAGTACCGAGCAGAATGCTTTATGATTATTGTTAATATTCATGAAGCATCCATTAGACCTCTAAACAGATTTTTTAGTGTATTTTTTTCTAGTAATGACCTTATAGTTCAAAACTACACGTGGTTAGATTTGGCCTTTTTACATCGAGAGTGTAAACCAAGCTTTATTTTACTATTCAAGGTGGATCGAATTGAGAATAGAATCTAAAGCATCACGACTTGAACACGCAAATATTTCGTTATATTTTGTTCATAGGCTTTATTAAAATACACCCACTACAATTCGGTTTGAATAAAAATAGACATTAGTTTCTAAACTCAGCATTTTCTGAGATAAATTGTAAAATTGAATAAACTTGTAAAATTGAGAAATTGAAAGCGGAGGTGTTCAGCCCTAACAAATATTGAAAGAAAGTCAAAGTAAAATTCATCTATCTTTTTACTGAGAAAATGAGCAAAAGTTTAGCTTTATATGGTTCTTTTTCCTCACCTACTACCATACGAACAAAGAAAACGTACATGAAGTAGTATATATATATATATATAAACGTATATCAAATAGCGTAATAATATAATAATATACAATAATAATATCATAACATAATAATATATTATAAAAATAATCTATATAAACGTACGTATAATTATACTTTTATGACGTTTTGAGTGGTTTTAATAAAACTATTAATAAAACAGAATACAATAATAAAAGATAAAATATATTGCTCCCAAAAACAAAGAAAACTACACCCCACTCCAAATTTTTAAATGCGACACTCCACTCAAAATTTGTAAATACGACACCGCACCCAAAATTTGTAAATTCGACACCCCACTCAAAATTTGTAAATACGACACCCCACTCAAAATTTGTAAATACGACACCGCATTCAAAATTTGTAAATACGTCACTCCACTCAAAATTTGTAAATAGGACATTCCACTCAAAATTTGTAAATAAACTACCCACTCAAAATTTGTTAATGCGAC
>JACMZG010001913.1:33230432-33401466 GCA_018340805.1 Microvelia longipes
AAACATCCTAAATCTAGGATTAAGCCAATTCAGTTATTTGTGAAATTATCTAAATTAACAAATTGACCAACCGTTCAATGTGACCATTTTACCCGCTCCCTTAAAAAATCAGGGATCGTCTTGTTCCATCGCTCGAGCCAGACCAAATGGTAGGTTCAGTCCCGTTACATGCATGATAAATTCTTGTCACGAGCTTTTGTCCGTCATATAGACATACTCTATATATTAAACATAAAATATCTTGATACTAAGGAAAAGTTTTCTCTTAATGAGAGACATTAAAACTAGTAAATTCTACACTTAAGTAACTAGTGCGGATAAACTTAAGTGATTTAATCGAATAAAACTCTGTGTTATTTAATTTATTTGGGTGCTTCTTTTTTAATAGCTCTGATGATTTATCTAAAGTCAAAAACTTTTACTATATATTAAAAGTACTTTTATATATTCACTTTTTTACGAGAGACTCGTTTTGTTCAAGTGATTTTTTTCAAATTTTAAGTGAACAAAATGTTGGGCAACAGAAAGAAAGGAATTCACATGTGTCTATTATAGATCTGAATTCATAGAAAATAAAATTGAAAACAAATCCTAAGTTTGGCTCTTGCGTCAATATTGAATGTAGCAGAAGTTAAAAGCAGCGCCCACTTATATCGAAATCTTGTCGTTGATCTTGAATAAAAGAGGATGACGCGCTTCGAAAGTCGATTTTCCTTTAAAAAAGTGACCCCGTCAGGAACAAAAGAAAAATAGATAAGAATCCATCGCAAAAAACCATGTATGCATAGTTACAATCTCTACATTGACGGCTTAGGTCTTAAATTTAGTGTCACACTTACCTCCGAAGATTTGCTGTTGTTTTAGCGAATTTCCTTTGGAAATTCGCCTAATGGGATAGGCGTCATGGCGGAATTTGAACCTCGGACCACGACACAAATCCGTTTCAGAGGTCCCTAATGACGAAAAATAAGTTTCGCGAGACTTTAATATATATATATATATATATATATATATATATATATATATATATATATATATATATATAATAACATATATATGTATTATATATATACATATGTATTTCTAGACACTTTCTTGTAAACACTCTATCTTTCGAACAGATTAATATTTTTTAACCATACTTGGTACAAAAATCAACCTTCGGGAGGACACGAACCCTATTGAAAACCAGGTTTTTGTGACGTCATTAACCCGGTTTGCTGAGTCAGCGAAATTTTCAAAAATTCGGCAAAATTCAGGGTTAATATTTTTTGCCGCGAAAAAGGTCATCATTTTTGTTTTTTGAGACGTTAAATCGAATGAAACCTGTCCGAAGTCGATACGACCACTCTAAGTGACCAAAAAGTCGAAAAAACTATTGTAAATTACCCAAAACCAAAATTTAGGTCGATAAAAAATAAATTTCGAGTAGGGTGTCGTTTTCTATGTAATTTTGGGCGCTGAATCGAATGAAACCGGACCGAAGTCGATACGACCACTTTAAGTTAACTCAGGGTACCTGGGTTCACATCCTGGAAGGGTCGATAATTTTTTATCGTTTTTTTTACTTAATATAAGTTTACAACTAGAAAATAATTCTGGCGCGGTGGTCCGCATGTCGGGCGAATTTCCTTTGGATGCGTGTTTCCGTGCTTTTTACATTATATAAGTTTACAACTACTAAATAAATAATTCCGGCGCGGTGGTCCGCTGTCGGGCGAATTTCATTTAGAATGCCTGTTTCCGTGCTAAGCAACCCATTTCTTGCTTAAGGTTCTGGTTCATGCTTTAGAACCTAAGCAGTTACTCAATTGTCAAGCACTGCTCGTAACTCATTTTGTTTGTATTTTCCAAAGGAAATGCGCATAATCATCCAGTTGTTGTACAAAACCATGCCTCTAAAATTAGAAGTACGCACTATTATTTGCACTAATTTAAAGATTAGTTACTCATCTTTAAGCTTAGTCAGTTATCTTTAAAGGTTTTAGCGCATTTCCTTTGGAAAATACAGACAAAATGAGTTACGAGCAGTGCTTGACAATTGAGTAACTGCTTAGGTTCTAAAGCATGAACCAGAACCTTAAGCAAGAAATGGGTTGTTTAGCACGGAAACAGGCATTCTAAATGAAATTCGCCCGACAGCGGACCACCGCGCCGGAATTATTTATTTAGTAGTTGTAAACTTATATAATGTAAAAGCACGGAAACACGCATCCAAAGGAAATTCGCCCGACATGCGGACCCCGCGCCAGAATTTTCCTATTGTAATGGTTATTATTATTACAAGTAATGACAGTAAAAATTACTATATTTTTGAAAGTGTAAATTGACTTAAGAAGCACCAAAAGTAACTTAAATCACTACGAACACCGAACGATAAGCACAGAAGAAAGTTTAGGAACAAACTCTACATATCCTTACTACATAACCTGTTCGCGCCTTTTAGCGAATTTTCAAAAAAAAAATGAGCTTATGAAATTGAGGTCAAAAAAGGGGGTAAGAAAAGAGGTGATTTGTTTTCTGTAACTCTAACAACGTCCATGGGGTTAAAAAGTTCTATTTTGCGTCATTCCCTTAATCCAAGATCCTTGGCGTTCGCCCAGTGCCAACTCCTTATAGCGCCCGACCGCGGTGCCAAGTATTCTCAACAAATGATTTTAGTTGTTCATAATCTTTTATAAATTCCAACTTTTGGTCGAATTACGAGTAAATACGCTTTATGCTCCCGCATATCATTCTAAATTATACATGCATATGTATATAATATATCATATGAGTAACATTTGCTGTATGCTACAACTCTATATGCTTATAATTTTATTAAACATGTATGTATGTACATAATACATCATACACACCTATGGTATTTACTTTGTGATTTATTTGTATTTTCAACTCGATGTGATATTAACTCGTTACATCAGCTCCAATCTGATGTCACGTGACGAATCCTTGACTTTTTATTCAAATAAAAATTTTAAATTTATACCGTATAGCTAATCAAATAAAGCATGACATTTATAGTGTTTTAATAAAGTCGTTTTTATAGAATGTAAATAAAATTTATATCTCGGGAATATTCGAAAATAATTATTGAAAAAAATATAAGGATATTTTGCAAAAATTTTTCAATTTTTTTTGGCATTCATCGTTTTAGGTTAAAGATAATCTTCTCAATAACGAAAATCGTATAACTGGACTGAACTGCGAATCAATTTTATGTCTAAAATAAACGATAAGTATTGCGAATTCGAATGAAAATGGAACTGAACATCCATATCTATTTTATTTCATAATATAAATAATTCTAGCGATGAGATCCATAACCCCGGCGAATGTCTTTGAAATGCGCACTTTCTACGTTATAAATCTATATTGCCAAGTTTTCGGTGTATATTTAGAATACTAAGCGGAAGCGTTACGATTTGTAGAGTACTTTTAGCAATTTTTTTAAAGAAAATACGCATATTTATGCCATAGATTATGCACTACACGGTACAGCATTATTCGCAGCCATATGAAGCTCAGTTTATGCTAATTTTTAGCGTATTTTCTTTGGAAAATCAACTACAACAGTGCTCAGGTTATTAAATATATAACGAAAATTTAAGCAAAAATTGAATTGATAAGCAAGAATCAAGTTATGATAACGCCATCAAGTTAAGGCCTTATCATTTTTTTAAAACTTGAAATGGCCTTATATCAAGGTTTTACATTTTTAGGTAGACAGCAGGCTAACCCGATTGAGACTGGTTTCATCTAAATAGGACTATCCAACATGGCGCGAATAGTATTCATATATATACATACATATACATATACAATATATATATATAATATATATATAATATTATAATATATATATTATATTATATATATATATATATCTGTATGTATTATATTAATTAAACAGACTATTAACAGACTGGAGAAAAATGGCTACAACAGAGCCAAAGTAAGCTAAGCAAGATCGCTTAGTACCTCGACGTGCCATCTTATGGTCGTTGGTATTTTAAAATCACTGTGACCAGTTTCAGCTCAATTGTACCATTTTAAGTAGCATTATTGGAAAATAATTTAATTATGACGTCATAACCAATAAGTGGAGTTTTCTTTTAGTATACAGTGGGAGTAAATTGGTCAACGCTTCATAATATTTTATTGTACAAATAAAAATGTTTATATGGCCTCTTAAGCAGAAGGACTCACAGGCCTCCTCCGGGGCAATGAAAATTCGATAGATACATGGCACAATGCCATGTAAAAATAAATAATGCTATAACAACAATGTGGCCGTGAGGGGCCACAAAACACTGCTGCTTCACGTCTCGATGCCTCGGAGACACATCTCACATCAGGTGAGATGTGAAGCATCGACGCCGCGTAGTGGCTACAGGCCAAAATTTTGCAATTTATTCTATTATTAGTTGTATATTTTCTCTTTTTGATAACAGTACTTAATGGATTCAACTTGTTTATAAAGTTGGTATAAATAATTTCAACTAGAACTTTATCCGGTCCATTTAGTAGGGAATATTACAAAAATATACATAATAGAAATATTTTTGATTATTTTTAATTGTTTTTTTTACATGCAAAAATGTATAGTTATAAACCATATTTAATGATTAAACACTCCTACACTTTTGTAAAATATACCTCCTTATTTTTTTCCCAAAAGCTACTACTTTTTTGTCCACGAAAATCGGTGGGCTCCCTCATATAGTATTCGATTCAAAATGAACTAATGCTGATGAAACTGAAAATTGGCACATTTTTGGTGTTTGATAAAAGTTCTTGCTCATTAAATTTAATTTTTATTTGATGTTTTTTGTTTTTTAGTGCAAGCATTATTACCTTATCCAGATGTTGAGGAAAAGTAATATAATTAATAAGTCTAAACATATTTGGACTTATTGCTTTCAGAATGTTTAATATCCATAATAAAACACAAATATGTTTTATTGTAAATAAAATAAAATTGATTAGAAATAACACATAAATTTGATATCTTTAATACAATTAATTATTAATTATTTTCAGTTAAAAATAAAAAAAAGTAATTGAGAAGTTGGAATAGAATGTATAAGAATGCAATTTGTTGCCAATGTGGAAGCAGACGTCCTTAGAAGGAATGTAGAAGTGTCGATTATGTAGTGAGTTGAATGACTCAGAGTTATTAGGAAATTGGTTTCAAGTATTTGAGATTTGGAGTAGGAATTAACTCGCAGACCTTGTCTTGCTACTTCACTTGATAGGTGAAGATGATTAGGATTTTTTTTGAACGAAGAACGCATGCGTCTATACCGGGTTTAGCGGCTAGTATGAAACTAAATGCGCATGCGTGCATAACAGGGCATGGGTTTTGTAAAAAACTAAAAGCGCATGCGTAAATACCAGATTACGTGGTTAGTACGAATCTGAAAGTGTGTGAATGCATACTAGATGTAGGTTTAGTAAAAAACTAAGAACGCATGCGTGCGTACCAGGTTAGGTTACGCAGTTATTACTAAACTGAAAGGCCATGCGTAAATGCCAGGTTACGCAATTGCTACGAAACTAAAAGGACATGCGTAAATACCAGGTTACGCAGTTACTACGAAACTAAAAGGACATGTGTGGATACCAGGTTACGCAGTTACTACGAAAATAAAAGGACATATGTGGATACCAGGTTACGCAGTTACTACGAAAATAAAAGGACATGTGTGGATACCAAGTTACGCAGTTACTACGAAACTAAGGACATGTGTGATACCAGTTACGCAGTTACTACGAAAAAAAAGGACATGTGTGGATACCGTTACGCAGTTACTACGAAACTAAAAGGACATGTGTGGATACCGTTACGCATTACTACCAGTTACGCAGTTACTACAAAACTAAAAGGACATGCGGAACTTAGTCTGATTTAATAAAAAGGGTTTGTGTAAATTAAAAATAAATAATCACCTAAATACTTTACTATTATATTATACAGATATCAATATACTATATTATAGAATAATAAGCCGATAAATATTAATATTATCGGCATTGAAGTCATTAGCAATGAAATTAGTTACTTAACCTACCTATCACATAGGTAATTTTTCATTTTGGCTTGTGCACTAACCACTATTAAGGTGTGATAACATGTTTAATAATCTAACAATTATGTATTAGGACAGTTTTTACTAACAACCTATGGCTGCAAGGAAGCCAGTGGTTAGGTACTCCAAGATAGAATCATAGATCATAGCTGACTGTTTATTCAGATCACTTTAAACCTACCAAGCTTCGCCAGTTAATTAAGATGCAGTCATTTCTCAATTATTTATTTGACATTTTACTACTTAAATTCGACTGAGACTTTTATACGGTTTTGTTTGAATTATTAACTTTAATTTTTCTAAATGACACCTTTTCCAGAATTAGAGAGCAGACTTAAGAGACAAATGTAGTTTCAACACTTAATCTGTACGACTGTTAATCTGTCTCACTCAACCTCTATAATGAGTATATGCAATTATTAACCTGCCCTATACTGTACAGCACTAACAGCTCTCTGTAGTCTCACTTCAGAGTCTCAAAACACACGGAGGTATCCAAAAGTTTCCACTCAACACAATATTTCTTAAGTGCTGTTGACTTCTCAATCATGCCTGAAATTAGATAAGGCTTTAATCTTTAAGACTAACCAACAGGTAT
The DNA here is from genome assembly GCA_018340805.1 of Microvelia longipes. NCBI lineage: Eukaryota > Metazoa > Arthropoda > Insecta > Hemiptera > Veliidae > Microvelia > Microvelia longipes. Next base: position 33,237,123 of record JACMZG010001913.1, read on the forward strand.
TTAACCTGTTGAGAACAAGCTCCACTCTCATTCTGAGGAGAATGTAAGATAAATAGGCCCCTGTATAACGTAAAAATCAAGTTGCCTGACTGAGAATTGAACCAGGGCTGCCTTGAGACTAGAAGAAAAGCCTTCTCGCTCTAACCATCTGAGCCATCATTGAACCTTATAGTCCAAGAGCCGGACCTAAAACAAAATGTGATTCATTTTGAACAGCTTCGAACCAAAGTTTTCTGAAAATATATCTTTAGTTATGAAGAAATAACATGGTCTGTCTATTCAGAGAGCTAAAAATTTTATAAAATCGCACAACTTTTAGTTTTCTTGAAATAAGTGGCTCCCTGTGGGTCGATTGCAAAACATGGAGGGAACGTTTTTTAAAGGTGATAAAATGTTCTATAAAACAAGTGTTTGATAATCAAAATCGGATAACTGCATCCAAAGTTATGGCTCTTTCAAAAACACTAAAATGGTTAATTTATGCAAAATCAGCGAATTTCTTTGGAAAATATTGGCTTTTTGTGCATTTTTTGGCCTTTTAACAAATTTCATAACTTTAGTTGAATTTATCTGATTTTTACGAAAAACACTCGTTTTATAGGAAATTTTATCAGCTTTAAAAATGTTCTCTTCATGTTTTGCACACAACCTACAGACAACCACTTATTGCTCGAAAACGGGAATTTGTGTGATATTTTAATTTTTAAGCATGCGCAATTATATGAAGGGCTCCACTCTATATAAGCAGACTATGCTTTTCCTTCATATTTTAAGGTATATTTTTAGAAAAATTTGGTTACGCGAGTAGTACAAAATGAGTCACATGTTTTTGGCATGGCTCTTGGACTAACTAAGATGCGTTAATTAATATGTAAAGTTTTAGTAGTTAAAATAAAGTCTGCTCTGTTTTATTAGCACTAATGCATGGTTTAGTTTGCAGTGTAATTCTACAGACATTGCTGGTGTATATAAAAAAAATTATTAGATTACTCAATTTCCAAAAAAGCTGCTTAATGTGTCGGTGAGAATTTGTATAAAGTTAATTTCTTTTACCAGTTTTATTTAAATAACATATTGTTAAAAATTGTTGCGTGAAGGTCCGCAAGCCGGGCGAATTTTCTTTAAAAAGAGCGTTATCTTGCTTATTAATCCCATTTTTGCTTAATTTTTTGTTTTATATTTAATAACATGAGCTATAGCGTCACTAGTAATGCGTTGCAACAAGACCACCTGGGAACCCCGTACCCGATTTTTTATAGACGTCTTTATCTTTACTAAGGTAACAATAAAGACTGTAGTAAACCTAATAAAATAAAGACTGAAAGTAAAGACTTATAACACTCGACTGATTGTGCACTGTAATGATTCATATTCATCTTGTTATATCATTGAGAAGTCTGTATAGCATTTTCATTTCTTTTTTTCCTTGGAATGAACTTGAAATTCTTGCAGAAGATGGAAAACCTTGACCTTCCACAAGTCTGTATTGCAAAATCCTCTTCCTATTCTACTCCTTGGAATTATCTTGTTTTAAATTAATATTTTCAATCCTGTTACTCATCCTTTAAAATTATTATTACGACATTTAATGTAAATTAAGCATATATATATATATATATAATTAATATATATAATATATATATATATATATATATATTAACAATTCATGTAAACAAGCTTTATATATATATATATATATAATATATATATATATATATATAATATATATAATATATATATATATATATAATTAACAATTCATGTAAACAAGTTTTTTTCGGAGGGATAAATATTTTTAATCAAATTTTTTAATTTAAATCAAAAATATTTACAACAAATATCATTCTTGGGGAGGACACAAAACCTGTGAAAACCATATTTTTGTGACGTCATTAACCTAGCTTGCATACTCTATGGATACTGATCTAACTATAATGCATCATGCATCAAAGACCTGAGCGAAAACTGGATTAGTACGCAAGAAAAGCTTTCCCAAAGAAATTCGCCCGGCTAACAGACGACGATTTTTTTTGCAATCTGTGTGCCGGAATTATTGTATTATAATGCGAATAAAATAATCTGGTTTATTTAGATGACACACATCATCATGACTTATTGTATAACAATAGTAAAATGTTATTTCAATTGAAATGTGTTTTAACAATAAATAAAATAGTCTTTCATTTATTTATTTAAATCCTTATTTAAATAAGTATTAATCTAATATTTTTAATTTATTTTTATGTACTATGTAATCAATTTGTTTGTGAGGAATAAAGATTATTTATTATTTATTTATTATTTATTAATATTTTCTGATATTTTTATACCTTTATTAAACTTTAAGGAAAAATAAGAAACAAGTCTCTCCACTGATGTCATAGTTTAATGACGGAGCCAGCTATTTATTTATTTAGTTTGTATGCATACATTCTCATATGTATTTATTGGTTAAACATTTTATGGGTTACATTTACTTTATTTATCATAATGCTCACCATATGGTCAGCCCGCATTCAGCTCCTTAATTCATTAGTTATTAGCAATCTCACTTACTGCATTGCTGTATGGGGCCCATTATATCACGAAGAGATTGAGAAATGCAAAGTCAATTACTTAAAAAAAGTGCTAGGTTTATCTAAATCAACCCCTAATTTTGCTGTCAGGGTAGAGACTGGCGTAACCCATCTATCTCTCACTGTTTTCAAAATTATTCTTAACTGGCTGATAAAGATTCTATCAATGGGTAACCAACGATACCCACAGCTCTGTCTCTTTAGACTATTAGACTTGGCTCACAAAGAACCCTCAAACATTAAATTCAATTGGTTTAACCAAATAAAACTTTTTTGTGAAGTCCGAATCGGTGAGTATCTGGCAACATCTGAGCTATGATTCATTGATTAAAAATAAATCCAGATTCTTGAAAAATATAGATTGTACCTCATGGAAAGGGACAAGCAGTACATACAGGAATCCAATTTTTCTACTTTATACAAGTATTTACAATTATCTTACCTGGTCCTCAGCCTTATTTACTTATCAATATTCCATTATCAATGACCAGAATCATCTCCCAGCTAAGACTAGGTAATAAATATCATTTTAGGTTATGTTGTAAAAATAAAATTCAAATATTTAGTAAAGATTCCTGTAGGTTCTGCAGTTTCCCAGAACCTAGAGATATAGCTGAACACCTGATTTATGAATGCTCTGTTCTGACTAACATCAGGAATACTTACATTTCTGATGTCCACCAGACCGGATCAATAGTGGAGTTGTTATCTAATATAGATCATACTTGGTCTAGCAAATTATATTGCTTTTTTCAAGCTGCTCTGAATTACCAAATTGATAATCTATTTTCAATAAAAATATAAAAAAGTTTAACTACTAATTGTTAAAATTAATCTAGAAGTAATTTATTATTTTTCATTAATTCTATATCATTTGTTACCACTATTACCAATACTAGTGTTACTTTGTTTTTGGTTCCTATAAACTTTCAAGTGTAATTATACATTTCTTCCACTAAATTAAATAAAAATGTATTCATTATTTAATAAATATTAAATATTATATATTAATAATTTATTTAATATTATATAAATAAATAAATAAATAAAATAAATTATTCATTATTATGACCAAATTAAATTTATAGATGGTGATGTGTAACTATTTTTTCTAAAATGAATTAAAAATCAAAACCAAAATTATGCTGTGATAAGATAATTTTTAATTATACTTAACTTTTTCTTTTCTCATAAGGATATATTTTTGCAAAGAAATGATTATTTTTATTTTGTCATTTAATTTTACTATTCTTTTTTCTTTATTTTATTTATTCTTTCTTTTATGTAGAGACAACTAATTTGTTAAGTATCAATACTTCATTATATATATTTTTATGTTTAAAAAAAACCTGTACTCCCTGTATGATGAAAAATAAATACAGTTTTTTGAATTGAATATTTATCATAATGATGATTGTAATGACTTGTAATTTTTCGACTTTTATTTATTTTTAAGTTCTTAACTCTTGTGTATACTTCTTTGTAAGATTGAATTTTATACTTTGTTGTTTAGGCGCTGATGATGCGCTTGGTTAAGTCTAAAAACTGGCTCTGTCATTAAACTATAACATCAGTAGAGAGACTTGTTTCTTATTTGTTTTATATATTTGGACTCCACGACTGTATTTTATATTATTGATAACTTCAAAATACATTGCTTGAAGAATTAAGCAATGGAAATCCATGGAGCTAGTCCGTGGAGTCAGATCCCCATTTTGGCTCAAATCGCTAAGCCGATCTAACGGATAATCTGTCGAGCCACTTTAACGGATGAACCCTACGCGTGGATGCACCTTTTTAATAGTTTACACTTATATTTTTAGTTCTTGCCTCTGTGGTCCAAGTCCTTAGGGAGTCAGTCATTCACCTTAGACACCACGGAGGTCTGGGGTTCGCATCCCAGATTACACTCTTAATTTATATGGGATTATTGTTTCAATAAATTATTGCCAACATTAGAATACACTTTGTAACGGTTGCCACTATTACTTAAGGTGGTTCCCGCAGGGTTCATCCCTTATGAGCTTTAAAAGATTAAATAAAATCTTATAAAATGCTTTATAAAATTATTAACCAAAGTATTTAAAAAAGTTTAGTGTTATTATTATTTTTATTATTATTTGTGTATATTTCTATTTTTATATTAATTGCTTATGTTGTTTGTTTACAGGTAAGTTTAAAATTAGCTTTTTATGGTTACTTTCTTTCCCCATCTTTACGTGAGTATTAATAATTTAATAAATATTACAATAGATAATCCATAGTGATAAAATAACAGCTCTTTTTACATTAATATCGAGTAGCGCAGGTGGAGTAATAATAATAATAATCATAATAATCAGCAAGAAAAGTCTCTCCACTGTGTTTATTAATTTAATCAAAACTGTCTCTCAACCTAAACGGTCACCATCATTGCCTAAAAAAATCATTATGTTGGCAACTAGACCTAAAGATTGATTTGTGTTCCAAGTTTCAACTGTCTTAGATAAATACACTGAGAAATAAGATGATAACAGACAAACACACACATACGGAAGATACTTCTTAGGACAGAAACCTCTTAGGAGGTCTTAGAAAACCTGAAACGGATAACTCTGGTGACATCCCCGTTAGGATTTTTTGCAAACACTGTACTTTTCCTATATATATATTATATATATATATATATTATATATATATATATATATATATATATATATATATATATATTATAATATAATATATACATATATATATATATATATAATATATATATATATAATATATATTTATATATATATTATATATATATATTATATATATATATATATATATATATATTATTAATATATATTAGATATAGATATAATAGATATAGACCGCTGAGAATGAAGCCACTACAAATTTAATTACTATTTGAGGACGAGCGAAAGAATCCAAAGACGTGTTGCAGTGTAAATTTAACGTCTTGTATATTCTGAGGACGAGCGAAGCGAGTTTGAAAGATGAGCGTAGCGAATCCAATGTGATGAGGAAAAGTTCCGAGGTACCCCGTACCCGTTTTTTTAAATATATAAATTTACTCAGATCAATACTGACATTTCTTTGATAGGGTTGGACAAGTATCGTAAAAATTGTAACCAGAAGGTTTTATATTTAGGTTATATAAAACAGTTCCGTTATAGTTGTATGATACCCTGACCTCGGTAACCCAATGACAGGTGTACGGTTGACAGGTGAGAGCTGGTTAGTGATCCGAACTCATCCTACGGTTGGTTGGTTATTACCAAGGAGATGACACCCAACGTTTCATTAACCACGAGGCTGAAAACATCGCTAATATTTCAGTTTTTGTGAATAATTTTATTACGGTTTAAGTATGATTTATAGATGTTGATGTCAAACTAGCTCCGCGATAAAACCATTATTAGTAAAGCACGAAATAAATTAAGGTCAAAAGTGTTTCTAATATTGTATTTTCTGAGGTATTCATTTTCAGATTACTTTTCCTCAATTATACCGTAGGTATACCGGAAAAACGTCGTGTTTGCAAAAATCCTAAACCGGGATGCCGCGGGAGTTATTTGTTTTAGGTGCTTTTAAGACCTAATGGTTTCAAAAAGTTATCAGTCTGTATGCTTGTGTGCCTGTTATCATTGTATCTCCCTACAATAAACCACATGTTTATATCTATTTATTGTTTTAAACATGTTAAAGAATAAATGTATTAATTAAAAATAAAATTAAAAAAAAAAACAATGACGGGACTTCAATTAACCTTCAATAACGACTTAGCAACAATTATTTGGGCTTGAGTGTATTTTGTAAAAAAAATTGGCATGATTGTAGATATTTATATACAAAGTTTTGTTTCAATTCGGCTTGTGTACGTTCTTTTCTTGTCGGAGCTCTAATGTTAAGGAGTCTCAATCGAGATCAATACCTGGATGGGGGACCGCATGCATTAAAACTAATTTTTCTTATCTGTGCATATCAAAGCGAGACTAAAGATGTATAAAATTATAAATTAAGTGTTTATAGCCCAAGAGCCTGGCCTATAAAATGTGACTCATTTTGTACTTCTTCTAACCTAATTATTATGAAAATATACCTTAAATTATGAAGGGAATGCATAGTCTGCCTATCCAGAGTGGAGTCTTTCATATAATTGTGAATGTTCAAAATTTCATAAAATCGCACTTATTCCAGTTTTCTTGCAATAAGTGGCTCCCTGTAAGTTTTATGCAAAACATGAAGAGACCATTTTTTAAGCTGATAAAATTTCCTATATAACGAGTGTTTTTTCTTAAAAATAGGAGAAATACAACTAAAGTTATGACATTTGTAATGTGGACAAAAAAAAAATGCTCAAAAAGTCGATATTTTTCCAGAGAAATTCGCTGACTTTGCATAAATTAACCAGTTTTTGGTGTTTTTAAAAGAGCCATAACTTTGGTTGTAGTCATTCTATTTTGATGATTAAACACTCGTTTTTTAGGAATTTTATCAGCTTTAAAACAGAATCTCTTCGTTTTTTGCACCCGACATACAGGGAACCACGTATTGCAAGAAAACTGGAATTAGTGCGATTTTGTAAAATTTTGAGCATGCAGAGAACCATATGAAAGGATCCACTTTGGAAAATCAGACTATGCTTTTCCTTCATAATTTAAGGTATATTTTCAGAATAATTTGGTTTGATGGAGTACAAAATGAGTCACATTTTTCCAGGTCCGGCTCTTGGACTATTATCATATACTGAGGAAGGCCGAAGTTGTGAGGATAAGAGTATCATGTAAGATGAAGAAAAGTTTTAAGTTGTCCCGTACCTAAGTTCTTTGTCACCCTTGAGATATCTCTTACTATGACCTTAATTATTTTCAAAACTCGAAGAACTCTTGCCTCACATCTTGCTTACAATATTGATAATAACTTACTGATAAGAATACATATTTATCATGACATTATTTTAGAGTATTCTATTATCATTATAAACAAAGAAGTTATTGACAAAGATGTTCCTATTACAGACAATGCTTCAACATCTTAAGAATCTGGTGTACTTGATATTTTGGTAATAGCCTATCATTAGCTTCATTGTGAAGCACACAATGAGCTGTTAATTATCGCTTATTGATAGTAATAGGTATATTGACAGAGCTTTGAAAGGATACAATAAATGTGTTAGTAAATTAATTAATTATTAATAGATAATTTGAAGGTAATTTAAAGGCAAAGCATCGCCTTAATTGAATATTTTAACAAGAACAATTGCTTGTATTAAAAGCCGAATCTTGCGTAAAAATAAATAAGAGCTTATTTTATTCCGTCTCGTCTCCCTCTTTTACGTTTCTCACTTTTCTTACACAATATCTCATCCTCTCTTTATGATTTTTTTTGTTAATGTATAGCAAATATATATGTATCATTTTATACTTCCTAGTTTTCAAGTTCGGATGTGTCTCTCGTACACATGTATTGTTTTAAAGATATATGTATTAATAGAGTATAAAAAAGTTAAGATGTAGATGTGGAAAAATAAGAGAAAGTTTTGAGTAAGGATAGTAGGAAGATAAAGTAAGAATATGAAATTAAAAATGATGATGTGTGAATGATATGTTTATTTCGAATGAGAGTATAAAAAATGAGTTAAGTAGTTAAAAAGTAGTTACTGTAAAAGAAGTTACTTTACAACATGAATAACTGAGTAAAACTGTGAATAAGTAGTTACAGTAAATATTTGGAATGACTTCTATTTATTTTTTTTAATTATTGTCTACAATGAATGTATTTGACATAGTGCTTATACAGGTTAATATGACTTGGCAAACCTGAGAGTGTTCGTTGTTGTTTAGAAGTATGAAGGTTTCAGAGTTAAATCCTATAGGTGCACTTTGAAGAATGCTGTCAATTATTACTGCATTATGACTTTCCTCTTATATCATTACACTATAAAGTAAATAAAATAAAGATTGTATGATAAAGCTAGCTAAGATAAAGAATAAAAGTATAAATAGATGCGTAGATTGCTACAATGGATTCTCCTATGGTAATATCCCTATATTTGTAGTGTATTATATTTATCCGACATATATGTCAATCTATAAAAGCGTGTTATTAATAAGTTTAGCTTTTAATTTAGCATACTGTATTTTATTTACATGAAAATATCGGAAAATAAATTTTACTGCTTGTTTTGACGATTTGTGTTTTGCTAAAACACAACTAATTTTTTAGTGTCGGCAATCTGGATTTAACGTAATCTTTTAAATCTTGTAGCGTTTAAATAAGATTCTTACTAACGAGATGGTTTTCTATTGTTGTTTGTTACAACATATTTAGAAGATGCGCTACGCAACACTGAAGTATAAGTACTTCAGGTCCTATGGTAATCGTTTTTTTTTCGTAGTCTACTTGCAAACAAATAGTATCTATGGTCAATGGTTGCTTGATCAATTACTAACCAGGACTTTCTGGTAAACTTTAAAATTACTATTGATGTATACATTAATTTAATAATCAATCTTGAAACTTCTACCCGTGCAGTGCAATTAGTATATTATATGAATTATAAACATTTAATATATTTTATTTAATATGTAATTTAAAAATAAAAATATAAAATAATTATTCATAATAATATGTAAATATTTATAAATAAACATATTTAAAGAGTGTATTGTAATAGAAACAGAGTTTTAAATTAACTATTTTTATTTTTCAAGGCCTAAGGATTTAGAGTCGGTAGAAAAAAAGGCTGACTCCGACTTCGTCTCCGCAATCCTGTAGCATCAACAAATTATATGTTCACTAATACTTTCTAACCATAGTTATGATACCAATATAGAATTTTTTCAATTTCATTATACTCTCCAGTACTTGACAATTACGTACATCGAAAAAAATTTGTTTATACTCTCCAGTACTTGACAATATATCGTACATCGAAAAAATTTGTTTATACTCTCCAGTACTTGACAATATATCGTACATCGAAAAAATTTGTTTATACCTCCATATGACAATATTCGTACATCGAAAAAATTTGTTTATACTCTCCAGTACTTGACGATATATCGTACATCGAAAATCAGTCGGAAGACTAAAAGATATTGGCCGTCAAAATCTGAAAATTTAAACGCCAATATTTTCAAAATGGCGATCAATATCAAAAAGAAATTTAGTAGATAGATTTATCACTTATAGATAGATGTAAAATTTGTTAAATTTTAACTTGATCGATCAAATGCCCCTTTAAACATAATGAAATTGCATAAAACGGATATTTATGATGTAACCTCCTTTCAGCGAATTTTCTAAGAAAAACATGAGCTTATGAGATTTGGGTCATGGAAGAGGGGAGTGGGAGGAGGTAGATTTTTTGAAAAGGGTATATTGTTGTATGTACGAGATTTTTGTGTCATAAATGTTTCTATAGGATAACTTTCGAACGCTTTCTTGGATTGAAATTAAACTTAGTACGAAAATCAACCTTGTTAATGTCCCGAACACTATTTTTTTTTAATTATGTGTGACGCCATTAACCCACAAAAATGACCCCACAAACATTTCAATAAATCAATTCAAATTGTGTTTATATTAATTTGAATTTTTTTACACATATAATAATATGAATGGTTCAGAGACATACGAAGGTTCATTGTATCATCAGTATTAGTTCCGAGTTTATTGATTGACATATATATGTAAACAAAACATTATGTCATTAATTGGCATGTAAACAAATAAAGTTTTGTTCTCTAATACTTTTGAAAATTCTCTTACATCTTGGCAGTATGCCACTGTAAAAAAGAGGCTAAAGGCCCTTTTTTTTATTTTTAGGATCAATACAATACTTTTCCTATATACCTACGTTACTAGGTAAGGAAAGTAATAATATTAATAATACAACGAATAAAGAAATAAATATATATAATGAGCACTAACAATATTAAAATACAAATTTAGTTTCTAATAAATAATCCGTACAGTCACGCGAAAACGTGACTGTAGCCTTATTTACAAAATTAGTAAATAATAATACAGAAATAAACAACCAAGGAACTAATCTTATTGACTAATAATAATGCTAAATGCAATATGATGTACAACACTGTTCAGAAAATTAGTTGAATTGCAGCTTTTAATGTTAATATTGTTACTATGTAGTATCTATGAATAAATGTTTTTAAGATATATGTATTTGTTTAATTCATGTTGTAAATAGAATTGTGTGTTTTGTTTCTTTCCGAGAAAGAATATTTGATTGACTTTTTTGTGGAAGTCGTTTTTGTACAAAATCAAAATAAGTATCTTTAACTCAAACCTAAGACCTTATAAATGGTGTTAAGATTCTCTACTAACTAATCTTCCATGAAAGATTGAAACATTAACTCGTGTCTACCTATATAAACTCATTTAAACACAGAGATATATTATTAGATAGATCATACCTTGTGTTAATACAGTGAGAGACCTGAAACGTCTTTTTGGGGCTCTCTTGTGCTCTGCGTAACCTCATTAAAACCTCTTCTAAGAATATGATAAGGTTATATTAAATCAATCGTAGCCGGCTTTTAGCTCATTCGTTTTGTTTTGTACTTTAACTGTTCTGTTGTATAATGTACTCTACTTTTTAACTGTTTATTTGGTTATATTAAAATTCGAAGATGTTTAAAGTTTTTTTCTAGACTTTTTTTCTAGGTTTGAAAAATCAACCAATTTTAGGGGCCTCTCTAGTAAATATCTCTTTGTTTTTATACAATAATTCTATCGTGACGGTCCGTAAGTCGGGTGAATTACGTTTGGAGTGCTCACTGCCTCATTACTATCTATCGTTCAAACCACAAAGACAGACCGTTGTGTCACAAAGGTGATTGTGTATAGGATTATGTGTGTTAAAGTTTTAATCTACCTAAATAGTTCTTTTTTTGGTAGAGCATCTGAGGATTAAGGTGCTTAATTTATTAGGTCCAAATTTATATCCGGTTTGCTCGAGTTTGCTAATCCAGGCTGATCCCTTAGTTTTCACTTTTACAAGATTAAAATAAAATACTTTAAAGTTGACCATAATTTTCTTTTTGGCCATTCTAGATAACAATCAAACATCTAGAATGGTGGTACCCGCAAGGTGGTTACCCTGTAGGATCAATATAAACTAAAACAACCTCTATATCACCTTTACCAAATAAATTAAAACAATAGTTCATACATTTCTGAATCGTACTGAACATATGTAAATTAATTTTAAATTAAACATTTACACTATGATATATTACATTAATCTGTCCTTATTATATTAAATTACTTCATTAATATTATTACGACTGACTCAATTATTATTTAAGATAAAAATAAATAATGACAAATAATAATGTTTGACGGAATTAAATTTATTTATATGGGTAGAACCACTCAATTCTCAAATTGAAATGCACTTCGGTATTCATTCGTGAAAGACGTTGGCGTAATGAAAAAAAAGAGTTGATTTTGTAATTAATTTTTTATTAATGACAACGTTGACAATATTTAATGAAAGGTTTATGTTGTAATTGAAAAATTAATTAAAAAATTTTATATCCTTCAAATACAGTTCTTAAAAAATATTATGAACAGTATATTTCTTTTTGCGTCAGTCAAAACTTATCTATATAATTAATTTAGTTTTTTTATATGTAATTAATAAATATATTATTATTATTATTATTATTATTATTATTATTTGTAAAAAATGGATTTTTAATAAAAAAAGTATTGCTTAAAAAAACAAATATTTTTGTTATATAGATTTTTTTACTTACCTCGCGTCATTTCTACGACATCTCATATCTGCCCTATAAACTAATAAGTCAAAAAATGATTTTTTCAGTTCTACAACTTATTGAGACAATTTTTTATTTTTTTTAAATCTTTAGATTTCTAAAACTAATTTCTTTTTATAACAAGTTGTTCAAATTATTTTTTTGCCGCTGGTGGCATCTTTCTTGATGACGGGATAGTTGTTGATTTTAAGCTTGGACATTATTAGCAATTGAAAGAAACTTTATATTCACCTATGAAAAGAGAGGATTTCTGATTGCACACATGGGACTCTCAGGCACCTTCATTGCTCGGCAGTAAAATAATTGTCGTGATTTAGAAAAAAAACTCATTTTCTAACCTAGTAGTATAATATACTATTTATAAGTATAAAAAGCTTAATTTGTCTTCGAAAATTCGCAAAAAATCAAAATCAATGTAAATATCGAATACAGGGTACTTACTCGGAGGAAAAGTACCTCTGTATTTTTCTTCCTCGCACCTTCGGAATCTCTTTGCTCGTCCTCAGAATTTCTAGTGATTTGACTTCGGACTCGTATCTGAAAAATATCATCTTTCGGGCAGAACACTTGGACTTAAAGTCTGATTTTTCTGATAAGGTTCAACTACCTACCATAAAAACAACAGGAGTTATGCTTAAAAATGACACTCGGACAGACAGACAGCATGGTGAAAAACATAGAACTGAATGAAAGTGGCTGAAACGAAATACTATGGTGTAAGATCAGTTTCAGACTTCTTTTAACACAATTGTTTTCCTTCTCTTAATTCGGGTAGTAGGTGCAAAAAGTATAAATATTTAACTATAAATTGTAGCTATCATCCAATTTTTAGTTTACCAAAAAATATAAGTTATAAAACAAAACAAAAATTGTAGCCCGACGGTTAAAAGTTACCATCTAACTAACTAATTAACGTAGTTAAATATTTAGTCACCATCTAATTGGTTATTTAACACAGTTGATTAGTTAGTTACTATTTTTCCAGTTATTGATCGCACCCAAGGCATAAATTAAAAAAAATAACTAAATTTAAGGAATCGCGAAAGAAATAAAATAAATATTTAATTGAATAAGAATTGTGTTAGAGTCTAATATAGGCAAGGCGTAGGAGTAATAGAGAAGTCCATGGATGTTATTCATCTATGGAGTAGTCTATTATTGTCGTCACGTACTTGTGTATAAGGAGTTAAAAATAAACTAGCTACCTGCTTTGCATGAATTTGCCTTATCTGACTTTTATGGCCCCGTCATTGACCGCCGTTTTGTATTTGACTATTTTATTTAATTGGATGAAATATATTTTTAATGTAAATTCCTCTCACAACAATTATGCTTGCGTTCTTGACTTATGACTTGGCTAGGAGGTGGGGTAGGGAGGTAGGGAAAGGTAGGGTAGGGAACTAGTTTGTGGAGGGAATTATGACGGGAATTATGAGGGAATTATGACGAGCATTTTGATTAAATTATCATAGCTTTTGTTTTCATTTACATTTAACGAAATAAAACGGTTACACGAGGACACAGCATATAACATAGAGGTATTATTACTAGAGAGGACCTATCGGTTGAATTTTGAAACATCAAAAATTTAACCTGCTCTCCTTTGACTATTAATATAATCAAATAAACAGTACAAATTTCAGTCACCTAAATAATAAAACGTTTATTATAAAAAAAAAAAAAAATTAACGATGCGCAAAAAGCTGACAATAATTTATTTATTATAACTTTAACACCCCTTTAATGTAGTTCATAAAGGTCATGTAGGATGTAGTTCATACGAGGTCATAAAGAGCCTTTGAGAGCCCCAATTAGATGTTTCAGGTTTCTCAATGTATTGAGATAGGCTATGTCCCCTCAAGTAATATATCTCTATTCTTTTGGGGGACTCTCAGTCGAGATTTTCCAAAATCAAGCTGCTTTTTATGTTTCCGCTCCATAGTGCTGCAAGAATCTTGCTTACCACTTTTTAGAACGGTGTTGAATGTTTTTTTGATGATGTAAAAACGTTTTTACTCTTTAATTCAAGCCTCTCAATGTGTAGAGATGGGGTCTACCCCTCCTTTCATAGTATCTCTATTGCTTATTACATGTCACCACATCTTTGTTTGGAAAATAGAGAATCTTGGACAACGTTAGAGTTTAAAAGTTTTGGACAATCCTATAAAATTTGGTTTTTTCGATATTTAATGTCGATATACCTCCTTATATCGGACTATTTTGTTACTAAATATTTTGATGTAGGTAATTAATGTTTGTTTAAGATGTATGACTCAGTGTTATTTTATCAGTTGTTTGTATTACTACATATAAATAAAGCACTCAAATCCGGATCGATGAAGTAACAAAATGTTGTATGGAAGGTGCAGATGTGTTAGGCTTTTTCCAAATGGATAGGTTGAGGATTGGCGAGAGGGATTTTCATAGCCAGCATAGGAAAAGTTTTCTCCATCCGTGTTAATTAAGATCCTTCTGTTCAGAATATATTGGTCTTTTAGTGAGACAAAGTATATTCCCTGATATATTGCTGTTGAGGTGGTTCAGGCAGGCCCGTAGCTAGCCAAAACTTGAAGGGGGAACCCAATCCCAGATGGAAGGGGCAAAATTCACACACATATAAGGGAAATCTACCTCGTCAGAGTGGGCAGAATTTTTTCCATCCTACCCACACCTGGCTATGGGCCTGGATTAAGGTACCATTTAACGCGTCATGTAGAGCTTCTATCACAAGACATCAATACAATGAAAAGATTACGGGGACTTCAATCTTTATTGTGCAATTTTTGTATCTTAATGATAATATAATAAATAATCATAATCATAATAATAATCATACACATAATAATACTCAATAAAGTTCTTGTTCTTGTTCAAAATTGGTTAAGGGTGAAAAATGGAAATCATGGGCTTTTCTTTTAATTTCTCAGAAATTTATTTTAATATCATGACGGGGTTTTGGTTCTAACGATAGGCTAGAAAGAGGCATTTGGTATTAGTATAAGGTTGCCAAATATTACCGACGGAGTAGTCACATTAAATTTGAGAGATTTGATTTTAGATAAGATTTCAGATTAGATTGGCCAAATGGTCTTAGAATTCGCTTCGTGTCGCCTCCGCTAAACATGAATAACTGTAGCCGGAATTCCAAACAGTACAATATCGGTTTCACTTCCTTCGATACAGTGTATAAGTGGTCTACAGCCATAAGAGAGTAAGTTACTAAGGCCTCAAATAATTAGGCTATTTTCTTAAGGTTTCAATGTTTTAACAAGTGGTTCTTCTATCCCCTGCAATCAAACCGCGTTAAATAAATGAGAGGAACTTGCGTTCTTAATAATTGTGGTTAAACAAAGCAGTTAAATAAAGTTTAGTCCTTCGAGACAATTAAGTACAAGTACGCAGTCGTCACAAACAAAACTTAATTAGTTATAACCTTTCGCTGAAATAACATCCATCAAGATAAAACCTTTTAGAGTACTAACTTCACGAGTTTATTAACATAATGTCAAATGGAATTTGAAATCTAAGTATTTACTTACTTGACAGGAAGTAATTACTTCATTATACTTGAAAATTGTCACGACAATTAAACTTTTCGCCCTTGATTACACTTAAACCTGCAGGAATAGCAAAAATTAATAATAAAAAAAAGTTCATTTTATTGTAAAAATTGATTAAAAACATGGAAGAGGAAGCATGTTTATAACCTGACTCAAGGTCTGTATTCTTATAATGTCATTACTCTTAGGTTAACCTTGAGTAACCTTCTTATAGGAACATTACTAGATATACGACTAGTGAATACAATACTCGAGGAAGCACTCTGACCTTTGGGTAATGAATACCTAATCGTTTATATCACTTGAGTATTATAGTTAATAAATTAGTTACAAAATGGAAATTTTGTTGAAAAAATAACGAACCAGCTGCTAATGTTAGACCTACGCCTTATGAACTATATTAAACAACTTTTAAAAAAATAAGTTGTTTACATATTACACGCCCAAAACTTTCATGTATTATTTATTTATTACATGACATTTCATCACGTATTTAGCGAATTTTCATATTGTAAGATGGTTCGATTGAGCCAAGTCCTTTTTCAATCGATTTAGCTTGTCATCCATAGTAAATTATGCCATGTCTAGACGTCATAACTTGGTTTTACGACTTCATAAATATTTCACAAACAATCGTCTTTAAAACCTTTTTAACACCTCCGTGGTTGAGGTCTTTAAAGCTTTAGTATTCTTATCTTTCACACTACAGTGGTCTGAGGTTCGCAGCCCAGGTTACGTTCTCTGTTTATGTAATATCATTGCTCAAATGATTTATTGCCAGCTTTAGATAACTCTTTGAGCGTGAAGGTTGCTACTACGACTTGGAGAGGTTCCTGAAGGGGTTATTCCTGATGAACAGTAAGCCTCTTAAAGGGCAGTATTATTACATAAAATGTCTCCAACATCTCGCCATATGCCAAAATTTGTTCCAAGTTGAGAATGTTGTACTTCCGAATGTTTTTGTGCGCCACGCGCAAAAGTAGAAACTCTTTGATGACACACAACAATATATATTATATATATATATTATATATATATATATATATATATATATTATATATATATATTATATATATATATATATTCATACTTTGTTAAAATTTATATTTTTGGACTCATAAGATACAGCGATAAAACCCCCTCTCCTCTAATTCTGTCATTTGAAAAACCTCGTATTCTAACATTTTCTATTAAAAATGTACTACTAATTTTGCAGTTGCTATTTAGTAGCTAGTTTAATAAGGATAACTCAATTAAGCGTGACATTTTATGTGATGAAATTTCGCAAAGCGTAGGCAGCTTTCTTAATGAAATTGCAACCAACATCTAAATTCATTTGCTTACATTATCAACACCAAATTATTACGGCTGACATTTAAGAAATGATTTCTTTATACATTGACCGCACTTTGGCGGGTTTGATTCACACTGTCTACGGCTTTATGACCATATTAATCTTCATTAGTTGTTCTGTACTGCTTTTTGTTTACCTTTGTGCATTTGTTTACATAATTCACTTTAGTGAATGTTGTTTTCAATTTGCTATTGTGTTTTCGAATTTGTAAGTTTTATACACAGTGGGCTTTACGCATAAAGTGACTTTTAGATAAAATAATAATTTATAATATACTCTGAAATTCACTTTTGATATTTGAAATTCCTGATATATATTTTTTACATTTTTTAAAAATTATAATTCTGATATTAAAGGTTAGCTAAAAATAAAAAAAAAACTAATTTTGAAAGGTGCAAAGTCACATTTGAAGGCTTAATTTGTTTTTGTCTAAAATTAGAAAAATAAAACTGTTAGATATTAATCTTATTGACACCTGAAACATTTTGTCTTAAAAACTATTTCTAATTTTTGTAACACATTTTTTTCTTTTTACTAAATTTTTGACATTTGATTAGAGACAATGTTATTATTTAGCTTTAGTTGTTTTGCTTTTCCTTTTATACTAACCATCGCATTTAATGGAAAGCAAAGTGATCTATTTTTCAAAATAAAAAAGTAAAGGTAAAAATTAAGCAAAGCTTTGCTTTCAAAAAGCAAAGTGAAGATATTTTCAGTCCCAAGTTTTTATTTAGAAAAAATATCAATATTTTTATGTGTCTATTTTTGATATCTGATCTGTAAGAATCATCTATCACCCTCTTCTTATTCAATGGCTTCTTGTATGGCTGGAAGTGCTTTGCTATAAAGAAATATATTTTTGTGGAGAGACTTCTTCCTCTTTTATTTAGATGAACTCCATTAACGCTCACCTTAGTTGTTTAAATTTTTATGTCGTCCCGAGTATTTTTATTTCGATGCCTACACACGATCGTAGATCCTATAATTCTTCTGAGTTTTGTTATTTTTACTACATTCTCATGTACCTCCTTTTTTATCAGTTTATTTATTGGAAAAAATATACAAAATTTACTTTTTGTAAACCGGAGCCATAATATAATATTTTTTTGAGGTAGTACGAAATTGAGCACTTTTTTGAACCGTTTTTGGGATGAGAAGCCAATCATTATTGTTATAGGAGGTTATTTAGTACTTTTCACCTCTGAGGACAATAATGAATGTAAAAAAACTCCTAGGACGTAAAAGTAATTCATATATTGCCGCCATTACTGTAATGTAGCGTGTTGAAAAAAACAATCTGTGTAAAACCCTCATGAGATTTCTTTAAAAACGTTCATTTTGTTTCTGTTTTTGTTCGTAGATAACTTTTTTCTAATTGACAATTTTTGTGTGTTTATTTGTAAAGCTTTTACATTTTTGAGTAAAAGTGTGAAGCTATGGATGAATTCAATGACGACGATAATATGGAGTTAATTGGACGTTTGTTTTTTTTTTTCAATTAAGTATATAGCGCAGTTTATTTAATGAGTTCCGGCTGAGAATGTCTTTATGTCTTGGCAATTTTTCCCGACTCGCTTCGCTCGTCGGTAAATCTAAGTGCCGTGACATAGTGACACACTTCTTAGCCTTATGGCATAAATAACTATTACTTGTTTTGGGAGTGGTTTGTTTATTTACGGTACGCATGTTGTTTATTTTTTGGGGTTGGTTAGATTTAAGGATTTTTTTCCAGGATTATCAAAAGAAGTATACTTTGTTGTGATTTTGAATAGGTCAATATATAGGTCTATATTGTAGGGAATTTGTTAAAGAATCAATGAGGGTTTTCTAGGCGGTTTTCTGTTTACTGACTTTATCAGCCTGGCATTTGCCGGTACAATTGAGGGAACCATTAGAAAACCTAAATGATATATTGTTATAATTATTTTTTGCGTTAGGGGGTTTTAAATATTAAGGTCTCTAATTTTTATTTTGAGGTTTATGAAAACAGTTTATTCTATTTACGAATTGAGTGTATTTTTTAATTTTGAGAAGAGTAGATTCTTGATTTTTTCAGTCTTGCTTAGGTTATCTTGTATTTTAATTTCTTGATATAATTTTAAGCGTTCTGTCTTGTATTTTAGACAATCTATTAGAAAATGTTCTACGATTCTACGGTGTGGTATACTGAGGAGTCGCTTAATCCCATCATGTGGTATCGAATGCATCTCGCATGTCGAATGTATCACGATTATAGACGTTTCCTGATAGCGATACAAGACCTAAAGATGATTTTTATTTACGAACAAATTTCAACTCTCTTGTATAAATAATCTTGGAGCAGCGATGAAAAAGTCACACACTTACAGTTTGCTTAGTAAAAACCATTCAAGAGGTCATAAAAACACTTTAAGTGCTTCATTCATCTTTCAACATCTTAAAATAGGTCGCTAGTTTCAAATTAGCGACCTGTTTTAAATCTAGGTTTTGGATTTTTAGTGACTACACGATACTTTTTCTTAATTTCTACAGTACAATTGTGGAAAAACAAAATTCAATGGCGACTCACACGTAGGTCGAGTCACAGTTGTGACCCCTTGTCCTATTTATTTGTGACATATTATAATTGCAACTATTAGATAATAGGAATGAGGGTTCGCACTGTCCTTGCCTGCTTACAGTATATTCAACTTCCAGGGTCTTCTTATACTGCTATCAAACTTTACTTTGATAACATGACGACGTCACCAAGGATTTTTATTTTAATAATATAGAACTGGTAGGAAATGAGGATACAGGTAGCATATTGCGTTAACTAGATAAACAATTATTTTTAAGGAGACAACCAAACAAGACTGTATATCACCTGCGTTGAGAAAGTTTTTGGGTGTTCTCCACAAATGTTTGCTAAACACCTTTATAATTATAGAGATATATACTAGAAGGGGCATAGTCTATCTCAATACATTAAGATTCCTGAAACATCATTTTGGGGCTCTGTGTAACCTTATTGAAACTTCTTCTAAGATTGAGTTCAGATTATAATGTATCAGTTTTGTTTTCAGCTTCCTGCTGAAACCAACTGCACATTCTTTGTGTTTTGATTTATATTTTCAGCGTTCTGCTATATAAACAACTGCATTTTTTTTCTGTTTATTTGATTATATTGATAGTCGAGGGTGGTCAGGTTATTTTTCCAATGTTTCAAAATTCAACCAATAGGGGTTTTTTATTTATATATCACTATGTTTATAATGTTTTAGAGAATTGTCAAAGGAAAAATTTTTTTATCAAGCTTGGGTTATTGAGAGTAAAAGGAGAGAGGTAGTTCTTTTGAAAAGAAGAACTCACAAGCCAAGAATAATGTATATATTTTAGTAGAATGTATAAGAATTCATTTTTAACTTTTTGACTAAATCTATCTAGATATTGGTTTGTTTGGAAAACTCAGGGCTGCAAACATTAAGAAATATTATTAACCTTTAGAAACATTATTAATTGATAGTAATTTAATTAATTATTATTAATTAAATAATTATTTTATTTAATTTAACTAGTAGTACTTACTTAATACGTATTTAGTTATGTTAAGGTTTATGCTTTATAACTAAAGCAGTAGCTTTACGACTGGTTACACAATTTTCTAATTTTTTCTAAATGATCATAACTATCTTATTGGATATACAAAACGTAGCTCATTTAGCTCGGTTTTATCATTGCAATGCTAAAATTAGCAGTGCACAGTTGCACACCATTATTTACACAAATGTAAAGTGTTGTTAATGGTAACATTTAATAAGTTATAGCACGTTTCCTTTAATCAAGAAAGAAAGGCTATTAGCTTCATGTCCGCTTCGCGCCCACATGTTCGTTGTCCTATACTAGTTTTTTTTTTATGATACATTATAAAAGAATTTCAAATGTATCAGTCAAAAAACGTGGTTTGTTTACGTTATGTTATGACAGTTTTCCTCATCACATCGGATTCGTTACGCTCAACCAGGGGGGGTTAACTTAAATGAGGAAAACTTAAAAATAATCACAAGTGTTCTGTGTAAGATAAAAGTGGTAGGGTTAGTTAAAAGTATAACTATACAAAGTATACAAATTAAATTTCAAACTGACTGTGGGCAAAAAAAGCGGGAAATCAAGACACGCCCACTCAATTGGAAAGATAGGTCCCCCGCCGCGCTAGTGTCGCCCGGAATCCAAATTTTCCCACCATTGAGTCGACAGTCTTACTGTTTAAGTATCTATAGTCTCTGCGCTCAACCTCCTTACTTCAGGCTCGGTCCGCTCGTCCTCATAATATGAAAACATCAAATGTACTGTAGTACGTCTTCGGTCTAGCTTCACTCTTCCTTTGAAGGCAAAAACATTGTTTTATTCGCAGCGGTTACCCATCCTGGCACTAACCTCGCTCGATGCTACTTACCTTAGCATAAATACTTTGGGAGCTATGATGATATGATTAGCTCATAGCTATGATTGAGACCTATGATGATATCAGACGTGGTGTTGTATGTGTGTGTGTGGTACACACACACACACATTCAATTAAGATGTTTTAAAATAACCTGAAACGGATAATTCAGGTGAAATCCAGTTTTAAAATTTGTTTGGAAACACAACACTTTTCCTATATACCTGCGGTATAAACGAGAAAAAGTAAAAATATATAAAACAACGTAAACCTAGAAATAGAATGAATTTGAATCAACTTTGTATTAAAAATAAATAATAATCACAATAGAGAACATTTACATTATAATACCTCATTACACAAAAATACCACAGACATATAAAAATAAAAATATAAATTAAAAAAAATTTAATTAAAATATCTGATATTTATATACGCGTTGATATTTAAATCCTTATCAATACTTGTCATTGTAACGTTTTAATCCTCTAGTTATACTAAATGCTTTATATGTTTTGTTGGTAAAATATATATGTCCATCAATATCGTTGTGATAGGTAATGTGTGCAGAATTTAATTTATTTTTACGTAATATTTGGTTATAATACATTTAATTAATATATTTTTTAATTGATTGATTATTTAGTTTTTATTAATCAAAGAGTATAATTTTTATTTTTTAAAGAAGGTAAATTTGTTGTTTAGGAACATTTTAACATTTAAATAGAAATGTAAAATTATGTAAATAAAGACGTTACAAGGTATTTGTTATAAATTTATTTTTTTAATTTATAAAGAGTTTGATGTAATCGTTGTTCCATATATGGGTATTATCAAGTTGACCTATTCAAAGTGTCTTCTTTATTTATGGATGGAATTCTCGCCCTGATATTTAGTGTAATGACTAATAGTTTATGTTTGTGCATTGGATGTAGGAGGGTTATTGTACGATTCCGAGCTTTAGATGTATTTAAGGAAATTTCCAGAGGGGTCATTCCATATCTAATCAACCCAGGTAAAAACACGTGAGATCTCCAATTTTAATATAACTTGGCTAATAGGTAGGCACCATAAAAGGGATAAAAAACTCAGATTTTTGGCTTATTTGGTGCAGCTATATTGCTGCAGTGGGGTGGCGAATTTTCCAAAAAATGTGATTTTTCAACATGTCAATGGCTACAAAAATGGCTGTATAAAAAATTCTGCATAGGATATGATTTTTATTTTGGTGGCGTTTATAGCTTGTTTTAAACTAATGATGGAAAATGGAACTCATTTTTTAGCATCTAAATGATATCAATTCAAAAACGTTTCAAAAGAAATAATAAGGTAAAGAATAAAAATTAAATAAAAATAAAAATTGTCATACATAACATAGGATATGTAATCAAAAAAGTAGTAAAAATGTATTTAAAAATATGTTCATATGATTCAGAAATCATGCTTACCTTATATGTTATTAAAAATAAAATAAGAACAAATAAATTAAATTGTAAAAATGAATGTTATTCATGATTATAAAATATTATAAAATAAACTAAAAATATAACCATAACTTTTTCAAATACTTAATTATATGATGACAAAATAGCAACTCGAACCCTACAGGGTAACCACGGGTTAAAACCCGATTTGTAGATATAAAATAAAGTTTAAATTTCAGTTTCTTTTACTTGTAATGTATTTATCTTCAATAAATGGTTTATTTATTTATTTATATTTATTTATAGCTTAAATTTGACTCTTTTAAATAGATTCAAAATATTTTTGGATATTTAGTTACAAATTTTTATTACTAGCAAGTATAAAATAAAAATACTATTATCTCAAAAAGCCAAATTTAAATTTTTTATTAAAAAAATCCTAAAAAGAGCTTAAACTGTTAGTAAAATGTTCACAAAGTTTCATTTTGGGACCGTCATGGGATTGGACACAGCAGTGCATAACGTGTGTCAAGGTATGTCAAAGTGAAAAAAGTTAAGATTTATCGTATAGTCATTGATAGAAAATAAACAAATTTGCCTTTCCATGGCCAATCCCATGGCGGTCCCAAAATGAAACTTTGTGGACATTTTACTAATAGTTTAAGCTCTTTTTAGGAATTGTTTTAAAAAAATTAAAAATTAACTTTTTGAGATATTAGTATTTTTTGACAATAAAACTAAGCAGTGGAGTTAGTATATATTAGTATTTTTATTTGCTCATAAAAAACTTGTAACTAAATATCCAAAAATATGTAGAATTAATAAATATCCAGAAATATGTGGAGTTAGTATATATTAGTATTTTTATTTGCTCATAATAAAAACTTGTAACTAAATATCCAAAAATATGTAGAATCAATAAATATCCAGGTAGAGAAATTAGTATTATTAGTACATAATAAAACTTGTAACTAAATATCAAAATATTGTAGAATTAATAATATCCAGAAATATGTGGAGTTAGTATATATTAGTATTTTTATTTGCTCATAATAAAACTTGTAACTAAAATCCAAAAATATGTAGAATCAATAAATATCCAGAAATATGTGGAGTTAGTATATATTAGTATTTTTATTTGCTCATTATAAAAACTTGTAACTAAATATCCAAAAATATGTAGAATCAATAAATATCCAGAAATATGTGGAGTTAGTTATATTAGTATTTTATTTGCTCATTATAAAAACTTGTAACTAAATATCCAAAATTGTAGAATCAATAAATATCCAGAAATATGTGAGTTAGTATATATTAGTATTTTTATTTGCTCATTATAAAAACTTGTAACTAAATATCCAAAAATATGTAGATCTATTTGAAAGGGCCAAGTGTAAGTTTTAAAACGCCACCAAAATAAAAATCATATCCTATGCAGAATTTTAGATACAGCCAATTTTTGTGGTCAAAGAAATGTTTTGAAATGTTTGCCACCCTACTGTGGCAATATGGCTGCACCAAATGAGCCAAAAATCTGGATTTTTTCCTCCTTATATGGTGGCTACCTGTTGGCCAAAATATATTAAAATCGGTGACATCAAGTCCAAAATTTATTTTTTTTTGTGTCGTTTTATGTTGACATGGAATGACCCAGGGGAAAAATAAGGTTATGAGATTGGGGACATGGAATAGAAGCGCTAGGTTTTCTGAAAGGGAGGACTTACTGCTCAAGAATATGTTACAGCTTTAAAAACTTCTGAGGAACATGAATAAAAAAATTGAGTCATCTGTTACTTTTTTATAGTGTACTCATCATTAAATATATTTTGTTTTATTCTATTGGTACATGCTATCAATTACGTATAATATCCTTACCTTGAAAAAGAAAATTATACCTTACTTATTTGTACAATAATACTTCAATATTAAGTTAAAAACAATTCGAAAATCAAGGCTGCCAACATTACCTCAAATAATTACACTAAACACAAAAAAATTACTACATATACAAAAACTGCAATGCTTTATTTAATAAGTGTAATAACAATTGTTTTTACTTCTGTAATTTGTTTTGTTATTATTTTATTGTGTAATTTGTAAAACTATATTGTATATGATGACAAAATTTCATTTTATTATTCTTTTCTTGTTTTTTATGGTATTAACCGTCAAAAGAAAATTTATGACAGTAAATTTGGATGTTTAAATAGATGTTTATATCCTTACACTACGACTTGTATGTTTATCTTTACATACTTATATTATTATGCTTATATTATTATTATACTTAATAGCTTATTGATTTATCAAAAGCTTTATATTATTTTACTGACCGAGGACCGGTAGCTCAGTGGTAGAGCGCTCGCCTTACGACCTGGAGATCGTGGGTTCAAATCCAGTCTTGGATTTGGATGTCTTGAATTCAAGGCTGATCAACCCAACCTAGGTGGTTACGTGGTTTTCTTTGGCTGTTACGTAAATACTGGTTTCCTTTGGCTGTTTCTCTCTGTCAGGCTGTGCCGGATGGACAGAACAGTAAGTATCTGGTGAGACTAGAGGAACTGATGAGATTGTTTAAAAACTATTATCTCGCGGGCTAGATGAGACTAAGAAGATTAGAGTTGCTAGTGGGGCTAGAGAAAATATACTAAACAAACTGTGGGCTGACTAGCCACTGGTGCAGTCCTGTAAAAGGTAGGATAGAAGTTCCGATATTTTCCCTGGTGCACTGTGTGCATAAACTCTAGGGGTTCTTAGTTGAGTGGCATTCGGTAATAATTAAAAAAAAATGCTGGTTAACAATACCCCCATTCTTTCTTATTGAAGAAAATAAAATTTATGATTACCTGGATGGGTAAACGCTTAATTTTTTTGTCAGATTATGAGCGAACCGAGTCCAAATACGTAATGCATTGGAATAAAAATTTGGTTATTTGATATACTAAGGAAGAGCTAAGCAAGTCCGATATACACACACACACACACACACACACACACACACACACACACACACACACATATTATATATTATATAGGTGTATATATATATATATACACATAAACATATATATATATATATATATATATATATATATACATACACACACACACACACACACACACACACACACACATATATATATATTATATATATATTATATATATATATTATATATATATATATATATATATATATATATATATATATATATATATATATATATATATATATAAACGATCAGTGAGTCCCTCTCTATGAACAAAAATCTCATTACCTGATTACCCTTGGAAAATTTCGCTCAAACGAGATGATAGCGTCCATGTTGAAACTGAAACTTTGGCAAATCTGTACCTTAATTAATTTGTTTTTATTATTTAACCCCTTAATTATTTGTTTGTTTACTAACCCCCCTTTCATTTTAGGGAAAACCCGTTAACACAAATCAAACTGGCTGCAATAACTGTTAATAGCTTTTACTATTTCAAATACCATATAAATGCATCGAAATATTTTTTTAAAATTAATGTATTATATACGTTTGTTGAAGACTGGATACGTGCATATGAGATTTACAACCTCATAAAATAAGCTAGATCATGATCGTATGTATAATGTAGATTAAATTTATTGCTTTTTTAGTCGTTTCAAATTTAATGATCTATAATAAAACAATAATTTTAGTGTTTTACCTTTCATAGATTATCCTGATTCGATCCAGCTAATAAAATATTTCGAATATATATATATGTTGTTTCTTGTCGTAGAATGTTAAAGTTTTAATTGATTAGCTGTAAATTATTTATTGTACATTTAATATTATCAATCGTCTTGGATGTAAGTTTTGAGGTAATAGATTTAACGAATCAGAAACCTTTCTAAAAGGTTTTGAAATCTACCTCTAAAGAAAATAAACTTGGTTGAAATTTTAGATAATTTAAAATTTAGTTGAGGTGTGCTTCATTGTAATTTGTTAGTTACCGTGTTTTTTGAGAGTAAGCAAAGTCTCATCGAGATCCGATCTAAAATAATGGGGGACTAATGAAACTTAAAACTTTGAGAGCTTACTGCTCAAAATCGAATTGATGGATTTTTATTAAACTGAGATGCAGATGGGATACATTGAGAATAAAATGCAGTTGAAATTGAGATGAAATACAGATCAGAATGAGCACATTTTATGTCTTAGCTAGATTTGTTCTAAAATAAAAATAGATGTTAGTTTAAAAAAATTTCAGTACCAACAGATTTAATTTAACTAATTTACTCCTCGCATTTCCCCTTTTGTTCAGTTGGTACTATTATCTTGTTTAATTAAAAGTATTTGACCTTAGATGGCAACATTTCTGTTTACTTAGTACGGCAACAATATTTAATCGATTTTTAATAATTGTAATTAAAACAGCATTCATTTAAAGTTGTGTAATAGGCTTACAATAATGCAATACTTGAAAACTAAGCATTTATTCAGCAAGTTATTTAAAAACTAATGGTTAGTTATTGTTATAAATGTCTTACCGTTTATATTTTTATAGTACTAGTTATCCAAAATAGTCAACATGAATCAAAAAAATTAAAATGATAAAAAGTTTAATTGATAGTAAGAAGTCTCAGATTAAATATTTTGTATATCAATGGGTACTTTATCAAACCATACCGCGATTAAAAAACTTATTCTTTCTTATTGTACTATTTATTACCTCCTGGAAATGAAAAATCTTAAACTTAGGACAGGAAAAACAAGTCGTTGCTCCCGAGCACAGATTGACTTCCTCGGCTTCGCTTCGTGAGTTAACTGGACGGTTCCTCGGCATGCCTCGGGAACCAACTAAATAAATACCACGGTAAGCCTCGAGATTTAATTAACACGGTTTCTTCAGCTTTGGGCTTAGAAACCAGGGAGCAAAAATTCACTTTTCTGCCTTTGTAAGTTAATAACAATAATAAAATAGTGTCGTTTAAATTGTATAGTCACTTAACTTTGACATTAGTTAGAAGCAATTATTGAAACTTTTAAAAAGTTTTTATTTACTTTGCAAGTTGCGTACTAAAGATGTGACCTTTTCTCTGCGGTTATTTTGACATTTTTTTTAAAGTAAATAGTTAGGTTGGAAATACATATTTATTTGTAAATGTATACTTGCGCTTATTGGATTGTGAAATTTTGTTTCCCGCGACAGAAAGAATTAGTTAAAAGTCAGATCTATGAAATGACTTTTGCAATATTTTTGATGCAAACAATCAACCAAGAAGTTAAACATGTGAAAAATTGTAAAAAAAAAACTTGCTTCGTCATAGCGAATTTTGCCGAATTCATCATAGTATGCTGCAGTTCTGTATATATTTTAAATGTATTTATTGTTATGTCAAATATATTTTGCTTTTTGAACTTTTTGCGGTTCCTTGCGAGACAATCAGCTCTTAAGACATTTTTTAGACTTTAAAAGCTTTAGCACTTTAGGGTTGCTTGCGAGACAATCAGCTCTTAAGACATTTTTTAGACTTTTAAAGCTTTAGCACTTGAGGGTAACAGATGCTTCAGTGATAGAATGAGGCTTTTGAGTGTAATTAGTGACAAACATGGAAGCGCAGCTCAAACGAGAGTAATCACTTGAGAACAAAAGTTCTACTTCCTGAGGCATGAGTAAGTCAGATGAATCGCCGAAGGATATATGGTATTAAAATTTACTATTGTTTAACACATGGCTAAAATCAGTTGACAGCACGGGAAAATAGTATTTAGGAACCATTGAGGTTGGTCCGATTTAAAACGGTGGTGCTTTAACAACCAGGAATAATCTTATTGGCTCCCTCGCATGATTTTCCCACGCTGTCAAGTTATTTTAGCCGTGTGTCGTACATACAAGAGTAAATTGAAAGTCCATGAATAAGTCAATCAAGTCATGTTAATTAAATTGTCAAGTCAGTGATAAAAGCAACTTGTTCTTTGTCGGTTTAAAAGAAGAGCTATTTAGTGAGCAATGTTGATTTTAGATGATCTTAACTATGATCAGTCAGGAAAGATCCTACATCACCCTCTATCTTGGCTTTTGAGTTTTCTGGCCACTGGCTTCATCCTCAGGGAAGGGGTAGTAAAAGGCAAAATCGCCTTTTAAAAAAGACCACAGACGCCTTTGGAGTTTGATAGGAATCTTCATGAAGTTTTATCGGAGAATCCTACAAAGTTGGTAATTTTTACCCTAATGTCTAACATGCGTAATGCAAACATACTTAAATATTTGTATCATTTTCTTTAGGATTTATAACTCCAAAATTTAAAAACAGGTAAAATGGACAACTAAGCTATATGCGTTTAACCACTACGCTAAACAAAGAGGTACACATTGACATGATATGTTAATAACCTGACGAAATTAAGGTTGTAGTGGTGTTATAAATGCCTAAATTGAGTAGAAGGGTGGGGTTGATGTTTATTTTTACTTTTTCTCATTTATAGCGTAGGTATATGGGAAAAGTATTGTGTTTGCAAAAAATCCGAAACCAGGATGTCCCTGAATCATCTGTTTCAGGTGTTTTTCACAAATGTATCTGTATGTGAGTGTGTGTTTTTGTTTGTGTATGTTAACATCAAATCTCTCGGTTTATTTACGCAAGAGACGTGAAGTTGATACGAAATAAATCTTTAGGTATGGTTATGCTATCCGGAAAATAATATTTTATAACGTCATTAACCCGCAATAATGACTCAAATTTCCAAAATTTACTAAGCGCGAAATAAATTGTTGATCTGTCTGCATTTTGGCACGCATGTAGTAAGTAATAAGATTGGCTCCTTTCCTACGATAGATTGATTGATTGATGGATTACTGATTTATTTAACCACGCAGAATTAGGACCATAAGGTCCTCTCTTCCATTCATCGTGGATACATTTTCAGCCGATTTATTTATTAAAATTACATAAAATACATACAATAAATACATTTATAATTATAACTATGAAATCTTTCTTAATAAAAATCCTTAACTTAGTTATTTAATAGCTAGTTTCTTTTAATAGGGACTTCTAATTTCTAAGGGACTCTTTTATAGAGTCCCTTAGATTAAGCTCATGTGTGCTGTTTCAGCGCGCGACCGCTTAAAGTATCCTAATCTATTTAGAAGTTGGGAAAAATCACCACAGATACGCATTTGATAGATTAGCTAGATAATCCAACAACATAGGGTTCTCATCGCTCACCCTTGTGCTATTATCTAATTACACATAACCCTGGATTTATAACGTAGGAATGTCTTAATCGTTATTAGGCAATAATCTTTAACATCCTATACCTATAATCTGGACTAATGTCTTAATTTCATTTCTTTTCAACACCTTTAACAACATTTCTAAGAAAAAAATATATAAAAAATGTAAAAATTAGCCGTTAAGGTGTGACTTTACAAGTTCATTAGAGTTACATGGATCAATTCCAGCGTATTGATTACTATAAATCATATATGAGCTAAATGTTACACTAATTTTTAAAATTACTGTAATTTCTACAAAAATTAACATTTTTATAACTTATTTGGAAAAGGATTTCTTAGAAATGTTTGTTTATCTAAATCAGTAAAAAATGTTGATACACTATTAATATGGCATATAGCTGTTGCTTTTGGATCTACCAAATTTGGGAATTTCTTTTGTAATGCACTAAAATAAAATTTCAAAGATCAATAATGTTTATATGGATTTGGGTCCAAAGGTTTATGTGTGACACAATACCATATTTTAAACTAAGCTTTTATCTTTAGTTGTAATGTGCAGTGTTTCCCAGCCTGGAATCTTCGGATTCCAGGCTAGGTTTCCAAATACATGTTCAGGGAGCCCGGAAATGTTTTCTTGGAGCGCCATATACTCGGCTCTTTTGGGCCAAACTGCCAAAGTACCGTGTTGTACTGTATATATGTTGTATATATACTGTAAATATGTTTATGTTTTGAGGTATTGTCCAATTCTCGTCTCATTTTGTGAACAAGTAGGTAAGCTCTACATCTTTAAAACCAATCCAATCTGGTTAAAGATTCAATTCCCGATAATTTTACAATTTTATTCGATTAAAAACCAAGTTTTGTGACGTTATTGACTAGGTTTGCTCTGGCAGGAAGAGTTCACAAAAATCGCCTTACATTCAGTTAATAGCGATATGTTATTTTTATTTTTTTAAAAGGCTTCGTTTGTTACATAAACGCGATTTAAGTAATTTTGTACCAAGTTTAATCAATGATAAAAATGACCAAGAAATATAGGAAGAGACCTTAGGTCATGGCTTTATATGTACATTACAGTGGAGAAGTAGGTTACTAGAGGGTTGAAACTCGGCTTAAAATCACACAATATTTGGCCTGGATGATAATATTTTAAAACCACTATAACTTTTTTTGCTAAGTTATTAAAAAATGATAAATATAGAGCTCTGTATGTTAATTTTATTGTCAGGATTATCAGGATTTTATTAACACGAAGTCAAATTTTATTATCAGGATTAGTTTTTTTTATCTTTTGACATGTATATCATTATGTAAACAAATCACAATTTTTGACAAATTAAATTGGGCATTTATTAAGAGGCTATATGCCACTTACATGAACTAGTAATATACCAGAATGATACAGGACAACAACCGTGAGCTTGCGAAGCAGTCACAAGGAGGTGCTGTAATAAGCGGCTCAAGCGTCGACACAGCGTAGTAGCGCAGCTAAGGAGTCAAGGCTGTGGAGTGCTTTGCTTCGACAGTAGTGCGTCTCGCAATTAAATAATTAGAAACTATTAAGTATAGAACTAAGACTATGAGTATAATTAAGAGTGTAGAATTAATCCATGGAATATAGTTGTTATATGCTTCATAATGTCTCTAGTGTAAAAAAATTAAACAAAGCTTTTTTGAAGCAAAAACACTTAATTTTTCAGTCCTAGTGTTGATATTTTGTAGGAATACTAAAATTAAGCTAATAACCTTCTTAAAAACATAAAGTATTTAGACGGGCATTCTTTATTTTTATTACCATTCCTAAATATAATTTTATCTTTCTATATCTCAAAACTATTAATGCTTCAAATATTTGAATTCTTTCACACACCATTCGAAACCGAACGACTTCGTCAAGTTTTCTAAATAACTTAAAACATCCAAATATGGAAATAAAAACTAGACTAAGAGTTATCTTCGTT
Organism: Microvelia longipes; assembly: GCA_018340805.1. Taxonomy (NCBI): domain Eukaryota; kingdom Metazoa; phylum Arthropoda; class Insecta; order Hemiptera; family Veliidae; genus Microvelia; species Microvelia longipes. The sequence continues at coordinate 33,269,412 of JACMZG010001913.1, forward strand.
TGGATCTTTTATTGCACACCTTTCTGATTATAAAATGTTTAAGTGTCGCACCAAAATATATAACTAAAAAATATAATCTAAAATAACATAGAGTTCGCCAGTGTTCCCACTTAACAAACAAACAAAAATTAAACAAACGAACTATTCTAATGACTTGCCGCACTGGCGGCTGCTCGGTGGCATTTCACCATTAAACAATATAATATTAATAAAATAAAATAAAACTTTATCTACTCCATGTATTGTAAGTTCTACTTACAGTCTTGTTAACTCACACTGTAAATATACTTGTACTCCCTAGGGAGGAAAAGTGAAAGTGTTGCCAATTTGACAGAATTTTTTAGTAAAATATTTAGGAATTTTAAGATATTTTTAGGATTTTTCGGTGTTATGTTGGTACTACGGGTAGAATATACAATATACACACGCTAATGTTTAAATTACAAATATAGTATTACACATTATTCTATTGGCAGTTTACAATAAAATAATGTGAAGATGTGGCTTTATTCTCTCTTAACACAATAACAATTAAGGAGCTGAAGAACATATTAATAGTTGTTAGTATTAGTTCTCTAGCCGTAGATAAAATTTAATATGCAACAAGGGATGAAAGTTTTCAGCTCTCGTATTATCTCCCTCGTCAAGCCTCGGGAGCCAAAATGTTAGTTAACTCCCTCGGCAAGCTTCGGGAGCTAACTAGTTTATCTTCCTCGGCCTACCGGCCTCGTGAGCTAATGAAGTTTCCTCCTTCGGCGCTGCCTTAGGACGGAACTTTAACTTGAGCTGTAAAACTTACTTTCATCCCTTATTGCATAAATAACTATTATTAACATAGCGTCTTAAAATTATTTATTTATTTAATTAGTTGTATTATTTTATTGTTTTTAGTACTGTAAAGAGTATTACGTTAATTCTTTATTTAAATTTTGTATGATTGGTTGCTCATTAAAATTGAAAATTTAAGGTGAAATAAAAAGCTTTGATATACAAAAATAAAATAAATAAAAAATAGGCTCCGATGATGGTTTGTTAAAACTGAAAGCTGGCTCTGTCAAAACATTATTATTTAAATCAGGTTTCAACTGATTTATGATAAGAAGCAGTCTTTCAGACTGCGTCTTTTAAAATTAAATAGCTTTGGCATTTTTACTGCTTGTTTATACAATACTTTTACACTACATTACATACAATACTATTAAACAATACAATACTTTTACTTACATCATTTGGTAAAGACATGTTAGAACGGGGACAGTTCAGCATTCTTTGAATAATGGGTATCCAAAATTTGACTTATATTTGACGGAAATGTTTCACTATTTGCCTATCATCACAAAGCAGATTAAAAAAATAACAGTCAACATTTTTAAAATTGCAACTAATATCAATATGAAATTTTGTAGATAGATTAACCATTTGTAGGTCGATTGACCACTTGTTGATCGGTCAAAGTTTTGATTTGTAACGATTTTTAAAAAAATTGTTGACTCAGAAAAATAGGTCATCGTAGTTTGAAAATATCATCTTTCGGGCAGCACAACTAGGCATAGTCACATTTTCGAGTTTCAACAATCTAGCCTAAAGAACGCGGAAGTTATGCGTGACATAGACACACACTCATATATACAAACACAGATAGAATTATGTATAAAAACAACATTCAGAACGGCCTGTCACGGATAATTATGATGAAACCTCGGTTTAGGATTTTTAGGGTGAAATATACTTTTCCTACATTATTTGGTGAGGAAATGTTAGAACGGGGGCAGTCCAGGATTATTTGAATGATGGGTACTCAAAATTTGACTTATATTAGACTGAAAGGTTTTTAAGTATGATTATTTTCGGTTGTGTTATTTTTCGTCTGCGATTGAGTCAAGCGCTTTAAGGAGCGAATAAAACAGATTAAAATGTTATCATTATTATTAAAAATAAAGAGAGATAAAAGCAAAATAAATAATCAGGCACAGGGTATCTCAGAACTTTTCTTTATCTTTCTTTGCTACGATCTCCTTTATCACTACACACTCACTTCACTCGTTCTCAGAATACGGAAATCACGAAATTTATATTGTAGTTTGTCTTCAGATTCGCTTCGCTTGTCCTTAACTCCTTAGGGATTAAACCCTCGCTCAGAGCTACTTAACATCAGTTATCTAACAAAACAACTTAGATATTGGTGCTGCATTAAAATAAAACTTAGAATATTACGTAAAGAAATATGCTTGTTTCATATTTCAACTTCAAAGGATCATTTTTCGATTAATTACAATTTTTTATGAATTTTTAAAAAACTTTTACGGGTAATTTAGTAGGTATTAAACTGGCGCTGTCAATAAAATGAAACTTAATACAATTTTTGGTCTTATACATTAAGTACGTTATATATTTCGCATTTATCCGATTATTAATTAATGTTTTATGAAGTTTCGATTTTTTGCTGAGTTATTCTTAAAAAAATAGAAAAATTATTTTCCGTAAAGCACAGCCAGCCTAGACATAGATTGTTGTACCAAGTTTCATAACACTGAGAGCCATGATGTTAGCAGACACATTGACATATTCACATTGACAGACATATTCAGACATATACATACAGAGAGACAACTGTGTAACAACCTGTTAGGAGGTTTAAAAAATCTGAAACTGATGATTCAGCTGTATTCCCATTTTTAGAGCTTTAGTACAACGACAGTAATTTTCCTATATAATTACGGTATAAATTAAGAAAAGTAAAAAGAGATATACGTTTGCATTTTGTATTAAGCTTTTTTAGTGGTAGTACTGCCTTAAGGAATGCTGTTATTAAACAACAACTACTTGTTGTTAATTGTTAATTCTACTAATGACTTTAAAATCAAGTAACAAATGTGAAGTTCAGTAAAGTTCATTGGGTCATCTTAGATAAAGTTCTTTAAATTCAGACTCGAAGGGATGACACTAAACCAGACCTATTACTTCATTTCTTTTATAAATATGCAGACATTTCGGTTCAAATGTCAACCAGAGTATAAATATTTTATGTAATAAGTCAAAATGTCTTTTATCATTAAAAATAATTTAATTTGAAAAATAAATTTGGTATTTATTTACTTTAAGGTTGAGTTTTAAGATGAAACAGTTAAGTGCTTACGCCGTCCGGCCAATGTTGTAATAAACATTTTGTGATGAATGTTTTTTGCGCTAAAAATTCTGGAAGGTGTACCTCAGTACTTTTCCTTACAAATTTTGATTCGCTTCGCTCGTTCTTAAAACTTTATGTTTTTCAAAGCTTATTAGAAAAATAAAGTAAACCGAAGTCTAAAATGGTAAATAACACGACATCATGGTGTACTTTAAATATCCGTGTTACATTTTTAAGACTTCCATATTAGTTCTTAACAATTTATTTGTCATTTTGTCCCGTCTTAGGGAGCTACATAAAGTATCATATTAATTCAAAATTACTAAAGAACCGAAATAGCATTCCCTTCTCATAAGAAAAGTAGACTCATAGTTCAGAGACTTTTTAAATTCTCTGTTTATAAGATAAGTGTGAAGTGCATTTGTGAATTCTCAAAATAAATTCTTTGAATTATTCCATACAATTTTAATATTAAGGAAGCGGAAACAACAATCGGATCATTGGACGACAAAGAAAGAAGAACTATTAATCTAGAAACGGTTAAACCTGTCATCAGGTTAACGTGAAGGTCGTTTACTATCCTCTTTATATAATGCAGGTTCGACGACTCTATCCATCTTCTTTAATCTCATTTCTACTTTAATACATCCTATAGAATGCGATACGGTTAGTTGTTCAGCGATTATATGCTGACAAATAAATTCTGGCGCGATGATCCGCATGTCGGGCGAATTTCCTTTGGAATGCGTGTTTCCGTGCTTTACAATCTATTTCTTGCATAAGGTTCCGTTTTATGCTTTATAATTTGAGCAGTTACCCAATTATCAAGCACTACTCATAACTCATTGTTTTCTGTATTTTTTAAAAGAAATGCGCATAATTATCCTGTTGTACAAATTTATGCCTCTAATATTGGCAGTGCACACCATTATTTGCACTAGTTCAATAACTAAACCCAGGTCGCATTGAGTAATTTGAGCGCTCTTATCGACTTTGGATAATTTTCGTTCTCACAAGCCCAAAGAACATCGAAAACGACTCCTCACCTGAAATATGTTGTTGATTTGATTTGGTAGACGATTACAGTTTTTGGACTTTAAGAGGTCGCGTAGACTTTGGACCGGTTTTTTAAAACAATTGAAAACGACACCTTACTCAAAATTTATTTTTTATCGACCGTAATTTTGGTTTCCAGTTATTTACCAGGGTTTTTCGATTTTTTGGTTTCTTAGAGTCGTCGTATCGTCTTCGGATACGAATTTGATTTAGGTTGATTCGATTGAGCGCACCAAAAACCATTAAAAAGGACCGTCTTTACGGCGAAAAATAATAACCTAGAATTTAACTATTTTTTAAAAAATTTTCTGACTTAACAAACCGGGACAATGACGTCACAACTTCCTGATTTTCAAAAAGATTCGTGTCTTTCTCAACTTTGATTTAAAAACCGTTTTAATTAAAAAATCCGTTCCAGAGACGAAGAAACATTAATGAGCTGATGGGTTTATAAAGATAAAGCATTGCCTAATTGTAGCATCCTCGAGTAGATTAATCTTATCATTTATGAATTCACCTCACTATCATCTTTATGTACCCTATATATGTAGTTGGCTAACGCGTAGGAGTATACAAGTTACTTCTTACTCACAGTTCTTTTTATTAGTCACTAAGTTAAGGTCTGTTCAATGGACATAAAAAATATATGAGATGTCTGACATATTAGGCTCATCATCAGTAAGGTAAGACCGTAGCAAGAAGTGACTTCATATTTTTGAAGTTAAAAGGTGATTGGATAGTTTGTGTCCAAATGTTTCAGACCAAATAGGATAATAAAAGTTTTAATGCTCATAAATAAGTATGATTAGTGGGGAATCAATAGGAAATCTTGTAATCTGGAATTAATAGGCAAGTATGGAATCTGGTGTATATCTATTTAATGATACCTAGCGTCCCCGAATCCCTTGCAGGCTCGCGCCACTTAGAATTTCAGTGTAACGAGGCAAAACTAATCCTATAGGGGGCGATGTATCGCACACCTATAAGGGACTTCCGATGGAAGCTACTTCTTCATAAGGGGCAACTTTTTTCAGGGGGAGAAATGTCACCACTCTCTGGCTATGGCCAGATATGATTTCAGTGTGTTTTCAGCATTTATGTCGTTATTTATTTATGTCGAAACCAGTAAGATAATCAATAAATTGTCTTAATCTCTTGTTACGTAAAAGCAAATTGAAGCAAGAGTGCAAACCACTCTAAGTCAAGACTGACTATAGTTGCTAACGTTGGTGTTTTCTCTCTGTTTCAGTTCTAGTATGGGTATGAGCGAGTGGAGCGGGGGCGAGAGTTTAATACTGTATAATGTGCCCAACAGGACTCCGGTAACAGCGGACATCCCCTGCCTAGCTGTACTCACTGCTTTCCTCACCCTTTATATAGCTTTCCTTATTATATTTCCAGGAGTTAGGAAAGAGGTACGTTGGTGTTTATTTATACAAATTTATGTTTAACGATCGTCTAAATACGTGGTTACGTCTTGTCGGTTTATGCCTAAAGATGATCCTATCCCATGGGATCGTCAAGTTGATGATACATCCAACTTTTTATTCCACTATATGGTATGTTTATGGGTTTCGTTTATGTTTGGATGTTGAGGTCAATGCCTGGATGGATGACCGCTAGAAATATAACTACTGTAAATACTACGTCCATACTACACATGGACATACTAGAATGTCCATAAGTCAAGCGAAGAGATTCCAAAGACGTGTTGCAATATGCATTTGGCGAATAGTATATTCTGTGGACGAGCGAAACGAGTTCGAATTAGGGGAGATGAGCGCAGCAAATCCGATGTGGTAAGAAAAATTTCCGAGGTACTCCGAACCAGAATTTTCTCTTTAACATTGCCCACACCACTGGTCTTTACAGTTTCCTCTTGGTCACCTTATTTGCGGATAAAAAAACAATACAACTTAAACTATAGTTTATAGGTTAGGACAATGAAAAGACTTTTATCGGGCTGTTAAATTATTTTATTTCCATATAATATTTCGCTTGTAATCTCCAAGCATATTCATGTATTACATAGTTAAGATGAGTTAGGAGAAATCTAACTACGTCATATAATTTAAAAAAATAATGGTTCTACTCTACAATGTCATGCCATTCTGGTTCTACTCTCCATTGTAGAGTAGAACCATTATTTTTTTTAAAATTATATGACGTAGTTAGATTTCTCCTAACTCATCTTAACTATGTAATACATGAATATGCTTGGAGATTGCAAGCGAAATATTGTATGGAAATAAAATAATTTAACAGCCCGATAAAAGTCTCTTCAGTGTCCTAACCTATAAACTATAGAAGTATCATGGAGACCAATAATCAAATTAATAACAACTTGAACTAATTTTATCTCCATACGGTGTATAATGTAAAGTTTATTGGCTAGTTTTTTTGGAATAAAAAAAAAAAAATCCTGACCAAAAAAAAATTACTAGCTCAAAATCCGTTTCAGGTCAAAACAAGTTGTTTGGAACAATAAGAAAAATGTTTATTTTTTTGGAGACTCCCTAAGTTTATGATCTTGTATGCACCTTATGAAATTTTCCCCCTCGCGATTACCTTTCTCGGCTTCGCCACAGGAGTTAATAGTCATAACTGCCTCGGCTTTGCCTTGGGAGATTAACACATAAATTCCTCGGCTTCGCTTCAGGAATTAAATACTTTGGTTCCCTTGGCTTACGCTTTAGGAACCAACTAACTGCTTAGGGAAATAATAGCATTCTTTACTCCCTTGGTGCATATATAAATATTATATAATCTTCTTAAAATACATTTAATGATTTAAAAAAGACAAAACAGCTGTGAATTTATTACAAATAAACTGATTTTAAGAATGAAAAACAGCTGTCAATAATAAATCAGGCAATTAACCTTGAAAATACCTGTTGAATGCTACTGTACTGTATGGCATCCCTTATTTACTTAGCGGATATTCCGTGAAACGTGCTTCTATCTTGAATAATATTTCATCTGAAATATTTTAATTATTCATCACCATTTAAACTTTCACTGACGCGTCTGATCGTGACCTTTGAAAGACGGAAGAAATTAGATTCTATATATAGTCACAGTTAGGGTATAATATGACCGGATAATATTACATCATTGCAACATTACACCTATGTCTTATCCGGCAAGCGTCATTTATTTATTTTTGTTCGTTATTTGTATTATTTTCCATTAAAAAATCTTTTAAAAATTTGATCCCTATAGCGAATTTTCCGTTGTATTTATTGGTAGCTGATCATCGAGTTTTGTCTAATTCTTCGATTTCTGCGTGTTTATTTGTATTTTGCATTTATTTACGTATAGACTGTATAATCGTTGTGTAACTTTAATTTTCTTATATTTTGTGTGACCTGACTCTGTGAGTCCATCCGTTTTTCTTCGTCTATAGAAACGAAGAAAGACATATGGTGATAAAAGCACTAACAGGTGGTGATAAAACAGACACATATAGATGTGTCTGTTTTATCACCATCTGTTAGTGCCTCTTTCGCCCTTCAATTGTCTTTTTTATCTTCGCCGGTTGTTTTTTTTCATTATTGTTATCGTCCAACTCTCATACGACTGCATCCGATAAGTTATAGTTCAATCATATGAAGAATCATATATTTGATACTACCGAGTTCTGCAAAACATTAATATTTGACACAATTAAATTGTGCGAGAGACACCTAGTATGCAAATAGCTACAATTTGCTATCAAGTAAAGGTAGCTGTCCTACCTGTACATGCTTATTTTAATTTAAATGATGGATTTAAATTTATTACTCGCGTTCTAATTTTGGTTAAAAACATTATTTTCTCTCCTCATTTCCTGTCACGATTATTTAGGTCCTTTAATTCCTGAATTAGAAAAATTTTGCTGTTCACCATATGTTCTAAAGTAAATCACTTGCTACTCTCTCTTGCTTCACTACTGGTTTAGTAGCAGTTAAAAAGAATTCTCTCGGTTTTTCTCAAGCTATTAATTATCTAATTAAGTTTAATGCTTAAAAAGATTAAAATTAATAGCTCTCTTAATCTAGCCTGTCATTACCCAGGCTTCTCGTTATTAAATTATCATTTACAGCCTTTGTCCACGTGCTTCACATTAAAGCACCAATACAAGCATAAAATACACGAACACTACTGACCAATACATTCTTCACAAGGATGTCCATTAACAAAATGGTCATTAAATGACCTCGCTTGTAACTCAATTTCTTTTAAATGAGGTATCACCTTTATAACTTAATTCAAGTTGATTCATCTTTAAACCCATCTTTAGTTAAACTTGGGTTCAACTGTAAGTCTTTTGTTTATGTAAATCACGTTCTTTCCTTTGATGCTTCTTCTTCTTTTTTATAAATATGTCGGATAATTTCAACTTAACTCTTTTTTGTATTGTTCACTTCAGGAATCAATACTTCATATTTGTTGTCGGAATGGGCGCTTCGCTGAAGAATCCTTTTTGAGTGCAAGTCGAATGGCCTTGAAAATAATTAAGATTCTTTTGTTGACACCTTCCTGCATTTTTATTTTTTAAATTCTTAAAAACGTATAGAATCCTTGGATAATGTTAATGTAAATTTATTTTCTGGCATTTATGTTTAAATTTATGAAGTTTTTCTTTCCTCGTTATCTTCAAAAAAGAAAAATTTGTACCAGTAAAATATCTTGACTTAGTGCTTGGCTTTTAATTGATTTCCAGCTTACCGGTGAGTGGAATTACCTGTTGAGTGGATTTCCTTTCTGTTTTTTATTTCAACAATGGATCTTAGAAGTGTTTCGAGCTTCTCCTTAATATCTTCCCTTATTTGGGGGAACTATAAGGATTTTGCTTATTTTATTCGCCTCGCCGTTGCGGTGGATCTGCAGTGGCAACAATTATGAAACCTTCTAACTTACCACGTTGGATTGTCTTCTTTCCTCCTCCTTTTTACCAACCACAGACCCATTTAAGTCTAACCGACTGGTGAATTCTCTAATAAATTAATAGACAAGCCGGGTTTAGTTTTGTATTGTAATGATCGGGTCGCCGATCATTACAATACATTTCAGCAAAGAAGAATTAGTGTAGAAAAAACATTAATAGGTCATTCTAATACTGCCGCTTCTTTTTTAGAATCATTTAGATCCTATTAATCCTCCTATTAATTGTGATAGTGATAAGGAAAAAGTGATAGATTACTTAGCAAATATGCCACGTCTTTGAGCCTTTTTTTCTGGAAGATAGATACTTGCTAAGATAGAAAATAGTGCATCTTATGATTCCCAGTGTGGGTATTTTGCGCCCAATGAAGATCCGTGCCATTACTACAAGTTTCCATCACTGTAATTAGTATAGCAATAACTTATAGCTCACAAGAACCAAGCTTCTTTGCTATCAAAACCTTAAAGGGCAGAAAGACACACACAAATATATATATATATATATATATATATATATATAATATATATAATATTTATTATATGTATACTTTCATTTATACTTCTATCCATCGCATGAAAAACCTAGAGGCCCCGAACGGGATCGATCTCAGACTGTCTGGGTGTTAGAAACATGTGTTAACCGTCACACCAACGGTTAATCCCCTGAAAGAGAAGCAAAGTAATAGATTATATATTAGTGTGATCTTCTTCATTTTGTTACTACAAATAAATAACTCATTTTCGTTAATTTATAATATAATATTGAATAAATCCTTTTATCAATCATCAATCGAGTAAGTTGCCATCTGTATAAATACCTAGTCATCAGCATATACCAAAAGTTAAACCCTTACTGGTTAGACGGAGAGTCATTAGATAAAAACTATAACTGACTTCTCATTTGTGTTTAACGCTATTCACATAACTGCATAGGAGATAGTAGTAGTAGTAGTAACAGGAAAGGAAGGCAAAGTCAAATTAATAGTCAAAAGTTTTGAGGCTAAAATCTAGGCTCCAAACCTTAAGTTGCTTAGAATGCTTAGTAAATAAGAGGATATCTCTAACAAAGGAAGAAAAAGCTCCTTTTTACATAGGACAAAAATCAAATAAACCTGTACGGAGAGAAGTATTTGCTTCACACTTTTAATCCATTTTCTTGGTATTAGTAAAATCATTTGATACTACCGAGTTTTGCGAAACATGAATAGTTTACACAATTAGCCAGAGTGAGTTCAGGCCCTGTCGGCACTCTGATGAGTTGACGTAACGAAACTGAGTGGGACATGACATTGTGTCGAGCCATATCAATGATGACGAAAGTCGAATGATGGAACTGTTCACAGGTGTAGCATTGTATTTTGCTTGCTACATTTCTTAGGTGTCTCTCGCACAATTATATTGTGTCAACTATTCATGTTTTGCACAACTCGGTAGTTTCAAATAATATATGTTTTGCTTGCCATGCATGTTGCAGGGTAAGAGAGCACCGCTCGTCTCTGGTAAATACTTCACATTATATTCTTCGCAATTAATTGAAGGTAAGAGTGAGTTCAGGCTCTGTCGGCGCCCTGATGAGTTAGACGTAACGAAACAAAGTGGGACATGACATTATGTCGAGCCATCAATGATGACAAATGTCGAATGATGGAAGAAATCCCAGATGTAGCATTGCATTTTGCTTGTAACATTTCCTGGGTGTCTCTCGCACTATTATATTGTATTATATAAAACTTAATATTTTTTGATAACATTGTTGTACTTCTTTAATTCGATTTATCTTCAATTAGCTGAATTACTTATCATCACTTTAATCCCATTTTTGTTTTAACTGTGTTATAAAATTTTATATCATAAAAACTATGTTTTTAAAAATATTAAGATTTCAAAATCCTTCATATTCCACTTTGTAACCTTCATTTTTTTGTTCCTTATGTCAAAAATACATTAAACCTTTTTCGCTTGGCCTGACCCCTATCACGTCTAACACACGACGTGGTTAATATCAAAATTACATTAATCAGAAAATAACACTTTAACACGGGTAATGTTTTGCTGCAAAATACACGAAAAATGTTTACTTTCAGACCAAGTAGAAAATAAAAATAATTTTATTTAACCTTTCTTCGTTATACTCTTTTAAAAGAGGAAGGTTTGGTATCGTCACTTTTAGCCGTTAGCGAATTTTTAATATTTTTATTCGTATTTAAATATCTTTAATTAAAATCTTAGCCCACCATTTAGCCCTACTAAACCAAACATAATAATTGACCTATAGATGTTTGTGTGTAATTGTAATATTGTTTGTTACTTCAGTTATAAAATGTTTCTATGTGTTGTTGATTAATGTCAATAATAGTTTTCAGTATGAGTCCATGGTTATTAAGGAATTCGACTGTAACAGCCTCCGGTGTGTTTGGTGTGTATACTTATATACACACCATTATATATATATATATATGTATAAATATAAGATAGAGAGGGAGATATGTGTAAGTGTACATCGTTTGCACCTCTTAGAATGGTTCAATTAGTCAGCTAAAACCGGTGTCAACCGATTGAGCTTGCCGTATACCTGAATATGAAATCCTGAATACCTGAATAACCTTGTTCTAAAGGCATTTTGAGTACCAAAAAATTGTTTTTCATGACGTTATATTATGACTTCCTAAATTATTTACAAATAATTTATGTTCCAATTTCGTTTGAATTGGTCTGAGACAGCCTTCGAGAGTTTCGTTGGTCATACGGAAAAGTTGATCTTGTACATATATGTATCGCAACAAGACTATAATGGCTCCTACGGTACCACGGCGACTAAGCAGGCTGGGTTGCAGCCTGGAAAATCACTACAGTAAAAAAAGGTTGTGTTGTAAAAAAAATAAATAAACCTTTTTTTATTTATTTATTTACTGTGGTACAGGCGTGTGAGACGAGGCGAGAAAAATTCGTTAAATACATGGCAAAATGTCATGTAAACATAAATACTGAAACAACAACTGTGTGGACTCGAAGAGGCCATAGCAAGCTTCTACAGAAGTCATTCAAGCTTCTGAAGTGCAGAGAAAAATATTCGCTAATTACCAGACAAATGCCATTTAACAATAAATATTAATAAAACAACAAATATTAATGAAACAACAAGTAATACAAAACAACAACAATGTGGCCCCGAATCGACTTTCCATTTCGATTTCCTTAGTTCATAGAAATATAATCAAATAATCAGTACAAAATTACAATAACTTATATAGTAGAACGTTAAAAATACAATTCAAAACACAATCAATGTGCGGGAAGCCGAAATCAATCAATTTAATATAACCTATACTTACTCTTAAAAGAGGTTTCATTGAGGTTACATAGAGCCCCAAAATTATGTTTCAGGCTTCTATTCTATTGAGGTAGGCTATGTCCCCTCTAGTATATATGATTTTAACATCCTTAAATTCATCTTTAGAAATGATTGAAAGATTATCTTGAATATAATACTTTAGTATGTTGTAATATATATAGTAATTTTAAATTCATTCAGTGTCTTAAGAACCCTTATTTTCTTAATCACCATATTGGAGACCTACACCAATCAAAATTAGATTCTTGTTGTATTATTATGATTATTTTAAGATCATTAAATATGTCCGGCTTATGTTGATTTATTTAATCCTTCTTTATTATTCTTACTTATTTTCAAAACAGTCTATTCGTTAGTGGGTGTTGCAAAAGCCTATATAACACCGAACGGTGCCTAATTTGTCTGATTTGAAGATTTTAGAATGACCAGAAATCCTGAGTCACGATATTTCCTCAGTAAGTCACCTTAGAAAAACAAAGTCACGAAGTATTCCATCACAAAGCATCACGTGTACTTCAAGTCCAAACTAGAAACAGCCCACGTGTGAAATTTTTAAGAAATAGAGTTAAAGAATTAGAATAAGAATGCCTCCGCTGTATTCACAAAACATTTTGACATTCACATAAAAGTTTACTAAAAATACTATTTTAAAATCTTCATCAACTTGTGTGTATGTATGTTCGATTTCTGCGTATTTTTGCATACATAATATATCCAATATATAATTATTATCCCAGAAAACATGTCGGATGAGATTGAAATTTAATATCTATAGGCTACTATGTAGGGTTAACTCATGGACGAATTTAATTAAATCATTCTATAATTATCAGCATTGTATGGATACTTATGTTTGTATCAGTTGACTTATATACGTCCTTACCTAGCCTTTTAACATCCTTATAGCCGGACATGTTTAATTATCTTAAAATAATTATAATACATCAATAATCTAATTTAGATTGGTATAAGTCTCCAATATGGTGATTAAAAAAAGAAGGACACTTAGGACACTGGATAATATACAATACTATACATAAACATACATACATATATATATATATAGTATATATAATAATATATGATAATAATATAAATATAATATATATAATATAATATATATAAATAATATAATATAAATATCATAATATAATTATAATTAATATAATATAATAATAATATAAATATACATATAATATAATAAGTCTATTTGTGATATATGTCGATATATATATATATATATATATATAATATATAAATATATATATATATATAATATACAACATACTAAAGATTATAAAATTAAAATACATTTTTATGGATGAGCAAACTTCCTTTTATAGGAATGTTATTCGCTTCCACTAATCCAAGGATGCCTCGTTCCACTAATGGCAGCTTGTCTTAATATTATTTATCAATATTCATAGAAAAGTGATTAAAAAACAAGTAATGGTTTTTGGGGTCAAACTGTCAAACCTCTAATAAAACGACTAATTTAAATACATTCTATTATACTTAATACTAAAAAATATTTACATACTTTCTAGCACTTTTTTCTTATTTTCCAAATAAGATTAATGCCGAGAAATCCCTGGTAATATTACAAACATTTTTATTAGCTCATTTTCTATTGGGAATTCGCTAGACTAAATGATGGACCTTTAAATTGCATTCCCTCCATGGACATTTCTAATTATATATAAAGTTTTATTACTTATTTCGTTAGTGAAATATTAATAGCTGTAATTGTCGTATTTATTTTATTTCTTTACTTCTGAATTACGCTTTATAACAGCCATAAAATTACTTTGAGTCACTATGAAGCCATAAAACGTAACAAAATGTAATTAAATTGATTTAATTTAATTTAGTGCCTTGATGTCGAAATAAATATTTTAGACACGACACAGTACCTGAAAATGTCTGTGTTAGTACGCTTAGATATAATTTCAGAGTGAGTATGTTGATTAAATATGTATTTTATCTTACCTAGACAAATAAGTGCATAGCGATGTCAGCATCTAACATATACCAAAGGGGGGTGTAAAGCCAATTAAGAAGGATTATGGGTGAACAACATTTAGGTAATTTAAGAATCAGCAGGGGGATTCTGGTTGCTCCGTGGCGGGGAAGGGAGGGGGTAACACCCCGGACACCCATTTAATGAAGATCTGGTCATAGAGATAGATACGAAACAGAGAAAAAATTCGATTGCCTAAATGTTAAAATTAAAAAGGGGTGAAGAAGCAATTGAAGAATCAGCTACCGTCGAAACTTGCTGTTGGATATGAATATCCCTGGACCGGTTTCGGCATAACGCCATCATAAGTAGACGGGGCAATACTCGAGCTCTCAACTAATAAAGTTATATCAGTAAATAACTTTTAGTCTTAATTAGCACGACGAGCCCTCTGAAGATAAAACATTCTGGCGCGGTGGTCCGCATGTCGGACGAATTTCCTTTGGATGCGTGATTCCGTGCTTAACACTAATCCTGGTTGGAATGATAATTTTTATAATTTTTTGCATTATGTAAGTTTACAACTACTAAATAAATAATTCCGGCGCGGTGGTCCGCTGTCGGGCGAATTTCATTGAGAATGCGTGTTTCCGTGCTTAACAACCCATTTCTTGCTTAAGGTTCCGGTTCATGCTTTAGAACCCAAGCAATTACTCAATTGTCAAGCACTTCTCGTAACTCATTTTGTCTATTTTTTAAAGGAAATGCGCATAATTATCCATGATTCTGTATGAAGTACATACATAACAACCAAATACTTGACAACTCTAACTTTACGGCCTTATCAGAACATATGACAATACTTGACCACTGACCAGACAAAGAAAACTGTCGTATACTTCATACAGAACCACATACAGACAAAAGGAAATTTTTAGAAATGCTCTATATAAAAGCTGACACAGACAGTAAAACAAAGAACAAGACATTAACAATTTTAGCAGTATTTATTATAATATTATCTTAAAATCTTAATTTTTCTAATTTCATTTAAAATTTATTTACTTAGTTAGGCACGTGACATAAACATTCAAAATTTTATTAATTTTCAAACTTTCTCATTTTGTCATTTTAAGAACTGAAGAAGCTCAGGATCCCTGGGCGAAAGCTCTTCGTCAATTTATTTTCAATAAATTTTAATGCAAAAAGGACTGAAGTCTTCAGTAATTTAATTGATATCACAATTTAAAACAGTCCAAAAAAGCTCTAAAGTCACTCTTAAATATCGTTATTTTTTCTTTAAGTTTATCTATGGCTGAGGGGCCCTAGGAGGGCTACCGCTCTCGCCCTTAATGGCCAATCCGCCCCTGTTTAAAATCGTTTGAGATTGTTTGGAAAATATTTGTATTCTGCACTTCTATTGAGAAATTCTGAGCTTTGCGCTGTAAGAGGTTTCAATTTTTTTTTGTCTCTAATT
Source organism: Microvelia longipes (assembly GCA_018340805.1). Taxonomy (NCBI): domain Eukaryota; kingdom Metazoa; phylum Arthropoda; class Insecta; order Hemiptera; family Veliidae; genus Microvelia; species Microvelia longipes. Next base: position 33,285,310 of record JACMZG010001913.1, read on the forward strand.
CCTGTCTAATTTTTTGTCTGTTTATATCCTGTTTCTAATTATATGCTCTACTGTGTCTGTTTCAGAGGTTCACTACTTTTACAACTGTAACGCTTAGTATATTTGTAGGAAACGCCATATTAGGTAAATTTGACTTTTTATTTATTCTGTCTTTAGGTAATTGATTAAAAGTCACCGAAGCTCTTAAGCTTGAAATGAGCTTAACAGTTCAGGACTAAAATGACAGCAATTTAGTTAGCAAAAAATCTTTTTTGTAGAACTCCATAAATATTTGGAAAAAGGTTGACTCTAGTCTTGCAAGTATTTTTTAAATAAAAGCTATATATTTCAACTCATTTGGGTTATCGTCAGGCCTGAACTAAAAACAAGTACAAAACGTTTTACAAAAAAAATCAATATACATAAGATAACTAAAGGCTTAATTACACGGAGCGACTTTAGTCGCTAGCAACTACTGATTAAAATCCCAAGCGACTAAAATCGCCTGCGACTTGGTTAAATATTGACAGACGGTTAGTTAAAGCTTATGGTTGGCTTCTAAATCCTTGACAGGATTTAAGACTAGCGCATTCTAGTAGAGGCAAGAAAATCAGGTCTTTTCAGACAATAAATCTTTTACTAGGAAATGGAATATTTTATAATCCAAAATTGTCAGAAGAATACAAAAAACAGTTGCTAATTTGATAAAACTCTTTAGAGGCTTTAAAAACTATGTAGAGTAACTTACGTACTCTGTAGAGAAAATTAAGTAACTATGTAAAGTAACTTAAGTAACTATGTGGAGTAATTTATGTAACTATGTAGAGTAACTTAAGTAACTATGTGGAGTAATTTAGGTAACTATGTAGAGTACCTTAAGTAACCATGTGGAGTAATTTAGGTAACTATGTAGAGTAACTTAAGTAACTATGTGGAGTAAGTTAGATAACTATGTAGAGTAACTTAAGTAACTATGTAGAGTAACTTAAGTAACTATGTAGAGCAACTTAAGTAAACATGTGGAATAATTTAGGTAACTATGTAGAGTAACTTAAGTTACTTGAGTTACTCGTTACATTTAAATCCACTAAATAATCTATTCTTAAAAGTATATCAGTATAGTTGATTTGCCACTATTATAGTCTCTTAATGTGGGAGCAGTAATGAATCTGCCCCTAATTTATACAGAAGTAGTAAAGTTGGTACTACATACACACAGCCCGCTATTAGCGGATTTCCTTAGGAAAAAATGGCTACTGAGATAGGCGTTATGGTGGAAGTCGAACCTCGGACCATGACACAAATCTGTTTCAGAGGTCCCCGATAACGAAAAAATACGTTTTGCAAAACTTTATATATATATTATATATATATTATATATATATATATATATATTAATATATAATATATATACTACATTGAAGCTTAAACGTATGAATTCATATAAGTAGCTTAAATTGATGATTACCAAATTTTTATTATTAACCCGGAGTAAATGTTATTTAGGACTGCAAAAAGATCATATTTTTTTTATATTTGGGGTGCTAAATCGAAAAAACCCAGTCCGAAGTCAATACGACCATTTTAAGAGATACCTTAATGCCGAAAAAACTAAAGGGAATTCGCCCAGCATGCGGACCACCGTCCTAAAAATTGTTATACTTGAATATCTCAAACACTGTGGTAGCCACCGATATGGTATAGTCTTTCTGACTTAAAACACTTATAATCACCATAAGAAATAATAGTGGTCACCATTTTAAGATTTCATGTTGAGTATTCCAAGACTATTCGTAACAAATTCTTCCGCTCATACGACTTATTTTTTTTTTTACTAATTTTACCTAAAACTGTGTAACCTATTGGGCGCTACTGCTCAGTTTATTATATGTACACTAAACAATTAAGCCATTATTAGATTGATAAACAAGAAAGCGCGCATTTCAAAGAAAATTCGCCCGGCTTGTGGTCCTTCGCGCCAGAATTTTTAACTTTTGGGGGCCTCAAATTATCAGGCTGCCCCCTTTTATTACGCCTCTTATTTGCAATAGTGGGATTTTAATTATCAATACATTATCAAGAAATAGGTCAAGTTGTGTAATTTTATCAATTTTAAACCAGACAGTATCATTTTAATTTTTCTCTTTCATTGAATCATAAAATCCATTGATAATAGTTAATTTTTTTTGTAAGTGAAAAATGTATTTATTTTTGTTTAAATTGATCGTTTTGTTATTTTGTAGCATACTTGTCGGTACAGTTTTAATAATTATCGGAACTCTATATTCATCCGGGGTTAGACTAAGTTTGCGTTCGTATAGGTTACTCCAAAATTTACCTGGACCTAAGGGATACTGGTTTATCGGGAGTGCTATTGATATATTTAATAATCGCATGAAAATCTAATTCCACAAATAAGCGAATGGTTTAAAATCTACCCAGTTCGCTATGCACTGTGGATGCTGGGCATTCCAGTCGTTTTTTTAAGAGACGCTGATGACTTTCAAGTTATACTCAGTAACACAGAGAATCTTAGAAAAGGATTGCTGTACTTGCCACTCATACCGTGGCTCCAAGAAGGTCTGTTAACCAGCGATGGAGAAAAGTGGCAAAGCAGAAGAAAAATTTTGACACCAGCTTTTCATTTTAAAATTCTCGAAGATAATATAAGCATATTTAATGAGTGTTCCCGAGACCTTGCAAAAATATTTATTAGCAAACAAAATCAAAAGATAGTAATAGAGCCTCTTGTGAGTAAATGTACTTTAAAAGCGATTATGAAAGCCGCCATGGGAATAGATTTAGAAAGCCTTAAATTAGAAGGCGAAAAGTATATTGAGACAGTGAAATCATTTTCAGAAATTTTCACGGAAAGGCATTTGAATCCGATTTACGTTAATGAAACTATATTTAATATGTTTCCAATCGGTAGGAAGTATACAAAATGTGTTCAGTTTCTCCAGAATTTTAGTATGGGGATCATAAGCAAACGCAAGAGTACTTATCAGAACAGTGAAGCTAGTGTTAGTTCTTCGGGAAAAGTAAGAAAAGCTTTTTTAGATTTAATGTTGGAATATGAAATGGAGAATCCAGGAGCTCTGACAGATAAAGGTATAAGGGAAGAAGTCGATACCTTTATGTTCGAGGGTCATGACACCACATCTGCCGCTTTGCATTTTATTTTTTACAGTTTGGCGTTGTATCAGGATATACAGGAAAATGTTTTTGCCGAACTTTTTGATATTTTTGGCAACAGCGATAGAGATATCTCAACTCAGGACTTATCAAAAATGCTGTACTTAGAAAAAGTGATAAAAGAAAGTTCGAGATTGTACCCTGGGGTACCAGCTATAACGAGGTTCCTAAAGAAAGACTTGATTCTAAACGACGGTACCGTGATCCCAGCAAGAACTGACGTCATCATTTTCATTTACCTCCTTCACAGGAATGAGAAATATTGGTCTAATCCCGAAACATTTGATCCCGAGAGATTCTCAGAGGAAAATGTTCAAGGAAGACATCCTTTTAGCTACGTGCCTTTCAGTGCAGGACCAAGGAACTGCATTGGACAGAAATTCGCTATGATGGAATTGAAAACAGTGGTTGCGAATGTTATGAGAAAATTGAAAATTTTCACCGTCACTAAAATTGATGAGATTGCCGTAGTCGAACACTTAGTTCTCCGTTCTGTGACACCCATTAAGTTTATATTTACTGAAAGAAACTATAAATGGATTTAAAATATTATCTAACCTGAGATTGAATTTCTTCCTGTCCGTAGAAAGGCATCGCCCCTGTTAAAAAACAATTTCGCCCCTTTTGACAAAGTAGTTTTCAATAGAAGTCCCTCAAAGGCAACGAGACTTATACTACAAGAGGAAGGAGTAGGGTTGAATTATCACAGTGATAAGGTCTGGTACTACAAAACTAATATTATTATTTAACATTTCAAGATATTTAAATCGAAAAAAAGAAGATTCATCATGCATGTTATGTCGTCACGACGGTACATAGAGAAAAGAATATATCTTCTTTACTGAAGAGACAAAAAAAAGTCTGGTACTGTGGCAATTTCCATAAGGTACCATAACGGTATTTAATCCTACTCTTCAGAGAGTTAGGATTAAAGAGATTAGAGATTCCCCACCCCTCAATAACCCCTGTCGGCGCATAAATATATAATGCTCCCTGGGGAACATTTTTGTCAATGAGGTCACATTAAATCACTAGATACAACACAGATAATTAAAGAATCTATTGGATAATATCTATTAATTGAAGACTAAATAGTCAAAAAATGATGTTAAACTAGCGTAAAATCATAATAAATATATAAGAAATCACACGAAAATGGCGTTATCTTTGTGGCACCTTGTCACCCAGACAGTGATAAGAGCTCTTGTTATGTCTGCCTCTGGTAGTATGTCTCTTTGGTCATAAATGAGTAAAGTATCGCCTCCTCTTGGATTGGCTCCTCTTACAAGTTCTAGCTGGCTACAGGGCTGCCGCGCTAATATAGATAATAAATCCAAAGCTTCGCTTCTACTGTTGTAAGGCATCTTCATAGATGTAGAAAGTAATAGATGAACACAACGTTTTAGAAATATGAACTGATAGAGTCCTCAGCTGTTCAAAGTTCTTCAGTTTAGTTTTGTATCTGTGTTCATCTATCATGGGCCCAGATCTCTGAAGATGCCGTCATCAATGGAAGCGAAACGTCGGATATATTATCTACATCAACAAGGTCACGGACGGAAGACATCGACTTAATTGAACATAACCGCGGAATTAATATTAACCTCAGATTTAAGTTTAATATAAGATTTAAGATAAAAAATATAAAATTAATTAATCAACATAATCAAAATAAAAATTGTTGTTCTCTAATGAGCTGTTCAAAGGAACTGTCAAATGTTTTATTAAATATAATGGTTTTCCTATAAGATTGTTATTTTTGTAAGTTTTTTGACAAATTTTCATGTAGAAGATAATGGATGAGGATACATGTGTAGAGCAATTTGTCTTCTTTCTTTTGATCTCTTTATTAATTAACAGGACTATAGCTGTTTCAAAGATTTACTTAAAATTCTGTTTTCTGTCTTAAGAATTATTTACCATGCCATTGCTCTGCGGCTATATCTGTAGATGACTACATCATATCCAAAAATCATAACGTTTGATCGATTTGCCGTTGAGATATGCTAGTGAATACAGAACGATTTCGCGTCAAAGTGAAAATTTATTACTTTGATTTAATTGACTCCATTCCTGTATTTAAACTCACTAAAGTCTCTATTAATTTGAAAAATCCCTTTAAATATTTTGTCACGAATTTTTAAATAAATTGATAAGAATGTGAAAATCGCAAATTGTATTGGTATTTGTTTATTGTAATTAATTTTCTTTTTGAATTATTTTTTTTGCAAAAACTCGCATAATCTCTGTTTTGTTGCATTTAATCATTTAAGCTGGTTGTAGAAAGTATTTTTATCAACTCATAACAGGCTGATTTTCCCCATTATTGTTTTTTATTTTAGTTATTGCTTTAGTCGCTGGCAACTAGTGACTAAAGTCGCTGAGTGTAGTTGAGCCATAAGTTAATATTTAAGTGCAAATAAAACAAAATTTGTATTGATTAGTGCTGTAACAACTTGTAAATGTAACTGTAACAATTACATTTAGTAAAAAATTTAAAATAAACTGAAAAACCTAACAAATGATAAAAAGATCACCGTTCCAACTTGTGAAACGTAAACAAAAAAATATACTTTTTCAAAAGAACAACAATGATGGTCAAAACAGCTAATTAATAAATGCTTTTAATAAATTCTATTCCACTTTTAAAAATCATATTGAAAATTCATCCAAAAATATATCAATAAAAGTATCTTCAAAGAAAAAAAAATTAAAACCATGGAATACAACAGGTCTTATTTTATGTATTAGAAGGAGAGATGCATTGGCTGTAAAAACAAAAAAATATCCTCTAGACTTAAAATTGAAAAATTATTATAATAAATACAGAAATTACTTAACTAAGCTTATAAGAATAGCCAGAGATAATTATTTCCAGGCGAAACATGCTGAAAATAAAAATAACCCTAGAAAACTTTGGAGTTTGATAAGAGAGGCCACGGGTACTGACAATAAAAAAATAGAAATAAATGAAATTAATAAAATTGACGGTACTGGAACTGTACAGGATTCAAATTCAATATCTAATGAATTCAATTCTTTTTTCGTAAGTATTGGTAAAAAAATAGCTGATAAAATTGATACACCTAATAATACTAATACTGATGATGAATCCATTGTCAGTCCCGTAGACTCCTTATTCTTACAGCCAGTCGTACCAAATGAACTTCAACACCATGCAAAAACATTGAAAAGTGATGTTGCGCCTGGAAATGATGACATTACTAATAAATTAATAAAAAATGTAATCAATTATATTCAAGAACCCTTGACTCATACTATAAATCTATGCTTTATCAAGGAATTTTCCCAAGTATCTTAAAATGTGCCAATGTTTTACCACTTTATAAAGCAGGGATAAACTTGAAATTGGTAATTACAGGCCAATATCATTACTACCTTCTCTATCTAAAATTATAGAAAATGTATTAAACAAAGACTAGTTTCATTCTTTGATAAAAATAACTTAATACATTTTCGACAATTTGGTTTTCGTAATGGTATGAGCACTGAGGACGCCATTTATTGTGTAACAAAAAACATATATCAATCACTTGATAAAAAAAAAGAAAAATTGAATCTTTCTTGATATACGGAAAGCTTTTGACTGTGAGTCACTCCATACTTTTAAAAAAATTAGAAAAACTTGGTGTTAGGTCTCGCATTAAAACTTTTAAATCTTATCTATCGGGAAGAGTCCAATCAGTTAAAATAAATGGTGTGCTCAGTGATGAAAGACCACTTGAAGTCGGTATACCTCAGGTACGGTGTTGGCCAGCTGTCTATTTTTAGCCCATATAAATGACATGCTAAATGTTAATATTAGAGGAAAAATCTATGCATACTGCGATGATACTTGCATCATATTTGAAGGTGATAGTTGGGAAGAGACGTTTAGTAAAGCTAATAGTGATATGAATAAAATAAAATGCTGGCTAGATAATAATAAGCTCTCTCTTAATGTTGATAAAACTGTCATGCTTACATTTTCTTTTACTAATTCTGGTCAACCTATTAATAATGACTTGACTTTAACATTACATAAACATGAATGTACCCAACCACATGAATATTACAAACATAACTGTGACTGCCCACTATCAGTAAAGTTCATACAACCAAATACCTAGGTATTATGCTTGACAAAAATTTAAAATGGGACAAGCATATAAATTATTTGTGTAGTAGATTGAGGAAAGTCATTTATAAATTTATTATGCTCAGGAAATTTCTACCTTTGAATACTCTTAAATCAGTTTTTACATCACTAGTTCAATCAATAATAGAATACGGAATAATAGGATGGGGAGGTATTAATGAAACACACTTACATCCACTCATCATTCTACATAAAAAAATCATAAAATATGTTTAAAAAACCAATTAGGTACTCTACAGATCTAATATATGAGGAATTCAAAGTCATGAAGATACCTCAAATTTATGAGAAAAAGCAATTGATATTTATGAATAATAGAAAAAGTTGGTTTCCGGATGCTGAAAAACATTGGTATAATACAAGAAAACAAAATCAGCAAAAAACAAAAACAAGCATATAAACAAGCAAAAAACAGCATAGAACCGTTTTGCAGAACTACCAAAGCATCAAATCACTCATATTACACAGCTCCGAGATTATACAATAGTTTACCACTGAATATAAAACATGCAAAATCCCTAGCTATCTATAAAAAACAAGTATCATTTTTTATTATAAACAATCCATTAAATCTGTAAATTCATTATACATATTCCGTTTTATTGATAACTATTAAATACTAGAGTTATTTATGAACTTTAAACAATAATTTATATAAATACAGATAAGATTTTGTGTCTTCACAAAGTCATGTGACAGTTGCACAAGATAAATTAAAATTTTTCTAAAACATCTACACATATCACTGTATTTGAATAAAATATATTATTCTAATATAATAAATATATTAAAATAAATATATAAAGTATATACTCATAAAATGTGTCAATTATTAATTGCTTCTAGCTTACGCTAATTTATCATTATGTTTCATTATAATTATTTATGTATTTATTTATTTTTTTTGTTATCATTTTTTCTCTTAACTCGACAATTGTAGTTTTCATTTTGTTACGCAAGAAAAAACAAAGAGCAGAATACAAATAGCTGCACATAAACTGCTCCAGCCATCCTCGAGCACGAGCACGACTCATTCGAGGATGTGCTTTTAAAATAGAAGTATTTTGTAATATTTTATTTTTAACTCTAATTTTATAAAGCAGAATAAACATATTTTTTTTTTTTTTTTTTTTTTTTTAATTACTGATAGGAACGTAATATGGTGGACTATTTGATAGGTTTATAAATAGCCTAGTAGTGTATGTTTTTGTAGAATGTTTTGTACATTTTTGATTGATGTTAGGGCCTGAAGATGACCCACAGAGGTTGACATATTTATAGCTTTATATAATATACTTGTAGAACTAAAGTCATCCATTTTCCAAATAATTAATAACTATCAAAAATGCTATAAGTTTTTGGCTCTAATTGGCAGGAACCAAGTAAATCCCAAAGATCTCCTTCGAGTGCCGATTACTAAAAATACCATTGGAGTCATAGAGATTTTACTATAGAGAGGCCCTGTAGGTTACATTTTGAAACATCGAAGAAGTAATCTGACCACGTTGCTTATAAATACATACAAATAAACAGTACAAAATTTTAATAACTTATATAGTAGAACGTTAAAAATACAAATAAAAACATAAGCTTTGTGCGGGGAAGCTGAAAACAATTGATTTATTATAACCTTAACTCACTCTTGGAGGAGGTTTTAATGAGGTTATACAGAGCCCCTGAGATGATATTTAGGCCTCTTAATGAAATGAGATAGGTTTTGCTCCCTCTAGTATCTATCCATGATAGGAGTTAAGAACAGTTCTTTGTCTTATATATGTATATCTATGATATAGGAGTGAATAACAGTTTTGTCTCTTACATTATTTATGTTTGCTTAGTCAGATGCATTTTAGTACTGTGATAGTCCTGGAGCTGGACTTATTTTTTCTTCGAATTTTTAATACGATTAAAATAATGTTTTTTGTGTATTATGCAAGTGTAATTTATACTTTTTATAGTTAAAACTGTAACTGTAGTTACATTTCCAAATGTAATATATAGTAAATAAGGCTTTGCCCGAGTTGTAAATAAATAGTTACTGATTTTAATCAAAATTTTCTGAAAATATACATAGAGATATAGGGGGCATAGCTTACCTTAATACATTAAGAGGCCTGAAACATCTTTTTGGGGCTCTCATGGGTTCTGTGTAACCATATTGAAACCTCCTTAAAAGTGATTTAAGGTTAAAATAAATTAATTGTTGTTGGCTTCCCGGACATGATATGTGTTTTGATTTTTATTTATACTTTCCTCATTATATGTTACAATAATTTTGTTCTGATTATTGGATTATATTAAAAGTCGAAGGTGGTCAGGTTATTTTTTCGATGTTTCAAAATCCAACCAATAAGGCCCCTCTAGTAATAATATCTCTATGGAAAATTTACTTTTTTATTTATTTTTGCACACGCTTGAAATTATAGATAATCACATTTAGGTTTTTTGAGAGGTTTCCTGCTATAGTTGTGTCAAAAACTTTAAGAGACCATTTTTTTAAGCTTATAAAATTTCCAATGAAACGAGCAGCAACAAAGTTTTAGTATTGACTAAACCACCAAAGCAAATGTCGGCAAATTAGGTTTTGTGCAGTTTTAAGTAAGTGTGCAAATACTTTAACTCTGGCTGTAGTTATTATTCATCCGATTTTGATGAATGAACGCTCCTTTTAAGAAATTTAATCAGCTTTAAAAATGTTCTCCTCAAGTTTTTAAACGAACCAAGGGGAACCACTTCATTCAAGAAATCTTAAAATTCTCTACAATTTTAAGCGTTGGCATTCACTCTAGATAGGCAGAATGTGTTTTTACTTTTCCTTATTCCTATTAGACCAAGAGCCCAGGGGTGTTTTGTTAATAAAAAGTGTAATGGCTGGAACCGGTCTCAATTTTTCGTAAATACCTTCCTGAACAAGGATCTGCAATTCTGCCGACTCGTATCGGATGGGTGTCCCAGGTAGAACGCACTTTACATGTCAAATTTACCACCCAAGTTAATAAAAAGTGTAATGGCTGGAAACGGGTTTAATTTTTCGTAAATACCTGCCTAAACAAGGATCTGCAATTCCGTAGACTCGTATCGGATGGGTGTCCCAGGTAGAACGCACTTTACATGTCAAATTTACTACCCAAGTTAATAAAAAGTGTAATGGCTGGAAAGGGTTTAATTTTCGTAAATACCTGCCTAAACAAGGATCTGCAATTCCGTAGACTCGTATCGGATGGGTGTCCCAGGCAGAACCTTTGAACCCTAAAGTGCGTTCTGCCTGGGACACCTATCCGATACAGTTGGCAGAATTGCAAGATCCTTGTTCAGGAAGGTATTTACGAAAAATGAGACCGGTTCCAGCCATTACACTTTTTATTAACAAAACACCCCTGGGCTCTTGGTCTATACCGTAGATATACAGGAAAAGTATTGTGTTTGGAAAAAAATCTAAACCAGGATGTCACCAGAATTATCCGTTTCAGGCGTTTTAAGGCCTCCTGAGAGGTTTTCACAAAGTTGTCAGTCTTTAAGTGTGTGAATGTGTTTTTTATTATCGTAGCTCCTAGTGTATTTATACTAGAAAGTTTAATCTTTGTAAAAAATCAGTCTACCGGTTGTAGTTGTGACGTAAAAAAATATTTTTTTACGTCATTACCTCGCAACAATGACTCAGTAAAAATCATAAAAGGCAGCAAAAATGTTGCAATCGTGTTGAGATTTGGCTCGCATGTATGAATGAGACTAACAATATGCTGAGTTTTATCTTATTATCAGAATGAGTTCAATTTTAATCAAATGACTTCTGTAAGTTTTTTTAGTTGTAAAAATCGGTAAACAATTCAACTGAATTAAAATCCGGTACAATTATATATCTTTACGTAATAATTAAGTACATTCATTTTCGATTCAATACGACAAGTATATCCATGATTTTTGTTTGATCATAAAAGTTTAGCAGCATTGAGTTGCTTTATGGGTGACCGCTGAGAATGAAACGGATGAATTTACTATCTAAGGGCGAGTGAAGCGTGTCAAAAGACATGCTGCAGTAAAAATTTAGCAATTTGTATATTCTGAGGACCAGCGAAACCGGTCCGAATCATGGAGGATGAGGGTAGCAAATCCGAATCAGGGAGGATGAGGGTAGCGAATCCGAATCAGGGAGGATGAGGTAGCATATCCGAATCAGGGAGGATGAGGGTAGCATATCCGAATCAGGGAGGATGAGGGTAGCGAATCCGAATCAGGGAGGATGAGGGTAGCGAATCCGAATCAGGGAGGATGAGGGTAGCGAATCCGAATCAGGGAATCCGAATCAGGGGATGAGGTAGCAAATCCGATCAGGGGATGAGGTAGCAAATCCGAATCAGGGAGGATGAGGGTATAGCAAATCCGAAGTGATGAGGAAAAGTTCCGAGGTACCCCGTTCCCGATTTTTCCCCTTTATCATTTATAGTTTGAAGCAGTACAAAATCAGTCACGTTTCTTCTGATCTGGCTTCTGGACCTTTTCTAGATCTTCTTATATAGACACTTCTGTGTTATTTAAATGTTTGTCTGTAGTTTGTAGATACGGTTCATCGTGGCACGTTGGATGTACTAAAGTAGAGAGCGCGTACAGAGCGTTCTCTAAAGAACTTGTTCCTGCTCAACTAGGTGCTTATATTGGTCTCACTCATGTCAATATTACATTATTAGGTAATATATTTCTCTTTATTATTAGATATTAAAATAATACAATATAATATTTCAATATAATAATTTCAATTTTAATTGAAATAATTATTTCAAATAATTTCATGATTAATCCTAATTTAATTTGTTTTTTTTTTTTTTTACATTTAATTTAACTAATATTCTTTTTCTCTCTAATCGATAAAATAATGTTAAATAGTAACTTGAGAATAATGCTACTCTCCACGGCTCAAGAATAATTTTTAATATTCTTCAGTGGAGGGTTCTACCTTGTTTAAAAAAGAATGTATAAATTATGGTATATTTACTAAATAAAGGATATTTAAATAGAAAGTTGTGCAAAAGGCTCCTAGATATGAAATCAGCAAAATAAAGTGATACGTTATTGAACTGTTCCATCAATTGACATTCGTAATTTTGATTTCTATACATTATGATATGTATTGCATGATCTAAAGTGTTTTTGCGACGTTTGGCTGATGGTTCAACATATTGTCATGACACGTTATTTCTTGCATCTAATTTAAATATAATTAAACAGTGGGTCATGATAATCATTATTGATAATCGCAACATAATGCCATGATTAATTCTCTGCTCATCAATTGTTTGTTGCATCTAATTAAGAGCCTTCTGATTTAAGGATTGCCTTTTTTGAGGCTCTGAAGTTAATAATCAAAAATTGTTTATTGCCTAAATTTTGACAAACTTTATAAATTATTTATAGTTATGTATGTATAAACTAATAATTAAATAAATAAATTTAATTATAATGAAACTGTAGGTCATGACATCATGACTGATGGCTCAACATAACATCTGAGGCGTATAAACTGGGTGGAACTTTGAATATTTATATATGAATATTAGTACTAGTCTCCATAATTATGAGAAATTTTGATAAAAACACTTGACGTTTATAAATTATTTAAAATTGTATTTATAACGTCACATCAAGTTTCTTTAACAAAATTATTTAAATATTTATGAATAATAAATAAACCAAGACAAATATGAGGTGAGGCTAACTTTACATCTACAGTCATGTTTAGGTTTTTAATCAAATTAAAAACCTAAAAATTTGGATAACATGATGCGCCCAAAAGACATAAATAACGACCTTTTTCGTAGTATTATAAGTATAAGTAAGTATTATAACCTGGAATTTTAATATTTTTTTGAACGTTTTGCTGACTCAGCAAACTGGGTTGATGTCGTAACAACCTGGTTTTTAATGGTAATTTTGTTGATTAACATGAAAGTGTATGTATATGTATATATATATATATATATATATATTATATATATTATATATAATATATATATATATATATATATATATATATATATATATAGCCATGAAATTAGTGTAGAAATGCTCTCAGTCTTTGTAAAATAAATTGTAATATATATTATTAAGCAAGTAAAGGTATGAACCAATCTTATCAATAAAAAATATTTATTCTAATTGATTTAACCTTTTCAATCTGAAAATATCAGAAAAAATGATACTAATATTAACTCCATACTTCAATAACTAATGTACTTACTTGTTCCAAGTTTCTTAAGTTGCAATTTATACCTCTGCAATGCCAATGGACAAAAAAAGCAAAAAAAAAAAATTGAGGTTGAACTATTGCTTTATCAATATATCACATTTTTTTATGAACCAATTTCATTTATTTTCATGTACTAATTAATTGTATGTAAATTTATTATTTAATCATTATTTTCTGTTTATTTTTATTGTTTGTTTATTCTTTTTTGTATAAAATTGTTTTTTTAACAAACCTTTTAAATATGAAGCTTTGAGTGCTTATTATTTTTTTTTATAGGCAATAAGGATTTTGCATTTTTTAAGGCTTAACCTTTTAAATGAAGCTAATGTTAATTCTGATCCTATTAATATCAATATTTGATTGTAAATATCATTTTTAATAATTTTTGTTCGGAAGGTCAAAAAAAGGAAAAGCTTTATGCCGCAAGAGTGTGGGGATTGCTCGGCTAATTTCCACTACCACTGGAAATCGCCAGCTTACCCCGTCACTAAGTCACAAAAAAACTGCGTGTCTGCTACTGTCGCAGAGACCGCTGAATGGGGTAGACTAGTCGGTGACCACCCAATTGGCCGCCTCCACAAAAGACTTTTAACATAGATGCTGACCCCATAGTTATGGGCATTAGCATTAATCCCAACTGTCTTAAGTCCCTGACAGCCGAAATGCCCCCCTCCCCCTAATACCTTTAAACCTGCTGCTCTAGTCAGTTAGGTAGAAGCCGAAGATCCGATGATGTTAGTTGCTGAAGTTGATGGCGTTTGGATGGTGGCGATGTGTACTCAACAGTGATCCAAAGGCCATCGAAACATTATACAGAAGAGCGTCATCCCAAGAGAAGACCGCCCCCAAAGGGGGACTCCAGGGTCAATCAATTCGCCCATGCAGTTATCAAGCACTCCAGCAGTTGAATCTTCTGGGTGATTGCCTTCTACAACATTCCCTCGATGACTTAGGTCCAACAAAGTTCTGACAGAAACCTTAACCAGGCTAATTTTGACGAAGTTAGCCCTGTAACCAGGCCTAGCACTGACTAGCCTATCCTCGTTTTAAAAATGACTGGGACTAACCCTGACGCAGCCCAGCCCTGCAAGTAGGCCTAACTTGAACTAACCTAAATCGCTATAGCCCAATATCACAGAAATATTACATGAACCGTCACCGCCTCCGCAGATGATCACCAGAGCCGGTTGGAACATACTGCCGGGTTCGGTGGTCGGTTCTTATCTTAACTATCTATACATATCTGCTTAATAAATATGAAAAAGACTAATATATGTGCCAAGGTTCATCTCATTACCAGCATCAGTTAAATTTTTATTGAATGACTTGTGTACGCTTTTTTTTTAAAAGTAAATTATCAGAAAATAATCCAATCGAGTTGAAATTTGGTACAAATAAATACTTTTACGTAATAAATAAGCACACTAAGTTTGGTTTTAATACAAGTATATTTATGGTTTTGTTGGATCATAAAAGTTAAGCAGCATTGAGTGTAGTCAGTGCTGTATTGGGTGATCGCTGAGAACGAAACGAATGTATTTACTATCTGAGGAAGAGCCAAGCGACTCCAAAGACGCGTTGCAGAATAAATTGGCGAAATGTATATTCTGAGGACGAGCCAAGTGGGTCCGAAGTTGGGATGATGAGCGTAGCGAATCCGATGTGATGAGGAAAAGTTCCAAAGTACCCCGTATCCAAATTTTTTACATGCTTTTTATAAGTATGTTTCTTTACGTCAGAAGCAAGCTATAGCAAAAGCATCGTTTTAACCTTTTAACACAATTACGGTCCAACCTAAATCAAGTTCAAAGATCAAGTAGTATAATTAATAATCTATAATCAAGTCTAAGTAAATACTCTGTAGATACAATTTAATTATTTATAATATTAAAAATAGTAAATGAAAATTAATAAATATAAGATGTTTTTAAGGAAGTTTATTAGGACCAATTTTGTTTTGTATTTTTTTTAATGGCATTAAATCGGTTCTATAGCAGTGTACTTCCTGTTGTTTACTGATGAAATCAAAATGTATTTAGCTATAAACTTTCTTATAGACTTCATCTTAATGCAAAATGCATTTAATATTTTGATTTTATTGTGTAAAGAAAATTATATAGAACTAAACATTAAAAAATGTTTTGTCATAACTTTCTAGAAAACTAATGATGTACTAAATGTTAACTACACTTTTGATGATGATGTCATGGATATATTTTGTGTAATTAAGGATTTAGGTTTTGTGTGTGATAGTGGTCTATCTTTCATACCCTATATAAATTTTATTAGTAATAGCGCCATGAAAAAATTAGATTTATTAGTAGAAAGACTACAAAATATCAAATTCTTTTACTCTATAAATTGTATTTACATCTCATATAAGCTCTATGCTCTTTATTAGAGTATAGAGCACTCTCTTTAGAGAGTGCCTTACCTGCTTGGTCACTTCATTATGATACTCTTGAAAAGGTAAAACAGAGTTTGCCATATTATGTATAACAGGTTCTGTAATCTCAACATTACTTATTCCTGCTCCCAAGTAAAAACAGACCATATCTTCGTTCTATAGCAACTTTAGAGCCAAACACTGACCTACACTTTAAGGTCATAAGTATTTTGGGGATTGACCAATCAGAGATGCCGCTGCCAACCTCTCACTTAAAAAGAGAAAAAAAATCCCTACCACAATAACCGCTGTAGGGAAAAAACCTTCTTCCCGGCAATCGTTCACTTTGTTTGTAGTTTCTTCTTTTGATTACAATCGTTTGAAAACTACTTTCAGTTTCAAATTAACCTTAAATATGAATATTAAATTAAATCTACACAAAAGAAATGTAAAAAACATCGCCAAAAAATACGGGTAAAATAACCTGATTTGTTTACATAGTTTTTTCACGCTCCTTTCTTGCAGGGATTTTTTTTCTTAAGAATCAGTGGTGTCTAAACTGACCTGTCAAGATTTTTAAACAAAACGATAGACTCTAGTCATTTTGTTTTAAAGAGGCTAAAACTATAGTATAGTTTTAGTCTCTTTGTTTTGTTTAAAAGTATTTATAGTATAATTTTATGTTCCTATTCTACTAAATTATATTAGTTTACATGTTCTTACCTTTACCTCTAGAAATAATAATCTCTTAAAATGCTTTACTTTTGTAAGGCATTACTTAATTTATTGTAATAGGATTATTTGTAAGACGATGAGACTTTTTAATTATAATTTATCTCAATATAAACAATTTTTGACTTTTACTTATTTAACTTAAAATATTTTTAAGTACCTCTTTTTAAAATATCTTTAATACCTCTTTTTTTAAATTATTTTTAGTTCCTTAATTTAGTAAAAAGTTGTCCAGCCACTTATGTTTTTTAATTTTTCATATCGTTTTATTTCTTTATTCTTTGTTTTCACTAAGATAATGGGAAGAAAGGACTGTTTATTATATTTTGTTTTCTTTGTAAATTATTATTTTTATTTACTTATTTATTTATTATTAAAACCTATATAAGTATTTTTGTATATCGGTATCTTACTTACCAGCTTTATTCCTATAAATATGTTTATTTTATTTAGTTAATTAACGTTACTTTCCTAAAATTATGATTATTTCTTTACTTATCTTGATACTTAATATATTTATTTATTCTTACTACCTTTATCATACATGTTAATATCTATTAATCTAAAAAGATTCTAAAATGTTTCTTTATCTCCAGAAGGGTAATAATCAAAACATTTCGGGGCTTGTTTTTATGTAATAATGACCGTCACATAGATATATATACTAGAGGGAGCATAGCCTATCTTCATCCATCATCAAAGGCCTATCTTCAATTCATTGAGAGGCCTGAAACATTTTTAGTGGGGCTCTCAGGGGCTCTGTGTAACCCCATTGAAACCTCCTCCAAGAGGGAGTTGAGTTTGGGAGTTGCCCAATTATTTTGGGCTTCCCGCAGATTGTTTGTGTTGTGATTTGTATTTTAAACAGTCTACTATATAATTTACTGATTTTTTTGTTCTGTTTATTTGATGATAATGATTATTGAATGTGGTCAGGTTACTTTTTCGATGTTTCAAAATTCAACCAATAGGGCCCCTCTAGTTATATATATCTATGGACCGTCATTATAACCCGGTGGGAAATAATAATTTATTTTTATTTTAGTTATAAAATAATAATAATTTATTTAGTTATAATCCAGCTTAACCAATTTAATTATTGAGTAGTTAAAACTACTGAATTTAGAGTAAACAAAGTTATGTTGGCAGCACTGATTCATTAAATCCCACAAGATTCTAGGGATTCTATGGGAAGGATATTTTAAAATGTGATATTTAGAGATTTTACCCAGGTTTAGTGTATTTCTTTTGACATTTTCAAATAAATCTCGTGGGTTTAATCTATTTGCGGGTTGTTTTTGAGGAAATGTATTCATTTAATTTTAATTTTTCTAATTCTACGGTTTTTATTAAGAATTTATTAAATATTTACTTTTTTTTGAGGTAGTACGTAATTAAGTGCTCAATTACGTACTATTGGACCGTTTTTAGGATGAGAAGTCAATCATTATTGTTATAGGAGGTTATTTAGTACTTTTCACCTCCGAGGACAATAATGAATGTAAAAAAACTCCTAGGACGTAAAAGTAATTCATATGTTGCCGCCATTACTGTAATGTAGCGTGTTCAAAAAATAATCTGTGTTAAACCTTCATGAGTTTTCTTTAAAAACGTTCATTTTGTTTCTGTTTTTGTTCTAGACAAACACTGTTTTTGTTCGTAGTGTTTTAATTGACAATTTTGGTGTGTTTATTTGTAAAGCTTTTACATTTTTGAGTAAAAGTGTGAAGCTATGGATGAATTTACTGACGGCGATAATATGGAGTTAATAATAATTGGACGTTTGTTTTTTTTTTCAATTAGTGCAGTTTAATGAGTGCTATTTTTTGATTTTTTTTTTTATTGAGTGCTACCTCAAAAAAAATAGTGTATGCCATCCGGCTGAGAATGTCTTTATGTCTTGGCAATTTTTCCCGACTCGCTTCGCTCGTCGGTAAATCTAATTGCCGTGACATAAAGACACACTTCTCAGCCTTATGGCATAAATAACTATTATAGTGTCAAATATAAATTATTTTTTATTTTATTTTGAATTTAAAATACTTATTTCAAAATTTTAATGAATGTCTGTATTTTTGATTAATCCAAATTGCAGTCCGCATCGTTGTACAAATTTTTAAGAAACATTTGGCTCATTTGTTTAAAATTTTGATTATTTGTAAGCGTTGCTAAAACTTTTAAAGATTTAGAAACACTTATTTTCTTTTCTTACGTTTTTATTTTACTCAAATTCTTTCTCCAGGCTCTATTAACATGCCAAGAGCAAAATAGTCTAAATCTATCAGCAGAAGGCATTACTGCCGACCAGGCTAAAAAGAATTGCTCGGCCATGTTAGACATAAAGGTTTTAGCTCTCAGCGGTTCGCCGAGATGATTATTCATTATTTGAAAGAATAATGTCATAGGTGTCGCCTCTGTTAGAAATTATGAAAGCAGCAGAGAATCCTTGCCTCATGTTGTCAAGAACAAGCACTGAATAAAGTTCAAAATTGTAAGGGTTAAATCCATGTGTTCCATCTAGGCACACGACATCACTGCCATATTTCTTTAGAATGTCTAGTTGAGCATCGTTAAATATGATTAATACAAACTCATTTTGTTCTAAAATATGTGGTCTTCCAGGACATGACTTTTCGGTTTATAAAATCGCACAGCATTATTATCAAAATTCTGCATCTGCTGAACCCAGGCTGAACACTCAGATGATCCTCCTTATGCAAACTTCATTTTTATTTAAGTTATTCATGTTAACAATATTTTACTAAAACAAATTTGAAGTAAATGGATCTGATAAACGTTTTTGTCAACCAGTGATTCCCTTACTTGATCTAAAATAACATCCTAAGGAATTTTTTGGGCCATTTGTTTGACTAATTTTTCTCGCTACGACTTAGTTAAAGTTAGCCTTTCTATTTCAAACTCATGCCCAACATGAGTGTATATACGAGTATACTACAAAACCGCACGAACCTGTAGAAGAGATGGTCAAAGACATTTTAGCTGGGCAGTGACCATCGATCTTATTGGTGCCCGAAAGTCCTTATGACCGAATGTCTCTTACCGGTTGATTTAGATTTGTAAATTCCATCTCTATGACAATTAAAAATGATTTGCCGCACGATAATCAAAAATAAGTTTTCCGAAAATCATATTTTCTTTAAAACGGGACCCGCATTGATCACATGTAAATGTTTTATCACTTTTGAAAGAATGATAATTGTGGTCCATTTTATTTTATGAATAATTTTAAAAATAGAAATCAAAAAAAGGAAATGGTGAGAGGCAAGAGAATAAACGACTACAAAGCAAAAAACTTTCATCATTAGCTTAGGAGAATATGTCATAGTCACTAGATCGCTTGCGCACCAGACTTGAAAGCGCCAATCATAACCATAGCTAGATTAATAAAATACAACCATTAATTAACATCTAGCAATATGTACAAAAAAGTTTAAAAATATGTCTAGTCTATATTTTATACTATAAGAATAAATATTTAGTAAAAATCGTATAATTAGTAAAAAATGAGATGAATACATTTTCTCAAAATTAACCCGGAAACAGATTAAACCCGCATGATTTCTTTGAAAATGACATACTTAACCTGGGTTAAATACCTAAATACTTAGAATAATACTATATATAGAAGGAGCACTACTGATAACACGAAATGCGGTTCACTGGTGCAACTAAGTAATGCTGCCACCCTAACAATTATATACAATTTTCTAAAAAAAAGTTGGCAATACTTCCGGTTGCTGAATTATTATGTTCTATTATTAATTAATGATTGATTATTCATAAAATACTAATATAAATATCGGTGCATTACAATATTTTAAGCATTTTAAATTGTAATTTAATGTATTTATTAAAATTATATATAAAAAGTAGTCCTCGTCAACTAAATGTAGATTCTTGTATTCCGCCACCCTTTTGCCATCTAAGACCAGTTTTTTTAAGTACTCAGCACGTGTTTTAAGTTATTATATTTGTTCTTTACGATCTTTCTTCATTAATAGATACTTATGACAAATATTTAAAATAATGTTATGTTGTCAGGTTGGCAGCATTACTTAGCTGCACCAGTCAACCGGCTTTCGTGTTATTAGTGGAATTACATTGTGTTTACGGTCCTGTGCTCCTTCTATGTATAGTATTATTCTAAGCCTAAATATCACATTTTAAAAATCCTTCCCATAGAATCCCTAGAATCTTGTTTAAATCCCAGTTGTCTGTAAACAAATAATTTCTTTATCAAATCTTTGACGATAAATACCTACTTTTTTACTAAGTTTTTTCTTATCTTTCAAGTAATATTTCTGTTATATTTATCATAAAAAGGATTTAGTGCGGTTGTTTACGATGGAAAGTGATAATGAAATGATAGTAAACGACATAGATGAATTGTTTCCCGATATCCCCGATAATCCTCAACCGTCTTGTATAGATGACGAAGCAAATACGGTTAAAATATATTATTCAATGTATCTTTGTTAATTTTGCATAAAATAGTATAATTATGTTTCACTGATTCTATATATAAACAAATACAGTTTTTTTTGTTTCATATATATTGTTTTTCCTTCTTGAGATAAAATTTTGTATGCACCACGTGAATAATGCCCTATTATAACCCTCATCCAATTATCTCCCTCGGCAAGCCTCGGGAGCTAATTGTAATTAATCCCTCGGCCAAAGCCTCTAGAATAAAATAAATAATTCTCTCGGCTTGCGTCTCGGGATTTATAAATCATGATTTCTTCGGCTTTCAGCCTTAGGAATCATTACAGTGACCAGGGTTATAATGGGGGTCATTATTCACTAGGTGCATAAATAACTATTATTTCTCATTTATTATGTTTTAAAGTTTTTCATTGATTCAAAATATTATAAATAACTTTTGTTTTAATAACTTGTATCAAAGTTTTATAAATAGAACTTAAATAAATAAACTTAAATTACAAGAAGGAGTAATAATGTTTATAATAAATGAAAATGAGGCACATAAAGTTTAATTAAAGTCTTAAATATTTTTAAAAAAGCACAAAACCGGGACTAAACAAATGTAAAATGGTCGGAAATCGGCTGATAACTGCTTCATAATAAAGATCGTCATGCCCCCTGGCGGATTTTTTAGGTAGTACACAATTTCGGGGTTTTAGTGTATACGAGCTCTACAACTTGTTCTATTTATAAAACTTTGACTTGTATTATCAATTGTTATCAAGCTTTTTTATTAGGCTTTAATAATTAGTTATAAGTCTTTCTTTAGTTAGTCTTTGATAATATGTCTATATTTTCAAAAATATGATTTGTTTGTACTTTTAATTATTTTTGTGCAATTTAAATTTTATGTGTATAATTTTTTTATATTTTTGTAAATTGGGCTCACTTCGTTATAAACTTCTTTATGTATTGGTAATAATAATAATAACGGGAATAAAAGTTTAACTGCAGAGTAAAATTAATTGTCTGATTGACTTGGTTTTTGTTGACAGGTTCTAATGAAAGTGATATAGATTATAATGAAAGGTTTGGGTGGGAGGGGAGTGGAGAGATGAGAGATGGCTACAGAGCAGCGCTAACCAGGGGGCTTCCATTTCCAATCCTCACAGTAGCTGAGTACTTCAGTCTGGGGCAGGAAGGATTCACATGGGGCGGTAGATACAGGAATGCTGGCTACTACACTTCCATCATATTATGGTTATATTTGTTTTCATTGATTGCTTATTTCCTTTATACTATGCTTATGAATGATCTGTATTAGAGTTTGCAAGCCCTGTTTGGTCCCCTATTTAAATCCACTCCTACAAAGAGAAAGAGACCAAAATAATTTTTTAAGGTTTTTATGCTGGAGATTTAATGTATTGAGAGAAGAACACTAATATTCTGAATTCCAAACTTTCTTTGATATTCTCCCTCTGGATGCAAGCACCTATAATATATAGTTTTTTTTTTGTCAAGAAGGGCTCATGCTCCAGTAGTTACCACTACATGCGCTCTGCGCAATAAGTTTGTTGTTAGCATGGCAAAACTACTTAGGAACATCGCTGTATTGAGGTAATCTTTATTAAATACAAAAGAACTTACAATATTTGGTAATCACTTAACTTACATCTAATTTTTAAAATAATGCTAACAACGTGAAAATTCGAATAATATCTTAGTCTTAAAGTTCGACTTTTTAGTAATTTGTTTTTGTGGATAGGACCGCATCCAGGAGGCCCACCTTCTTAGGGTACTTGTCAAATTTGATGCTCGTAATAAATACTGAACCTGTAGCTATCCTGGACACGGTCCTTTGTGTGTATGGACCGTGTGAAATGTGTTGTGTATTTCTGAGGAACGGAACAAATAAAATGTGACTATATACTATTTTTAGATATAATAAGATATACAATAATATAAAAGAAAACTATACAACATATGAAATTCAAAATATAATAAGAAATATATAAGAATAATATATAAGAGTAAATGTATTACAAGAGCATTTACAATATATGAAAAAATATATAAGAGAATATATAAAAGAAATATAAGAATTATTTAAAAGTTAAGAATGAAGAAATACGTACAAAGGGATAAAAAAAAATAAATAAAACTTATAAAAAATACAAAAATAAAATATAATAGTATAGTAAATAAAAATATAATATATAGTATATATCTAAAAAAATTCCCACAAATCCTGGGGATTGAGTGTGGGGTAAACAATTATAATAATAATTAGGACAAATCAAGAGAGATTGTTTAAATATTATTAAAATATAAATATTATATAAATATATGTATTTTTATATTAATTATCTAAGAGTTGAATTATGCTTACTATATTTGTTAATAATATTTATAGCTACATTATATTTACAACTACATTATATTTATAGCTACATTATATTTACAACTACATTATATTTACAACTACATTATATTTATAGTTACATTATATTTATAGCTGTATATTATATTTATAGCTACATTATTTTTAAATGTTTTAAACAGCTGTACAGAAACGTGCGCAAACTATGCTACTACTAAGGAAACCCCTCTCCACTACTTAACTATAAGATCCCTATCGTATTATAATCCTATATAAAACCACCACCTGGAGCAAAAAATAATTTGTATGTGCAGAAAAAAGTGAATATTGAATTGCACCAGCATTAAAAATGAGGGGAAATCATGGTCCGAGACATTTAAGAATTATCTTTACCTTCTGTTATTAGTAGACTCTTGCAAATTGAAATTTGCCGTTATGGGCCAAATATGGTAACTTTTACAAATTAAATTAAAGCAAACCGTAACATTGCTTATTTTGAAAAATGGATTAAATCCTAAGAAATTTGATACCAATTTCATCGTATTCTGGTATTTTTTTATCAAGCTATTACTTGACATATGTCATAGATTTTTGTTCAAAACCGCAAATAATAAATATATTAAACATGATATACGTCATAGCTTGGTGAAAAATTACCGGAATATGGTATTAGCAGAATTAGTATCAAATTTGTTAAAATTTAATCAAGTTCCGGTAATAATTTTAAGTTTATTTCTGAAATTTGCATTACTAAAGTATGCTTTAATTTAACTTTTCAAAGTTACCGATAGTGGTAACAAAACTACCATATTTGGGTGATAGTTACCAAAACAATTATAGTGAATTTGAACTCAAATATTTTTTAATATATCAATTAGTCAGAGCTGGCTTGTAAATACCTAGCTTATATACATATAATACCTAATTTATTTTATTTTTTCTTTATGCACCTTGATAAAGACTTCATGTACATATATGAGTTTGAGAAGACTGCACCTCAATATCTTTGTTAGCTTTTAAGAAAAATATAGAGGGACTTTCTACCGAAACACCTAGTAAAGTTGAAAGCTTGGTAAATTATTTTTTATTCTCTAAACTAGAGTCTATGCCAATTCTACTTAAATACAATGACTTTTAAATACTGTGGTCTCTAAACTTTTCATAATACATTTTTATTAATTATGTCCATACTTGGCTATTATAAAAACAAGAGCCCTTTCCTTTCCCCCTCCAAATAAATAAATAAATATTATAACACACGGTTAATGTCAGTTGACAGTGTGGGAAAATAGTGCTGAGGAACCAATGAGGTTAGCCTGATATAAAATTGTGGGTGTGATTTAACATCTAGGAATAACCTTATTGGCTCCCTTCCCATTATTTTCCCACGCTGTCAACTGATTTTAACCGTCATTTGTTTATGTTGTGTTTTTATAGTCTTATTATTGTAAATTGTTATTGTGACATGTAGTCGTTATACTTTAAACCTACCAGGCTCTACCCGTTATAACTTTTTTAGGCATCTCTCTCCCTGTATTACTTGATTCTTGTAAACTTATTTGCAAATTCTTTCCTATTTTAGGGCATCGCTAGCATGCTGGTTTCTGATGAATGTGCTGCTAGTAGCAGTTCCTCGCTACGGTGCATATGCTATGACACTAACAGGTTTATTAATGCTTGGAGCAGGAGCAGCATACCACTGTTTGCTTCCATCCTCACCCTTAACCATAAGGTTTGAGGATAGCAAATTAACATTTTCCTTTGGATGGTGCTTCTGGCTGGATATTGTGGCTGGTAAGGAACTGTATTTATTAAAAATATTTTTGTTTTCTCTGAAATCAGAAATTAGTTAAAACCTTACCATGAATTTTTAAAGTAGAGGAAAATGGTAATTTTAATTAATTCTATAGTAGTATCAGTATAGAAGATTTTAAAATCATATATGTATCTTTAGCTATTGATGAATTAATTACACATCATTTTAGGTATTTGATATATTTAAATTTCATATCACTTTTGGCATTGAAAATGTTTCATTTACACACCACTTTAGGTATAGAAGATTTGTAAATTAGATATTACTTTAGGTATAGAAGATTTGTGAATTGCATATCACTTTAAGTATAGAAGATTTGTAAATTAGATATTACTTTAGGGTATAGAAGATTTGTGAATTGCATATCACTTTAGGTATAGAAGATTTGTAAATTAGATATTACTTTAGGGTTAGAAGATTTGTGAATTGCATATCACTTTAGGTATAGAAGATTTGTAAATTAGATATTACTTTAGGGTATAGAAGATTTGTGAATTGCATATCACTTTAGGTATAGAAGATTTGTAAATTAGATATTACTTTAGGGTATAGAAGATTTGTGAATTGCATATCACTTTAGGTGTTGAGGAAGTGTCAATTACACACAACTTTAAGTATTGAAGATGTCTTAATTACACTTCACTTGAGGTGTAGAAGATTCGTGAATTATATATCACTTTGGGTATAGCGTATATGTCAATTAAACAATGAGACAACAAATACCCCCCTTTGGGTGTGTTATGTCTCTGTGACCGAAAATGAATAAATAAATAAATTCTTTATTTCCACTTAAAAATACAAAAGAATAGTACAAAAAAATACAAGTACAAAAAAAATTTAAAAACAAAGCAGATATTGGAGCATTGAATGCAGGGGTGGAACCCACAAGGCTGCAACGCCTGAGTGTGTTAAAAAGATGGTATGGTAGGGTTGCAAAGCTGCTATTTGAACTAAGTACAAAAAAATTAAAAAGAAAAAGAGTAATTCAAAAAGATAAAAAAAGGTAAATTAAAATTTTTTTCAAAAAAAAGGCTAGTTTACTAGAAAAAAAACATATACATAATACAAGTAAAAAAAAGTAAAGGAAAAGAGAGAGGGACATCCTCGTCGAATATTATTTGAAATTAGGTGTGATTATTATTTATTTATTTATTTACATATAAACGGTACTAGACCATGTTACAATATTAAATTAATAAATACACAAAAAAAGTAAACAGAGATATTAAAAAAGGAACTTACAATAATTAAAGAAAATACATCAAAATTTAAAATAGTAAAAACTAAGAAATAATGTAAAATAATTTTAATTAAAAATTAATGAATTAAAAAAATACATAAATTATTATTTCAAGTTTAATTTATTTTTATTATTTATTTTTATTTAAAAAGAAGATGTACAAGTTAATTAAATAATAATTAATTTAAAAACAGCCAAAATAAAAACATATTTAGTAATTATGTACTTAAGTGATGAATGTTAAAAAGAAAGATATTCAAGATATATAATTTTTGCAATAATTATAATATAGTATAGGTTACAATAAGGAAAAGATCAGTTTTATGTTCAAAGAGATCTAGAGCTTAATTATAAAAACAAAGATTAGATTTTTTCAAAAAAATAACAGAAAATAAAGTAATATCTAAAATAACAACAAAAATAAAATAGAAGAAAAAAATCAACATATAAAATAAAATAAAAGAAAAAATGAACATAAAAAACTTACATTCTAATTTTAAGTGAGTTAACCCTTTTTAGAACAAACAAAAAAGATTGCAGCATGGTAATTTTCAAAATATTTGTAAACTTAAAGTCAGAAAATATATTTTTGATATATCTTTTACAATTACTTTTAGTTGAATTAAAAAAATCAAATTTGTTACTGTTTGTATTACCAAGAGTCATTAGTCTAGTAATGGGAGCAAATTTAGAATAGTTATTTGAGTGACATGGAATAAAAAATAATTTATTTGATCTAGTGGTGTACTTGGGTACATTAAAGTTAATCTGATTTAATATATATGGGGAATCAATATTACTATTTATTAAATCAAAAAGAAATATAAAGTCATTTTGTTGCCTTCTTTGTTCAAGAGAGGGTAAATTTAGAATCTTTCTTATTCCTGTATAATTATGAGGTGGGCGATTAAATCTAATTTTCCAAGCAGCATATCGTAAGAATTTATTCTGTACACGTTCAATAAGATCTATTTGACAGATATAATGAGGATTCCAAACAACAGATGCAAAATCTAATTTAGATCTGATAAAAGTACAAAATAAAGTTTTAATTACATCAATATTAGAGAAATCTTTGCTAAGTCTGAGTATATATCCTAATTTTTTCATAGATTCAGATACAACAGCATCAATGTGATAGTTAAAACTTAAATTTTCATCCATGATCACTACTAGATCTCTAATAAATTTTACATTTTCTAAAGTACTATTATCTACAAAGAATTCATAGTAGGAAGGTGAACGTTTCCTACTATACAATATAGATTTACATTTTTCAGCATTTAAAATCATCCCATTATTTCCACACCACTCAACTACTCTATCTAAATCTTGTTGCAATAGAAAACAGTCCATAATACTTATTATAATTTTAAAAAACCGAAAATCATCTGCAAATATTGAGCATTGCGAGTGAACGAGTACTTCTTTAAGGTCATTTATAAAGATTTTGAACAAAAATGGAGAAAGATTTCCACCTTGAGGTATTCCAGAACTAGGTATGAATATTTCAGACAGAAAATTAATAAATTTAACAATTAATTTGCGGTCAGATAAGAAAGATTCAAACCAGGAAAGTATTGTGCTATTGAAACCAGCTAATTTGAGTTTACAAACAAGAAGAGGTATAATAATATTGTCAAATGCCTTAGTGAAGTCTGTGTATATAGCATTCAGTTCTTGGTTTTTTTCAAAGGCTTTTATTATTATGTCCTGAAAACAAAGAAGGTTAGTCTGCACTGATTTTCCTGGGTGAATCCATGCTGCTCTTCAACAAAAAAATAATTTTTGAATAATGGTGATATCTTATTGAAGACAAATGACTCTAATAACTTAGGTATAACAGATAATATTGATATAGGACGATAATTCTTAATATCTGAATGATCACCTTGTTTAAAAACAGGAGTAATATATGATATTTTCCAGACATCAGGAAAATTATTATTATATTATTATTATTATTATTATTATTATTATTATTATTATTATTAAATTAGTGGTAACTACAGTAAGTAGCATCACTTCGTCAGAGAGAGTAAAAAATTAAATTAAAAAAAAAAAAAAAGCATGACTATTTAAATGAAAACTCTTCACAACAGTACAGAGCTTCATTAAGCAGGTAGTTTTTAAGAGAAGTCTTGAACTCATCCGGTGGCAGTTTTAGTAGGTTGCTATCGACTTTATTCATCAATCTAATGGCTTGGTGGTGTGCAGACTTTGTTGTTTTGCTGAGTCTATGTACAGGGGGTGTGATGATGCTAGAGGCTGAGCGTGTGTTGTGGTTGTGCCGCTTCTCAACAAGGTCCAAATACAATGGTTGCCAGCAACATGCTATTTACAAAACAACTGCTATTTAGAGATAAGCTGAATAATTTAAATAATGGTGTTACGAGATTATTCCTACATTCAAATAAAAATATTGCAGGTACTCCGTCTGGTCCTATAGGTTGCTTTGTATTTATATTACTCAGTAATTTTTTAATATCATCTATTGTGATCAAACATTTTTCTATATTAATATTTGAGTTGAAGTTATCTTTGGTATAATTAGGTACTTTATAGTTTTTATTGTCATTATAAAAAATGAAAAATAGTTTGCAAACATATCAGCCTTATTTTTTCCATTACTTGATTCTTTATCATTTAGGTGCATGGTAGATGGGTATCCTTTATATTTTTTATTGTTATTAACATGTTGCCAAAAAAATTTAAGATCTTTAAATATAGAGTCTTGTATGTTTAAAATATACTGGGAATAGCATAATTTAGATAGTATTTTACATTTTTTCCTCAAACTTGAGAATATTATATAATCTGAGTGAAGTCCTGAGCATTTATAAGTTTTATGAGCAATTTTTTTCTTAATTATTAATTCTTTAAGTTCTTGAGAGAACCATATCGGATATGTATAAGAAGTAATCGTTTTGAGAGGCACGTATAGAGAAAAACATTTGTTTATAATGTCGTAGAACCTCTTGGTAGAAGTATTTATATCATCTTCCAATTCTTTGTCCCAATCTACCTCACTCAAATCATTAAGAATCTTGGAATAGCCAGCTAATTTAAAATTATATTGTACAGATTTATATTTAGTGGTTATGAAATGAATATTACTTTGTACCTCAACAAGTAATGATGGGTGATGTAAGTCAGGTTCAATGAGATTAAAATCAGATTTTTTTACCTTAATATTTTCTATATTAGAATAGACCAAGTCAAGAATATTATTGTTAGTATTATATATATCATTGAATTGGAGAAGATCATGATATTGATAGTTTTGAATAATAGAGCTTGGTATACCAGTAAGCTCTGATTGAGTTGTATAATGAGCTTGTCGATGGTTGTCTAGTTTGGAGTTTCTTAACCAAGTCACATCAGGTAGGTTGTAGTCTCCAACCATAAGAAATTTAGAATGAGGATATTTTTCTTTAAGTGAGTCAAGAGTTTCTATGTGTTGATTGTAAGTGAACGCGTTAGATTTTGGAGGGATGTAGAGAGTTCCAATAATTAATGATTTGTTATCATCTGTTTTGATTTCAATATAAAGTTGTTCAATATTATAACTTCAGTGAGCGCCGTGGAATGGTCTACAATATTAACAACACCAACTTCGTCTTTCCACCAATATTATTGGTGGAAAGACGAAGTTGGTGTTGTTAATATTGTTCAATATTATTTTGGTCAATATGTATTTGTTTTGATAAAATAGATTTACGGGTAGCTACTATTACACCTCCTCCTCTTTCCTTATCGCTTGTGTTATCATTTCTATCCAGTCTGTACACATTGTATTCTTTAAATCCAAGATCTTCATTTCTTATAGTTTGATTTAACCATGTTTCAGTAAGCACTATAATATCATGATCAAGCACAGGAGAGTTTGTAATGAGATCAGACAGCTTTGTACGTAGTCCCCTCACATTCTGATAATACAAATCAAATTTAATGGGGGGACTGTTTATGCGTTTTTTGGAGTTTTTTCAACAATTTAAGGCACTCCGTTGTAGAATTTTATTGTAAGATTACTTTCACCTTGAGCTATTCTAAGTTTGAGAGTATTCTTTATTTCTTTAAAGTACTTCCTTTGTTTTAGAGTTTTATCAGATGATATTAGAATCATAATTTTATGTTGAGCAACACAATATTTGCCAATAGAAGAATCTATCAATTTCTCATATTTTTTCAATACTGAGGTGACTTCTGTTTGTGATGAGAATACTATTTTTAATGGTCTAATTTCATTTCTACCAGCTTTTACTCTGTAATGTTCAACAGGTGATATATGAGACAATTCAAGGTCATTTAATAGTGCAGATATTTTTTCCTTGTCATTATTTAATTCAATATTATCAAAGGATATTTTTTCTTCTGTGAGATTGTAAACAATTACATTGTTAGCTCTTTTTTGTCTTTCGTTAATTTCTGCCATAAATTCTTCATGATTATAAATATTTTTTTCACTTATGTGATTTGTTGAGTGGTTACATGAATTTTCCGTTTTTTCCTCAATGACGCTGACTCTTTTTTCTAGAGACTCAACTTTAATAAATAATTTGTCTGTTTTATTAGCAATATTAAAACAAGGTGTGCATTTGAAATAAAAAACTTCGTTGCAGAGTAAATACTGTTCAATGTATGTAGCCGGGATTTGTGAGCAAGATTCTGTCAAGTGTATCGGCAAAGAGACTAAAACTATTAGAGGGAGTACAGTACCCGTTTAACACAGTGATAAGGGGTCTGGAAGTGAGACAGTTTCCATAGGTGCCCTAACTGTACTTACCCCCACTATAGTCTCCCTAGAGAGAGACGAACTACTCCCCACTCCCCTACAACTTCTATCGGAGCACATATTTATACACCCAAAGAGACTAAAACTATGACGTCACCAATTTACAGTTAGGGCACCTAGCTACCCAAGGAATGATAAGAGGTGTTGCATCCTCCCTCTAATAGTTTTAGGCCCATATTCAAAGACGTTTCCTAACATTTTCCTTAAGAAGAATGTTAGGAGTTAGGAAAATGTTAGGAAAATGTTAGGAAAATGTTAGGAGAATGTTAGGAAAATGTTAGGAGAAGGTTAGGAAAATGTTAGAAAACGTCTTTGAATACGGGCCTTAGTCTCTTTGTAATTATCACTTAGATAACCTTATATAACCTACAATTATATTATTGACAGTTATATTTAAAAATTGAAAGTGTTAAATTAAATAAAGGATAAGGGGTTGAATATTAAAAGATAATAAGTTTAAATTATTGTAATGGTTTAAATTGAAGTATAAAATAATTAATAATAATATAAAAGCGTGCTAAGTTTTTATTTTATTATTAGTATTAGTTCAATTTGTATCACATAACATGTATAAATAAATAAATAACCATTTATGTTTATTATTATAGAACTGATTTTTTCTTACTTTTCTTGAATAGTTTTATTTGTTAATGGCAAAAAGTAAACTTCTTTTAAAGTAATTGAAAGGTTACACATTTAATAACATATTTCTGTGAATTTTCAAATCAATTTTACAGAGCTGTAGAGCTCATAAGTCTCATATTTATTATGTTTTATTATTTTCAGGTGCTCTGTGTACTGTCATGGGTCTCATGATACTTGCTGTAGATTTCCTTTATCCAAATAGATTTAGTACAATACTAGAAGTAGATTATGATACACCGTATGATAGACATATTATTATAGAAGATAGTCACCATAAGAGAAAGAACGGCAAAACTTTAGAAGAGCCACCTGGTTTAGGTCGAAGGATACTCAGGTAAGTTATAAAGGATGATATTAAAGATCTATGTTTAAAATACTGTTATTGTGTCATTGTATGTAGACTCTTGATATAGTGCTGAGAAGTTCAGTGACATCCAATTTATGATATTATACTTAAAAAGTAGCTTTTTAATCCATGTTCAACCCATTTTCAGAATGAAACAATAAGCATTAGTCATTGTCTTCAAGCATTCCAATTATTGTGGATTAAAAATATAAGCCCTCCAGTAGTTCAAATTGAATAACAAAGCAGGTTTCTCTACTAATATAAATGGCTTTAACATTATAAAGATCATCGTCAGTGCCAGTGAGATGTTAGAAAGCTAAAAGTCATATCAGTCAACTATCATATAACATACTGATAACATCATATAATTGTACTGATGATGGGTTATGCTATACCTAATTAAATATTTATATCCCTCGTCTGCTTTTAAGATGATAGGTCATCTTTAATGCCAGTGAGATGTTGAGTATTTTTTTTTACTAAAACTTAAAAGTTTGAGTAAAAAAAAATTACTTAAAACTACCTGAAATCTCTCCGGCTCTGATGTTGACCTTTAGTTTGTTGTTTTTGGTCCCTTAGTAATATATTACATATATTATTATACAGGGCCCGGCAGGGAGGTATGGAGGATTTGAAATAATAGCTACACACTTCATTTTCAAATAAAACTAAAATTTTATTATTTCAGTTTGTACCTTGGATGATGCCATTATAAAAATTAAAGAGGAAAAATAAAACATTGATTATGTACAAAAAATAACCTGTGATATGTGGTGTCCGTTTTTGTCCACACACTCCTGTAGACATTGTGAGAAGTTGACATGAAACCTTGTGACTATTTTTATGGGGCTACCTCAAATCACTTGTATACATACACAAACCACGTACACTTGAAGCCCTGAATGAAGCAATAACTCAATAAATTCGAGCAATACCACGTCCAATGCTACAGAAGAGTATGGACAACTTCTCACAACGTCTACAGGAGTGTGTGGACATAAACGGACACCACTTATCAGATGTTATTTTTCATACATAATCAATGTTTTATTTTTTTCCTCTTTAATTTTCATAATGGCATCATCCAAGGTACACACTGAAATAATACAATTTTAGTTTCATTTGAAAATGAGTGTGTAGCTATTATTTCAAATCCATACATCCCTGCCGGACCCTGTATTATACATATTATTTCACAATATTTACATTGGTGGAGAGACTTGGTGTTGTATTATTTTTTTTTTTTTACTTTTCATTAACTACTATACCGTGGGTATAAAAAAAAGTATTGTGTTCACCCTAAAAATCAAAACTAGGTTCCATCATAATCATCCGTTTCAGGCATTTTCGTTTTTAATTCAAGATTTATTTATTTAATCCACATGAAATATAAAATAGTATCAAATGCATAATTTACAGAGGTAACAAGTTTTGTCAAACAAATTATGGAAAAGAGCCTCCGAAATTTGAAACCTTGAAACAAAAAGCTGTTTTGTTCATTTATATTTTGTAGTATTTGTTGTAAAAAGAAAATCAATATTGAAAATAAGCTTGTGATTTTTAATTTTGGTAGTCAAAAACGGGATAATGTAAGATATAATTACTTTAGCAACGTTTCGGCCTAGCTAGTCGTAATCATGTCTTATACTGTAGCACACTATAAGACAGTTGACAGCGTGGGAAATTAGTGTTGAGGAACCAACAAGGTTATTATTATTATTGATGATTGGGGTTGGAGTAGAGGATAGACCCCATTTGCACTGCGATTAGAAGTCTATTGTACAATCCCCTCAATTGGTTCAGGTCAGAATAATCCTTTTCCCCAGACTAGTTCTAGGATCTTTTTGACCAGTAATTCATTGGTAGAGTCAAACTTAGTGAGAGTGTTGCTATCAAAGTTGGAGGACCTCTGAAAGGCTAGGGCTTCACATCTCAGAAGTATGTGAGAGGCAGTTTCGTTCTCCGATTCACAAAGCCGTCACACTGGGTTATCTTTAAAGATACTAATGGTATAGTCCAGTTACTGTTCTAAGGTCCCTTCTGCTGAGACTGAGGAGGTCCTTAGTTACTTTGGGACTGGGTCCTTTTAACATAAGTTAAACAAAGAAGAATGTGTCTTTTGTATGTAACAAAAGAAGAAGTTGTTACATCTTTACAAGACGTAACAATATCCTTCTTGATGACGAGATTCTTTTTGACAACATAAGAAAAAAGAAAAAGAACTGTTAGATTTCTAGGACTCTACCTTGACCAAAAACTGACATGGAAAGACCATATAAATACAGTAGTCTCAAAATGTGAAAAATACCTTAACATCATGAAAATGGTCAGCAATAAAGCATGGGGATGTGACCCAAAACTCTTATTACATTTTATAGGGCAACAATACGGGCATGCATAGACTTGCCTCCCCATTTACGGTAATGCCAAACAATACTTACTTACAAAACTAGACCGTTTACAATACAGAGCTTTAAGATTATGTATGGGATATCTTAAATCCACACCAATAACAATAATACATACTGAATGCTCAGAACCACCACTTAACATACGAAGACAATATCTGACTGACAAACACTTCATCAAATTATATTCTCAACAATCTCCTTTACTAACAGCTATTGTCAATTTAAACAACAAAATAAATATAATCATCGATACTGGCGACATAAAACACTCCATTACATATAAATACTACAAACTATTACAGCCTCATCTCAACCAAAGTATATACCAACATAAATTACTCCCAATCTATCAAATTTCTTTTGACGATATCTACCAAACAATAACAATAAACATACCAAAACTAACTTATCCGTACAACAACATAACTTTCCATGAACAACTATACAACATACATCCACCTACTTAATATTTACCGACGGATCAAAACAACAAGACAAAACTGGTTACTCATATTATGACTACAACTAAAAATTGGACAAAGTTTTTCATGCCCACAGTACACTAACATATTTACATTAGAAAGCTTAGGAATCTTACAATCTCTTACATATATAAAAACATTACAAAATACTCAAAACAAATACACTATTGCTTGCGACAACCAAGGAATACTTACAAAACTATCCAACATTTCACTCACTTCCAAAATAGATCACATATATGCATATCCTACAAGAAATAAACGAACTGACCAAACAGTACAAACAAATAGACTTTATATGGGTAAAATCACACTCTGGAGTCCAGGGAAATGAACAAGCTGATCTCCTTGCAAAAAATCCAACAAGATCATCGAGCTATAAAATACCTGCAAGTGATCTTATATCAGTATCAAAAAAGAAAATGCTAGAAGACTGGAACACCAAACTCAACGAGAACCAGAAAAGGGGAAAATTTTTAAAGAAATCATCAAGATAGTTCCCGCTAAACCTTGGTTCTGGAAATCGAGACTGTCAAGAGAGATATTGTCTGCATAAACAGATTAAGAAGTCAACATGCCAGATGCATTCAATATCACTACAAGATTGGTTAAGCGACTCCCCAGCATGCCACTCCTGCCCGACAATAGACGAAACAGTAGAACACATCCTACTAGACTGCACAAAATACAAGACAGAACGGACAAAATTATATCAAGATGTCAAACTTCAAGATATCCAAGACAATACTGAAAAAATCAAGACTCTGTCTTCTCAAAATTAAAAAATATAATAAATACACTCAAATTCGTAAATAAAATTAACTATTCCCTTAGCCTCAAAAAAAAATCTAGAGACCAAACCTTAACAGTTAAACCCCCAAACGTAAAAAAATAATAACATAACCTTTACACCCAGGACCCGCGTGTCAGATCAACCTGATTGAGGTTTTTCTGTGGTTTCCCTCAATTTTACAGGCGAATGCCAGGTTGAATCATTAAAAGTCAGTCCACAGACTGCATAGGCAACCTTTTTGAAACTCTGCAAACTACCTATACAATATAATCCTATTCAAAACACCACCAAAAATACCTTTTGACAATCCCCCCCCAAAAAATAAACAAATAAATAAAAATAAAATACCCAAACCAAAAAAATATAAATTATCCTTGACCCAAAAAAACCCCCTCACACCCAAAAAATAATCAAAATTATACCACAAAATAACAAATAAATAAATAAAATAAAGAGGCACAAATTACCCTAATCAATAAATATAATATGGCTCCGGTATACACAAAATAAATATTGTATTACTTTTGCCAATAAAGAACTTGTTTAAAAAAAAAAAAAAAACATAAGTTTACTGTGCATCATGCCAGAGGATTTGTTCCAGTGGTGCAGGTGATTGGTTAAGAGCCAATCTTTAATTACACCAATGAGATTAGTCTGATATGACATTGTGGGCGTGGAATAATATCTAAAACTAACCTCATTGGCTCCCTTAGAATAATACTATGTATAGAAGGAGCACAGGACCGTAAACACAATGTAATTCCACTGATAACACGAAAGCCGGTTGACTGGTGGACTTAAGTATGGGTACCACCCTAACAACAAAATATTATTTTAAATATGTGTCATAAATATCTATTAATGAAGAAAGATCGTAAAGAACAAATATAATAACTTAAAACACCAGCTGAGTATTTAATAAAACTGGTCTTAGATGGCAAAAGGGTGGCGGAATACAAGAATCTACATTTAGTTGACGAGGACTACTTTTTATATCATTTTAATTAAAAACGTTAAAATACAATTTAAAATGCTTAAAATATTGCAATGAACTGATATTTATATTAATATTTTATGAATAATCAATCATTAATTAATAATAGAACATAATAATTCAGCAACCGGAACTATTAACATCTTTTTTTTTTAGAATGTTGTATATTGTTAGGGTGGCAGTATTACTTAAGTCCACCAGTGAACCGCTTTTGGTGTTATCAGTAGTGCTCCATCTATATATAGTATTATTCTTAGTTGGCTCCCTTGCATTATTTTCCACATGATTATAACTGTGTGTTATAATAGAAAAAGAACAAATGAATTCACTCTATAGAAATTATATGGCTTCATCAAAAAATAAGTATAACATTCAACATGGCATATCTAATAAGTATATGGAGAAAATAAAACTAAATCTAAAATAAATCTAATCTGAAACTAAATCTAAAAGCAATTTATGATAAACTAACTTTCAACTAATTTAAATGACTCTATTTCACTATACTATACATAGCACATTCATTCAAAACCTATACTGTAGTTTCTCCTTTTCTTTAATAAAAATTATTAAACCAATTATTTTCTGGCATTAATCTGGTATTTTAAAAGTGTCCAAAAAATGAAGATATTAAAGAGTTAGTTAAAATTTATTAATTAACTCCACATCAAGTGTCTTTATTATAAATTGCCTATAATAATGGAGACTAATACTAATATTTATACTAAATCTAAAAGCATTATGTAAAAGAATTTCAAAATTTAATTTTTATTTTTAATATTTTCAGACGTTTATCATCGAAAAAAGAAGAAGAGAGGACTCAAGGAGGAAGAAGTAATGGAGGTTTTGAAATGGATGTTCCCAAGTCTCCGTGGAACTACCCCCTACACAGGCCCCGGTTACCCGCTGCCTTCCACAGACAGGATTCAGCTTCCAGTCAGGCATCTTCTGTCTTACAGTCACCCACTTCTCTACACAGGTAATACAGTCCTGTATCAGAACTAGTCTTGGTTTTTACGAGTAATGTTTAAATACATTTAGTTGAGGCATGAACAACCGGAATAAAAATATGGTGAATCTTCGGTATACGGTGCACCCTGTTATCAATACTATATATCGATATATTTTTATTTACGTGACACGTAAATGAGAACTGAGCACTTAAAAGATAAGCAGCGTCGTTAAATTATTAATTATAATTAAAACATTTAAAAAAGCCATACAACAAATAAATGAAAACATTAACAACAAAAATATAATAAAAAACCTGAATATAACAAACACAAAAATACGTAAAAAATACGCGTAACATAAAATTAGATGTGGTGTATCATCGATTATTCTTATGAAAACATAGTTAAAACATAAAAATATTAAAAAAATATGAAAATAGTTATAAACCATTTTACAACAAATAAAAAAAAAAACACAAACAACAAAAACATTTAAAAAAATAATAAAATATGTTCATAAACGTAAAAGAAAAGGCATGTATTGATTATTCCTACGTCACATCTCTAAACTAAAAATATATTGATATATAGTATTGATAACAGGGTGCACCGTATACCGAAGTTCAGCCAAAAATATTTCAGTTGCAAATTTTTTCCAATGGAAATACCCTAAAATAAATGTAAATATGTTTATAAGATGAAATTCATAATTTGTTAGTCCTTAGACATAATTTGTAGAAATATAATGGAAGCTGGCTTTATCTAAGAGCTTTTTTGACTATGTTTATTCTCTTTAATGTCCAAATGCCACTTAAAAATATAATTTTTTTTAAAAAATTTAATTATATTCATACTGATCTAAACCATATAATTTACTGGAGGACTTTACAAATAATAAATTAAATTACGATACAAATTATTCAAAATCATACCTCTTTGCAGAATTCCTTTTGGTGAAGTTCTGGCTAAGTTATTTTTTTAGATTTTTTTTTTACAATTTACAAGTAGAAGGGGCAGCCTGTATAAACTTGAAACATCAATCAACAAGAAAGTACAACAATAAATAATACAAGTAAGAGGTAAAGAAATAATTCAAAAACAGCTAATATTACAAGAAACCTTATTAGGTGGTAAAGGGACTTTAGACAAGGGATAGTCTGTGCAGAGGTGAAATTGTCCTAGGACTGTACAGTACAACTGTAAAGATATTTTTAAGGGGTTGATAAGAACAAAATAGCAGTATTTAAATAGGTGACGTAACTTTTTGATTTTTCGCAAAAAAATATAGTTTCACATGAATATTACATTACTTTTTGACTATTTTGTTGAAAATTAATTTAAAATAATCACATATATTCTTTAATTATATGTGTGGTATAAAGTGATTTAATGTGATGTCACTGAAAAATGTCTGCCGTTTGTAGGGTGAATTATGAATATGT
This sequence comes from Microvelia longipes, assembly GCA_018340805.1. Classification (NCBI taxonomy): domain Eukaryota; kingdom Metazoa; phylum Arthropoda; class Insecta; order Hemiptera; family Veliidae; genus Microvelia; species Microvelia longipes. The sequence continues at coordinate 33,324,745 of JACMZG010001913.1, forward strand.
ACTCCAATAACGTTTGTAGAGGGGTGGGGCGTCTCTAGTCTCCCTCTAGGGAGGCTCTAGTAGGAGTAAGTACAGTTATGACACCTAATAGAAACTGTCACTCTTCTAGACCCCTTATTACTGTGTTATTTCACCTAAGTCCTCCCTCTAAGTATAAGTCTCTTTGTTCCTAATGCTTTTTTGTTAATATTTGTTACAGTTTTCGACCACCTGTTAGTCCAACCAAGTCAGCGAAAGATGTTCATGTCTGGTGATACTTTTCTAAATTTCCTTAGTCACTTTATTAGTACTTATTTTAATTAAAAAATTAAATTATTGAAACCTAGTTCTTATAATTTTTTAGGCGTAATTTTAATAAATTTATACATGAAGAGGTTTAGTAATTTTCAGTTCAATTAATTAATTTAATTTACTTTTTTATGTCTTACATTGCCTGAACATAAATACAGGTGTTATTGACACTATGTCACATAGTTTACTGTTAAAAATGAATTAATTAACAAATAATTTATATTATGTACATCAAATGATAAAGTTTTGATTGATATTGATTAAGTTTGAAGAGATCAATAAAAAAAAACATTATAAACATTTTGGCCTCTAGCTGTGGCAGTTGTGCTAGATCAAGGTACAAATAATATTAAGGTTTATGACAGTCTAATTTATGTGGCAATATCTAAAAAATATAGATATTGGAGAACATTATTTCCTCGTTGTTTGTGTGAATTATTTTAATTAAGATTTTTATCTTTTGGTTAATTTTTGTTTTTTCACAATTTTATAGTTCAAAATATTTAGTAATTTTCCAAATGTAAAGTGCACCTTTCATGGACATCTATCATAGGGCCATTGGTACATTCTTTGACAGCTTTCACTTGACCAATGGCACTTCATTTGACAGCTTTTATTAGGCCACTAGGACACCCTTTGACATCTACCATAGGGAAATCCTTTGACATCTTTCATCTGGCGATTAGCATCTCTTTTGGCATTAGTTTTATCAAATGAGCTGTGTTTTATATTTTTTTAATATTGTTTCGACACAAACTCTTCATCTAAACTTCAACTCCTGATGGACTTAGTTGATTTCATTTTTTTACTTTGAACTTTGTGATACTAATACTACAAAAATTAAAAGAAGATGTTCCCTTTATTTGTATTTAGCTGGCAGAAAGTAAGCTGTAATCTTAGTTGGTTTTAGTATTTGCAAACTTTTTAGCATCACTTAAATAATTGTCAGGCTCTTTTTCTTATTTTGGTTACAAGTTTTTTAAGATAATGAAAACTCTGTAACCAACACCTATATAATTATAACCTGCCCTATATCATTCCTGAAGAGATAATATACATGAAGAATCAACTTGACTTGGACTCCAACTTGCACTTGATTAATTTTTGCTTCAACTTCAGCTAATCATCACTTCATTTCAACTTTGAAACTTGGAAAACTTTGCTTCACAAGCAAAGGTTGTATACTGTTGAAGGCATTTTACTAAATAAGAGAATTCAACCCACCACTGACATTTGATGTCATCATGGCATTAATTTAGTATTATTGATGGAATTTATTAAATTTTATTAAATATAAATAGATAAACAGAATATATAGATGGTTCACTCAATATTGTTTTAATAACACTCAATTGATAAGTTTGTAACAACAACAAAGTTGGGTAGGGAAGGCAGGCTTCACCATTATGGAACTGCACTGTCCATGTGATAGTGCCAAGATTAGAAAATCATTCTTTAAAAAAATTTCATTGTTGTTAGACTAACATTAGAGATTCAAATCCAAGTGGGAAACATAACATTTTTATGTTTTTTTACAATTTATACAAAATTATTATAGAGCAGAGGAAAGTTACTTATCAAACTTGATTACCCTCAATAGCTGGTTAGATAAATAAAAATATTTGGCTGTTTCACGCTTCCACCACCAAAGTGTACTACTAGGTCCTCCTATGTCCCTTTGTTTTTATTTAAATTGTTCTCTATTTAAGTTATTATTGTTTATCTATGGTGTTCTCCATTTATGTTATTATTGTTTGTCTAGGGTTATTTGGAATAAACCCAAAGAAGGATTGAAAGTGATCTTTTATCTCTTTCGTAGATGCCAAAAGAATTAGGAAACTGACCTTATTTAGAGTAAATTATAATTATAGTGGGTCAAATGTATATTTATAATCATACACTTTTATTCTAATTTCTATTTTAAAACATTTGGTAAAAATGTAAAAATAAACTAAATAATGTAATATCAAGCAGTGTTTAATGTACCATGTATTCATATAAACAATATTGTCTTTGAGAAATTTTAATCTGGTGTTCTTTATAAAAATAAATTTGAATAAAAACAGAAGATGTCCATTCTGCAATAACCTAACTATACATTCATTCTACCCACTATAATTGCAATCCAGTCTAGGGGCCTGATTCCTAATCTCAATACTGTTGGAATCAGTTAAAAGGTGTAATCTGGTGTAATTATGTTTTGGAATTGATTTTCCAATCCTTATATGATTCAAACATAATTATAAACCGACCTTTCTCAGATTTATGATGTATTTGTTGGGCTTTCTTTATTAATAAAACATTGTTTCATCAATTAATTCTTGTTATTATTAACTTTTATTGTTTAGATTATTATAAGAATTCATTTAATTTTTATTATTTTATTTGTATATTCTTCGAGTCTTTTTTTTAATTCCATTCTTTTCTACATTTGTATGTACAGATGTAGAAAAGCATTTGCAAAATATAACTTGGTTTCTTTTTATTTATCTATTTTTTTTAAAAAAAATATATATACCGTTTTTGACAATAAATTAATTTAAAAAACCAATATTTTAGCTCAAATCCCTCGATATTATTAAGTTCAAGAATGTTATGTATAAGTAGCTATCAAAATAAATATTTATACTTTTGTAAATTATGTTGTGTAAAAATGTTATACTTACTTTAATCTCCCTTAATTTGGTTGTTTATTGTGATAAGTTGGTATTTATTTAAAAAAACATACAAGTTAAAGTTTTTTTTTTAATTTTTTTTTATTAGTTTCACACTTACAATACTATTCTATAGGTATATATATATATATTTATATATATATATATATATATTATATATATATATATATATATATATATATATACCATAAGTATACACTTACATATGCAAACATAAGTAAATATAAAAATATTTATAAATAAAGTATTTATGTCCTTTTTAATTTAAACTTCATGACTTCAAAGAAGTCTTCATTATAAGTTACATTTCTATTTGTTCTTATATAAACTTTTCTTTTTTTTTTAAGTATTGTTATAAGAGAAAAGACAACCTTTTCTCTATCGAATAAGTCTGACTAAGAATTTAAAAAAATAAAAGAAAACTTGCTTTTGCTTAAGTCAGTACAGTCCTTAGATAAACAACATTAAAAATGATGGTTCACTTAAAAAATAAAATAAATAATTGATGCGATGAAGAAGAAACAAGTAGTACTGTCTAAACATGGAAGCGTGAATGTGTCTGATGTATTTATTTGTTAAACAACAAGCTGTTGAGAGTAATCAAGTATAACCATCCACTATTCAGTGCTAAAATGAAGGGATAGTAATCTCCTAAAAGTTCTATTAGAATTTTTATTTTTTTTAAAATAATTAGGAACATATAATTTTTACCCTTTTATTCACCATACACTCCCCTCTTAGATTCGAACCTCTAATGGCGTTTGTGACAACCCGAGATGCTATTTTCAGATAGCTAATTTGTCTTTTAAGTTTAAAAATAACTCATTAAGAATAATTGTGATTATTTTTTAGGAAATGGTGGTGCTTTTCCTATCACATGGATGTTCCATGTGATAGGAACCCAAAGTTTTGGCAAACAATGGAACAATGCACTACTCCCAATGATCCCTCCAACTAAAATCAAACTCAAACTTACTTTATTCTATTGAGATGAATTTATAATACTCAAACTTGTCAATTAAATGTTATTAAATCAGTACGGAGTGAACCATCTATGATAATATTGCTTATCTAAGGTACAATCTGTTGTCACAACCTATATAAAGATTTGATAGGTGTGTCAATTAAAACCAAAATGAAATAATGCAATTAAATATGACTGGTTTTTATTATTGCTATGTTTACATACACAAGTAAGTCTTATACCCAAATTAAGTTGCATATGTAATAAGTTTAAGTTGCGGCAACTATGAAGTGGAAATAATATCTTTTATCTTCTTTTTATCTCTATTTATATTTAGTAATATTTATCTTTCATATTATCTCCTATATAAATTTCTATTTATTTATTTATCTATTTTTTTCATTCAGGATGGCACAATGGACCCACCTAAGAGGTTCAAGTGCCCTGGAATTTTTCACCTGTGTATTAAAAAAAAAAATGAAGTGGAAATTATACAAAAAAGTATGACTCTGTATATTTATTTAGAATTGTAGTTGCATCTTACACTTAATATAAACTTAACTTGTGTTTGACATTGATTTAATAAAAACTGATTTTTGCTACTCCAGCTTATTCCTATTTTTGCTGTTCTTGGTCCACAGTTGAGTAGCAAAAATATGCATAAATTAATATTACTAGTATATTAAAAAGAAGACACGTGCTTATTATTTCTCAAAATTATTAGGTGCTCAAAATAAATGTTTCCCTGATATTATTATTTATAGTTGTGTCAAAAATTATGAATGATGTATTGTTAATATTATCTTTTTAAGTGGTTTTCTCGTTGTGTTTTTTTAAATCACTTGTATAATTAAACATTGAATTCCTTGAATTATTATTTATCAATATAATTTAAATTTTTAGAAGACTGCTGTCTTCAAATGTATATATATATAATATATATATATATATATATATATATAATATATATAATATATATATATATACATATATATATATATATATATATATATATATATATATATATATATATATATATATATATATATATATATATCATACCAGTCCAAAAAATTTACTCTTTTATAATTTTCTATCAAGTTATGATTTTTAATATTAAAATAATTGAAACTACTGTTATATACTTTGTTTAATCTTATGCAGGCAATGTCATATTAATAATATCTAGAGAGACTGTTTCAATTCATTAAAACCTATACTTATGATACTTGAATTTACTTATGTTACTAACTCTCGACTGTATCCACCTATTTCTAGCCACCTTTTATTTTTATTTTCCATCAAAATTTCAATTAATATGTTTAATATTACTAAGATTTAATGAAGTTTTCTCCTTAATTAAGAAAAATTAAATTAAATTAATATAACAAATATATGTAATATTTTAGCTAATATATATTATATTAGCAAATACGTTTTAACTTTAATTTTTTTGGTGAATATTTTAATATGAAACACTTTATTATAAAGGGGACGGGGGCACTTCCTTGGTGCACAAAGAAAGTGGTCTTTCGTCAGTTTAAGAATCAGATTCTATACCTACTAAACTACAACACTCTAAGGCCCTAATTTAAGATTTTTATTCATCTCTCTATAAGCTATATTTTTCTTGAACCTCCTATCCTACCCCCTCTGTCTCTTTTAAACCTACCAGATGTCATAATCAGCACATACAGCTGATAAAAAAGATTAAGGGAACCAAAGAGATTTATACTACTTGAGGGAGGACTTAGATAGTATAGCACAGTAAAAAGGATTCTGGGTCATGGCAATATCCATTAGGTACCACAATGTACTTTACCCAACTCCCCAACCCTCTAAACCCCCTATAAGAACACAAATTAAAATCCACCCTATAAATGGCAGGCATTTTCAGGGATGTCACATTAAAATACTTTATACAACTCAGATCATTAAAGAATGTATGAGATAGATAATAAATAAAACCTATTTTAAATTCACTTTACTTAATTTTGGACAAAATAGTCTAAAAATAATGCAATATTATCGTGAAATCAAAAGGTGACATGACCAATGTACTTTTGTGGCACCAGGCCATATTAATAATAATAGGAGCTGTTGCATCCTTGCTCTAGTAGTACTAGTCACTTTGAGGGGGTGATGATGGTGATTTTTGTGTAACATCATCATCTTTAGTTGATCACCTGTATTATGCCTGAGGGTAATAGAGCAGAACATAAATATTTTTTTTTTTTACACCAAGAGGGTGCCTTTATCTGCCATCTAACTCTCCTCCTATACCAGATCCTTCTTGAGCCTTTCGTCAGCAAAGAAAGGTCATCACCTATGATGACCTTTCTTCAAATTAAATAATACTTTTGCTAATTACAAAAAACTTTTGACATGCCTGTTTAATTTAAACTTTATTCAGCTGAGCCGGCTTTCGGCAATAATGCCATCTACAGTGCTGTGGTGAGATGTTGAGTCTTTCAATACTGTCTGTCAAATTCCATAAATTGAAAAACATCTCAACATGGCACTGTAGATGGCATTATTGCTGAAAGCTGGATCTGCTAAATGAAGTTCAAATTAGTAGAAAAACGTTGCTGGTGTTGATATTTTTGTAGAAAATTCCGCTGCGCTTATTATTATTTTCTTTAATTTAAATGTAATTATTAATTCATTTTACAAAAATTAATTATTGTCTTAATTTATTCTATATATTAAAATTATATAGTAATTTTCCTTATAAACTTTTTTAATTATAATAATTAGAACAAAATAATGATTTATAGTAATTATTATTTATAACTTCGTATAACTATTATAACGTATCGCTACATTATTTATTTACGTTTCATTAATGTAAGTATTACAATTTCATAATTTATTTTTAGATTCTCTATTATTATTTTCCTTTTTTAATTATATTATTTTAATTATATATTATTATTTTTAAATTTTCTTTTGTAATTATTATTATTATTATTATTGTTGTACTTTATTCCATATTATATAACTTTTATAAAAATGTTATATAGTATTTAAAGTTTTTATTTGTTAATTACATTTTCCTTGCCAAATTTTTAAGTTTTATTATTATTATTATTAAGATTATTCATACTTCAAATCGGCCTAGATTTATCTATCTATAAAATATTAATTGTAAAGCAATTTAAGTCAAACCTGTGATTAAGATTTTTTTAATATTTTCAAATTGTAAATATATTAAATAAACTTTTGTTTAATTCTGTATTATAATGTAGGTATAAATATTTTAAAGAAAATATTTAATTAATTTGTACAGTATTTTTTAAAATTAATAAATTTAAAAAAATGTTTTTTTTTTGTCCTTTTGACCATTACACGACTGATAGACAACTTCACAACCTCTGTGAAGCAACTGTTAATCCTTCCAAGTTCCGGACTGTTATAAGATTCCTAAAGTTTTGGAAATAAGTCCCAGATATATTATTTCTTCTAAGTTCTCAACATTTATTAGATTCTTACAGTTAAAATAAAATAAAGGACTGCCAGGACCCTAGTCAGCTTTAATGGGCAGAAGGGGCTACAAGGGTCCTACAAAGGGGAGCCAATGTTACCATAAATTGATAAGGATATAAATACTCTTTTGAAGGTATTTATATTCTCTTTGCCATAAATAAGGTCATTGTAAGTCCTTAAACTCAGATTGGCAAATTAAGTCAATGGGACAATATTCTTCTTATGCCTTGTAAACATATTTACAATATTGTTTGTTTTTCCTTGATGAATTTCTTTAATTTGCCTATTGGACTGTGCCCATGTCAAGAATGGACGATGAGGTCTCTGTTAGCTTTTGCTTGGTAGGTTTTATTTAAGACAAGAATCTTGAATAAAGGGGATGATGCAATAAGGGACTTTTCTGACCCCATGGATCATAGATAAAGGATATGCCATGGATGTTGTATGAGAAATAGGTGCAATGGAGATAGCACTTAGTGTCCTTTTTTGCGTATAGCCCTTCTAGTGGTTATAGCAAAAAGAGGTGTGAAAGGTTATGTAACAAGTCAAGTTTGCTTCTCATTTTTTTTGGTGTTAGTCGTAATTTTAGTTACTTTTGGTGCTTGTAAGGTCAATTAAATAAAAAAGTTAATTTAATTTTAATTAAGTTTTTTAATTAATTTACAGTTAATTAAAAAAGATAAGACAGATTTTAATATTTATTTATAACATTCTTAATAAGCAAAGCAATAGGTTTTATTACTAAGTACTCGGTTATAAGCTGCTCCCCCCCCCCCCCCCCCCTCTACCACCACTTCCGTCAAATTAAGATTCTCACAAGTTTCATTTTTATTATGAAAATTTGCTAAAATTTATAGTTTAAATTTAATCAAATTAATTATAATTAAGCTATGGAATTTTCACTAATAAATTAGGCGTCACATCTTGACCTAAATTATAATTTTGTGTCAATTTAAAACCACAGTTTTGAATTTTCAGGGGTACAAAATACTTTTCCTTATACCTATGGAAGTAGGCGAGGAAAAGTAAAAAATGATTTAACATACGGGTCAAAAGAAATTTCTTTTTAATGATTGGATTAATTTCAATGATTTTATTCCACTCTTATCCATTTAAATTATACAGAATTACTATTTGCTACGTAGTAACTGGTTTAAAAGATTATATCATAAACTATAATTAAAGTTCAATATAATGTTTTGACTCAATAGACCAATTTTTGTAAAATCAAAAATATTTTACTAATGATATATTTTTTTATTTGTTTAAAACTGGTTTTTATGATTTTTAACTAGATATGATTACACAGTTGATCAATATCTCCGCTAATGTCCTAATATCATTTGGATTGCGGATGTAGCTGAAATTTCGCAGTCGAAAGTCCCTGTTGATAATAATCAATATTGGAGTTTGTATAGTCAGCTGAAGACAAACTTCTAACCTGTTATACATTTCTAAAGCTCCGACATCTTTTATAATAGGGGACTTCCACACATAAGATCATAAACAAATTAAACGTTTAATTAAATGACTTGAAAGAAAAAGTCTTTCTAATTTTGAATACTCAATTATGACAGAGAGCAGTTTTTGGTTTTAACTGACCATCATTAGTGCATAACCAACAAAGTAAAACATGAAATATTCCATCAAATCAACAACCAATCACCACAAATACTGGTCACTAAAGCGCCAATCACGGTTTGTTAAACCAAAAGCTGTCAAGTATAAAGCATTCTAAAGAGAAGAAATACTTTTTCTTTCAATTCCTTTAATTAAAAAGTTTATTTTTTTTTTTGTAAACAAGATAAGGTTTTATACTGCATAAACCTTATGCATATGTGTTCCAGGCATTGGTGGGGATAAGTCAGCACAAGATTTAGGCCTGGGGGCAGAATTACTTTACACCTAGGAACCTATGTGTTCATTAAATAGTATCGAAATAGTACTATTTTTAGCGAATGTTCAAAGAAAGATTAGCTTATAATATAAGGGTCACAGTGATAGAAGGTATGAGAAGGTCATCTTAAGGCTTAAGCTATCTAACAACAAAGGTATTATAGATGATGAAATAAGTTAAATAAACTATAAATTAAACAAAACAAGTAAATAAAATTTACTAACTAACAAAGGTTAAATTTATAAAAACAAACATAAAAATAAAATTACTAAAGGTATCCTACCTAGTCTAAGGGTCCTACCTTAGACTAAAGGTAAAACCATAATTCTGGTTTTCTCACAGGCTGTCGAGGACCCAATTTTAAGAAAAAACCCCTAGAGCCCCGAAAATAAAAGAAAAATCCAATGATAGTCAAAATTTCTACCTCGCAAATTTATAATTTGTTACGTGCTCCAACAAAATAAGGCACTGTGAACAATTATAGAAAACATTTCATGCAAGTTTATCTTATACTTCCAGCAATTTACTATTCTAGTAATATCGAACTCTTTTCGTACCTGTTTAGATAATTAATTTGACCGGCTTTCTAAAGCTAACAAAATACTAAGTCCGCAAATCATGAAGAAATATAAAGTATGAGAATAGTCAGCTGCAGAGATAATAAAACCTAAACGGTCAGCTGTACGAAGGTAACTTGTTGGTAAATTAATATATTAACCAAGTAGAAAACTCCTATAATAACCAAGGAACTTGACAAAAAGGAAAGATCATATCAGGCATCCTCTACGTAAATAGGGTTGCCAATCCCCACCGCTACTCCCTCGGGCACTCGTACGTCTTTCTTATCGTCAGGTTATAAACACGTCGAGTAAAGTTTTAGTTCTTTATTAATGAGTAGTTAATTGTACGTATTTAATGTTATTTTTTACATTGTTTAAGATTATAAACTGAATACTAAAAAAAAAATAAAAAATACTAGAACTAAAGTCTGTTGACATTAAGCGTGTTAGACCTTAAAAGTGAAAAACACAAACTTTGTACGCTTCTCCAATACTTTTAAACTCTATATAGTGCAAGTTGTCCCATGCTCATCTATTTTACTTTAAAACGGTGTTGACACTTTTTTGCCTTTATGGCCTCCCTGTGATAATAAATAACCCATGTAAAAAAATCAGACATGCGTGATCAGCTGATAGCTGGCTCTGAAATATAAAAATCGCTAACATTGGAAATAAATAGAAAATTGGAATAACGCGTATGAGTTTTCTAGGATATACTTTTATTTGTGTTTAATTTGATTGGCAACACTGATAATTTAAGGTGAGTCTCCTTTTTAACATGTTTTAATTCATTAAACAATTAGTGCACATTGAAAAATGTATTTTAATTTGTGAAATAATTGTTACAATCATTTAGTTAAAGAAAAAAAGAAACTAGTAAGGTATATATATCACAGGTTTTTTTTATTTTGAAAAATATACAGACGTTTTGAAAAATATACAGACGAAAGTTGATACTGCCATACTTTTAACACTTGCTTCTTTGAACAACTTATTACTTGATAAACTAATCAATATGACAAATCTAAATATGACCATTGTCATATTTCATGGATAAAATTATCTTTCAATTCTCGTATTAATTACTTATTTTCTGCTTCAATTTTGAGAGTAATATTTTCACCGGTTACATTAAATTGTTCGAACATTATAAGCTTTGTAGCCTGGCAGAGTTTTTGTATGGAAATTTAGTACGTTCACAGTAAAGTAGTATATAAACAAAGTAGGGAAACTCCTATATAACCTGTGTAAAAAAAATCAGACATGCGTCATCATAATTGCTGGCTCAAAAATAAAAAATAGCTAAAATTGAAATAACTGCGCATGCGCCTCTCAGGATTTACGTTTTTTACTTAGTTTTATTGGCAACCCTGATAACATTAGGCAAGTTTTACTTTTAATCGTGTTTTCTTACTTTAATATGTACGTGATAGTTTAATGATTTTGTATTAAATTCTGTGATATAATTGTTAAAATAAATTAGTTAAAGAAAAAGAGAAAATATAGTAAAGGTAAAGTACATGTTCTTATTAAAAGAACATCCAGACGACAATGTGTTGCCTTAAATATAACTTGAAATCAAGATTGCTTTTATTATATTCAAAAATGTTCAGTTAAAGTTGTAAAATTACTAATAACAATTAATATTTGAAGGGGGAAAACAAATATCACTCGCAAAAATGCACTAAGTTAAGTAGTGCACTCGAAAAAAAAGTTTAATTAGCCGTTCGTTTTAAGTAATTTAAAAACCTAGTATTTAAAGATTCGCACTAAAACCTCTATTGGATGTGATAAAACGTATTTCTAACACAAATTATTAACATTTAAACTAAACTGTACAAATAAATGCAATAAAAACAAAAGTTTTGAAAACCGTAAATAGTTTGTTTACATTTACGCCCATAGGAAAATTGGAACCAACTCCCTGGTGGGCAAAATGTGATGGAATCTAAATGGATCCCCCGATACGCTGTATGTACCTCCAGAGGCGATCATATTAAACGGATAACCTTCTCGCCGAACTATTATTTCACTTTATTTCATTTAAATATTACCGTTTTTTATCAAATAACTTTTGAAATATTATTTTTGTAGTGTTACTTTATTATTATGAAAAGAAATCACAATTTAATTAAATATATTTTTTGTTTTAAACTTCCTTATAACCAAAAGTGAACCTTCACCATAATAGAGATATTATATATTATATATCAGATATTATATATCACCAAGAATAGAGATATTATTACTAGAGGGGCCATAGAGATATATACTAGATAGAGGGAGCATAGCCTATCTTGAGAGGCCTGAAACATTTTTAGTGGGGCTCTCAGAGGCTCTGTTTAACCTCATTGAAACCTCCTCTAAGAGGGAGTTGAGGTTATAATTAATCAATTGTTTTGGGCTTCCCACATATTGTTTGTGTTGTGATTTGTATTTTAAACATTCTACTATATAATTTACTGTTTTTTTGTTCTGTTTATTTGATGATAAAGATAATCGAATGTGGTCAGGTTACTTTTTCGATGTTTCAAAATTCAACCAATAGGGCCCCTCTAGTAATATATCTCTATGAGAGGGGCCCTATAGGTTAAATTTTGAAACATCAAAAAAGTAACCTGACCTCCTTCGCTAAAAAATACAATAACTTCTACAGCAGAATGTTAAAAATACAAATCAAAACACAAACAATGCGCGGGAAGCTGAAATCAATTGATTTATTATAACCTTAACTCACTCATGAAGGAGGTTTCAATGAGGTTATACAGAGCCCCCGAGAGCCCCAAAACGATGTTTCATGCCTCCCAATGTATTGAGACAGGCTATGTTCCCTCTAGTATATATCGCGTCTCTATGATAAAAGACGCGATGTTATGGCGGGATCAGTTAGCACATAATCGGACTGGATTGAATAAACAAACAAATACAGTGCAAGAACCGTATCGTATTAAATGCGTATGGAATACGATCACCTGTTAAATTCGCTGTACGTGCGAGTAATTTTTTCAAATAAGGAAAGAAAAACCTAAAGAGTCGGATGTTATGATCACATAAACTGATAAGTAAGCACACTAGTACTATTACAATGTGCATGTGTAAGCACAGAATACGAGGATATAAAAGCCCTCGTACACAATGCACATTGTCATTTTACCGTATGAAGTCTATGTGTAATTGTCCAGTTCATATAAGTGTTTGTTTAATTTAGACTTAGTGCTCCATAAATTTTTACTCTTTTTTAAAAAACCTAGTTATTTATTAACTATCGAAACTCGGATAAATTCCAGTAGAATCCCAATTTCAACCTTAAAGCGGTATTACTTCGGTCCGGCTTTGCTCAACTTAAGAATAAAATAGCTATCTGAAGTCAAGGGTGTTAAGACTTCGGACTCGCTTCACTCGTCTTCAGAAAGTAATGATTATCGAAAGCCTAAGATGGCACTACTTCGGCCAGAATAGTGCCGCTCAGCTCGACCTGAGAATAAAGTATTAATTCATAGGCTAGAATGTTATAACTCCGAACTCGCTGCAGTCGTCATCAGAATGCCATAATTACTAACCTAAAAGACGTATTACTTTGATCTCACAACGATCAACCTCAGAATTACTAGGCAACCAGATTTATAGTGTTAAAATTTACGGTTGATTATCGTTTCAAAAAGTATTACAGTAGACAGCCGTTCAACTATGTTTTAACTAAGCCATACAACTAAATTTCAAGGACGCCATCCAACTAGGTTCATGAAAGTCATAAAAATACTAATAGCCATGCTTGGCAGCTGAATTTTTATTAATTTAAATCTTTTAAATAAATAAAAGCGTTTTATAATTTCATTATTGTACTATACGTCTTGTTTCGATAATTTTTTCCTGTGAAAGGTCAAGCTCATAGAATTTTTAAGGTGATTCAATTGGAGGGGTTTCATGAATGAAATACATTTTTTTGACATGTTAGGTTATAGTCCGGAATTGATGTCATTGCACGAATAAGTAGTAAATTTTCAATGTTGACCGCCTATACCGATTCCTACAATGACGTCACACGTTATTCATAAAAAGTCAGGTTATAACCTCCGAATGCGTTTGGTTTGTTTACGTCGAATGGAAACACCTTATACATTTCTAATATCTTAGTGAAAGGTAATATTTTTGACAAATGTAATCAAACTTTTTCATAAAATTTTAAGGTACGCACCAAAAAATATGTATTTTCGCCTATAACTTAAAAAAATAGATACCACTTGAATTTTTACTGCTACTTCTTTATGTCATACGCTATTTCTATAATATGTCGAACGTTCAAAAACAGTAATGTGTTAAAATAAAAAGTTAAAGGCCAGTAAAGTTCAAAAATTCAATAGCCAATATTTTCAAAAAAGGGTTCATTATCGATATGTAATTTTGTTGATCGATTTACTATACATAGATGTGCATGTGTGTCAAATTTTACCTCGATTGATCAGCAGAATAAGATAACGCGGTAAAAAAATTATATCTTGCGGGCAGCAAACTAGAACTTATGTCTGATTTTTGAGACAAGTTTCACCTCTCTATAGCATAAAAACAGCGGATGTTATAAATAAACAGCAAACACACGCACTGCCAGACATTCAGCATGATGAAAACGTCTTGAAAGTGCCTGAAACGAAAAATTTTGATGAAACCACGGTTTTACGTTTTTATGGTGAACCCGATACTATTTCTCTGTACCCATGGAAGTAGGATTGAAAAATTAAAAATACATTATTAACTTGTTATTACATGCAAACATTATACACTATCTTCTTGCAAAAATTACCTTAATTACACAGAGATAAGATAAACAATTGTCTCAACATTATCTCTAAAAAATAACATTATTTTATTCAATGTTAATTTTATGATAATAAAACAATGTTAGTCGAGTTATATTTTTATTCTTTGATAGCAACTCTGATTTTACTTTAGTGTAATTATCTAACATAGTAGTGACGTTAGGTAAAACATAACGTTAGCTGTGGCCTTAGAAATAAAAACATAACGTAGAAGTATCCTTAGGTAAAATTTAACGTAGAAGTAGTGGCTTTAGGTAAAACATAACGTAGTAGTGGCTTTAAGTGAAATTTAACGTATTAGTGGCCTTAAGTGAAATTTAACGTATTAGTGGCCTTAAGTAAAATTTAACGTATTAGTGGCCTTAAGTGAAATTTAACGTATTAGTGGCCTTAAGTGAAATTTAACGTATTAGTGGCCTTAAGTGAAATTTAACGTATTAGTGGCCTTAAGTGAAATTTAACGTATTAGTGGTAAGTGAATTTAACGTAGTAGTGGTTCTAAGTAAAATTTAACGTAGTAGTGGCCTTAAGTAAAATTTAACATAGTAGTAGCCTTAAGTAAAATTTAACGTAGTAGAAGCCATAAGTAAGAAATAACGTTATAGTGGCCTTACGTATCATTTAGTTCTGCCAAACCTAATTA
The DNA here is from genome assembly GCA_018340805.1 of Microvelia longipes. Classification (NCBI taxonomy): domain Eukaryota; kingdom Metazoa; phylum Arthropoda; class Insecta; order Hemiptera; family Veliidae; genus Microvelia; species Microvelia longipes. Next base: position 33,340,075 of record JACMZG010001913.1, read on the forward strand.
TTTTGTTAATTATTTAAAAAAAACTAATTTTAAAAATGTGTTGAAAGTAAAAATAAAATATCGGAATATTTTATTTTACTTTTTAATAGCTTTATTGTAAACTGTAAATTCCATTTCTAATTTATCTTCTTGATTATGATAGTTCCCTTTAATTTCATATAATAATTATGTGAACCTTGGGTGTAAATTTTAGTGTGAATATTTTTTTTAATTTAGTTATTTTTTTTTTAATTGCCTCAACTACAAGACACAAGTTTATTGACTTCATAGTACAAAACCACTAATAAATACTAATAACTCACATTATTAACTATTTTTTAAAAGCTTAATTTGTTAATTTTTTTTGTTTAATTAAATTTCGTATTAAGTGGTTTAATATGTCGAAAACAAATTATCAGGATATTGAGGTTAGTAATAATTAAGTTTGAATTTTGACTATTTAGATTATAGTTTATTTATGATTATACACACACATTGATTTTACGTACATGGTTTACATTTTATTTGTAAAATGTCCGGTTTTTAAATAAAAATCACGAGGTCCATCTCAAACAAGAGTTATGATAAAGTATTGCAAAAATTGCTCATACTGGTACCAAATGTTTTTAAGGCTTAATGTGATTTACTAAATAAAATATATATTATATTATTCTCCATTTCATTCACTTAAAGTTACGAAAAAATTGTAATAAAATTAAATTTTTCCTAAATGAATTAACAATAATAGAGTATTTGCACTTTCCACTTTTTTAAAATGTTTGGTCATAAAACCATAATTGAGCTGTCTCGAGATTGTGACATAATTGTGCTTATTCTTAAAGATATAGAGGCATACAATACATATACATATACATTATAGAGAGGCCCTATTGCTTGAGTTTTCAAACATCGAAAAAGTAACCTGAACACCTTCGAATATCAATATAATCAAATACACTGAACAAAAATACAAACTCTTACATAGTAGAACGTTTAAAATACAAATCAAAACACAAAAAATGTGAGGGAAGATGAAAACAATTAATATATTATAACCTTAGTCACTCTTTAGAGGAGGTTTTAATGAGGTTACAAAGAGCCCCATAAAGATGTTTCAGTCCTCTCAATGTAAATAAGATAGGATATGCCCCTCTGGTAAATATCTCTACGGTCAGAGACACAAACACATTTTTTCACGGGGTTTGGGACCTGTAGGTGCTGAAACGTCGATTGAGAATGAATGGTATAGATTTTTTTTTTTTATAGTTTTTTATGGTTAACTTTTATGATCTAATAAAACATAGATATACTTGTTATATTGAAACGTACTTATTTAATACGTAATCGTATACGCTTGTATCAAATTTTAACTTAATTAGATTATTTTCCGATTTTTTTAATACGTACACAAGTCATGTCAAAAAAAGTGGACTAATGCTGATAATAAGATGAAACTTGGCGCATATGTTAGTCTTATACGTGGCAACATGCATACTAAATGTCAATTTTATCGCATCATTTTTCCGCATTTTATCATTCTTTGAAATTTTAAGACATTATTGCGTGTTTATGACGTTATAAAAAAATATTTCCAAATAGCACAACTACAGCGGTAGACTGATTTTTGTACAAAGTTTCAACTCTCAAGCATAAATACACTATGAGCTACGATGATAACAGACACACTCACACATATGCAGACAGACAACTTTGTGAAAACCACTTAGGAGGCCTTAAAACACCTAAAACGGATAAGTCCGGTAACACCCCGGTTTAGGATTTTTTCGCAAACACAACACTCTTTCTATATACCTACGGTATAAATGTGGAAAAGTAAAAATTAACGAGTATAAATATTTTATTTTTTAGCTTAATTTTCCTTAAGGTGATATGATATGTTATCTACATTTAGAAGAGAGGTGTAGTGTATGTCACATTTTTTATGTCTTTAGACATGAAAAGATAATGAATAATGAATCAAAAGATTATGAATAATTTTCAGCGAGGTTAGGAAAATCATATTTTTGTTGGTAGATAAATACTACTAACATTATACTTGTCGATATATACTCTTCTGTTTCTTCGATTTAAGGCACGTATAGTTTTTCTTATCTACGCTTCTCACTCTTTGATTATTTACCAATCTAAAAACTACCGAAGAAAAGAAAAAATAAACAAAACAATACTTATAGCCGCAACGCTAAGGTCCGCTTCGCGGCAACGTTGTTGTTGTCCTGTATCTGTTTGTCAATTTACTAGTATTTGTACACGTGGCATAAGTGTTGTATACGTGTCAAAACCCATGCGATGTTATAATACAAATTTGTTCCTAGACGTTTCTATGGGACACGATAACTTTCGAAGGCTTTCTTAGATCAAAATGAAACTTAGGACAAAAATCAACCTTGTTAATTTCCCGAACCCTACTGATTATGAAAAATGTGTGACGTCATTAACCTACAATCATGACCTTATTTAAACTTTATTAATTATTGTCTTCAATAAATGTATTTGACATAGTGCTCATACTAGTCAAAAAAACTTGACAGTCTTAATAGGAGGAATCACCCAGTGGTGATACTCTTTGGCGTGGTTAGGTAAATTATGACATTTTATCAATAATGACCGCACTAACGTTGTAAGAAATCTCAAATCTTGATAAAGTGTTTAGATCGAGCTGACATTTTTTACTTATGTTTGACTATATATGGATTATAAAAGTTGCATTTTAATATCCACATTAGATTTGGTTTTATGGATTGACGTATATAACAATCGTAACGTAAACAAATCACGTTTTTTGACCAATATATTTGAAAAGTCGCTTATATAGTGGCAATATGCCTCTTATATAAACTACTATTATGACGAACTGATGTAGGGCAACAATTAGAGCAGCCCCCGGGAGGCGCAGGGGCTGCGAAGCGGCCCCCCAGCACAGACGCTGCGTAGCGGCCAAAAGGCTAAAGGCCTCAAATTAAAGTAAAGCTTAGGCTTAAAAAGCTTGATGATAGACTAATAACTTAGTAGAAATCACTTAAGCAGTCTCAAACATTTTTTACTGATAAATCAGTTGAAATCATGGCTTTGGATTTTTATTCTTACACATTATAATCATTTTGTACTACTTCAAACTGAATTTTTCTAAAAATATACCTTTAATTATGAAGGAAAACTATAACCATTGCCTATTCAGAGAGAAGCCCATCATATAAATGCGCTGGCTCAAAATATTAGAAAATTGCACAAATTCCAGTTTTCTTGTAATAAGTGGTTCCCCGTTGGTCGTGTGCAAAACATAAAGAGAATATTTTTAAATCTGATAAAATTTTCTGTAAAACGAGTGTTTTTTTTCAAAAGTTATGACGTTTGTTAAATGGTGAAAAAAGCCAATATTTTTTTAAAGAAATTCGACGACTTCATAAATTAACACATTTTGGGGGTTTTTCAAAGAGCCATAGCTTTGGTTGCAGTCATTCCATTTTAATTATTAAACCCTCGTTTTATAGAAAATTTTATTACCTTTAAAAACTGTTAGCTTCATGTTTTACACACGACCCACAGGGAACCACTTATTCCAAGAAAACTGAAATTTGTGCAATTTTATAAAATTTTGAGTAAGCACAGTCATATGGGCTTCACTCTGGATAGGCAGACTATGTTTTTCCTTCATAATTTAAGGTATATTTTCAGAAAAATTTGGTTCAAAGTACAAAATGAGTCACTTTTTTCAGGTCCAGCTCTTGGACTATTACTTCTTCTATATACCAACGAAATAGATCAGGAAAAAGTAAAAATAACAATACATGAAAAAAAAATTTATAGGGATCTCTATTTTAAATTATTCAACATATTTAAGAGAAATAGGTCCAAAGTAATAAAAAAACACTAATTTTGCAGAGCTTTCGATATTTTTTCTTTTTCAAGGCTTAACATAATTAATAATAACATAAAACTGTTACATGGTTGCTAACAAATAGATGTTTGGACAACATGTTTTTTTATTCATTTAGACCTATTCCTCCTAAAAAGCTTGAATAATAAAAATAATAATCAGTTATAATAAAAGCGTTAACTTACAATTATTAAGATAAATGATCTCTCACAAACTTTTTAACATTATCTAGTAATTAAAAACTTTAATTAATACTTTTATGTTGTAATAATACGCTTTTGATCTAGTTATTACGATTGTAATCGATAAATAGGTTTGAAGGTAAATAAACTTGTGATCTCATTTTACTGGTCTTTAAACTAAGTATTTAGTTTTTAACATATTTATTCGAATTTATACTGGGAGAAAAAGTTATAAATATATAATCTAAAATGCATTATTTAGTCCTGTAGTTTTGATTTTTTGTGTACAGAAAAAATAGTACAGAAATTATACAAGTACAAAAACTTTGAGTTAAAAGTAATAATAAGTATACAGTTAAACGAAGAAATATAAACTGTAATTTATTTTTAATAATTATGCGATTTTCATGCAATTTTAAATAAGAAAATTCGTTGACTGTACTCTGATAGTTTGATCTAATGTTTCACTCATGTAATACCAACTTACATTTTTAAATATAAATTACACAAGTACTATCTTTTAGCATAGTACCTTGATTATTTTTGGTGCGATCAGTTATATATTCAGAGTAAACTTTTGTGTGTGGTTTATAATCTATATTTGAAAGAAAGATTTTATTTTATAAATGAAAAATTAAAATACCAAGTTTTTTTTTTAAATGTTCATTTTAAAATTTTATAAATATATAATTAAAATATGCGTTATTGCTGATTAAAATTTTGGTTACAAGAGAGTTAATCATTTTTAAAATAACCAAATTAGTTGCAAACCAAACACCTGCAAAAGTGTTATTATAAATCTTTGATAAGTTTTTAATGTTGAACATGATCATTCACAAACTTTTAAGGATAATATTAAAGGTAAAACCCTCTAATAAAGGTATTTTTATATTGTCAAAATATAAGTGTCAGTGTGTTAGATTATCCCTAAAATCTTACAAATTCTTTTTCTCATACATGATTTGATTTTTGATTTAAGATTACTTGAAGTTGAACCAGTTATTTGAGCTGTACGATGTTTACAGGGGGTGTATTAATAAGGTTGTTTATGGGGGGGGGGGTATGTTAGTGAGGTTGTTTACAGGGGGTGTGTTACTATGGTTGTTTATGTTACAACTGACAACACATTAACAATTTCAACAACTAAGGCGATTCACTGTATCAACGTTACCGATTAATAGCAAACTGGAAATTACGGTTTCAACCATTTGTAAATGTACCTAATTTAGTTTTTCTTTTTCCTAATAAAAAAGAGAAGCATCGCGTTAGCAAAAAAAAGTGTTAACACCTAGATATCCCAAAAAAGTCAATCAATTTTGATTCTGATAGGTCATCTTTTTCATACGCCAAAAAATAGGAATGGAATTGTATACCTTCTCAATGTTAAAACTGCCTCTAACCCCCACTTCATTTTCCTGGCACACTGATAACATTACTCTATTCTTTCTATTGTTAGGTTCAGTGGCGGACTGAGCCAAAAAGACCCCAGGTGGGTTTGGCTTAAAAGGGCTCAAATCTAGGTCTCGAGGGACCCAATAAGAGGGGGGGGGGGTCATTTAAATTTAATATTTACCTAAACTATTTTATGTTTAATGTTTAGAGTCTTTTTGTACTGCTTTAAAGTCCTGATTAAGTATGTTAAGATCCATTATTGGCGCTAGTCTTTGTATGGGGCCTTAAATGTCTAGGTATAATTAAAAGGGGTCATAAAAATCTAAAATTTAAAATATATTTTTAATTACTTAAAAAACAAATATCCAAAGCCCTTTTATGCTGTTCGAGTATGCTAAGGCCCTTTTTGGCTTTAGCATACTTACTTTTTTCTGTAAGTTTATTTTTGGCAAAGGGGCCAAGGTGGGCTGCTGTCCTCGTCCTTACTGACCAGTCCGCCCCTGGTCAGTTATAAACATTTTCTTTTTATAGCTACTGAAATTGTATAGACCTCCATACTAAAATAATAATAGTCACTGAACTAGCTTAGTTTTACAATAGTTTTTAAAGCTCATTTGTGTTATTATAATTTCTTAAACCACTGTTTCCATCTTCAGAAAAATAAATACAGTTTAATCATTGCAATAATAAAAGAAGCTAGTCATTTAAAAGAATTAAACATTAATAATTAATAAAAACAGGCTTGAATTGACTAGACTTGGTTATAAAAACTACCGGAGAGCTCTACAAGGTTATAAACACTTAGAACCAAATCATAGTCTTTATTATTGTGATGTTGTACGCGTGTCGAGATGATACTTGCACGTGTTTATGATAATTAAGTCATAAATCCTAAGAAATAAAATAAAAATGAGCGAGTGTCTCAATCCGTATAATCTTATCTAGTAGTTTTAAACTCAATGTAGGACAAAGTTGTCCTAGGATCCGGTGGCGACACGATTTAGACTTGATGCGGATGGGACATGGATTGGGGAAGTCCCATCTTTAGTGATTATAATTTTATGTATGCAGGGATTTTTCTAAAAAACTTTGTTAACCTCATACTACCGTTACAGGGTATCTATTCTAAAAATATGTACGTCAACTAATATTTTTTGAATTCCTATTTATAACTACAATATTTCGTATCCATTTTTACTTTAAAACCATCCGGTTGTTTTATTAAATAAATTATTTTCAATGACAATAACTGTAATGGTTAGAACAAAATATAGCAACTTTAATCTTGCGTTTAATAACTATACTTTTTGTAAACCATTTGTTTAAAATTCATTTTATTTCTGTATGTATGTCCTAAATTAAACAACCCAAACACAAATATTACATTAGTAACTATATTTTTTAATAATTAAAAAAATAGAACATTTATGATATTCAATTATTCCAAAGACACAAGCTGGCTAATTATAATAATTGTTGTCAAAAATTCAATATGTAGTACATTCCTATTTCGCTAACTTTCTCTTGCGCTGCTTTAATCTATTGTCATAATTTTTGCTCCCACTTTTTTCAGTCTTTCTCCCCTCTACTTCGCCATTCATTGACTTTGTAAAAAAAATATACGTCGATTTTCGCGGGGTTTTTAGTCGTAGACGTGATTTTTTAAAAGCCTGTTTTTATACATTTTTATATGCTTTTTTACGAACTAATATCGTTTAAAAATTAAATTTTTTAACTTGTCTAATCTAACTAATTAATTAATTAAATTTTACTCGTCACTAAAAATTTGATTTAATGATCCATTCTGTATTTATTTTTATTTTCTGTTTATCAAGTATTTTTAAAGCTTATTCAATAAAAAATTATTAGCAATAATAAAAGTTTCACATTATGATTTAGTATTAATTGATGTTATTTCATCGATTAGGTTTTTTTTAAACCTTAAAGTTGTAGTTAATTATATAATTTAATTAGAAATGAGTTTTATTATCCAGTGGGTATGTAGAACTGATTACTCTAGTAAATATAATATGTAATTTTATTTATTGTTGTGTATAAGATGTAACTTTGTCCTGAAGGGGAGGGGATTTACTTAAAACAGCCGATTATATTAGGTTGTTACCTAAACATTTAATGGCCGTTAAAAGAAAAATAGGGCTACTAAATTTTAATCGTTGACGTAAAATTTTCATAGAGCTATTCAATTTTAAACATAATCGTAAAATTTAATAGGGCCAGTAAATTTTAATTATAATAGTAAAAATAATAGGACTGCTAATTTTGATTGTAACCGTAAATTTTTAATAGGGCTAGTAAATTTTAATCGTTATCGTAAAATTTTAACAGGGCTAGTAAATTTTAATTGTAACCGTAAAATTTTAAAAGGGCTAGTAAATTTTAATCGTAACAGTAAAATTTTAATAGGGCTGCTAAATTTTGATTGCAACCGTAAATTTTTAATAGGGCTAGTAAATTTTAATCGTAACATTAAAAATTTATTAGAGCTAGTAAATTTTAATTCTTATCGTAAAATTTTAATAGGGCTAGTAAATTTTAATCGTAACGGTAAAATTTTATTAGGGCTAGTAAATTTTATTCCTTATCGTAAAATTTTAATAGGGCTAGTAAATTTTAATCGTAACGGTAAAATTTTAATAGGGCTAGTAAATTTTAATCGTAACCGTAAACTTTTAATAGAGCTAGTATTAGTTTTAATAGGCGGTGTTATGAGTTCTTGCGGCCGAGTTTTTGTTTATTATTTGTTCTTTGCCGATTAGTGTAATTTTAGGACATATGGCCACATTGACATTCTGGCTATAAGGCCCTTAGTAAGCCTAATTGACACACCCTGGTCGGATAGGTTTTTGTATTTGGCCAGTGCGTGGCTTTACTCCGCAGGGCTTTTGTCATCAAAGCGGCTTGGCCTAGAACGCGAATGTGAGCCTGAATAGAATCGTACAATCTATTGTCAAAATATCATCTAAATATTTAGTTCTATTTTAATGTTTTTGACGTTTGAGTTTTTCAAGTATACGTCAATTATAAAATTAAATATTTTTGTAAAATTTTGACTAAATGGTTGTGTCTGAATCCGGCTCGATTGCTAGTCTGTTCTTGTAAATGCACGTATCTCTTACAAGGCATTTTAAGTTACTAAAACAGTACTACTTCCGATGCTTTTATTATCAACTATCATGGTTGTCAAATTATTCGTTAAAAACATTAAAAGTTACCAGATTTACGCTGTACATTTTTTTACATTACACATTTACTTTATAAAAGACATACATTATAAAAGATTACTTTTAAATTCGCGAATTTTTACGTGGCATCGCCACTTAGAAGAGAAGGTAGGCCAAAGGTCTTTAGTCGGAGCAGGCAAAGCCCGAAGGCCATAGATAAACAATATTAACATAGATGGTTCACTCCCGAGTGTAGTAGGAACACTTAATTGACAAGTTTTTGTTTATGATTTAAGTTGGGGGCAGGGGGTTACTTAAATGAGGAAAAGTTTGGATTCGATTATCGCAAGCTACTAAAATAGCGCTGCGGCGGACCGTGCGGAACTCATGAACTAACCCCAATAGCTTCCAAAAATTACTGATTATATTTTTATATTAAAATTTATAAATACCATGGCAATTCTTGGTTATGACAGCTACATTTATTATTATTATAAAATTGATTGTTTTCTGTATGTATTTTTCACAAAAACGGTTCACCGTTGCATGATCTGTATTTCCAAAATTCAGAAACTAAAAGTAAATAGAAACTTTTTAAAACTTCCAGAGAACGCTAATGATGGCAATAAGTATATTTCATTTAATTAATTGATTGATTTAGTCGATTTCATCAGGTAATTACATTTAATCTCATGTGCGCATCTCGCCGATGTAATTAAAATACAGGCTACATTAAATGCCAAAATCTATCTTTTAGTACGTGTAAAACTTTAGCCACTATTTCATTATTACCTGATTGAATCAATTAAATTAATAAATTACTTAAATGAAAAACTTAAAAATAATCACAAGTGTTCTGTGTAAGATTAAAGTGGTAGGGTTAGTTAGAAGTATAACTATACAAAGTATAAAAAATTAAATTTCAAACTGACTGTGGGCATAAAGCGGGAAATTAAGACACGCCCATCAATTGAAAGGTAGGTCCGCCGCAGCGCTAGCGTCGTCCGGAATCCAAATTTTCCCACCATTGAGTCGACAGTCTTACTATTTAAGTATCTATAGTCTCTGGTTGGGGGCCTCATCACTAGAGTCTTGTAGAGCGCTAGTAGTAAAAAATTTGCTCTATTCTCTACTAGATTGTGCTGTAGTATTTTTTAAATACAAACAGTTGCCAATCGTTTAGTAAATAAAATAAAAGTAAACAAAGATCTATGGTATGCTGTAGTATTCGCGATGTATTTTTTTTTTCAAAACTTGGGGGCCTCATCGCGAAGCAGCACCATCGTTTTCTTAAAAAATAACAATAATTCATTTCCACTGTTTTAGACTTAAGATTTAAATTTTCTATCTGAATATAACATCTCGGGTTGGCGCAAACGGATAAGTAAAGGAAACAAACAAAAATTGAAACTCTGACATTGAGGTTCAAATCCAAGGGGGGACCACAGTATGGGTGAAGGGAGAATGAGAAATTAAATTTTTCACTTTTTACCAATTTATACGTATTTCTTATAGAGCTTTATTGGGATCACTCATCCAACGACTCCTCATCATTCTAGCGCTGAAAAGTGGATAGAAAGACTTGATTACCCTCAACAGCTCGTTGTTTGGTTGAATAAAAATAAATAAATAAAACTGACAGAAATAAAAATTTTTGACAGTTTCACGCTTCCACCACTAGACTGTACTACTTGAGCTTCCTGCATCTACTATTTTTTTTAAATATTTGAGTGAGCCATTTATGTTAATATTGTTTATCTATGCCGAAGGCCCTTGTTTGTTTTACCACTATTTAGTGACGTATGGAACAGGAAGGTTACAAACATAATACCTGTTCACAGTTTAAAATATTCAGTTTTAAAAATTGATACATTTCCAAGTGCTAACGCAAGTTCAGGCTTATTAAAGAAGATTAAAATTTAAAATTCACAATCATTTCTGTAAGTTATAAATATTTTAGTTGTGTGCTAGTTTAATTATAAGTATACCAAAATTAATTGATAAAAACGAACCATTTCGTAGAATTCGGTGATTCATGAACTGTACTAGCCTCTGACGAGGACTCTGGGGGGGGGGGTGGCATTAATAGGGACAGACTAGCAAAAAATTATACCAAAATATATTTATTTCAAATTTTTTGTATAAAACTGTATATTTTATGATGGTTACTTGGCACCGTATTGGATGTAATCGCTTCTTCCTTTCATTATTGGACTTTTCTGTGATAAGTTTTACCTAATAAACTACGACGTAGGCTTCCGCGGTTATTGTCATGGAGATTTAGGTCTTCCGGAGATGACCTCGTCAATGTACATGAAGAATCCGACGTTTCGTTTCCACTTTAGGAGGCATCTTCAGGGATTTAGGACATCATAGAATGCTCTACAAAGTTGAACTCTTCAGTTTTGAACTGAACGTTCAGTTTTGTAGAGCCTACATCCCTGTAGATGCCTGCCACAGTGGAAGTGAAACGTCGGATTCTTCATTTACACTGACGTGGTCACCACCGGAAGACCTAAATCTTCAAGTTTCATATAATTTATTCAAGCACATTGGCCTGTGACGTGTTAACAATAAGCTACACGTATCTCCTCACATCCTTTCATAGATATTATTTGTAGTATTTGTTTATGCTATAGCATGTACAGTACATTTGATGAAAAACGCGAGAGTTCAATTTTAGCGAATTTGCACTGGAAAATTACGCTTATGAGGATTGAAATGACGAAAGTTGAGGTGAAAAGAGAGATCGACTCGGCTAGGCCTCCTTATACCATCAGTATATAACTTATGCACAAAGTTATATATGTGTGTGTGGGTGTGTGACTTTTTACGATATATGTACGATTCACAGGCTGTATGGTTTAAAACGGTAATAAATCATTATTGATGTAGATATATTTATCTGTCTGAGACCATACAGATTGTGTTGGCAGCTCTGAATCAACATACTACGCTTCTAGAATTAGTTTATTATTTCATCTTCCTTTAAAACACTTCTTATTCTAACTTCTAATGCAAAATTACAATCTTACAACCTAACATTACCCTCTCCAATAGGAAACGAACTACGCAGATTCTTTATTTTAGCTATTGTACTAGGTCAAAACTTTGATCTCGGAGAAGATAAAAACACGTTCCATCTAAATTACAGTGTTCTCGTATAAAATTGACTGTGGTTAGTCCGTGAAGTAGAATGAGGTTGATAATGAAAGTAAAATTAGTTTCCTCCTATTGAAGACAAATTATTCGATGGTCGATTATTCACTGAACTGTATCTCCTTCGTTTTCATTTTATGACGAACTTAATTTAATTTAATGTGAATTTTTAATCAGATAAACCGTAAAAATTATTGTCTTCATTAAAGATAAAATTTATAAAATTATTAGAGTTCAATTAAAAACAAGAGGCCTTCAGGCTCTTGGCAGATACGCGCTTTTCCATGTGACTGCTTCGCGACCACATTTAATATAAGTGGCCAACTGCCACGATATAAGCGAATTTTAAATGTAATGGTCGTCAAAAGACGTATATTTTTACATTATGTTATAATATGTCAACCAATAAAACTAAAAATAATGCCGATAATAACTTTTTAAATACATGGATGTGTTTACCAGACATATTTTAAGTTATTCTTATTCTAACTTCTAATGCAAAATTACAATCTTACAACCTAACATTACCCTCTCCAAGAGGAAACGAACTACGCAGATTCTTTATTTATAAGCGAATTTTAAATGTAATGGTCGTCAAAAGACGTATTTTTTTACATTATGTTATATGTCAACCAATAAAACTAAAAATAATGCCGATAATAACTTTTTAAATACATGGTGTTTACCAGACATATTTAACTTATTTATAAACTTTATTTTGATAAAAAAATTGTTATGCAGTTTTATGATTTTTTTACAATTTTTGCTGTCATTATTGTGGGTTAATGACGCACATATTTTATATACTATAGATGTCCGGACACATTAACAAGGAGTTTTAAGATTTTTGTTAGAACTCTATTGTAGGTAATGCACTTATAGAAAAGATAGATAAGGTGCAGTCCTCTTCGAATAAGGTGCAATCCTCTTCGAATAAGATGTAGTCCTATTCGAATAAGGTGCAGTCCTCTTCGAATAAGGGCAGTCCTCTTCGATAAGGTGTAATCTCTTCGAATAAGGTGTAGTCCTCTTCGAATAAGGTGCAGTCTTCTTTGCATAAGGGCAGCCTCTCGAAGGTGTATCCTCTTCGAATAAGGTGCAGTCCTCTTCGAATAAGGTGTAGTCCTCTTCGAATAAGGTGTAGGTCTTCTTTGCATAAGGTGCAGCCCTCTTCGAATATGGTGTAGTCCTCTTCGAATAAGGCGCTGCCTTCTTTGAATAAGGTGTAGTCCTCTTCGAATAAGGTGCAGTCTTCTTTGCATAAGGTGCAGCCTTCTTCGAATATGGTGTAGTCCTCTTCGAATAAGGCGCTGCCTTCTTTGAATAAGGGTGTACTCTTCTTCGTAAGATATATTTGTTAAAAAATTTCGACGACTAATAGAATTTTATAGGATTGAACAATACAATTATTGATTACTCTGATTGTGTTAATTCGAATCAAAGACTACTGCAATTTAATGCCGGATTCTAGAACATTCAGTTACTAATAAATTAGCAAGTATTGTATTGATGGGTATTATTGAGACCTTGAATGGTGGTTATGTGTGAGCTACTAGGCTATGCTAGACTATGTTAGCCTATACAGTTAACTGCCAGTAGCGCGAAAGCTTTTAATTATTAACTGGTTACGAGATGTGAGTGAGTTTACGATTCGACTATTATATCATGGTACGCATCATATTGTATAGTGCTAAGCAATTCTTACAATTGTTTCATTCTTATAATTGATGATTGAAAAAATATATTCGAATAAGTTAAGTGTTTTTGAGTTTGTACATTTATCTTCAAAGGTTAAAGACCAGAGATAAACTGGGTATCGTTTAGTGCCTAAACTATGACTTATTATTATTATTATTATTTCATTGTGTGGGTAGATATTAAACCCATGCGCTGCGACTTCTGTGAAGTTTTAGTACAAATACCCTCGTGTTAACTCTTTACAGGAAATACTATTACTTTTCCTTTGATTAATTCGTTTGATAGAATTTTCATTTGTCAAAAATTCTTCATTAGGGCCTTCAACTCTAGCTTTTTCGAATAACATTCATCTTTTGTAAAGTACTCAAGTGCTTCATATTCAAATATTATGTTTTGCTGATTCAGAGGACAGCCCACAAATTCTACAGTCAAGGTCTTTTAAGTATTTGTCTATGGTGTTTATATGTTTGCGTAGGTGACAGTGACCAGTTATCAAGGCAGCAACTAGACTCAGGTTTTTGTTGTATAGTTTTAGATGACTCTCTGTCAGCTTGGCTTCAGGACATTCAATCACAAGTTTACCGTGGAATAATGCCCTTATGCCAAGGGCATTATTCCAGTGTAGCTGTTGATTAGTTGCTAGCCATCCTCACATTGCACTCTTGGCTTGAGTTTTTATAATTCCAATGCCTAGTTCTGATCCTGTTTGGGTTTGTTCTGAACCTTTTTTGGTTATAGAATCTATCTCCTATCTCATTGCGGACTATCATTTTTACCCAGAAAACCATCTAATTCCTATAGCGTTGTGAATAGCTTATGTGATAAGGTTCTATAAACATTCCCATGCCAGTTTAGAGCTTACTTAATAACACCCTAAAGCTTTCATGGCAGCTTGGCTATTGGTATAGATGCACAATGATGCTTAATTAAAGTTTACTATTGATTTTATTAAAGTTTATTGAAGTTGATATTGCTTGATAAGTATATATTATTGATTAAGGTTCTCGATAATACCAGTGTTGATCTAGAATACTTCTGAATGAAAAAATGAGGCATGCTTACCTAGAGGAATAAACGGGTCACCATAATCAATTTAGGTCCATTTGTGAGCTATGCAACTGTCGATAGATGGAAAAGTAACTTCACTCATTAGAGTGAACCATTCTCACTAAATTGTGATTACACAATTTAGTGAGAATGGTTTTTAGTAAGAACCAATAGACTAGAGCTGTCATATGGTCAGAGGGCATGTCCAATAATAAATTGCAAATCAATGTGATCACATTGATTTGTGTTTTCTCACAACAAGATTTCCAGTTTTTCTTAAATTTGCTTTACCAGTTTTCTTAAAGAGTCGAGCTTCACTTTTGATTACATGTTTGAGAGGTAGAAGCCCAACACAGGTGTTTGGCATTACTTCTAAAGACTCTGTAGAACTAGTAGTCATAGATCCAGTAATTGATAGCCCTTAAACAGAAGTTTATTATACAACTGTGACCTGGTTTATCGTTGGCCACAAAGCCATCACACAAGGTTTTAAGTGATGGTTCCAGATTCTCATCAAAAATTTATCCAAGATATTTTACTTTGGGGGATAGTTGCAATTTATGATCGATCAGTAGTAGGGGTCTAGCAAGGTCGATAAAGCGTTACTTTACTAGCCTTCGACACCTGGATGATCTCGGGGTTCGCATCCCAGGTTACGCTCTTAGGTTTATTATTAAAATATAACTTGCACAAAATGTAGATAACTCTTTTAGCGTAACGTTTGCCTCCATAACCTGAAGTCGTTTCACCAGAGTTATCCCTGATAACCGCAAGGCTCTAAATAGATATAATTAGTGATATATAGTGGATTAAGTTTTGATCAATTGATAGCCTACCAAAAACCAAATGAGAGCAGGCTTTCTATTGGTTCATTCTACCCCAACCCTTAAAGAAAGAGTTCTGTGCATACACCAATAGAATTCTTGTCATCGCCAATATATAGCGGTATGTGTACTAATAAAAACTTAAAAATTATTATGAAGCCTTAACCAAATGAGAACAACAGAAACTGGTGGAGGAAATAATTAACTCTACGAAGTACCTATGAATTGGTCCAGGATCTCAAACCAGGAACTAAAACTATATTTTTTAATAATTATCTCCAAGATAATTATTATCTTCTAGCAAGGTTTTACTCATGATTTATAGTTGATGGTTTTACTCTTCTGCATAGTTTCGTCTAACCCTTTCGTCTAACTTTTTTGGTAGATTTTTTTTAGAGACTGACCAAATTTACCTCCGATCAAGTTTAGTTTATCAAACTTATTAGATTATTTACGGCAAAGACAACCTTACAAATAATACTTTCAAACTTTTCTGCTAGAATATTTTAGATCGTGTGATTGATACTAATTAGTCATAAAGACAAGTAGTTGTACTTTGTGACTAAAAACTTAAATTAAGTTTTTAGTCTGTCTTTGATATCTGATCGGTAAGACTCTTCTATCATTCTCTTCTTTATTTCACGGTTAGCACTAATGATAACCTCTTGTTAGGTTAAGAACGCTTTGCTATTGAAGGTATATATTTTATGTGGAGAGGCTTCTTCTTCTATTAAGAAAAACTCCATTAACGCTTAACTTAATTCATGAATCTTTAATACGTTTTAAAATCAAAAGTTGCTAACAAATCAATTACTAATTTGCTCAAAAAGGTAATAAAAGGTTTAAAGACTTTTGTTTATCTTTCAAACTGATAGCAATAGCCGTCTGGTACTCTTATCACTTTAACAGTTGGTACTGACGAATATATTAGTTTTGTATTCTAGCATTTCTTGGTATTAATTGTAAAATGTTGCAGAGAATAATTTTCTGTAGAATATGCATTACCATGATTTAGTTTGTGTTTACTCAGTCTATTTCAAACCTGACCTTACTACAGACAAAAATAATATTCTTACATTTTTTCTTTGCAAAGCAGTTATAAATAACTATGTAGACATATTTGGTTGGGTAAAAAAAAATATTTTTGGTAACACTGGTGATATTTTTGAAATGTAGGGTTTACTTAATAATGAAAACAGGGTTCGGGGCACCTTGGAAATTTTCCTGTCCTTTTAGGGGGTTCCCACACCAAAAATGGTGAGAATGTGTGTTTGTTTTACATTTAGATGTTATAAACGGTTATTGGAGGTATTGAAGAGATAGTAATTAGAAACAGGGGATAAATCATCTAGCATGTTGCTGGGTCCTTTTTGCTAACTCCCATAGATAGAAGATAGTGTACCTTATAAGTCGTATAGTGAAGCCATTTTGTGTCTGATAAAAAAAACTGTAGATTAGGAAGCTTTACTATTCACCGTTCTATACGGCATCCCCCTCCCCTCCCACCTATTGGTTCATACTTTCGGTTTTAATTGATATTTGAAGTATCACAGTTATCATTTAACAGTTTGAAATAGGCCTTGTAAAATAAAATAAGAAATAGGCATAGTAAAATAAAATAAGAAAAGGCATAGTAAAATATTGGGTTGAGGAATAATTCATGAGCGTTTTTTTCAAATTTAAAAATACACGCAGAAATAAAATGCATCGGCAAAATGTTTTATGTTGTTTGAAAGAGAATGTTTTGCTCTACAAGATAGTGTGTTTTGATTTGTATTTTTTTTATTTTTGTGTATTTTCAGATCATTAAAATGGAATGTCTTGTGGACAAAACTGATCATTTTCGACACCATTTGCTTTTTACATTTAATCGAGGTGTTAAGGCCGCCGAAGCTGTTCGTGAGATTTGTGCTTTGTATGGAGAAGGAGCAATGCCTGAAAGTACCGCCCGCCGTTGGTTTTCGCGCCATCAGACTTGGCGCCGACAGATTTTCATCTGTTTCGATCGCTTTCGAACGCTTTGCGCGGTGTATCGTTCAATAATGACGTGGAATTGAGGGCTTGGTTAGACGAATTCTTTAAGTCAAGACCGGGAGATTTCTATCGGCGAGGCATCGAAAAACTTATTGAACGATGGGAGGAAGTTGTAAACAACAACGGAGAGTATTATTGATTAAATCGTTGTAGTTTTTTTGTTTAAAATAAATTTAAAAAAACGCTCATGAATTATTCCTCAACCCAATAAATTAAGAAACAGGCATAGTAAAATAAAATAAGAAAAATGCATAGTAAAATAAAATAAGAAATAGGCATAGTAAAATAAAATAAGAAATAAGCATAGTAAAATAAAATAAGAAAAAGGCATAGTAAAATAAAATAAGAAATAGACATAGTAAAATAAAATAAGAAATAAGCATAGTAAAAAAAAGAAATAAGCATAGTAAAATTAAATAAGAAATAGGCATAGTAAAATAAAATAAGAAATAGGCATAGTAAAATAAAATAAGAATCAAAGCCTACATTTAGCGGTAGGGGATACCAATTTGTCTTAAAAATTAAAATAGAACATTTGTTTTTTATGCTTAAGACGTGAAGGCACTTCAAGTATGTAAGCCTATTTTATCTTAAAGCATATTAATTTATTTCACCTTTCTATTGTCTTTGTTTTCAGCTCAAATCAAAATGGGCAACATTAATGAGTTACATGAGAGCTCGGAAGAAATTCGAGTTCGTAGAAGAGACAGAAATGAAGCGAGTATTGACGACTTTGGATCTAACTTTGTTAGGCATCGGAAGTATGTTAGGGATGGGCGTGTACATCATGTCTGGTAGCTTGGCACAGACAGTCGGACCCGCTATGCTCATTTCATTCATACTAGCTGGATTTGTCTGTATTCTGTCTGGTAAGTAAACTTAGCAAGTCATATTTCGCCCTAACTTTTTTTTAGCCCCAAAAAATCCTTATATAAAAATTTGCATATATTTTTATGTAGGCGAATTTTCCCTCTTGGCAAAATTTGCTTAAATTTTGCATAAATATAGCATTTATGCAAAATTTATGCTTTAGAAAGCTGCTCAAATGTCTTAATTAGAACAAACCCTTATCTTTATTACAAGTATATTATAGGGGTGGGGGAAAGAAAGAAAACTTTTTAGCAAGTTCAATTGGGGGAGAAGATTTTTTTTTTGCAAATTTGAGTTATTTGTTTCTTTTCTACCTTAAATTCTTTGCAGAAATAAATCTAACTCTAGTGCTTTAAGGAAAACCCATCTTATGATTGGTCTCAGAGGTGGACTGGTCAGTAAGGACGAGGACAACAGCCCTCTTAGGGCCTCTTGGTCAAAAATAAAACTTAAAGTAAATACAAGGAAAATTACATATATATTATAATACAATAATACATATATTATGTAGAATACATATATTATAATACAATTAATAATGATAATGCTGCATAAAAGGTCTCTAGATATTTCATTTTTTCAGTAATTAAAAATATATTCTACATTTTAGATCTTTATGCCCCATATTTATTATACCTAGACGTTTAAAGACCCCATAAAAAGACTAGGGCCAATGATGGCCCTTAACATACTTGTTAGGGCCCTAAAGTAGCAGTAAGGGGCCTTAGATATTGATGGTTTTAAGTTCGTAATATTCTCAATTTGCTACCTAATTCTAGGTTGTTATACCTGGACCATTAAAGGTCCCATGCAGAAGACTAGGGCCACAAGGGGCTCTTAATATCCTGATCAAGAATATTGCCCTGAAGCAACCGAAAAGGGCCTTAGAGGATAAACATAAAATAATTTAATTAAACATTACAATTAAATGAATAAACCCAAGTTTTATTTAACTTTATTTATTTTTTACTTAAGTTTATTTTAATTCATTAAAATAAAATAATTTCATGTTATCTACTTTGATCAAATTAAGCTTGCTATAATCATTAATCCTACTTTAGTTAAAAGTAGGCCCCTCTACTTGGAAAGCAATATAGTAACACCCCCCCCCCTGATTGGGCCCATGAGATGTAAGTTTGGGCCCTTAGACCAAACCCTTCTCGGGTCTTTTCGGCTCAGTCCTTCTCATTCGTGATGATTGGGCACATTTAAATTAAATTAATTTGAATAACTGTAAATTTATTGTATATAATACGTATATTGTAAATATATGTAAATTCGTAAATTTTAAATTAGCCATCGATTGTCCTAATGGTGTAGAGTTTATAACATGAATATGGTCAAGTTTGGACGAAATATAGTTTTATAAAAACGATATTCTAGCGTCTCATTTGTGCCCACTCATTGCAACTAAACACTCCTTATATAAATTAGTTCATTTGGTAGAACTCTTAATTTCTTTTCCTTCTTGATGCTCATACAGAAGAAAATGTTACATTTAAGTTTTAAGAAACAATTCTGGAACGGAATTACGGCTTAAGGCGTAAGCCATAAGCCAAATTTTCTTTAAACTTGTAACTGATGAGTTACATTTTTGAAAGTGGATCATGCTAGACCAAGCCAAGCCATTTTGATGTGCATTAATAATTAATATCACAAATAAAAGAAATAGATGAAAGCCGAGACAAGATTTGAGTGAAAATGTTGGGAAGATGTCACTGGATAGTGGTGGGAGGCAACATAATACAGGTGTGAGGGCAGGAAACTGATAAGGATCCAGGTGAGATCTGTGAGGTATGATCACAAAATACAAGCTTCCTTTCCCCTTAATAACACATTTTCTTCTTGCAAAAATATTTCCTTTATAATTGCTATGCTTCTGTTGCAGCATTCTGCTACGCAGAGTTTGCTGGAAGAGCACCGGGTACTGGATCCGCATATGCTTACTGCTACATAACTATTGGAGAATTTCTCGCATTTCTATTGGGATGGAATTTAGTTTTAGAATTTGTTATAGGTAACTTTATTTTCTATTAAACAATCATGTTTATTGGTTTTTATAGCATGTAATAACTCATGCACTGCTACCTTAAGTTTTGAACAAATGTTACGGGATTAGTATCTTAAAACTTTGTTTAACTAGAAAAGCTTATTAAGTTACATTTTACAAGAAGCTAGTGCTTGAATCACTAGCACCTTCGAATAGTAGTAGTAAGAGTGGACAGTAGTCAAGCCTAGTGAGTAGACCACACCTTTAGGCCCTTTTCACCAACCCTAAAATCAACCACCTTTCACTTTACCTCCACTGCTTTATCCTCATCAAACCTCATGTTACGATGGCTGAAATTACGCACCTTCCAGTATCGGTTGTTATTAAAGCACCTTTGGGTTAGTTAGTCTGAACACGTAGATGTTAAGGATGGCCATAAGAAGTATTAGACGATAAGAGAGAAATATCACTATATAAATCCCAAAAGTTTATTATTGAATAAACTTTGAGGGATTAAAGCTATCCTATTCTAATTGTAACAGTAAGTTTTGTTACATTTTTGAAATTTGCAAAACTAATATATTGAATGTGTCTTTGTTATACTCATCTATAACGCAGTCATATTATTCAGATACGATTTTAACGACTTAGATTGCGTTTAAAACGTTAAAGATTTAGACGTCAATGGACTCTTGATTTAGGTTATTAAACAAATTGTAATAACAGCTATGAACTGACTCTAGTATTTATAAATGAAATTTATTAATGTACAATACATGTATGGAATATTAAATATAAATTATTTCATTGTACGATCCTACATAATTAATCTGCTTCAATTAGGTACATTCGTAGGGGCATAGTTGCTGTTTATAGGCCCCTAATTAAATATATTTTCTGAACATAAATGTAATAAACATATTTAATATCGAGTAATTTATTGTTGTCCTATTTAAACTGGTATTTTGAGGACTGTCTTTATGAGGTCAGTAATAAAAGCATTTCATTGCATGCAGTATCGATGTATTTATTTGTTTAAGTAGTCAGACATTGTATTTAAAACACAATAAATATCAATTGTGTAAAGTTATTTTTCCTTATCTACTGTCGATGGTACATAAGAAAATCGTTGTGTTTACGTTTTCATTAAGAATAAGATAACAATCTTGAGATAATGCTTGTCTTAGAACGTGGTCTGAATTCCGCCTCCTGTTCGCGCAAAAGAGTTAAGAAAAATTTAAATTCCTGTAATCTATTATGTATGACCTTATCTATGATAAGGTGTGCTAGTACTTCCCGAAAATTTATAATGTTAAAAACTTAAAATATACTTGATAACTTAACTAACCTTTTTACTAAATCAGTAAAAATTATAGTCAGTCGTTTGAAATTAAAACGTTAAATGATGGGGTTAAAATTTGACTGGAGAAAAAAGAACCTCTTTACGCCACAAATAAATAAATTAAATTTGATTTTTTAATCGGCAGACTCCCAATATCTTCAAATCCTACAGTCCAAAAGCATTAGAAAAAATTACAAATGCTCCTATAATATTAACACCAACAACGCCTTTCCACTAAATAAAAAACTTCACTATGCAGAGTGAAGTTTTTTATTTTTACTTTCTGCAATAATGAGATCTACAGTGCCTAATCAAGTAATGACAAGACTTATCAAATAATATTAACATCAAGTAAATAAGTAAAAAAGACAGATAAATAATTATAGTAATAATATTTTTTTTTATTTATTTAAATAAATAAATAAATAAATAATTAAATAAACCATTTATTGCAAAGAATACATAGATTATTTAATATGCTATATTTTCACTAAAAATTAACTTTGCAAATCGGTAAATGTCACCGTGGTTACCTTATTCAAGGTTTAGGAGTTGCTTATAAACTTCTATAATTTTTATACATATTGTAATATATTATTGTTACAAATTTTAAATTAAATATTATTTATGAGTACATAATTTTTGACTTTTATTTTATATAATAATAATTTGAATTATTATATTTTAATTCTTTATTTTTGTTACTATTATATTTAAACTATAAAATATATAGATATTTATAGATTATTTTATTTATTATGAATATTAACTTTTTAACTTGATTTTCACTATTATTTTTATTAAAAGTAACGATTTCATACTTTTATTTGATTAACTTAAATTTTTAATTTTATTAAAAATAAATATATATCTCATTAGTTACTTTTTACAATTTATAAAATAAATTTATTAAATATTGTATTAAATACACACAAATTTAACTATTAAAAGGATGTCAAAATTATAGTTTGATTCTTTTAAAATTAAATAAAAAATCTGATATATTAAATTAGAACTTTCTTTTGTTTTAAGTTAGTAGAATCAAATTCAAGCACGAGTCTAGCCAAGGGTTTTGCAATTTTCGTTGTTCGTGTAGTTTTAAGTTCCACTTGTTTTTATTTATTTACTTGATGTTAATATTATTTGCTAAGTCTTGTTATTATTTGTTTAGGCACTGTACATGGCATTGTTGCCGAAAGCCGACTCTGCTTGGTATAGTTTTGAATTTGTGGGAAGAGGTTGTTTGTGTTAATTATTGTAGTCAATTTCCCACTGATGTTATGAGTTTTCTTCATTATTCTCTTCATGTTTCATATTCACCACCTGTATGTTCCATTTGTGAGAGATCCGCTACCAATAATTCCATAATTCCTAGTACCTACACCATCACAGTCCTTGGGTCAATTTCTTTCCTTTAAACCTCTTTTAGACGCCTGAAAAGACACCAGCCCAGAGACCAGCTCTACTTGCCATAAAAGTTACCCCCTTCACCGTATAAGGTTTCACAACTTCTGATAGCAGGCAAGAATAAGAGAACCCTATATCCTTCTTTTTTGTAACCTGCTGATGCAGGTTGCAAAATCTTTGAATAAGAGCAGATCTATTTAATCTTTAATCAACTCATTTATCAATTCGCTTCTATTCAATCCATCTATTATTTTAAATTATCTTCAAACTATTAGTATCTATTATCTTTAAAGTTATTTATATTAATTTCCGCAAAAGTGCAATCACTTGTTTGTTTCTATAACAAGTCTTACCAAGCCGCTATGTCTCCATTAGTTCTAATACTTGTACTCTGTCAAAAGGTTGATGTCTTCTTGAGACAATTTTTGATAAAAATTCGCAGATAAAAGGGATTTTTCCTGAGATAAACGGCATTTGTCTCAGATTATATTCCTTTATTCGTCCAATTTATGCGAGACTGAAATATTACGTTTAGCTTCTAGTAACGCGATATTCTATAAATGAGCGAAGCAATGTCAAAGTCCCGATGTTATAAATGAAAGATTTAAGATACCAAGCACCTGATTATATTGTTTAAAAGATATATTCAAGAAAGAGAAATGCATATCCTAGTTAGTTTTATAAATTTTGATGTATAAAATCACAAATAAACCTTGGCCAAGATTATATAAAGTAATTTAAACCTTGACTTCGTAATTTCTTAGAAAAAATAACTCCAAGATGAATATATAGATATATAAGTCGACATTGAACATCCCTACTCCTAATGCCGGGAATTTCAAATATTAATAGTTAATCTAGGTTTACTTGTCATTCCCTTTTAAAGCTTTGATACTCCTTTTAACATTTAATTTTAGTCTTTTATCTTTTGTTTTGCTCTTCTATCTTCTATAATGGGAGGAATCTATTATCTTCTATAATATCCCAAATGTACTTTTGCCAATATAGAACTTGTTTAAAAAAAAATAATGGGAGGAGAAGTAATGTTATAAAATAAAATGTGACGCCCATATTTTTTATCAAATATATACGTTTTAATGCCTGTAGATCCCAAAAAGTTTGAGCATGTACAAGCACAACTACATTTACAAGCAAATTTACATAATTATGCTTGTATGTAAAGACTTAAAAGTTTAACAGGATCAGATTAAAAATACTTCAAAAATCTAATCCTACGGAGTTTAGATAAATTCCAAAGTAAGATCTGTTAGCTGTTAAGATCCAATAGCTGTTATCTTTTGTTTTTTCCGAAAATCACAAAAAGGAGAAGTATTTTTGGCTACAAATTGTTTCTATAGCTACTTTGAAGCTGCTTAGTCTAACGAGACACCAACCACATCTGTTAGCATAGATCTTGAGTTATTTGATGTGTTTAATGTTCAAAACTGCCGTGTTTAAGGTAGGCAAAGCGACAAAGGAAAACTTAATTGAATACTTGCCAACTAGACTAAGCAATAATATAAACCTTTTATCGTTTTTTTAGATAGAGGTCTATAAACAAATAAAATTAGGTACAAGGTACCTAAGTAATTTTCACCACAACTTTGGATTCGCTTCGCTCGTCCTCAGGATGTCATAATTACCCCTAGCTTAAAGTGGTAGTACTTAATTTTTGTAACGCTTGGCCATAAAATAAAATATTTATCTAAAGTCCAATACGTTGCGTTGAATATTTTTCTCGAATTCAATATTTTCTAACTGGCGACCAATATTAGCACTATAAAAAACCAACTAATGTTCTGCTGTGCTAATGTGCTTTACTTTAATTATCATTATTAGTTGAATTTTGATCGAAAGACATGTGTACAATTTTTCAAAAATTATTAATAACAAATAAACAACCGATTTAGTTGAAGTTTGAAGAGTATTTCTTTATGTAATACATAAGTATATAATTTATTTAAATACGGTCAGTATATCTACGAATAGTGTCAAATCACTTTTTGTTAATGATCGTCGAGCATCGTTCTTCGATGAGCTAAACGAGACTGAAGATGTACTAAATTTTGAAATTAGCGTTTTCATGTTCTGAGGTGGTAAGAACATGAAAACGTTCATCACAAGAGTTTCCCTCTTGTGATAAAGGATCAGATGATGCTTGATTATCAGATGACACTCATCAGGTGCATTTCGGTTACCTTCCATGTTAAGGACTTTTGAAATGAACCTGAAATCATCATCATTATTAACATACCATCTGTTACGAATTTCAAGTTTCGACGACAAACAACGACGGAGGAATTTGGTGAATTCAAAAAACTGTTAGACAGAACTGCCCTTATGTAATGGTTTACTGGATTTCTTAAAAAATAGATATGGATTTACAATTTTATATGAAATTATAATGTTTTGCTCGCATGATTAATATACTTGCTGGGTGTTACAGGAACTGCTTGCTTAGCAAGAGGTTTAAGTGGGTATATAGACGCACTGGCAGATAAAAAGATAAGCAAAGCCCTCTACAACGCCATGCCTATGGACATCAAGTTCTTCTCAAGTTATCCTGATTTCTTTGCTTTTGGCATAATGATAGTATTTTCAAGTAATTTTATTATTTCTTTCTTATTTATATGCAAAGAGACTAAACTGTAATAGTGAGGATAATACAATCATTATCATAGCAACAGTAAGAACACATTATAGACCTCCTGCTTTAATGTGTCGTATGGGTCAAATCTCAGCACAGTATTTTTGCCCCATTTGTAGTACTCGAAGCAGGGTGGAGGATGGGGCATAAAGCCAAAAAAGTGTCGCCACTGTTCAGTTAAACATAAGACAACTTGTCCAATACAGAGTCTAAAAGTATTGGACATGCGTATGAAGTTAGTGTTTATCACTTTTAAGAGCTAACAAGCTTTTGTCAACATTCATCAAGCTTATTATTTTTTTACTTATTTTCTTAGTACCTATTCATAACTTAATATTATCAAACAAGGTAGGAATAACATTAAATATGTACTATTAACCACTACACAATAATTAAGATCCGAAATTCCACTCCTTCATCAATTATCTCTAATTAATATTATCTTCCAATCAAAATATTTACAATTATTAATTACTTTTTCTCTAACTAGTCTTACCAAGTCACTAAACATGCATTACCTCAAATACTAGTAACAGTTATTTGTTGTTGTATTACTCGATAACAAAAAAAATGTCAAAAATTTCACTGGTCATGTTTATAACCTGACGATAGGAAGGATGTAGTAGTGCTACTAGCATTCGAGGGAGTAGCGGTGGGGGTTGGAGACACTTTGTTAAATTGGGAGGTCCTGATACGTTTTTCCCTATTATATAAGTTCCTTAACGCGGAGTAAGGGAGTATTTATAGGATTCAAAGTATGAGCGCTAGAGGAATTCATCATGATAAGAATAATAAAATAAGTCTCTTCACTCTTCAGTACTTGCTTTGACAAAGCAAGCACTGATGATGACCTTTAGTTGGTTGAAAGCCGGTTATGCTTTATAATAAATAATACATCAGTGGAGAGATTTATTTTATTATTCTAATCATGATGAACTCCTCTAGCGCTCATACTTTGAATCCTGTTAATTCGGCTAGTCGAGCCAGTACCAGCTCTCCTGACAAAGCAAGCACTGATGATGACCTTTAGTTGGTTGAAAGCCGGTTATGCTTTATAATAAGTAATACATCAGTGGAGAGACTTATTTTATTATTCTTATGGAGTATTTATAGTCTTTAATTTATTTTATATTTTCTTTTTAGCTATAATAAGTGTAGGAGTGCGAGAGTCATCTATAGTTAACAATATTGTTGTCGCGATTAACCTAGTAACAATTACAATATTAGTTATCATTGGCATAATCTATGCAAAACCAAAGAATTGGGCGATTGATCCATCAACTGTTGATAACCCTTCACACGACCCTGGAGCTGGCGGGTTTGTACCTTATGGCTTCAGTAAAATAATAAGCGGTGCTGCCACGGCCTTCTATGCTTACACTGGATTTGATACTGTCGCTACTACAGGTAGTAGTTATTTTTAAATTAGTCCATCAATTAAATTTCATGTTTAAATTTAAGACACCTCTAGTGTTAAGTTGTTAAGTTTATGATAGATGTTAATGTACACTAAAACCTTTAAGGCCCGTATTCAAAGACATTTCCCTACCTATTCCTTAGCCTTAAGTAGACCTTTAAGTCTTTAACAAGAACACATCCTCTTTTGTTTATTACGAAGGACTCTGTTTATGCTTACCTTAGAATATCTCCTCCTCTATTTATTACGAAGAATTCCATTTATGCTTACCTTAGAATATATTTTCTTTTATTTATTGCGAAGAATTTCATTTATGCTAACCTCAAAATATCCCTTTTTCTATTTATCACGAAAATCTCCTAGAACATCTTCTCATCTATTTATTATTGCGGATTTTGTGTAGGAAACGAAGCGAAGAACCCAAGCAGAGCTATACCTATTGCGTTGATATCAAGTTTATCCACAGCACTCGTAGTCTATGCCTGTATATCGTGTACGTTTACACTTATGTGGCCCTACTACGATCAGGTAGATAATTAACTTAAATTTGCATTTTTAGTTATTTATTGTATAACACACGGATAAAATCAGTTGACAGCGCGGGAAAATAGTGTTTAGGAACCAATACGATTGACTTAATTTCAAATTGAGAGCCATATTGGCTCCCTCGCATTATTTCCCCACGCTGTCAACTCATTTTAGCTGTGAGTCGTATAATAATATACCACACTCAAAAAGGTAATTTATATGGCCTGGAAAAGAAACTACAAAATAAGGATTTCTTTCCAAGTACTCTTAAGCACTTCGGAAAATCACTTCGCAAGTATTAGGTATGGTTTTTAAAGTTTACTGTTTTGCTGTTAGGTATTAACGTTCAAGTACAATTTCCTGCCTTACAATTACTTTAATAATTCAAATGCAACAATACAAATGTTATTTATGGACACCAGGCCTTGTAGAAAAACATAAATAAAATAAGCTTATTAGTACTAAAATTTAACTAAAGTAAGATATAATTTAGGCCATCTTTAAACATAATTTACTTTAAAAGCTTTTTATTAATGTACTATTTATTAAAAATAGTGTACGGGGTACCTTGGAACTTTTCCTCATTACATCGGATTCGCTACGCTCATCCTCTCTACTTCGGACTCGCTTCGCTTGATATTTGAATAACAATTTACTAAATTTATACCGCAGCATGTCTTTAGACTCCCTTCGCTCGTCTTCAGATAGTAAATACATTCGTTTTATTATCAGCAACCAAACAAGTTACCCATACAGCACAGACCATGCTCAATTCTGCTCACCTTTTATGATTCAACAAAAATCATGGATAAACTTTTCGTTTTGATAGGAAACTTGTGTTCTATCAAGTAAAGCTAAATACTTGTACCAAATTTCAACTCAATAAGATTGTTTTTCAATTTTTTCCAATTTTTAAAAAAACACACAAGTCATTTAATAAAAATTGAGCTAATGCTGATAATGAGATGAAACTCAGCACATATGTTAGTCTTATACATAGTCACATGCGTGCTAAATCTCAATCCGCACACATACACACACACACACACACACATACAGACAGATAACTTTGTGAAACAACTCCCCCTTTACACTTGGAGCTACAATGATAACAAACACATTCACACACTTAAAGACAGACAACTTTATGAAACAACTCCACCTTTACACTAGGAGCTACAATGATAACAAACTCATTCACACACTTAAAGACAGACAACTTTGTGAAACAACTCCCCCTTTACACTAGGAGCTACAATGATAACAAACTCATTCACACACTTAAAGACAGACAACTTTGTGAAACAACTCCCCCTTTACACTAGGAGCTACAATGAAAAACAAACTCATTCACACACTTAAAGACAGACAACTTTGTGAAACAACTCCCCCTTTACACTAGGAGCTAACAAGAAAACAAACTCATTCAACACACTTAAAGACAGACAACTTTGTGAAACAAACTCCCCCTTTTACACTAGGAGCTACAATGATAACAAACTCATTCACACACTTAAAGACAGACAACCTTTGTGAAACAACTCCCCCTTTACACTAGGAGCTACAATGATAACAAACTCATTCACACCACTTAAAGGACAGACAACTTTTGTGAAACAACTCCCCCTTTACACTAGGAGCTACAATGATAAAACTCATTCACACACTTAAGACAGACAACTTTGTGAAACAACTCCCCCTTTACACTAGGAGCTACAGTGATAACAAACTCATTCACACTTAAGACAGACAACTTTGTGAAACAACTCCCCCTTTACACTAGGAGCTACAATGATAACAAACTCATTCACACACTTAAAGACAGACAACTTTGTGAAACAACTCCCCCTTACACTAGGAGCTACAGTGATAACAAACTCATTCACACACTTTAAAGACAGACAACTTTGTGAAACAACTCCCCCTTTACACTAGGAAGCTACAATGATAACAAAACTCATTCACACACTTAAAGACAGACAACTTTGTGAAACAACTCCCCTTTACACTAGGAGCTACAATGATAACAACTCATTCACACACTTAAAGACAGACAACTTTGTGAAACAACTCCCCCTTACCACTAGGAGCTACAATGAAACAAACTCATTCACACACTTAAAGACAGACAACTTTGTGAAACAACTCCCCCTTTACACTAGGAGCTACAATGAAAACAAACTCATTCACACATTAAAGACAGACAACTTTGTGAAACAACTCCCCTTTACACTAGAGCTACAATGATAACAAACTCATTCACACACTTAAAGACAGACAACTTTGTGAAACAACTCCCCCTTTAACTAGGAGCTACAATGAAAACAAACTCATTCACACACTTAAAGACAGACAACCTTTGTGAAACAACTCCCCCTTTACACTAGGAGCTACAATGATAACAAACTCATTCACACACTTAAAGACAGACAACTTTGTGAAAACCACTTACTTACACTAGGAGCTACAATGCATAACAAACTCATTCACACACTTAAAGACAGACAACTTGTGAAAACCACGGAGGCCTTAAAACGCCTAAAACGGAAAATTCCGGTGACATCCCGGTTCCGATTTTTTTGCAAACACAATATTTTTCCTATATACCTACGGTATAAAAGAGGAAAAGTTAAACAAAGATTATTATTTAGACCTTATAAAAAAGTTATTATCATTAAAAGCTTATTAGTTTATTTAGCTTATTAAGCTTATCATTTAGCTTATTAGCTTTTAAGTTACTGAAAGACGGTCATTATGTAAACCTTGTAAACCATGCGAAACATTAATCTAAATTATAAGCTTATTTGTGTTTACTATTTATTAAGCTAACTGTTGATGTTTTACAAAACACGATAGTATCAAATAATAATTACATAAATGTTTTTAAACAAAGTTCAAGTGGTACTATTGGTAATAAAATGTTTTAAAGCTCTTTTGTGACTTATAAAATAATAATGTATTATAATGTTATAAATGAATTATTTTAAATAATAATATATTATAATGTTATAAATGAATTATTTTAAATAATAATGTATTATTATGTTATAAATGAATTATCTTAAATAATAATGTACAATAATATATTATGTAAAATCTTAGAATAATACTATACATAGGAGAAGCAATACTGATAACGCGAAATGCGGTTCACTGGTGGTCTTAAGTAATGCTGCCACCCTAACAATATACAATTTTCTTATAAAACGTTGGCAATACTTCCGGTTGCTGAATTATTATGTTCTATTATTAATAAATGATTTATTATTCATAAAATACTAATATAAATATCGGTGCGTTACAATATTTTTAGCATTTTAAATTGTAACGTTTTTAATTAAAGTTATATTAAAAGTAGTCCTCGTCAACTAAATGTAAATTATTGTATTCTGATATCTTTTTACCATCTAAGACTGGTTTTATTAAATACTCAGCAGGTGTTTTAAGTTATTGCATTTGTTCTTTACGATATTTCTTAATTAATGGATATTTATGACAAATATTTAAAATAATGTTTTGTTGTTAGGGTGGTACCCCTGCTTAAGACCACCAGTCAACCAGCTTTCGTGTTATCAGTAGAATTATATTATGTTTACGGTCCTGTACTCCTTCTATATTAGTATTATTCTAAGAGTAAAATAATAATTTGTTATCAGGACACAGACGCTCCATATCCATATGTCCTTAAAAATTTAGGAATACCTTCCATGAAATGGATTGTGACTGTCGGAGCCATCGCTGCCGTAACTGGAAGGTAACTTCTGTTGGTATTATTTTAATTTTATTTTGAAAATTTAGTGATAGTGGTAAAATCGGAGATGGAAATCCAAAATAATGAACTGAACACACCTGTTGATCTTTTTATCAATTATGATATTATTTTACCCACCTCTACTCTTATCTTAATTAAATCTCCCGCTATAATTTGATAAAAAAAGGTCCTGCCACTTTAGAGACAACAAATCCTTCTTTTGTTGCCTTTTTGTGCCAAATAATAGAGCCCTTGCCTTTCCAAAACATTCTCTTCCTAAATAATAATAGACATTGTTTGGAAATGAAGTGATATAATGCAAGATTAAAACCCAAAAATATGTTTAACTACGTTTTAGAGATATCTGATGACGAAACGGGATCTTATATAATATATATATATTATATATATATATATATATATAATATACCTGCTAGCTACCTTATCAGATAGCTAGCATGGAGTATTACGCTAAAATATAGGATTCTTTTATAAACATTTAGAGAAGCGTTTTCGTTTGAATATTGTTTGGTCTCTTAAGTTGAATAAAGTCTTTCATACGGGTATTCAATTTTCTGAAGCAGTGAGACCTGGGTTCGAATCTTAGTACCGTAAAAAATAGCATTTGTTTATCCAAATGCGCAGGAAAATAAAATTTGGCATAAACTGAACTTTCGATGTTCTACAGAGTTTATTTTTTAAGGTAGTGTGAATTCTCTTACAGATTAAATTTGCTCATATCATTTGAATAATCCAAGTAGTAAACCTAAGCTCAGGTAATGCAGCATTTACTGAAAACTCTGCTAAAATGAGTAATTAAGAAAAAAAGATGCTCACAAGGAAAGTCGCCCAACTTGTAGAACACGCATCCGAATTATTCTCTATTTTAAGTAGAAATTAGATAGGAAAAAACAAACAATAGTAGTTTATATATGATTCAACCTGTGTATATTTATGACAAACACACCCAAGTTGCTATACTTGAGAGATTCCACCGCTATGACACATATGAATAGATCAACTCAAGTATAAAAATAACTATACAGTATTTCTATGATTACCTTGACACTTACTCCCCCTGATAACGTGCTCTACATTAACAACCTAATATGATAGGAACCAATAATATTTTATTCAATAATAATATTACATATAATATTGCTTTACTGTTAATAATATCTTGAACGAGGTATCTTGGAAACTTTTCTTAAACCTGAACATTCTCTGATATATATTATATATATATATATATATATATATATATATATATATATATATATATTTATATATATATATATATATATATATATATATATTATATATATATATATATATATATATATATATATATATATATATATAATATATATATATATATATATATATATATATATATATATATATATAAGAACTAAGTTGAGCGTTAATAGAGTTCATCTTTCAACCTGACAAAAAGCCATCATCAGAGCTAGCTGTCAAATAAAGAAGAGGATGATAAATGAGTCTTACAGATCAGACATCAAAGATAGACTGAGTCTGTCTTTGATTGCTTAGGTTATATAACATTAATAATAAGTTTATAAAGCTATTGCTAATTTAATAATAACAAAAAATAATAATCACCCTCCGTTACATGTGCCACCTCATTTATAGAATAGAATAGAATAGAATAGCCATTTATTAGTCAATACAATTAAACATGTTTACATAGTTTTTTTGATTTTTTACATTTTTAGAGACTAATCAGCCGAAGCTGTGGCAAGTTTGAATTCGCTATTTATATTTATTTACAATAATATCGATTTTATATTTTTAAATTACAATTTATTCTTCAAGAAATTAAAATTATATTTATATTTCTTTTTATAATATATTTTTTTTTATTATTTTTATTTTTTTTGGTTTATATATTAATACTATAATTATTTCTTATTAACCATTAAAACCTCAAAACATATGATGTATCACATGTTGATAATGACAAAAAAATAAATTTTTACTTATTTTACTGTGTAGAATAATTGGAACTCCTTTGATAAGACAATTTTCCTGAAAATAATAATTCCTTGTATGCAGGCAACTTTTATAACAATATCACTTTATGTAGCAGTTTTTAATAAACAATAATAAACCAAAATGCTCTAAAAACATTCATTAGTCTTTATAAAATAAAATAATTTAAATTAGCTTTTGTGAAATACGTCTTAACTCTTATCAGAACGCGCGCGATATCCCAGCCACCTCATTTGCGATTTTTAAAAGAAAATTCACGAAAAACAGCTGATTGATTTACACTTGTTTCTTTTTATTGTTTGGGTCAATGTCAAGCCTCTTCATACATACTTATCACCTCTATTTGATTAAAATTTGATTTTATTAACCTACATGTTTTATCTATTACGTAAATACGCTTTAATGTGATGATAGAAGATATTGATGATCTTTTTCATAACACCCCACCGGATATTTTAACTTTAAGCAGCAGAGCGTGTTTTTATAATACTTTTTTAAAACTTAAATGAGTACTAAATAAGATTGATTGATTGTCTGAATATTGGGGCAATATGTCACTTACGATTGCTAGTAATATGACGAACTGATAAAGGACAACAACAATGTAGTCATGAAGGGGCCAAGAAAGGAGCGGGGGCTGCACAGTGGCTCCCCAAAGCCGACGCCCCGGAGCAGCCAAGAGACCAAAGGCCTCTTGTTTTACTATTAAAGTGAGCAGATTGTAATATTGTATGCAAAAAGGCAGGAAAGGGAACAGAAGTGACACCTGCCAGTCTAGGCTTTGACTCTGCAAGTAATTTTTATAGCTTATTCTTGCATTCAGCTTGGGGGCAAACTTGTAAACTTATCACCTAAAGTCTTTTACCCTGCCTAGTTACATAAATACCTATTGTCTGCCCCGGCAGCTTATAATGCTTATTTGGATCGATGCAGCACATTTATCGCTGAATCCAATCACTAAGATACTAGTGATCCAACATAACCCGTGAATATAAAACAACATAGAAAAGAAAACCTTTTATACTTAACTTCAAAGTTTTTATCTTTATAAACTACCTTACCTTCATATTCGCCTGCTGAAATTTGTCTTTTATTTGTTTCAAAAGAAATTTTATTTATAGTTTCAGTTATTGTAATTTTTTGAAAGTTCCTCGTTTAAAAAAACATGGAAGCTAAATATCTATATGTATTAATAAGATAACTCCACTCTTGTAACATATCTTCACTGCATAGTTGAATCAAATTACCATATTTATGAATATCACGTGAAAAATTCTAATATTTATTTATCTTTGGAGTATTTCGGTTTTATGTCAACTACATGATAATACAGGTGTAGAAGAAGTTTATTGTAGAATTGCTTTCTGTTTGGTTTCAGTTTTATACCAACAGAATGCGTTTGAGTTCAAAATATCTAATTTTAACTAGTAAGGTTTAAACCAAGTTAATATCAAGCGTTGTTTTTTGTTCTAGCACTCTCGCATCTATATTCGGCATGGCTAGGATCGTCTACTCTATTGCATATGATGGCTTATTGTTTGGATTTTTAGGCAAAATTAATAAGCGATTCAAAACACCCGTCAATGCTTGCATGGTGTCAGGAATTTTTACTGGTAAATAAACTATTGCTTACTTTTGAAAAAAATAGACGTATTGTTACTCACTTACAACTGGCTGTTACTTGTGTAACTGGCTGACTTAAGGTGAACTTAAGGCTAACCAAGAAGAGAAAAAATATTTACTGGTACGCTGGTGTCTTGTTTAGTAGAAAACACTTAACATTTATTGTACTAGGAACCTTGGCGAGCTCCCCAAAATTCTTTTGAATAATGAACATCCTTTATTTTCTTAAAAAACATGATAATGGTTTTTAGCGTGCTGATCAAAGATGTCAAAGAGGTAACCCTCTCTCTTTAACCTTATAGGGTATTTGGAGTTAAAAATATCAGGTTGCTTACAATTTCGACTGTTTTTTAACGTCTTAGTCATTCTCTAGGATCAGTATATTGGTAGACTTGAAACTAAACATGCACCTGTTGGAGCAAGTTAGAATAAATAGTTTAGGTTACAAGGAGCTCTTGAATACTATTTATGCCCCCAAATATAGACTATTTCGGATTTTTTACTATACTTTATAGTTTATAGGTTGCTTGAATTATCATAATTTATCTACTTCATGAAATGATGATCGAGATGTAACCTTACTTGCCTATTATCGAGACATTAACTTCCATGCCTATTATCGAGACATTAACTTTTGCCTATTATGGAGAACATTAACTTCCTTGCCTATTATCGAGACATTAACTTCCTTGCCTATTATCGAGACATTAACTTCCTTGCCTATTATCGAGACATTAACTTCCTTGCCTATTATCGAGACATTAACTTCCTTGTCTATTATCGAGACATTAACTTCCTTGAATTGGCTTGATTTATCATTTTAAGACACGGTCTTTTAGACCTAAACTTTCTTGCCTATTATTAAGCTCCTCATGTATTTATTTTTAAAGGATTCTTGGCTGTTATATTTGACACGGAAGAGCTTGTGAATATGACTTCACTTGGAACATTAATGGCTTACACCTTAGTGGCAATCTGTATTTTACTTCTTAGGTTGGTTGAGTTTTATTGTAAATATTTTATTAATTTTAGGACAGTATACTAAAAAAAACATTATTCCTATGTTAATAACATTTGAATAATATATAAGTGTTGTAAAAAGCGAAGAGCACACAGAATTAGATCACGGAAAACATATCTCATTGTAGACTTTTTTTTACCTTACCCTAATATAAATATTTTCTTTTCTTCGTTCAATACTTTTCTTCCCTTTAACTTGTTTTTAAAAATAAAGTTATAAAATTACAGAAATAGTAAGTTTTATATTTTGTCTACACATGCGCTACTGTCTTCGCTGTGTTCTAAATTCATATTTTCGACCTTAAATTGAACAAACTAGTTTGATAAACATTTAGAGAATGATTTTAATGTTGCTTATATCAGTAATTAAAAATTAATTCTCCATAGCTTTCAATCTTTTACTTGGTTGATATAGACCTACCTGTAAAACAATTTATCTACTCTAAAAATGTCTTATATAGTTTGCACAAATTAGGGAATGGTATTTCTTGGGCTATTTAGAGCACACAGTGTCCAACTCCATTTAAAAAATATCTAAGATCAGCGTTAGAAATTACTATAGTTCAGTTAATTAACCATAAACTCAAATTGAAAAAATATTTAGTTAAAGACAACTATCTTCATTGTTATATTATTTATTAATATCATTATTACTATTTCTTTATAAAGTTGCAGCCTTGGATCACTCATGGCCTTGTAGTTTCCTTAAGAAATAAAGAAAAATTAATAAGAAAATCACGGAAAGTAACCAATGAAGAAAACGAAAAATTCAAAAAATACTGCAAAAGATACTGTAGAAAGTTAGACTTGCTATTAAAGAAAACAAAAAAAGAATACTATAGTAAAAAGATAGAGAATTGTGATGGTGATATGAGCAAGATCTGGAATGAAATTAATAAAATGAGTAATCGTTACCAAAAAGAAAATAATATCGTTACCGAACTAGTTGACGAAGATGGTAATTTAGTTGACGCTTTAAATAATGCTAAAGAAGGGGCTAACCTGATGGGAAGATATTTTACAACTATAGAGAAAAAATGGCAAACAAATTAAATAACGACTTAGATGAAGTTAAAAATAATGAAGATAAAGCAAAAACTAAAGAACTATGGTCAACTATCGATAACATAACTGATAAAGATATCAGGGAGGCGGTTAACGAACTCAGAGGTAAATCATCACCAGGTTTTGATCATATCACTGTGACAATGATTAAAAATAATATTGATTCTTTAGTAATACCTTTAACTCATATAGCAAAGTCTAGTTTCCTGCAGGGAGTATTTCCAACCGTTTAAGATAGCTATTGTGCATCCTATTCATAAATCAGGTCCAACCAATGATCCAAATAACTATCGACCCATTTCACTTGTCTCGAATATTGCAAAAATATTCGAAAAAATCATTAAAAAACAACTAAATAACTTTTTAAATAGACATGACATAATATCTAAGAACCAGTTGGATTCCAAAAAAACTTAAATACACAAGACGCCATAAATACAGTAACAACATTTATTACCAACAGTTTAGACAAAGGACTAAAACCAATAGCAGTTTTTATAGATTTGGCTAAAGCTTTTGACAGCGTTTCCCATATAAAGTTAAATAGCGGCTTTAAAAACATCGGCATATCTGGGACAGTGCTTAAGTGGTTCGATAGTTATCTAAAGAATAGAATGTACAAAGTTAAATTGAATGACGTCATTGGAGACGGTTTCTCAGCCAAATTCTCTATCCCTCAAGGAACGGTCTTAGGACCATTATTATTTATTATTTATATAAATTCAGTGTTTAACTTGGCTGATAATCAACCAAACCACACCATGTCACAATTTATGTGAAAATAAAAGAAATATAACCATAAAAATGTTTACTATAAGGTTTGCAGACGACTTAGTCTTACTTTGTGAAACTGATAATTGGACGGATAGTAAGAATCTGGCTGAAAAACAAATAAATAAAATTAAAATATGGTTTAATAAAAATAAACTCACCATAAATGTGAAAAAAACATGTGCCATGGCTTATGCATTACACTGGTCCACTAATCCTGTGCTTTCAAATATTAGAGTTCACAACACTAAATGTTCACTATTCTTAAATAACTGCCAATGCCCCCATATAGAGTGGGTACAGTCAGTCAAGTATCTAGGAGTCATGATAGATAGTTCCTTGAATTGGAAACCACACATTACTAATCTTAATATTAAACTAAGAAAATTAATTTTTGTATTCTCGAAATTAAAAAATATTTTAAACGTACATCAAAAACGAGTACTGTATTTTGGATTAGTTGACTCTATAATACAGTATGGGCTGCTAGCATGGGGAGCAGCATGTGACACTGTCAAAGAACCAATATTTATCAGACAGAAAGCATTTGTACGAATAATACTAAATAAACAAACAACTGAACATACTGAAGGTTTATTTAAGAAACTATCAATCATGACTCTTGAACAGGCTTTAAATTATAAATGCTTGGTATATATTCGTGAGGGTAAACATGATTTACAAAAATAGAACATGACGCCAATACAAGAAGTTTAGCAAAAGGTTATTACGCCTTAAAAATTGCCGAACATCTATGGCTCAGAGGCATTGGACATACCGAGCTGTTAACCTATATAATAAACTACCATCACAGCTACAAAACAACGACATTAAAATTAACACTTATAAAAAAAATCTTAAAAAACACATAATGGAACAAAAATGAATTTAACTCATTAATATACTTAGGATAATTAATTTATAGAGCGGACCTTCTTTTATTAATTTAGTTAAAACACATTAATTAAATAATAAACTATAATTAATTTAAATAATTACTAAAATTTATTAGGTTTAAAGCATGTAATAAAGTTTAAAAGACTAAAATTAGAGAATTGATAAAGCTCTATAACAGTACATCTTGCTGATAACAGACCGAGAGATGTGCACGTTATCGTAATACAGCACCAACTAAAATCTTAAAATTTAACTGTTCCTGCTTTTTACTCTTTTTATGGAAAGCAAGTCAAGCATAAAATGTTATTGTTTTTATTTGGGAATCCCCGAGTATAATGATGTTGTGAACTTTAATATTCTAAATAGACTTAAAGAATAAT
Source organism: Microvelia longipes (assembly GCA_018340805.1). Taxonomy (NCBI): domain Eukaryota; kingdom Metazoa; phylum Arthropoda; class Insecta; order Hemiptera; family Veliidae; genus Microvelia; species Microvelia longipes. The sequence continues at coordinate 33,379,188 of JACMZG010001913.1, forward strand.
GTTATATTTTTATTACATTGTTTAAAAACCTCTCTAGAATGATCCATCTCAAATTTTCCTATCACTACTTATTTATCTCTATTCTTTTATTCTAAAACTATCTCTATCTATTTAACTATTTACTGTTAACGCCAAATATATCTAAATTATATAGTACAATTATTTATAATCACTAAAAAAAAAAAAAAAAATATATATATATAAATAAAAAAAAATAAAATATGTATATGTGTGTGTGTGTATGTGTTATATATATGTATGTATGTATGTATGTATGTGTGTGTGTGTGAGTGTATGTGTATGTATATGTGTTATGTTTATGTATGTGTATGTGTGTGTATATATATATATGTATGTATGTATGTGTGTGTATGTATGTATGTGTATGTATATGTGTGTAATGTATGTGTGTGTGTATGTATGTGTATATATATATATATATATATATATATATATGTGTGTATGTATATAATATATATTATGTATGTATATATATATATATATATGTAATATGTATGTGTATATGATATATATGTATTATGTATATATACAAAATCAGAAACCACTAGGCAATTTATGTTTATAATATCTTTTTTTTCTTAAATTAAGAATGTTAAATTGTAATTTGGCTAAGGACTCCCTCTCTGCAGCACAAGGCGTAAGCCTTTTAGCAGAGAGGTAACCTTAATATTAGAATATAATTATTGTTGTTTGTAATTTATTTAATAAAGGTATTTAAAAAAAAAAAAAAAAAATTCTTCGTTGTTATTATATTTATCATTAAATTATTACCATTACTTCATTTTTATATTATTTATCATTATCATTATCACAATTTTTCATTGTTATATTATTTATCATGATCATTATTACCATTTCATCATTGTTATATTATTTAACATTATCATTATTACTATTTCTTCGTTGTTATATTATTTATCATTATCATTATTACCATTTTTGATTGTTATAATTAACTCGATTGGTCAATAAGATATAATAAACTGTTAATTTGTTTGTGCTAGATACGAACCACTAGTAGTGCCCCCTGGGTCAGCGCAGAGAGAGCAGTCAACAGCAGCTAGGCAACCGTACGCTTCCACCATGAGCATAGTAGCTCTTCTTAACTCTCAAAAACACAATAGAGCCAACGAACAAACTTTTTTGATAGCTAATTGGTGTATTGCCATTTATGGTATGTTATGTTAAATCACTAACAATTGGAATGTTATAGTTAATGGTTTAAAGTTTTCGTAATTTTTTACAACTCCATCCTCATCTAGGTTTTTTGATAGCTCAGTTGATTTGAAAGTTAGGTCTTAAAAAGGACACCTGGAAATACGAAAAAAATTATATTTTATAGGGTGTCGTTTTTATTTTTTCATGGGGCCTTTGAATCAAATAAAGGCCGTCCGTAGTCGATGCGACCACTTAAAGTGACAAAAAAGTCAAAGAAACGGTTGGCAATAACAGGAAAAACCATAATGCGGCCGGTAAACGACATATTTCAGTTAGGAAGTCGATTTCCTTGATTTTGGGCCTGTGAATTGAATAATAATAGTCCGGAGTCGATAAGAGGACTTAAAGCACTTAAAACCAGGGTCCCTGGGATCATATCCTGATTAGGACGATAACTTTTTATTGTTTTCTTTATACAAAATAAATCAGACGCGGTGGTCCTTAACAATCCATTTCTTGCTTAAGGATCCGGTTAATGTTTTATAACTAAGCAGTTACTTAATTATCAAGCTCTACTCACTACGTAACTATTACTACTACTACTACGTAACTCATTCTAAAAGAATATGCGCTAAAACCTTCACGCATACTTAAGATAAACACTAACTGAGCTTCAAATTAGTGCAAATAATAAGCACTGCCAATTTTAATGGCAAAGCTTTGTATAACCAACAAAATAATTATGCGCAATTTCTTTAAAAAATACAGAAAAAATGACGTTACGTGTAGTGCTGGATGCTTTATAACTGGTCAAGTTATAAAGCATAAACCGGAACCTTAAACAAGAAATAAAGTGCTCAGCACGGAAACAAGTTTTCGAAGGAAATTCGGCTGGCATGTGGACTATTCCTCCAGAACTTTTTAGATAAAAATGTATAATTTTCAATATATCATTAAATTTAATAAAATAATGAAAATTATTTATTTTTTAAGTACATAACACTGGAATGAATTAAATATTAATAGGCATTAAACATGAATACCTTTATGGCAAAGAATTAATTGTTGGTGAAAGTTTCTTCAATTAGAAAGAGAGCATTAAAAGAAAAATCCATTAGCTAAAATTTCTTAAAATTCTGTTTATTTTAATTTTAGACCACATTCTACAATTTAAATGCTTTCTCTCGTAAATTTAATTTGCTCTTTAATTATACAAATTTATTGGAATACCTATCTAGTTCTATTTTAACACCACGTTTCTAGTTTTATAATTCTAAATTTCTGTTTCCTTATGTTTTCAGTTATTGCTACGTTTGGCTTAAATGTAATTCTGGCTGTATTTATGGATGAATTAATGAACAAGAACATTGCTGGTTTAATATTTGTGGTTATATTTGTTGTGACAATGCTTATCACTTTTATTATTCTGCAAAGACAACCTACTGAGAAAGCTAAACTTATTATTCAAGTAAGTATTGCTGAAATTAAGGTAAAACATGTTCTTTACGAGGAAGATCAATTTAATAAAAAATATGGCTACGTAGAACTTACACCAGTTTTAAACATAAAAATTATGTTAGATTTGTTTTTAATGAATAAAAATTTATTTTATTTCACCTCCAGATGGGTGAATAAGTACACTTTCATCCCCTTTGTAGTGGGGAAAAGTGATATTTAACTCCTTGTCTAAATATAGGATGGAAAGTTTTACGAATTCCCAAGAAAGAAAGATTTACGACTGTAGGTATTACTTAAAATTAATATGTTGTGCATTCAACAAGTTATCTTTGTGTTGATGAAGGTGAAACCAGTGCCTCTCCTACCATTGCTGACGGTGTTTGTCAACACGAATTTAATGCTGCACTTAGAGTGGGAAACCTGGGTCCGATTCATTGTTTGGCTTGTCATTGGTGAGTCGAATTATCTAAAATTTATTATTTTTAGTTAGAAGTATAGAAATCTCTTTAGCGCCCTTAGCCCTTTAAGATCCTTTATGGTCTTTAAAAATTCTTAAGGAAACCTTCAAGGTGTTCAAGACTTCCTTAAAGAATCTTTAAGGATCTTCAAATGCCACTATAGGGATCTTTAATAGTTCTTTAAAGAACCTTTTAGGAATAGATAAGTAAAACGTTTTTGAATATGGCCTTAGTGAAGCGGTGAATGATAACATTCACCGCGAGGAAGAGGCTTACAGAGCCTCTTTTAAGATATTATAGATAAACCTTTTATTTTTCTAAAATTGAAAAAGGTCACAGAGAGTTTAGCAAATTGTTTTTGAGGAGCTCTCCTGTGAGAATTTCAGATCTATCACTCTTCATTATACTTTTTATTATAAAAAATTCTATATAGTTTATTGATCAAATCGTCTCACAGTTTATTCGTTGGGGTGCTATGAATAGTTCATAAAATAATTGGCGTGATCTTATTACAACCCCTCGATATCTTCTGTCAACCAACTTTTGTTTGTGACGAGGTACTAATTGACCAAGGGTTTGTCTATTTCTTTTTCTATTAATGATAATAGTGTAGTATGAAAATTGAATTTTACTAATTTTTTAGTATGCCAAGATTGAGCCTAAAAATGGTTTCTCAGTTTTATTTTATGAGGGCTCTACTAATGCCCTAGATGATGGCTGTTATGTTTAATAAGAATTCTTTATCTTTACTTTTAATAGAGACTGAATTTTTCCTTTACTAACAAGCAAAAGGTATCAATATAATTGATTAAACATAAATTTACGAGTTACCTACAATCTTAACTTTAGATATCACTTATTTCTTAACATAAAATAGCAATGAAAAATAAATTGAATTATCATTTTCCAGGATTCCTAATATATTTTGGATACGGAATTCGACACAGTACGGAGAGGCCAACTAAAACACGGTCCTGAGAAATACTTGAAAACATTTGGAAAGTAACTCTTCCAATTGTTTTTCCACTGGATAAATTAGGATGAAATTTATCCAATGATCGTATTTTACCTCGTCAGTATTGGAATAAAGGAATCTACGAATGTTTTATAAAAGATAAAAAATCCGTTGCATTAAATATTAAATAATGCTCCTTAAGTTTTGTTGACTCATTTATTCGAAAGTCTTTTTGACGATTATGAACAATATGCCGTGTCGAACACTTCAGCTCCACCAACATCAAATCCTTAAAGATTTGAGGAATTCATGATCCTAGATTCTCTCTTCCTCAAAATTGACTCTTTGGAGTTCAAATTTAGCATTATAACCAAAATAAATAATTATGTTAACTCTTTTGGGATCTTTGAAGAATTAAATTTAAGAATACCGTAATAATGATTATTTTGTTGATGACATTAATTCACAAGAAATTCGATTAGTATCAATTTTACTAAGATTTAAGACATTAGCATGTTGACACAATGTAACTGTGCGAGAGACACTTAGGAAATGTAACAAGGAAGCTATAGGAACTGTTCCATCATTCGACGTCATCATTGATAGTTCGACATAATGTCTTGTCCCACTCTGTTTCTTTGCGTATGACTCATCAGGACACTGAACACAGAGCCTGAACTCACTCTGACCTTCAATTAATGTTCCAAAGAATATAATGTAAACTATTTACAAGAGCAAGATGTTTTGCTTGCCAAGCATGATGGCGGTAAGGGAGCACAGCTCGTCTTTGGTAAATACTTCACATTATATTCTTCGGACTTTTAATAAAAGGCGCCCTGATGAGTTAGACATTATGAACAGAGTGGGATATGACATTATGTCAAGCTATCAATGATGACGAATGTCGAATGATGGAACAGTTCCCAGATGTAGTATTGCGTCTTGCTTGTTACATTTCCTAGCTGTCTCTCACTCTATTATATTGTGTCAACTTTTAATTTTTTGCAAAACCCGGTAGTATCAAATGATAATAAGCATGTCAGTATATGATATTTAGTGTATAGTAAATTATATTATTATATCACTATATACTGGACATTTTTAAACGAGCTATAGTTGATAGTTGAACAAAAATCTATGGTATATGTTAATATACCATAAAGTTTTGTTCAAAATCACAAGAAAAAAACATTTTTAACAAAAATTTATTTATTAATATCTTTGATTTCAAACCATAGCTTTATGAAAAATCATTGAAATATGATGTTATTTGCATCAAATTTCTTAGGTTTGATTGCAGTTTCTAAAATAAGCATTATTATGATACGCTCTCATATACCTTTTCGATAAAAATAACTATATTTGTGTGATAGTTACTAAAATTATAATTGTAAATTTGAACTCTCAAGTATACATTAGCTAGAGGTTGAGAGTATTTTCGATAGTATCGGGCCATATTTTCCCTATGAGAAAAATATGATCTTTAAAAGTTTGCTTTCAGGGATTTAATGTTGGCACACCTGATATTTTCCATTCGGTGCCTTACTTATAGGATTAATACTCGCCTTTACTAGAGTATAAATTACTTTCTAAATCCTTAAATTCAAAAAATACTTGAATTTATAACAATTGTTTGATATTATAGATAATTCTTTTTATTAACGTCAAACTTGATGACTATTTCATAAGAATGATTTTTAAAACTCGATTCTTATACTCTGTTATACTAATTTAAATGTATTATCCCTTATAATATTATGATTGGATTTCAATATCTCCTTTATCTTTTAGGAATTATTTAATCGAATTTGCTATTATTTTTTATTATAAATATCTACATTAGAAACATGTAGCTCGTAGCTCCTTATTTTAATTTTTTAATTTGTTTTCAATCCATTCTATTCCTGGGAAAGTTTGGATTAATTTTGAATTCCATTCTTAAGATATTAAGATTAAGATCAAATACATTTATTTATTATTTAGATCTTGGATATTTGAAAAATCAAATTTCACGTTCAAAAATTTAGAAGTATTTTTTAATTTTTTTTCGATCTTGGCTATGTGTATTCTATTGAATTTTCTTTTACAATATATAGGATTAATTTTATTTACATATAAATTTATTTTCGATCATTCGTCTCCATTTCTTATTAATTTTAACCATTCAACCACTTTTCATCTTAATTTTTCTTTACGGAAATAATTCTGTCAATTTAAATTTATTTAAAATCAATTTAAATTTTAACACTGCAATTTAAAATAAAAAAAAAAAATAATAGTAATAATATTCTTTGTTATATAAAGAATACAATAATTCTATTGTAATCTAAAAATTAATCCAGCAGTATTCAACTACCAGTAGCAAACAATGATGCATTTACAGGGGAAATACATCTTATCTATCTATACATTTATGCATACCTCCCTAAATACAATGAATATATTCCGTCTTATAACTCTAAGCACCATATTTTAATATCCATTAAACTGATGATAACTAAAGAAGTTACTTATGTCTTAAGTAAGTCCTACTTCTGAGAATTTAGACCCCACATAATGTTTATTAGATTGTATAATAAATTTTGCTATACATATGCACAAAAATTTGTATGTGATAGTCAAGTAATTCCGTGAGGATCATTATAGTTACTAACAATTAAATTATTTATACGTAAATTAAAATTATACGTAAATAAATAAATTATTATTCAAATAAATTATTTTTATGCGTTTAACTAGTTAAAGGCATATTTAGCAAATATGTCTTATCAACAATATGTAGGTACAACAACAAATACGTAGTTAACAACATATTTAATTAAATATATTTAACTATGCAAACGACTACGAGAACGCGCCACTGTCGTTATGTCGTGTGATAATAAATTTCATGTTTTAACTGTAACATACATAAAGATATATATGAAATGCTTGAGTATAAATAAATTCAGCTCTTCTGCAAATTATCATGAATATTTATTTATTAACTATTACGTATTAATCAAAACAAATACTTATTTTTTATTTTAATTATTGTGTACTATAACTGTGATTTAAATTTTAATTAATTATTATAATTTTATAAATATTTAATTAGCTTTGTAATTGATTTATTAATTAAGTATGTAAGGGTACAATTTCAGATTATAATTAAATATTTTATGAGATTTACGTGTGTTTTAGATGCATTCCTTGCTCTTCTATGACTAATGGTTTCATTTCACACTCTTTTCTCCACTTACAAAATATGAGTTAGTTTGATATTATATAATAATATATATATATATTATATATATATATTATATATATATGTTTGTGTGTGTATATCTATGCACGCGTGTGTACGTGTTTATACATATATGCAATAAACAAAAAAAATAATTAGAAAAGAATAACCCTCCTCCAAAAAATGATCCTGGAATAGGATTCATTGCATTTATGTTTTGTATATTTATCTTTCTTTCTATGCTGTTGTTTTTGCTGATATGGGGATTGTAAGTCATATATGGTTTTTTATATTTCATAAACTGATTTGTTTACTTGTAGCAGAGGTTCAAATGTGTATTATACGTTTGAAAAATTCTAATTTTTAAGCATAGAGATATATTACTAGAGGGGCCCTATTGGTTTGAAACATCGAAAAAGTAACCTTTTGTTCTATTTATTTGATGATAATGATAATCGAATGTGGTGATTATCATTATCATCAAATAAATAGAACAAAAAAACAGTAAATTATGTAGTAGAATGTTTAAAATACAAATCACAACACAAACAATCTGTGGGAAGCCCAAGACAATTGATTAATTATAACCTCAACTCCCTCTTGGAGGAGGTTTCAATGAGGTTACACAGAGTCCCTGAGAGCCCCACTAAAAATGTTTCAGGCCTCTCAATGTATTAAGATAGGCTATGCTCCCTCTAGTATATATCTCTATGTTTTTAAGTCATCTTCAGATTTTTAAAATCACACTGTGATATAATCACTTTTTTAAGAATTAGGGAAGTGTCTTTAATTCAGTTAGTCGGATTCGCTTCCAATTGTTATCTCAGATTTATTACTCATACAACTATTTAATTTATTTGACTAATTTTAAAATTTGATGAATGAATTTTAAAATAATTTTATTTGACTAAATTTAATTAATTTGTTACAAATGTAACAAATTAATGATTTCGCCTTTTAAATAAAAGTAATGGTTTTATGTATTCTGAACCGTGGAGGTAGTGATTAAATAAATAAAGCAACAGTCTCTCCACAAATGTAAAAACTATATTTACAAAGCCGGCTTCGACTGTTAACAGCCATCATCAATCAAAATATAGACTATATCATTGAGACAGAGGTTGAAATCTGACAAATTTCAACCTCTGTCTCAAATGATATAGTCTATATTTTTCTTCCTTACTCGCTTCTCTACGGCACTGATGATGGCTGTTAACAGTCGAAAGCCGGCTTTGTAAATATAGTTTTTACATTTGTGGAGAGACTGTTGCTTTATTTATTTAAATTAATGGTAATACTGATCCTTTTTGTGGTATAAACATATGGTTGCCGAGGGAAACATTATGTTTAAACCCAGAGGCGTAGCCGAGGTTACTTTCTGAGGCGGAGCCGAGGGAGGAAATTAAAGAGGGGTGTAATGACTGTTTCTTCCCGTGGTACGTACAAGATTTTTCCTCTAGAAGGGAGAAAATTTCAACAAATAAAAGTTTTATTTTATTTAAAGATACAAGCTTTTGTATTATTTAAAATCTATAATTAGATACTCACAACAGTAACAGTAAATGCTCATAAAAACCACAAAATTGTTATTCACCCAACAACAAATCAGTAAGAAATAATAAATAATCATAGATACATAAAATGATACAGAGGTTGGCTTGCTTAGTCATTCAATCCAATTTAACAGGAATGCCAACTTATATTTTACTTTTAATTTAAAGACATCACTGATTTTTATCCAGAATACTTTCCGAGCAATAAACAAATTTTTCAAGTATTAATTTTAACATTATCTTCGTTTCATTTGATCTTTTACGTATCTTTTTTTGGTTGTTAAAAAAACAAAAGTTTTAAGTCAACGAATAACTACAACACTGTTAAACATAATTATTTTTGACTAAAACAAATAATATGCAGAAACTATTTGATTGTTTACTAGTTTTTTTTGTTTACTTTTTTATTAAGAAAAGTTAAATACAGTTTAAAGGTGTGATTTGTCTTTACTTCGCTGTAATACTTGATATAGCTGATCTAGTTACTACATTGTTTACCTACAACACGCTAAAGATAAGGTAAGAAAAGTGCTGCTGATGCCATTTTTATTTTTGCCGCATTTAAGTAAAAATGATACGACGTTCTTTCTTGTTTAGACGTTGCAACATTATCAAAACAGCCACAAATATCATAAAAATGCATGCATTTGCTGATAAAAATATTAATTAATGACCCGGTTTATAGTAAAACGATGAAAACAATTAGTACGTTCACACACACTTTAGATTCGCGGATCGTATAGAATACGATCTCTCAATACGGTAATTTTAGCTGTATGAACCATGCGGAGGGGATCCGATCGCATACGCTAGAACTAGGGAGATGGAATCTAAATGGATCCCCCGATACGCTGTCTTTTTGTGTGTGTACCTTTAGAGACGATCGTATTTAACGGATAACCTTTCGTCGGACTTTTATTTAACTTTATTTCACTTTTATATTACCGTTTTTGATCAAATAACTTTTGGAATATTATTTTTTTAGTGTAACTAAAGTAATCTAACTTTATTATTATGCAAAGAAATCACAATTTAATTAAATATATTTTTAATCTTCTTTATAACCAAAAGTGAACCTTCACTATACAAGACGCCATGTTTTGGCGGATCAGTTATCATCGATCGACTGAACAAATACGCTGAAAGAACCGTGAAGTTAGTTGACCGTATTGTATACGTATTCTATACGATCCGCGGATCTAGAGTGTGAGTGAACGTACTAAATGTCTCCCGACCTGGATTCGAACAACGAATCTTTAGATTTCCAATCAAATGTCTAACCGATTATGTCTAATCATAATAATAGTTAAACAAAACAAATAAAAATTGGGTACGGGGTACTGCGGAACTATTCCTCATTACATCAGATTCGCTACGCTCATCCTTACTACTTTTGTCTCGCTTCGCTCGTCCTGAGAATATAAAATTCGCCAAATTTATACTGCAACACGATTTTGTTCTTGCTTCTCTTGTTCTCAGGTAATAAATGCATCCGTTTCATTATTAGCAGTCATCCATACAGCACTGACCACGCTCAATGCTTCTAAACTTTTATGGTCCAAGAAAAATCATGGATATTCTTGTTGTATTAAAATGAACTTGGTGTACTTATTTTGTACGTAATTGGCCTAGTAATTAATGCGGGTTAATGACATCATGAAAAATAATTTTTCGAATAGAACAACAACAGACACATACATACACATACAGACACATACATACACATACAGACACATACATACACATACAGACAGACATCTTTGTGAAAACCACTCAGGATGTCTTAAAAACGCCTAAAACGGATAATACCGGTGACTTCCCGGTTTTGGATTTTTTGCAAACACAATACTTTTCCTATATACCTCCGATATAAATGATTAAAAGTAAAAATAAGAGGAAATAAAACTTCTATACATGCATATTTACTTCACTTACAAGAGCTTTGGACTCTTTTTTGTCTAGTGGAAATTGCGGAAACAACAAGTTTCTGAGGAAAAATAGTTTAAAAGGAGAAATAGAAGAAAAATAGAGTTTCTGTGCAAAAAATTATATATATATATATATTATAATATATATATATATATATATATATATATATATATATATATTTGTGACGTCACATGCTTACTTGGACTACAGTCTATCGTTTAATTTAAATATCTTGACAGGTCAGTTTAGGCACCACTGATTCTTAAGCAAAAAAAATCCCTGCAATAAGGGAGCGGGAAAAAACTATGTAAACAAATCAGGTTATTTTACCCGTATTTTCTTGGCGATGTTTTTACATTTCTTTTGTAATTTTATTTTAAAATATCATTATTAAGATTAATTGAAAGTTTTTCAAAACGATGTAATCAAAAGAAGAACCATGAACAAAGTGAACGATTGCCGGGAAGAAGGTTTTTCCCTACAGTGGTTATTGTGGAAGAGATTTTTTTCTCTTTTTTGGCAGCGACTTCTCTGATTGGTCAATCCCCAAAATACTTATGACCTTGGGGATTTTTAAACTAAACGATAGACTTTAGTTTGTTTTGGAAGCGAGATCAATTGAAAAGAAGGGTTTAGGCTGTTTATAACCGCGAAAAGAGTAACGTTTTGGGACCAAAGCAAGTTCCTAAACAGGTTTGTATTCATTCTTTTTATTTACTGGATATATTGTATCACTGGATTTAGATCTCTTAGGACGGATATGATAGAGCTATTTCTTAGAAGCATAAACATTTTGTTCAAACATTCAACAGTGTAATTCCGGTAGTATCCCTGCTCGATATTAATACGTGCGCTTTTCTCTATAAGATATTCGCATATGAATATCTTATAATTTTGGTTAAGATTATATTAGACACTTGATTCTTGCATTATTGCCCCTTGAGTTTCTTCTGTTACCCTAAACCCACAATACTTAAGTGTATTGTATAACAGGCATTTCGGTATATAAGTTAAAGCCCCTTTAACATCGGTTAAAAAACTACCTGTGAATATATTTAAGAAATTACTAATATGAACCCACTACTTCCTAAATGTTGGTAAACCCAGGTGTAAATAGGTTTCTGATCTTAATCGAGAACCTGCTATCGTTTAGACTCCAGAGACTTTACGTCTTAGTACAGTTATGGCACCTTATGGAATCTGTCTCTTTTCCAGTCCCCTTATTACTATGTTATTCTGTCTATGTATGACCTTTAAGTATTGGTCTCTTTTAGTATTTAAATAATAACTAAATTCTCGTTTATAATTGAAGCTGCAATAACTGGATTTAAAATTTACAGTACAATAGTCGAATAACCTGACCCAAAAACTTTATACAAATAAAAATTTAAAAGAAAAGTTATATTAATCTCTTTTTCGTAAATGGCAAACTCGAGCTGATTTCGAAAGAGAAAATTACGCTTTTAGTAATTTTTCTTATAAAAATAAGATATTGCAGACCCTATATGACATATCCGAGAGGCTTTAATCTAAAGTCTAAAACTGGGGCACTTCCCTCAGGAATTTAAAAACCCAACTCAAAACTTTCCCTTCTCTTTCTATTACTTTGTTACCTGTCATTCATCTTTTACTTCACTAACTTGCCTATGATTTTTTATGAAAAAAAACCTAGTGACACACATTGGATACCTTTTATTTATATATTAATACTCTGACACCAACCACCTCCGTGGTCGAGGTCGTTAAGGCGTCAGTTTTTAAACTCACATTTGACACCACGGAGGTCTGGGGTTCGCATCCCAGATTACGCTCTCAGTTAATATAAGATTACTGTTCAAATAACTTAGCACCAACTTTAGATTGTTGAAGTTGGTTGCATTTATGTAACTTGTATGTCTAGTTAATTGACATAAGTCAGTCTAACGTGGCATAGAGGGTTTTTTTATTACAATTATTGTCAGTCTTTATGTAGCAATATATTCGTTCATTCTAAAAGGGTTATATATCTTAGATCTACTTTAATTTAGATTACACTTTGAGCGTAACGGTTGCCACAACCACTAGAGGTGGTTCTCGCCGGGGTGTTATCCCTGATGGGCCGCAAGGCTCTAAACGTATTATTATTATTATCATATTACTCTGACACCTTCATTTAACTTAAACTCAAATATACATTTCGACATTGATTCCATGTTATTTACGCAACAAGGAATCGTAGCATATTTTCCCACATTAGGTCCAGGTCTCTCTGCAAGCAGAAACTCCATTTGCTCCTGAGGTTGTTAAGAAGAGGGAGGTAGATTCGTCAGTCCTTAAAGCTGCTAAGTGCTAGCGATATTGGAATAGCTATTTCCGATACGAGGAGTGGGAAACGAATTTTAACTTGGAATTCTGTTAATTAAAATATTCGCAAGACGTCATTAGCGTAGTGTATACTGAAGACTGAACAACGTCAAACTGCTTTATTTACTAAAACGGATGAAAAATTGCACTCTAGATTTTTGAAGGAACTTATGACGTCTCTTACCTGCTAATACAAAATAGTACAGACATACTAAACAGTATGTCTGAACAGTTTTTCGTAAATATTGTATTTGAGCCGTTTGCGTGGCCGAGATCGTTAAAGCGATAACTAACCTTTGACAATACAGAGGTCTGGTGTTAGCATCCCAGGTTACGCTCTCAGTTTATATAAGATTTGTTTAAATAAATTAACGCCAACTTTAGATTATACTTTGAAATTAACGGTTGCCACTACCATCTGAGGTAGTTCCCGCAGGGGTTATCCCTGATGAGTCGCAAGGCTTTAAACGGGCATTATTATTATTATTGTATTTGCGCAATATGATTTTACTTTCGTGGGAATATATTTTAAGGGCAATGAATTAAATATTTATAACTTTTGGTTAAACCGAATTTTTCTCATTACGTATGTTCTATCTCCCGTAATTATTACATTAATAATAAAATAAGTAAATAGTAAAATAATTAAAGTCAACTTTTCCCTTATCAACTTAGTGCGAATCGAGGTAATGTTATGGTTCCAGGGCGCGGTCATGTTCAAAGGCGGAGGGTGCATTAACCAACCCCCTCTCCCTACCAATAAAGCTAAATAAATTGTGCGTGTATTTATAAAAATGAATGCGTGTTTAATCTCTTGCTAATCATAAATGATCTTCTCTGCAGGAACCGCTTTAAAAAGAGACTATATATCCGCATTGTGCTTTTAGTCAGAGGTTTTTAAAGTTGTGTTCTCGGGCGTTTAAATATATCATATAACTCATATGATTGCATAACTCACTTCATCGCATTCAGGCGAGCGAAGTGAGCCCCAGTATTTACATTTTACAACAGTAAGGCCGCAAGAGCTTGACAAGATTAAGATCGAGGGAGCACTTCTTACAAGAGTAAGGGCTTAAATACATTAAGAACGAGGGCGCACTTTTTACTACAATTAGGCTCTTGAATACATCAAGATCAAGGACGTATTTGTACTTCTCATAACAATAAAGGCTAATGGTCCTAAATACATTTAGTTTGTTGGCGTACTCCTGATAACAGTTAAGGCGCATGGTCCTACCTACATCTTGATTGTTCCTTTATCTTTTTAGATAAACCATGTATACACATGACATTAAATTGACATCTAAGAACACAAATGTAGAATTGCATTTTGCTTGTCACAATGCCTAAATGTCTCTCGCACTATTATATTCTGCCAACTATTCATGTTTTGCAAAACTCGGTAATATAAAATTATATTAGATAGACAATTTTCGAATAGCGAGTTATATTCTGAACATTGCTGACTTGATAGCTCAAGCCCCTTCATCTTTTATGTTGACATAAACATAATAAAACTTATATATAGGGGTACTAATGTACCCAAGCCTTGTAGTTTGTTTTCTATTGTTCTCTTGTACTTAACTTAGTGTATCTGTTAAATAAATTTATTGTTTTTTAAAAACTTTGAATATTATTCGTTTCACGTAATTGGCGCTGCGGACAGGATACGTGGATAGGTTTTTTCATCGAAACTCTATTTTTGTCTTAACAAATTAACCGCGTATCCGTAACCAAATAAATTTTATTACTGTGAAGTGTTAAAGTGCTAAGTAATTAAGTGCAAGGATCAAACACTACCCGTTTGGAATAACGAAAAGTCCAGTCTTTTGAAGAATAGAGGATTATATGATGCCAAAGTTCTTCCTAGGTTTAATATTATTGTAAGTCTTTTATAAGTACTAATTACCAAAAAATAAGCAATTATCGTAAAAAGAAATATAAAAAGAAGAAAATTTATTTTGTTGATTGAAACTTAATTGTATGAATAATTTTGAAGATTATACTAAGTTATTTGAGAATATAAATTTAAAAGAAAGTAGTTTAGCTAATCAAATCTTAGAATATAAAAAACATTTTGGAGACAAGATGCCTGTAGATTACCAACTTTTGAAATTATATTTGGAGACTATCCCTCCATATGATGGCAACCCACATACCCTCTCAGTGTATGTTAACAACGCTGAAAGTTTAATTAATCAGTTTGCCACACCTGGAAACGAAGCTATCTGTACGTTCCTCTTAAAAGCTTTAGTAGGTAAACTAACTGGAAGGGCACTTATGCTCATCGGTTCCCGGACCGAACTAACAACCTGGGCTCAAGTAAAAGAGACCCTTAATCAGTATTTTGGAGATCAGAGGGATCTCGATTGTCTCATTCAGGATTTATGCCTGAAACCCGATAGGAGAGAAGCTCCCTATCAATTTGGTATCAAATGCCAAGACCCGAGATGCTTAATCATTTCAAAGTTAAATGTAATGACCGGTCTCTCATCGGCCGAAAAAACAATAAGGGTTAAGAGCTATGATGATCTTGCTCTCAAGACGTTCATCAGAGGCCTCCCCCTCACTTACAACTCAGTATTCGATTAAGAAACCCTAGCTCATTAGAAACAGCTATGGGGTACGTCATAGAAGAAGAAAATTTTCTGCATGCTTCCAGACAGAGCAATAACCTCAATTTCAACTCGACGTACAATCCAATAAGTAAAATAACTCCAAGTAGTCTAAGTAGTAAACATACTAACCTAAATACTCTATCCAAACCTCCTACAAACTTTAATAGAATACCTAACAGATTTGTTCCCCCTCCTCAATACTATACTCGTGGACCCCAACTAAATTCGCAAAACTATTATAGACCCATGTCAAATAATGTTAATCTTAATCAAAGACCACCATTTGTAAACCAGCAATATAGGGCACCGACCCCACCTCGTCCTTGGGTACCTCAAAATCATTTTTATAATAACCAAAAATTCAGTGGACCTAACAATATTAATCAAAGCACTCCAACGCCTATGGATGTGGATTCGAGTAATACAAAATTATTTCACCAAAATATAGATAGCTATAACCCATACGAGGGTCTATCTTCTTATAACTATCTTGATGAGGGCCAACTTGATTATTGGTACTCAAGTGAACATGAATTTGCACATCCTGGTTTGATCTAGGTCAACCCCCATATAACTATCAACCTGATATAGATATCCAAAACCAAGTCCCTGAGATAAACCAACGCCTTCCTGGCTCCTCAGGAACCAGCCAAGAAAATCAATTAGGTACTGATACTACAAACGGAGATAAATCCCTTTTTCGGGAAACTGCCTCCCAGGACCTGGAGAGTTAGTACAAGTAAATTGCGTTAGAGAAGATTTACCGTATGTTAACATTCCGGAAATAAATGCTAAATTACTAATTGACACCGGAAGTTCTAGAAGTTTACTCGATCCAGAAATAGCTAAGAAATACTTTAATCAGTATATTTACAAAGAAAATTTTCACATTCAAACGGCCCACGATATCACTTTTCATGACGAAGTGATAAGCATACCAATATTCCCCTATTTCAAACTTGACAAGGTAAGCTACCACAAATTTTATTTATTCAAATTTAATCAAAATTTCGACGGACTGATAGGAATTGACCTTTTAAAACTATTAAGTGCTCAAATAGACATGAAAAATAAACTATTGGTAACCCCTCATGTTAAGCTACCAATAGTATACGGGAAAAATGAACCATAGTACAAACTTATAAAATCCCAGCCAACACACAATTAGTGATAAAACTCCCTGTAGACAAAGAGTCAGGTTTAGCTGTGATAGAGCAAATTAAAATAAAGAAAGGAGTAGAAATCCCACAAGCTCTAGTAAATGTAAAAAATTATTGTGCCTACACGTGTATAAATAATTTTAATGACACAGAAGAAAATTTAGAAATGATGAGACCTTTAAATATAAATATTTTAGATCCAAATACAAATGACCTTGTACCGTGGGGAGAGAAAGTATTTAATCATAACATATGGATACCAAAAAGTAAAAAGGGGATAAGTCGAAAATGCAACTTTTCAGGAACCGAAAAAACAAACTTTGAATGAAGCTCTAAAATCGTTAAAACCAGTTACAGTTTTTATTTTAACATTATTATGTTTATTAATATGTTCTGTATAATGAGAAGTAGTTTGTATTCAATTAATAAATAGTTCACGAGATATTGGGGAAAATTTAGGAAAAACCACTGACTTATCCTTTTTTATCGGTTCCAAAAGGTAGTTATCCCTTTTGACTGATTTTCCACTTGTCATTTTTAAGGTTGTTGAACTAAAAATCAAACTATTTTTCATGGTTAAAGTAAGCTTACTATTATAGTAAATTATCTATGTAGATAGAGTTTCATATTTCTAATTAAAATGTGTATAAACATGAAAGTAAAAATTTACTAATTTACACAGAAAACAAAAATGTTCCTGAGTTAGCCCGGTGTCCATTTGAATACTAAAATCAATGTGTTTAGATAGGAATATTTTAATTTAAGTTAATATCACCGTTTCAAGAATTTAAATTGAAATATTAGCTTAAAATATCCAAAACATTGGCTGTGCGACTTTTCGGTAATGTAGTCTTCACTGAAAAAGTATAAAGGGATAAGTCATTCTTAGGTCATACTTAGGTATAAGTTCATATTAATGATATAAACATTAAAACGTAAAAAGGAGGTAACTCACCAGTGCAGCGTTGCCAAGTAATACTTGGTAAGCTGTAGATGTTTTACAGTATTGGCCTTTTCATAGTTTTGAATACTTATACAGGGTGGACAAAAATCTCCTCCGCCAAACTTATTGGGAGTTATAATGAAATAAAAAATATTATTTATAAACTATAAAAAATTTAGATTGCGTAACTAGACAGTAAAGTATTTTTCATTGCTGCGCAATTTGTTTTTTTTGACAAGCGATATAATAATAATTATAAGAACTACTCAAAAAGTATATACGGGCCATTGAAATTTTTGGCTATAAGTTTCAAAATTTAATTTTTTGTATTTTCAAAATTGCGCCAATGCGCACGCGCAAAAATGTTTTTTTTTTTTCAAAAATTCGTGTAGGGTATCAAATTGTAGGTATTGGTGAGTAGAACACAAACATGCATTATTTTTTCAAAATGGCAACCGTTAAAAATATCAAAATTCACCAAACAATTGTTGGAACCCCCCCCCCCCCAACTAACCCATAATAAGCAGCCCTAAACCTATTAAAAATGCTTAATAATAGCTTCGCTATGGAAAAGTCGTGTGGGGTATCAAATCGTAGGTATTGATGGTAGAACACGAATATGCACCGGCTTTACAAAATGGCACCCTTACACCCGCCAAAAATTTCAAGAACCACAAACATTGTTCCCCCCTAACTAACCCTTAATAAGCAGCCCCAAGAATATTAAAAAAATGCTCAATAGGAGCGATTGGAATTCTCCAGATAAAATGTTTCAAAAGTTAATTTTAGTAATATAAAATTTTACTAACGCGCACGCGCAAAAATAAATATTTTTTGAAAAAATCGTGTGGGGTATCAAATTGTAGGTATTGGTGAGTAGACACAAACATGCATTATTTTTTCAAAATGGCAACCTTAAAACCCGTTAAAAATATCAAATCCACCAAACAATTGTTGGAGCCCCCCCCCCCCCCCCCAACTAACCCATAATGAGCAGCCCTAAACCTATTAAAAATGCTTAATAATAGCTTCGCTATGGAAATTCTTCCGATAAAAATGTTCAAAATGTCATTTTAGGTAATATAAAAATTTCACTAACGCGCACGCGCAAAAATAAATATTTTTGAAAAAATCGTGTGGGGTATCAAATCGTAGGTATTGATGGTAGAACACGAATATGCACCGGCTTTTCAAAATGGCGACCCTTACACCCGCCAAAAATTTCAAGATCCCAAAACATTGTGTCCCCCCTAACTAACCCTTAATAAGCAGCCTCAAGAATATTAAATAAATGCTCAATAGGAGCGATTGGAATTCTCCAGACAAAATGTTTCAAAAGTTAATTTTAGCAATATAAAATTGCACTAACGCGCACGCGCAAAAAATAAATATTTTTTGAAAAAAAATCGTTTGGGGTATTAAATTATTGGTATTGATGGCTAGAACGCAAATATGCATCGATTTAATTTTAAAAATGATGACCCTAACACTCGTCAAAAATATCAGACACACAAAAATTGTTGTGACCCCCCCCCCTTCAACTAACGTATAATGAGCAGCACTAAAAATATTAAATAAAATAAAAATAACCATAGAATACTAGGGCTCGCTTCGGTCGTCTTTATGTGCTTAGTTGTCAATATCTATTTAAGGGAAACATATAAAACAAGGCATAAAAATTCATGGGATCGCTACGCTTGCCTTTTTGCATATGTTTATCAGAACCGTTTTATAGCATAGAGTAAAGACATAACATAATATTTTAGAGCTCGCTTCGCTCGCCTTTATGTGCTTGTTTACTAGCCAATTTTAAACTATAGAATTAAACTTTTACATAACATTCTAAGGCTCGCTTCGCTCGCTTATATAAGTTTGTTTGTCAATACCTAAATTTATAAAAAAAAATTAAAACATAAAATAAGATTCAAGGGCTCGCTTCGCTCGCCTTTTATGTGTTTGCATATCAGTGCTTTCTTAAGAGTATTAAATAAAAATAACCATACGATACTAGGGCTCGCTTTGCTCGCCTTTATGTGCTTGTTTAGTACTGGCCAATTTTAATCTACAGAATCAAACTTTTTTATAAAATCTAGGCTCGCTTCGCTCGCCTTTAGGTGCTTGATTGGAACTAGCCAATTTTAAACTATAGAATAAAAATTTACATAACATTCTAGGGCTCGCTTCGCTCGCCTATACATATATTTGTTGTCCGATACCTAATTTTTGAGAAAATTTAAAACATAGAATAAGATTTAATAATAAGAATAAGATTTATGTGCTTGGTTGTCAATATCTACTTTAAGAGGAACATTTAAAACAAGGCATAAAATTAAAGGCTCGCTTCGCTCGCCTTTTTGTCTATGTTTATCAAAACCTCATTTTATAGCATTAGAGTAAAGACATAATTAATATTCTAGGGCTCGCTACGCTCGCCTTTAGGTGCTTGTTTTATTACTAGCCAATTTAAAACTATAAAATCAAACTTTTACATAACGTTCTAGGGCTCGCTTATATAAGTTTGTTTGTCGATACCTAGATTTAGAAAACAAATTAAAACATTAAAAAAAAGATTCAAGGGCTCGCGCTTCGCTGCCTTTATATGTTTGCATATCAGTGCTTTCTTAAAATTATATAATAAAAAATAACCATACAATTACTAGAGCTCGCTTCCCCCCCCTTATGTGTTTGTTTGGTACTAGCCAATTTTAATCTAAAAATCAAACTTTTTCATAAAAATATAGGGGTCGCTTCGCTCGCCTATATGTGCTTAGTTGTCAATATCTACTTTAAGAGTAACATTAAAACAAGGCATGGATATCATGGGCTCGCTCCGCTCGCCTTCTTGGGCATGATTATCATTACCATCTTAAGAGTATAAAATAAAAAATAACCATACAATACTAGGGCTTGCTTTGCTCGCCTTTATGTGCTTGTTTGTCAATATCTACTTTAAGAGAAACATTTTAAACAAGACATTGAAAATCATTGGGGCTCGCTTCGCTCGCCTTTTATGTATATGTTTATCAGTACTTTCTTAAGAGTATAAAATAAAATAACCATACAATACTAGGGCTCGCTTCGCTCGCCTTTATGTGCTTAGTTGTCAATATCTTTTATGGGAAACATATAAAACAAGGCATAAAAATTCATGGCTTGCTTCGCTCGCCCTCGCTCCGCTCGCCTTCTTTGCATGTTTTATCATTACCATCTTAAGAGTATTAAATAAAAATAACCATACAAATACTAGGGCTTTGCTTCGCTCGCTTATGTGCTTGTTTGTCAATATCTACTTTAAGAGAAACATTTTAAACAAGACATGAAAATCATGTCTTTCTAAAAAATCTGCTCGTCTCTATATGTCTTTGCATATCAGTACTTTTTTAAGATATATAATTAAAATAACCATAAAAACTAGGGCTCGCTTCGCTCACCTCTTTGTGCTTGTTTGTCAAATTTTACATTAAGAGAACATTTAGAACAAGGCATAAAATTTCATAAAACTTCGCTCGCCTTTTTGTATATGTGTATCAGTACCTAATGTTATAGCATAGAGTAAAGACATTTTGAGTAATAGCGTCATTTTAAAAAAGCGAGCATTATTTGTGTTCTACCATCGATACCTACAATTTAATACCCCAGATGATTATTCTAAAAAATATTTTTTTTGCGCGTGCGCTTTTTTTCCTAAGTATTTCTATGGCCCGTAAAGTGCTTTTATTGACTATTTTTCCCATATTTTTAAGGCTTCTCCTTATGCCTTAAAGGCATATTTGGTGGTTTTCGATATTTTTGGGGATGTAATAGCCGCCATTTTAAAAAAGCGATGCATATTTGTGTACTACCCATCGATACCTACAATTGATACCCCACATGATTTCATAAAAAATTTTTTGCGCGTGCGCGTAGGTGCGATTTTGAAATTGCTAAAATTAACTTTTGAAACTTGTTTCCGAAGAATTTCTATGGCCCGTAAAGGGCTTTTATTGGCTTTTTCCCATATTTTTAGGGCTACTCCTTATGCCTTAAAAGGGGGGAACAAGCATTTTTTGGTGGTTTCAATATTTTTGGCGGTGTAATAGCCGCCATTTTGAAAAAGCGATGCATATTTGTGTACTACCCATCTATACCTACAATTTGATACCCCACATGATTTTTCAAAAAAATATATTTTTTTTTGGCGAATGTGCGCATTCGCTTATAAAAACGACAGATGCGGTGTGAGATAGTTGGCTATATTTTTCCTGTTGTTGATAAAATAGTTACACATGTATACCAAATTTCAACTCCTAGCTATGTAGTTCCTGAGATGAGAAATCGGACAGACAGACGCTCGACAGAAAGTATAAGGGTTTCGAGAATATATCTTCGAAAACCCTAACAAAAAGTTGACTTATCCCCTTATATACTCAGAACCCAAAATGCATACTTTTGCAAAAGGGTATAACTCGACTTATGTC
>JACMZG010001913.1:33401522-33413272 GCA_018340805.1 Microvelia longipes
TGCGCGTGCGCGTAGGTGCGATTTTGAAATTGCTAAAATTAACTTTTGAAACTGTTTTCCGAAGAATTTCTATGGCCCGTAAAGGGCTTTTATTGGCTATTTTTCCCATATTTTTAGGGCTACTCCTTATGCCTTAAAAGGGGAACGAAAGCATTTTTTGGTGGTTTTCAATATTTTTGGCGGGTGTAATAGCCGCCATTTTGAAAAAGCGATGCCATATTTGTGTACTACCCATCTATACCTACAAATTTGATACCCCACATGATTTTTCAAAAAAATATTTTTTTTTTTGGCGAATGTGCGCATTCGCTTATAAAACGACAGATGCGCGTGTGAGATAGTTGGCTATATTTTTCCTGTGTTGGATAAATAGTTACACATGTATAAAATTTCAACTTCCTAGCTATTGTAGTTCCTGAGATGAGAAATCGGACAGACAGACGCTCGACAGAAAGTATAAGGGTTTCGAAGATTATCTTCGAAACCCTAACAAAAAGTTGACTTATCCCCTTTATACTCCAAATGCATACTTTTGCAAAAGGGTATAACTCGACTTATGTTTTTGTATTTATAATTTCACAAACTTATTGAAATCCATATGGA
Organism: Microvelia longipes; assembly: GCA_018340805.1. Classification (NCBI taxonomy): domain Eukaryota; kingdom Metazoa; phylum Arthropoda; class Insecta; order Hemiptera; family Veliidae; genus Microvelia; species Microvelia longipes. The sequence continues at coordinate 33,402,126 of JACMZG010001913.1, forward strand.
AACTTAACTTATAACCTTTATACTAAATGTTTCTGTCGAAATGTGAGATAACTCCTTTGTATAAGTTAATAATTAAAAAACTAATTATCGTAAACTAACATTCGTTATACCAATCGATAGATCTTCTTTGCTGATTCCAGCGATAGTAATAACTCAAAATCGGCATTTTTGACTTATCACCTTTTTACTTTTTGGTATCCATATGTCCTAATACAGATAAGACTTACTCACACGACGACAAACTTACAGACAATCTAAAAAAGCTGAGACTAGATCATTGTAACGAAGAAGAAAAACAAGCTATAAATGCACTTTGTTTTGAATATAGAGATATATTTCATTGTCAAGGTATTCCTTTAACTTTTACAAATGAAATTAAACATCAGATAAATTTGACAGATGATAAGCCTATATATATTAAACAGTACAGATACCCTGCCTCACTTAGAGAGGAAGTTAACAGACAAGTTAATGAAATGTTACGAGATGGAATAGTCCAGCATAGTACCTCGCCCTACTCGTTTCCAATATGGGTGGTACCTAAGAAATTAGACACCACAGGGATACAAAAGTATAGGATCTGTATCGATTTTAGAGCCCTTAACGACCGGACAATAGGGACAAACACCCTTTACCTAACATTTCTGACATCCTAGATAATCTAGGTAATGCAAATTTCTATAGCACCCTCGATCTTGCCAGCGGGTTCCATCAAGTAGAGGTAGACCCAAAAGATAGATACAAAACTGCATTCTCTACAGATTCGTATCACCTAGAGTGGGTGAGACTCCCTATGGGGCTAAAAAATGCTCCTGCCACCTACGAAAGGATGATGAACCATATTTAAGAGGGCTAGTAAACAAAATTTGTATGGTATACCTGGATGACATTATTATATTTTCAACCACATTTAAACAACACCTCCAAAATTTACGAACTGTTTTTGACCGACTTCGACAGGCTAACCTAAAAGTCACACTTGACAAATCTGAGTTTTTAAAACCAGAAGTACAGTTCCTGGGTCATATCGTTACTCCTGACGGTGTAAAACCAAACCCGACAAAATATCTGCCATAAAAAAATACCCCATTCCTAAAACTCAAAAAGAGATCAAGTGCTTCTTAGGCTTACTGTCATATTACCGACGGTTTATTAAGGACTTTGCAAAAATCACAAAGCCTATGACGGCATGTTTAAAAAGAATTTAAAGTAGTATATGAAGACCCCACCTTTATACAATGTTTTGAGGCATGCAAAAACATGCTGATTAACGACCCGATTTTACAGTACCCTGATTTCAGTAAAGAATTCATATTAACTACTGATGCTAGTAACTTTGCTATTTCGGGAATACTATCACAAGGCACTGTTCCAAATGACCGGCCTATAGCGTACGCTTCGCGCACCCTAAGCGAAACAGAAGTTCGTTATAGTACTATAGAAAAGGAACTCTTGGCTATTGTTTGGGCATGCGGTTATTTCCGCCACTATATTTGGGGAAAGAAATTCAAAATCTATACTGACCATCGACCCTTAACTTGGTTGTTTAATCTTAAGGAACCAAACTCAAAATTAATCCGTTGGAAATTGAAACTCGAGGAATATGACTACGAGCTTATTTATAAGCGGGGCTCACAAAATGTTAATGCCGATGCGCTATCTAGAATTAAAATTAATGCCATTGAGAGCGAATCTATAGCTGAAACCACTAATAGCGTCACTAACAATGTAGGAGACTCCCAGTTCGATGCAGCCAGATATTTGCGAGATCTGTGCGAAAATATCAACGATAACCTAGACCCCAATTTAGAACCATCGAATTTGAATATTAGTGATAATTTGGATCAGCCGGTATGTACAAATATAAACCTCAAGATACTCCTCAAAATATTACCGAGTTAAATCAGAGTGAACACCTTAGTACACAACATACAACTAATAACGACGTAATAAACGATGGCATCCGAATTTTAGACGAACTAATAAATAATAAACGTAATCAGATAATTATTGAACCAAACGTACATCAGACCGTTGACATAAAACAGAGACTAACACAGAACAAAGTATTGTTAGAGTTAAAATTCCAAAAAATAATAACTATGACCTTATACTAGATTTTTTGAAAACTCATACTATAGGTGACGTCACATATTATTATATTTCCTTGACGACTCCCTCTATCCGGAGTTTTGTAAAGTTTACCTCGAAAAATTCTCCAATAACGGCCCTAAATTAATTAAATGCACTAAGATGTTGCTTACTATTAACGACCTGGAGGAGCAGGTGGCCGTGGTGAAGGATTATCATATTGGTAAAACGAACCATAGAGGCATTACAGAAACGTTATCTCAACTACAAAAGACGTTACTACTGGAAAGGCATGAAACGACTAATAACTAAAATTATTAACGAATGTGTAATTTGTCAAAAACCAAATACAACCGGACCCCCACGTACTCACCCTTAATGTTAACACCTACCGCATCGAAACCGTTTGAAATCGTACATTTAGATACATATACCTACAACGGAAGGAATTACCTGACTATGGTAGATGCATTTAGCAAATTTGCTCAAGCATATTTTATTGAAGGCAAAACTGCTATTCATATTAGTAATACTCTATTAAAGTTTCTTACATGTTTCGGAATCCCTCGCAACTTCATATTAGATAATGGAACAGAGTTCAATAATGAAATTGTTAAAGAAATGCTAAAACTGCATAAAATCAACGTTCACTTTACGACTAAGAATCACCATGAAGGAAATGGAATAATAGAACGTTTCCACAGTACGATAACCGAACATCTTAGAATATTAGGAAAATCTCACGGGTCAGAAAACGTAGAATTAATGAACTATGCCCTGATAGCATATAATCAGTCAATACACAGTAGTACTAATTTCACTCCCCATGAATTAGTATTTGGCCATACCGATCTCAGAGACCCCCATGAAATATTTCTACCGACTACTTTTTATACCGACTATGTCGAGTCCCATCACAAAAGGTTAGAAAAGGTGTACGAAAATATTGCAACAAATTATCCACCAACAAGGAAAAAATAATTAATAAACGGAACACGTTAGGCGATGTAAACAACAAATTCGAAATAGGCCAGCGCGTATATAAAATCAGTCCGAATCGAAGAAACAAAAAGTCAGATAGATTTGTTGGACCTACGAGATTACAAAAATATTAGACAGAAATCGAGTTGAGGTAACCACCCTGTCGATAAAACAGGTAAAAAGAAAACACTCATTATACATATAAAGGAGTTAAAACCCCCTCATGTTACAGATGGGCCTTCCACGTCGAGGGAAAATCAAAACGAATAGACTTAACAAACAATCCTGGACTACTACCCCTAAATTTAGGACAGGCTCAAACAGTTAGACCACTGGAAATTTATACAGGTATACGATTTTCAAAAAACCTTTGACGAGTATCAACATTTGGTTAAATCATATGAAGAAGTTAAACGATTATCCGATAACTCTGTATACACTAAGCAAAACAGTTCTTTCAGACTAGTAGATTTTCTTATTACCAAAACCGCTCAACAATTCAATCAACTAAACCCCTCACTTAAACTAAGACAAAAGAGAGGCTTAATTGATGGATTAGGTTCTATTATAAAATCTATCACTGGAAATCTAGATAATGCTGACGCTGCACGATACGATAAACTATTAACAGATATAAGTGAAAATCAACACAAAATAAAGTATGCTACTTCCCTACAAACTACCCTTCTACAAAATACTACCGATGAATTTAGTAAAAGTATAGAAACATTAGCACGAAATCAAAGAATACTCGAATCTCAAGTAAAGACTATAGTGTACGACAAATTAAATAAATCCCTGTGTCACCATTTTGGTTCCAAACTATAGTACAGCAAATTATAAATAATTTTCAGATCATTAGAGACACTTTAGAACAATTAGAAGTTGCCATCTCGTTTGCGAAACTTGGTACCTTTCACAACTCAATGATCGATCCCTTTGAATTATTAAATAAGATTAATAGTGTAAATAAAGATTTAAATAGTGGGAGATTTCCATTCGACGCTACATTAGAGAACGTGTTATCTTTTGAAAGAATAATATCTGTGAAATGCTATAGTAAGCAAAATCAAATCGTCTTCATAATAGAAGTACCAATCGTGGAAACAAAATCCTACCGTATCTACGAACTCATACCAGTCCCTTTTCAGATCCAATTCCTGTATCTATTATTCCATCCTCTAAGTATGTACTACTAAACGATCAAAAAATTTGCTTATACTAATAACTCTGTAAAGAAATAAATAGTAAAAACTTTATATGTAATAACTTATATACATATGGTCTAGATAATAATAATAATATATGTGAAATAAATATGTTAGCTAATTCATCTTTGGATAAATGCTATGTCTCGAGATTTAACATCTCCAAAACATTTATTCAAAGAATAGATACTATAAATGGATTGTAGTAGATAGAAAAGAAAATTTAGTTGTAGAAACCTGCGAAGATAGCAGAGAAACTTACCCTATATCGGGAAGTGTTTTATTAGAATTAGATAATAAGTGTCAAATAGATTAGGTAATCATGTATTTAAATCATTCTCAAATGAAGGAACTAGATTGGGAACAATTAACTACAACATACCAATTTTTAATTTAACCAATTCCAACTCAGATTTAAATATTCAAAATCCCTTCAAGTTGGACCCAGTTAACTTAAAAAATTAGTCATATCAAAAATGAACTTAAGAACCAACAAATGATTTTAAGTGATGATTCCAATATAGCAATCTATAAAAGAATTATATAGTTACAGTTATATTGTATGTTTTCTTTTTTTATAGTATTAGTTTTAATGTTCTTATATGTGTGTAATAGAAAACATGTCAACATAAAAAAGGATGTTCCATCCTTGATTCCAAACATATCGGATTCTGTGGATTCTCCCCATAATCCTCAAATTCAGCATGGAGGAGTTATATTCTGAACATTGCTGACTTGATAGCTCAAGCCCCTTCATCTTTTATGTTGACATAAACATAATAAAACTTAATATATAGGGGTACTAATGTACCCAAGCCTTGTAGTTTGTATTGTTCTCTTGTACTTAACTTAGTGTATCTGTTAAATAAATTATTGTTTTTAAAAACTTTGAATATTATTCGTTTCACGTAATTAGCGTGTTTCACATAGGACAACAACTTACAACATAAGTCACAGCCATCAGTTGCTAAAAGTTAACACACTTATGTTGTTAACTAATTTCGTTATTACTCTAAACAACGATCCATTACCTGAGCTGTTTAAATTTTACCATACTTAATATTTTTTCTATAGTTATAGCATTTTTTTCAAAAAAACTTTACTGGCCCTTTCCTTTTAATAATAAAATTATTCTTTAAACCTCAAAAAATAATAATAAACCTAAAAAAATGTAAAAGTTTTTTTAACCACTTACCTTTATTCAGGATTAAGATTAATGACTGAAACCCCTAAAAAGTTTTTATTTACCGACTTGGCTTCTTTAAAGACTTTTAAAAATTAGTTTTCTTTAAGGAAAATTAGTTTGAATTCATGGTAAAGTTTTAATTTAATACCTAAATCTAAATTATTGTGATAAATAACCATTTACAGTTTTGTAGTCTTTTTCAAGAGGTTAGTAATTAGCTTAAATCAATTTTTTATTACCCTCTTGAAAATATGTTGGGTTTGGTTAAGGCTCGAGATGGAACTGACTAGCTAAAACACTGGAAGAGGATATGAGGCATAAGCTATGAGCGGGTAGGAATTGCAAGTCTTTATTTTAAGAATCTCTTAAACCCGCAATTTTGATTCTTTACATGTTATAAATTATAAGCCAGGACCCTTTAGTTTGCTTCATATAAACAAATATATGTCAATAATTATATACACTTTGCGCCAATCTCGGGATGAGGTTAGAATAATAACACAGCTTTACTTAAAAACCATATATTATTCACTTAGCCAACGTTTCGAACTTAGCTACAAGTTCTTCATCAGGGCCCTACAATACAATAAAATATTCTTAAAAACCCAATCTTAAAACTTAAACTAAATACATCATTAAAAATAAAACTGAAATTAAAGAGATAAAAATACAAATACAAATTATAAAGCTTAAAACTTACGGAATAAAAACACAGTTTTCGCCTTAAGCATAAGGTAACTTATATATAAAATTTAAAAAACAGAATTACACTTAAGCAGAGTTAAAATATTAAAATCAAAGTTAAAACATTTAAAATCAAGAGATAAAAGAAGGTAAATATTAGAGAAGTGCATCAGACCAAGTCTAAATCAAGAATGAACTTTTAATTAGGAAGAGGCTCAAGGTAAAATCAAGAAGGCTGTGGATCAACACAACACCTAAAGAAGATCTGAACCTCCCCAAAAATAAATGAGAAAAGAAATTACAAAAGGAAGAAAACCAAAGATAAAATAATAAGTGAATAATTTATAAATGAATAATTAAGTTATATATATAAAAAATGTAAAAAGATAAAAATAAAACAATGTCAATGCCATCTAAATAATTTAAAAGGTGCCACCCTAAAGATCTGCCACTAACTTTAGTCCCCTTAAAAACTAACATGTCATACCCAACTATATTTCAAGATGCCACATTAAGGTAAGTCACTTACCCTAACCTCCTAAAAACAATCCCTCATATCAAATAACAAAACCAACAAGCTAACTTCCAACTTAAACTAAGGTGTCACACCAAAGATCGCCACATCTCTGGCCCCTTAGAAAAACCAAAAATCAAAGAAAACCCAAAAACCTAACCCCAATCAATTTTTCAAAAAGTGTCACACCAAGGCTCGCCACAACCTTGGCCTTTTTTGAAAACTAAACTGCACTCTACCTCTCAAAAAATAATAATAAAAGATATAGGTAAGAGTAACAATACAAAATATAATATTAAATTGATAAAAGAAAAAAAAGTAAATAAATAAATAAATATATATATAAGAATATAGCTAAACTGGTTTTATGATATGGTTGTACGTCCCTAGACATCCATTTATGTCAGTTCTGAAATTACAAGTATTCTTGTCTTTTTTACATATAACATTTCTAACCACTTTAGGCGTTCAGCATTAGGATTAAAACGCAAAATTTGCATGTTATTATAGTCAAAATTGTGGTTTAATCTGACAGAATGATGTATTTAGTATAAGTTTTAAGATTGGGTTTTTAAGAATATTTTATTGTATTGTAGGGCCCTGATGAAGAACTTGTAGCTAAGTTCGAAACGTTGGCTAAGTGAATAAATATATGGTTTTCAAGTAAAGCTGTGTTATTATTCTAACCTCATCCCGAGATTGGCGCAAAGTGTACATATATAGAGGTTGAGATAACTGAATAAATATATATATATATATATATAATATATATATATATATATATAATATATATATATATATATATATATTATCAAGCACTATTCTTTTATGTATTTTTCGAAAAATGCGCTAAAACGTTTAAAGATAATCACTAACGTAGCAGTGATTGTCTTTAAGCTTACGTCTTTGATCAGATGATCAAGACGTAAGCTTTAAATAATAAACTATTATTTAAAGCTTATTATTTGCACTAAACCAGTGCAAATAAAGGTGTACAGTGCCAATTTTTAGAGGCATAGTTACGTATTACCAACAGGATAATTATACGTATTTCCTTTTAAATATGCACAAACCAAGTTTATGCTTTTAAATAAGCATAAACCAAAACCTTGGTTTTTGCTTGATTGTTATATTATTAAGCAATTGATATGAATTATTATTAATCAAGAAATGGGTTGTTAAGCACGGTAACAGGCATACCAAAGAAATTTTGTCTGCCATGAGAACAAGAATTTTTATATCTTCACCTCTACTCAAATTTGTAGGTCCTAGGTTCAATTCTATGTCAAGCTACTGCGTTTATAAGGTAGTAGGCTGTCATTTACGATGCTTATAACGTTGTTCAGATGAATTATGTGTATGTATGTTTGTTGAGTTAAATCTAAATTATAGCGAAAATAATCCTTAACAACTTTGTAGTCGTTTTTAAATCTTCTTTTTATGATTATCTAAAAGTAAGGTGTTTGCAATTAAAGTGGGAAATAAGACCTCATCGACCTCCTGAACTCACTCCTGAAGCTTTCCTATCCAACTTCTTCTTCATTAACATATTTCTTTAAAGAAATTCGCTATGAGGTGACATCATTAGTGATGAAAAATTGTTATCAAAAACCTTGTTAGATTTCTATATAAAGATTATTATCCTGAAATTTCTTTTTGATAATTTAAGATATTTCAATATCTTGTAAGTTAGAATCATTAAGATCTTCGTTTGGATTTGATAAAAATCAGTTTTTGTCTGTATTGTTTTTTGTTGTATAAAAAATGAGTACACTGAATTAAATCAGAAAGTCGCAACAGTCTTTCCTAGTTACAGACCTCTATTATATCTTGTTAGTACCTATAATTTTAGCGATTTTTTTGGCTAGGCAGCTTTTTTCTGCTTTCTCAATTGTATGTAATGAAAAACTATGTAATATTTAATTGACAACTGGATTTAATTTTTTTTAGTTGGCAACATTGTCATGATAAGACTGCACGGATAAGAAATCATTTTCTAAATGAAATGATTTTTCCATGTATTTTATTTTCCTCATAGTCTTCATTTCCTTTACCATTTTTTATTAGTGTCTTTACCTTTTTTTAAATCTTGACCTGTCCACCAGTGTCAAGACAGGAAGCAGAAAAATTTAAAAAAATATTGTTTTAATAAAAAATGTTTTTTATTCTTTTTGAATATTTTTAATAGAGAAAGGCACAACCACATCTGTGGTTTACAGAGCTCTTTGAAAAATATGATTAGATAGGCACATTTTTTGTGACCCTTTTTAGATCAAATGGCTGATTAAATCTTAAACTATACCCGCAAATAAACCACAGCATTAGAATACTTCGCAATAGAATACCGTGGAGTATATGGTGGAATTGATAAGAGATGGATGCTAATTTTTACTTATCGTGATAAAAATGTTAAAATTATTTGTTTTTATGCTTAAAGTGGTTCATAAGTGTTTCATAATTTTATATAAACAATGGACTTACTTCCAGATATTAAAAACCTGATTATTGAGCACTAATTATCTTTTTCTGATCACTTTATAGTTAGAACGAGTGAGTACGCTATGCTAAATAAATAACTTCTATAAAACTACTTATGTACATTATAAGTGAAAACTGCGCTTATATCTATTAATTACTTCTCGTAACATTTATTTCATTTAATTGACTGGAATATGGTTTGTTTACTTTAACAAATGTACATATATTTTATGATTTAATAAATTATAAATAGTTCGCTATGCAACGGATTGAAACTATGAACTGTTAGGCTTTATTTTGATAAAGAATTTGATTGTTTTAAATGCAATGCATGCTAGATAAATATATGATTTAACCATCGAGATAATTAAAGGTCTTTGTTTAGATATTTATTTTTGTTTTGTTTTATTTTTCTGACACTTGATGAATTGGCGCTATAGTTCAATTATTTAAATTTTAAACCAATTAGGTAGCGCCATTTTTCATTTTTTTTTTCTTTCATATTCTAGTAACTTATAATAAAATAGATGCATGGCTACCGAGGATCTTTTTCATAATTCATTACAGTTAATACAAAATGTAATTGAAAAGAGTGCAAAATTAAAAATTGGTTTTAAAAATGACCTTCAAAAAGCAATTCAAGGTCTTACTGAATGTTTTAACAAACAGAAACTAGATATCTTGGAAACTAAAAACAAGCTTCACCAAGAAACCTTTAGTAGTTTTAAAGATGTATTGCAAAGGGATGTATTAAAAAATACTTTCTCTACCGAACCGGAAAGTTCAACCTCATATTCTCCTAATTTCAACTTAATTGTGCGTCCTAAGAAGAAGGATGTCACTGATGATTTTACCAGAGAATTGATTAAAACAAAAATTAACCCCGTGCAACTTAAAGTTGGAGTCAAACGTATGGTTGGAATTACTAATGGAGGGATATTAATCCAAACAGAGAACCAGTTCGAAAGTGACAAGATATGTAAAGAAATTAATTCTTCTTGTAACGACGATCTTGTTGCAGTTTTAAGTAGTAAACGTAATCCTAGAATTATAATATATGATGTACCATTTGAGGCCAACAAAGAAAATATTTTGAGTATAGTAAAAGAACAAAACTGTGATCTTTTTGAGGAAAATACTGTATTTATTCCAAAGTATGTTTTTAAAAATAAAAACTGTGATAGAACTAATATTGTAGTTGAGGTAGATCCGCTCCTTAGACGTAAGTTAGTTAAGAATAGAATCAAAATATTTTGGTCTACTTGTAAAATTAATGATTATATATATGTAAGGAGGTGTTACAAATGCTCTCGTTTTTCACACATTGAAAAAGACTGTAAGAGTGAGAGGATTTGTCCCTTATGTGCAAAACATCACGGACTAAAAGATTGTGTTGAAGATCCGGAGAAATACAAATGCATAAACTGTGTTGTTTATAATAAGCGTTTCAATTCTCGAAAACAAGTTAAAACTAATCACGCAGCGCTTGATAAGAACTGTCCCAGTTATCTTGCAGCCAAAGATAGGCTAAGAGACACCATTGATTATGGCTTTTAATAAATTTAATATCTCTAACAATAATCAACAACTAAAAATGTTCAGTCTAAAAGTTATACAAATAAACTTGCAGAGGTCTAAAGCAGCAACAGAAAACATTAAAGAGTATATAACGAGGAATTATATAGATATTGCTCTTTTACAAGAACCTTACTGCGTGAATAATAAAGTGTGCAGTTATCCATCTAACTGGAGAGTTTATCAATCAGGAGAAAGACGAAAACGAGCAGCAATAGTTGTTATTAATTCTGATGTAGATGTTATTTTGCATAAAACGCTTTCCTACGAGGATATGGTAGTGATAGATGTGGCTTCTAAGGATTTAACGGAACTCACTATAGTTTCTGCTTACTTTTGTGACAAAGATGACTTGGCCACAAATCTGGATAATCTAAACAAGGTCATTGACTTTCAAGCACCTTTAAAGAAAAATAGGTTAATTATTGGT
>JACMZG010001913.1:33413282-33495454 GCA_018340805.1 Microvelia longipes
AGGTATAAATAGAAGAGGTATAAGATTTTAAGATCTAAGTGACCTCCATTTACAAAAACACTTACTGCTCTCCGTATAAACTACAGTAGAGACGGATTATGAATACTACGATAGAGTATACAATTGCAGACAAATACAGACAGATGTGTGTATTTGTCATATATTTATATGACAAATATAAGTGTATATGACAAATTTCTTAATACAAGAAATAGACTCTTCTATTTCTTGTATTGTCAGGGAGGTTACGATTTTCCTTTCAAAACTGTTGTCAGGAAAATCGAAGGAAATGGTGCACTAGTTGCAAACCATATCTCCTCTTGACTTTTATTACTAAGTGTAAAAGCGAGAAGGAGTGTACTTGCTGTCTTAATCCGATAAATAATATAATTGCTGTCTTTTGCTGAATTTCCTTTGGCTGAAATTTGCTATGAATAGGGTTGCATGGCAGACGTTGAACAGCATGATGCACATAAGAACGGATAAACTAAAATCAACCCTATTGAGAAGAGGCTTTCAATACAGATTTTATGTCATTCCTGGTTTGTTGAGGCAACATTAAAAAGGTAAAAACAAGTATACTTTTTCGCCACTTAAATAATTCTTTATAAATAATTTTTAGATGTCGGATCGATTGAAGCCGGTCAAGAGTCGATACGACCAATCTAAGTAAGCCTAAAAATTAAAACAAATAAATTAAATTTACTGGAGTCAATGTTAACGTTTTTTTCGTCAATTATTCTTCTGTTTTTGGGGTGATGAGTTAAATGAAACCGTAATACAACCATTAAAAATACTTATAGCTATAGACCCGAGTTAAGATCCTGATACCAGTGATAAGTTTTTGTTGTTCTTAAGCAGTTTTTGACGCGGGGATTTTAAAGCCGGGTTATTTTCATTTGGAATGTTTGATTTTATGCTCATCAGTCCTATTTTTCTGGACTTTTCGTGTCATGCGATAAAGTGTTATTAGTTACACATAGACTTGGATTTTTCTTTTGCGGAGGAAATGCTCTAATGTTTTAATTGTCATCACCAGAGCAAATAGAGCTAATTTTGAAAGAACTAGTGCATGCGTTGTCTTTTAATTCAACAGAGAGTCCACCATTTTGTTAGACTTAGGTAGGTATATGATTGGAGAAGAGGGAGAAGAAAGAAGAGAAGTCCCTCTATAAGGCGGGACTTATAGCGTGGTAAGTGAGAGTCGCGTTTGTGGTAAGTTTTTCTCTGCATCAGAGAGTTGAGTTTGTGGTAAGTTTTCCACCGAATCGGAGAGTTGAGTTTGTGGTAAGTTTTCCACCGAATCGGAGAGTTGAGTTTGTAGTAAGTTTTCCACCGAATCGGAGAGTTGAGTGACATTAGTGAAGTTTCCGCCAACTTTTAAAAGTCACTCTTTACCAACTCAAGACCCAGAAGTAAAGTTTTTAAAATCAACCTCGAAATAATAAAAAAGAGGTGAAATCCACCACATGAAGTAATTCCATCCACCGGTGAGCTTGAGTTGCAGAAACAAGGCGAGTCGATACTCATGTACAGCGTTCAAGAAAAACATGCGCATTTCCTTTAAAAAACATCTTACAAGTGTAAATGTAACTTAATGCATAACTTATACTCAGAAACCTAAAAATCAAGCTAATTGGATTGTAGAGTATGGAATCAAGCTAAAATAGAGTATGGAATCAAGCTAAAATGGAGTTTAGAGTATGGAATCAAGCTAAAATAGAGTATGGAATCAAGCTAAATGGAGTGTAGAGTATGGAATCAAGCTAAAATGGAGTGTAGAGTATGGAATCAAGCTAAATTGGAGGTAGAGTATGGAATCAAGCTAACAAGAGAATGTAATCAAGCTAAATGGAGTGTAGAGTATGGAATCAGCTAAAATAGAGTGTAGAGTATGGAATCAAGGTGTAGAGTATGAACTCAAGCATTCCAAAGAAAATTCGTATTAGAATTTATTAAAAACTTGGTCTTCAAGAAAAACTTCCAAAAATATTATATACTAATATAATCCATAATATAAGACATTAATCGTTTATTTAATGTCATTTGCCAGAAATCCAGTTTTATCTTTTGGAAAAATATGAGTCATGTAATAAATTTCTTCTTCGCAAGGATACAAACGAGACTTAATTTTCCTTGAGCGTTTAAAGTACTATGCACTAGCTTTTAGTTCGTGACATCCTGCTTTACCTTCAAGACAAGCATTGTACCAAGTATTATTAGGGATGTTTTATTTGGGACAACCTTTTTTCTTGTCTATTGCTAAAGGTAGCTTGGATGGAGTTTAATGTAGTCTAGAGGTATAACATTACTAAATCTATTGCATCTCGGATCCTTACTAAAAAGAATTTCCTGATTCTTCGACCCCCGTTTTTATCATATCAACCCAAAATGGTTCGTTTTTATGATCCCTTTTTTATTTGGTTCTTTTTAAAGTATTCCTGAAATTGTTTTTCTTCTTTTATGTCCCAAACGAGGTAAAATATTACTATGATGATAAAATAATAGAACATTAGCTTCTTTGAGTAGTCATATTCGCTTCATATACCAATGAAATTTCCTTTAAAAGAAAATCTTTGAAGATAGAGGTTAAGTTCGAAATGTTATAGTTCTTAACGCTGAAGTTTTGAGTCTCTGTTCGCGGAAGGTATTAGTCATGATTTAACAGCGGAGCTGTTGTGATTAAATATAACATTACGATAAATTCACACGGTTATTTCAAGTCCTGAAGTTGGCATATATATATATATATATATATATATATATAATATATATATATATATATATATATATAATATATATATATATATATATATATATATATATATATATATATATATATATATATATATATATATATATATATATATATATTATATATATATAGGCATGACAGCGTTTACTTGGGCTTGAAGTTGGTATCAAGGAAACCGTGTAATAATAAATTTGCTTGACATGACATAAGGTTGACTCTAAATATGAATTCTATAAACAAACGTAATGACTGTCTCAATTATTTTTTTGTTATAATTGTTTATTTATTGTTATTTATTTTTATTGCAATTGTTTTTTATTTATGCCCGTGAAGATATTTTTGTCAGTATGGTTTACAAAATGTTTCGAAGGAGACTTTAATTTCTTTACTAAGGTTGAGGTCTTAGATTTTGAATTATAGGTAAAAACAATAAAAATGGTAATAATATACCATGTTTTCTATTACAAATAAATTTATGGTACATAAATACCATTAAAAATAAATTCATGGTACAATAAATACCATTAACAATAAATTCATGGTACAATAAATACCATTAACGATAAATTCATGGTACAATAGATACCATTAAAAATAAATACATGGTTCAAAAATACCATTACAAATAAATTCATGGTAGAATAAATTCCATTATAAATAAAGTCATGGTACAATAAATATTATACAAATAAATTCATGGTAGAATAAATTATTACAAATCATTCATGGTAGAATAAATATTATTATAATCATTCATGGTAGAAAATACTATTACAAATGAATTCATGGTACAATAAATACTATTACAAATGAATTCATGGTACAATAAATACTATTACAAATGATTCATGGTACAATAAATACCTATTACAAATGAATTCATGGTACAATAAATACTATTACAAATAATTCATGCACAATAATTACCATTACAAATAAGGTGTTACAATACTTGCATAAGGCACGAACATCGTTTTTCGTCTTAACGGTCAATTGCTTCTATTGCATATCAATAGATAAGTTGGCCTTAACTTTCTAGATCTGATAGCAATCAAGTGCCCTGTTGTAGGGAGATTTCAACAGTTTTTAGAATCTTGCTCAGATGCCCAGATAATATTACCCAACCCTATCTTCAGTACCTTATTCTTTAAGTCTTGTATAAGTTTAATTTCTTAAGTCTAATTTAAATATACCAATTCGATGCACTGTAAGTCCAAAAAACATATATTCAGCAAAAACTATAAGTTTTTTAAGCGTACAAACCTATTAAATTACACATATATTTTTTAAGAAAATCTTGCATATTGGTAGAATGCCAGAATGAAAAGCTGTCAGCAGTATTGATAAAGTGTCTCCAGAGCTGCCCCCCCCCCCCTGTATTTAGGTTACCCCCCTCCCCTGTCAGTTACATCCCAACAGCTATAATTTTTATTTATAAATGTATAAACACGGTTTCATACAGGGGAATATAAATTTGCTTACATAAAGGATTTTCTCGCTTGGTGTTATTTATGTATTATTAATATTTTTGTTTCCTTAATCCTTAAGTGAGAAAGAAATATTGTAAATATTTTTTCTCACTTGTAAACGATGTACACAGTTTTGTACCGGGAGTCAATTTTAGTTATCTCCCTCGGCAAAGCCTCAGGAGCTAACTTGTTTACCTCCCTCGGTGATAACAAAGTTTTCGCTTACGGCTTTGCCTTAGGTAAAAACCTAAGGCGAAACTGTAAACCTGGCCTTGAGCTGTAAAACTTCCTTCTCCCCCTTGCTGTGTAAATAAATATTTTTTAATTCCCTATAACTATAAAAATAATTAAACAAGCAATAAAATGCCTTTGTTGTAAAGCACATCAGTAAAAACAGTTGCTTTGCAAATTCAAACAACATAAGCATGTGCATTGTTAAATGTTTGTTAACAGTAATACCAACCTTTATTGGTTCATTCCCATAAAACAATCAATTGAGGAAAACTAGGAAAATCTGATGTAGATATTTATGTTCCTTTTTCTATTCTCTTCATTTTTATCCAAACTAGAATTTCTATTTTGGTTGAAAATGTTTCCTTTTTTTCGGGGCGTTTCAATATAATTCTATCAGAGGAAAGCAATTTTATAGAAAAAATAAAATATCTCAATAAATCCCTATCTTTACGAATAATATTCTAGGGAACTTTTCTTCTTTCTGAGGATAAAATTATAATTTAAAATATTCCATTCCCGTTTATTGCTTCTTTCTTTATATAATGGAATTTATTGCTGTTCTCCTAACGAACGGTTAGAGTATGCATGTTGTAAAGATGGTCATTCATGCATTGTCATTTTTTTTTTTTGGTTAGGGGGGCGTAACAGTTTTAGAGGGGGCAATTTTTCCTACTGCTAAACTCGGCAACACTGAAGGGTCTTTGTTTTAATCCAAATAAATCAGTTAAAATTATTATTTTTTCTTTAAATAAGTGTCATTAATCTCTAGAAGTTAAATTATAATTAATGTTAAACTTTGTCACTAAATGGTAACACACCGTAACATTTTTATCTCTATGTCATCCCCTCAATTTGGGCATTTATAATATAACACACGGCTAAAA
Source organism: Microvelia longipes (assembly GCA_018340805.1). NCBI lineage: Eukaryota > Metazoa > Arthropoda > Insecta > Hemiptera > Veliidae > Microvelia > Microvelia longipes. Next base: position 33,418,625 of record JACMZG010001913.1, read on the forward strand.
TCAATTGACAGCCCGCCAAAATCTCATTGCTTTCAACCTTTTTTTTTTTAACAATTTAACAAAGAATTTTTTTTTAAGTAACAAAAAAAATCCCTTCTCTGGCAAGACTGTAAGTCAGGTTATGGTTTGAATTTTATTATTTGTTTTTATTTGATATCGTATTTTTTTATTTAAAAAAATTATTTATTTAATTATTAAGTAGGAATATTGTTTAACCAACTAAGTTTTGCTTTAAATTTGTTCGGGAAGTATAAATTAAGTGGAGTTAATAAGCAGTAGGCTTATTAACAGCAAAAGGCTTACGCCTTGTGCTGCAGAGAGGGAACCAGGTTCCATTAAACTCTCTTATTTGCATAATCAGAAGTAAGATAAGATGAGAAGTAAGATTGTAATATGTATATAATATGTTTATTTCTTCTCAATATATAAATTATATAAAGTATAATTGTATATAAATAAATTATATACAATATATAAATTATATAAAAAATATAAATTATATAATTATATAAAGGCTGTATTATATAGTCCAGGCGAATCATGCCTTAACTTCTGTTTATTATAAAGGCCTTACAAAAAATGTTCAATTAATGGAAAAAAATGCCACAGTATAACATATATTAAATTGATACATACTTCAAGTATCATATTTATTTATATATTTTTCAATATATTCAATATATTTATCAATACGATAAATCCTCCAAATTTTATATCTTCTCTCTTGTGGTGATTAAACTAGCTCCAAGTCGCATACATGTATTAATAGCAGTGCCATGATAAAATTTAACCTTAACCACCCAATAGTGTCGCTCGATGAATGGAATTTCGTGGGCGAATGATTTTAAATCGTCTAGCGTTACTTCGGCGTCTTTAAATACGTAGGTACCCTGGAAACAAGGCTAATTAATTGATTGCAAAGATATATTGTTGATAGAAAAGCAAAAATGAAATAAATAAAAGCGGAAGCTAAGGATGTAAGGATGTACTTTTCCCTTGGATAATGCTTGATATAGCAGTTTGTGATGATCTGGTACATGAATTATCTTTAAAAATGCTGGTTAAAGAGATTATTATAAAATAATAATAATAATAACAATAAGAATAATCATTATTTTTCATTAAATTTTATACTGATAAAAGATTAGAAAATTGTCAAATCTTGAAAGTAAGTTAATTAAACAAGTATACTACATATTTTAAGAGCTAATCAAGCTATAGTAATCGTCAATGTAAATTAAGCCCCTTTCTCATTTGTTTTGAGTTTTTTTTTTTGTAAAATACGCACCTAGTAGAACGCTTGCCTTTCGACCTGGAGGTCGAGGGTTCAAATCCAGCCGGGGGAGGACCTCAATATGAGGTTATCCCTTGTACCGTACACTCGGGAGGTCTTGAATTCAAGGCCGGCCAACCCAGCCAAGGTTTTACGTGGTTTCCTTGGCTACTAATACGCAAATGCGGGGTTGGATCTAGTTTCATCAGAGACAAGTCTGGATCCACGTTTCCGTTGTCTCTAGCTCACGAAAAGTTAATGTTCTGCGGGCTGGGGGAGATGAAGGTCGGAAAGATATACTGAGCCTTTGTATGTCCGAAAACTTAGTCAGTGAAAGTGATGGTGGCGACACGAGTAACGTAAGTGACTAGGAACAAAGTGCTCGGTCTTGAAGACAGACGTCTCCTAATAGCACTGCGGAGCTTTGACTTTCAGGTCAGGGCTATAGAATGAGTTTGTGCACACTGACATCTGGGTGCTAGAGTTCTTTGTCGGGTGGCGCTGGACTGGCCAGAGCGGTGAGCCTAGCTAGAGTCTGGTGATGCTAGTGGAACTGATGGGATTGGTGAAACTGGAAGTACGAGGTCAAGTGAGACTAATGTGATCAGAGGAGCTAGTAAGACTAGATGAAACAAGCACACAGTGAACTAGTAGTCGGCGCTAGCCAGAACGGTGAGCCTAGTGAGTCTAGCTGGTCTAGATGAACTAGGCAAACTGTGAACTAGTCGCGGGCACAGTGAGTTTGGATTGAGTCTGTTTGGGCTGGATGAACTAGACACACTGTAAACCGGTTACATGTGCTGCCATGTACGGAGGGGGTGCTTCCTAGATGATTGGATGTGCACAAACTCAGGGGTTAATGTTGAGTGAGATTTGAGTGAGGGGAAAACGCTAAATGACCCTACGGGTTAAAGCGTAAAAAAAAAAAAAAAAAAAAAAAAAAATGCACCTAGTGAATAATAAGGGTTTTCATCAATATTAAGTTTTAATATTCTTTTTAAATTGTTTTTCTGGTAGATTTTTTTTATTCTTCTAAATTATTAAAAAGTTTAATGCCTAATGTACTATGTCCCACTTTTGACTTGGATAACCTATGAGGAGGGATCATCAATATGTTTTTATTTTTTGTGTTAGTTTTAAATAAGAAAACTTTAAATAAGAAAGTTAATCATCAAGAGAACTAACTAGTATAACCTACAGATATATAATATAGCGAATGGTATGGTATAATTCAGCAAGGGTAGTATAACTAAAGGTCATACTTCCCTTCAACAAGGGTAGTGTAATTGCTCGTCAACAACGATAGAATAATACCCGTCAGCAAGGGTAGTATAACTTAAGGTCATTCTACACTTAAACAAATGTATAATACTCGTCTGCAAGAGTATTATAACTAAAGGTTGTACCAGGGACTATCAAGTACTCTACTCTAACTTTATTAGTTCTAAGAACTCCGTAGTTATACTTCCTTTCAAAGAGTAGTAAAATACTCGTCAACAAGGATAGAATTATACCCGTTAGCAAGGATAGTATAACTAAAGGTTAGAAAGGAGTTTAATTGATAGTCGACATGTTGGTGGTTTTTTTATTGAATATAAAGAATTATTATGATGAAATTATAATGAATAATAAACCTTATTATCTTATTGTATCCCACTAAAAAAATTATGAAGTGTGTATTCAATACATTTCTAGAAACATACGATGTGATTGTGCCCTTGTTTCTTTGTTTATATTTTTGAACACTTGTAACTTTTGCTTCCCTGTCTCTCAAAAGGAAGAAGAAGCATTATATTAGCAAAATACATAACAGCATTTCTCTTATCAAATATCAACGTTTCAGAACCTACAGATCCCAAAAATTGTAACAATTTTGGTGTCCGTGCCTATGAATGTACGGATCTGGACATTAGTTGTAATCACGCAACAGCTCTAACTGCTGATTCAATGTAAATGAAACTTGGCTTGGAAATCTAAAACCAATGAGAAAGAGCTGAATAATTACCACCACAGTGTCTCGAAAAGGCTCCTTGTGAAACTTTTAAAAAATAATAAAGGCTGAATATAATACCTTTTTAATAGGACACGTCATGGGGGGTTTGAAACCTTGCAGAACCGGTGACCAAACTTGATCCTTAGACAAGAATAGCTGGCAAGCGTTATTATAATTAAACTTGAAGAAAATTTCACAGCCATCTTTGTTGAGTGTACACTTTAATACGTCGATTTTTACCTAAAAAAATATATCAGCGTTTAGAAGATATAGGCTCGTATTCAAAGACATTTTCCTTTAGGGTCCTTTATTCCTTATTACCTTTCGTTACACTGTTTACTTTATTTTCTCTTAAATTACAATTTAAACGTAAAATTATGGGCTCTCAAATGACTATACCAAATAATATAATAGTTATAGAATGTCGGTAGGTATACGAGAGATTCAGACAGAAAGTGGGGTGAAATCGGTGCTGGCATCTAGCGGCAGCTCTGAAACTAACTTTTTTTACCATAACATTCTTCCCACTTTTCTAAGTTAGTTGTACAAAATTAAATTATTTTTTATTATCATTTAATGACACGAGTGTCTACTTGAAATTTGTCATTATTATATATATATGAATTATTTAGATTAATCAGTTTTGTGCCAGAAGTAGTTTGCTGAAAATAAAGACGACAGTGGCGCATTCTCGTAATTGGCTTAGTGAAACTACCATATTACACGCTAGCACTCCTGTTAACTGTCTTAGGAACTAACCTTTTCTTGACTGAAATAATAAATCTCAGGACCATCTCTCTTTATTCATATATTCTTTGGGTAATACAAAAAATAGTCCCAAACCACCTCCTTCTAAACTGACTCTCACTCAGTCTTTCACTTGTCCTCTGGTCATTCTTTTTCATTACCCTTATGTAAGTCCCTATCCTAGGCACAATATTATGCCCCAAACCTTCCCTAGTTATGTCCATGATTGCGATAAACCTATAGTTTCTCCTCCTGCCCCAGTTTCTGACCCTGGCTTTATAAATTCTATACTGAAATTTAATTTATTTGTTCCTCGCCCCCAGCATTTACTGATCTCATAATAAATTTAGATTATCTTAACTTAAAATGAAATTATATATTAACAAATAAAATTTGTTAATAATTTACATTTATTAATATAAAGGATCTCGAAATGTGCAAAAAAGAATCAATCTGTCATTTTTTCAAGCTTTCGACATTAACTCACCAGCAAGGGATCCCTATTAGTGAATAATTATGACCATACTTGAATAAGATATATTCTGGACACCAAAGAAGTGGATTTATTAAAATCTATGTATCTCACAAACTAAATTATCATTGCACCACGAACCTTGTTGATCATTCCATAGTCTTGGTGCATCACCAGAGTACCGCTTAGTCCAGTTCTTCCTTTCCCCAGAGAATTAATAGTCATATTATCGTACTTTTCCTCTGTTTTCATGTCGCAATTTTTAAATTCTTCAAATCTTAGAATTTGCTTTATTCTTTTACTCTGCAACGATTTAAGCATTAAATAAAGTTGAAATATACATTGATCTTTTAAGTCATGGTTGTAAAGTCCTTGTAATTTTTTCATTCCGATCGAAAGGGCATTATCAGGCGAGTTGCATTTTAAAGCATCTCAGCCCACCATGAAAGAGGACCTTAAGTGTTATGAAATAGCATCATGATGTGCTGTGACCTGCATAATGTTGAGGTATTGTGTTGGAAGTGTAATATCAAGGTGTATGGAAGTGATCCTTTACGATGTCAGGTACTAGTAAAACACCCTAATCCTAAATTAATCTGTTTGCGTGTGTGTTTGTCTGTTTCTATATGTATACAGTAATTCCCGCACAGACAAATGAGAAGCGTAGTGTATGTACCATAAATCCTTCAATTAAATTCCTCCTTCAACAGATTTTTACAAATAGTTAGGATTGATTCCTACAAATGTCAGAAAACGCTTTCTATTGGTTCAGCTTGATTTGTAGGATTGGTTTTGATGATCTAGCACAAAATATTATTAGGAGTAACTCACCGTTTTAGCAGCCGTTGCAGTATAAAGGTGGGCGGTTAATAACAGCATTAGATATGCATAAAATATAATCATTTTAAAAAGAATAAAAGTTGGAAGTAAAAAACAAGAAATAATTAGAAACTATGAAACTTTTAGTGATTCTGAGAACTATGACTATAAGACTGTTTTGCCTGGATCATTGCACAAAAAATTAAACGCTTCGTTGTAGCAGTCGTAAAAATCATGTTTCATCTGATAACGCCAACAAAACTCGGTAGTATCAAATGCTGATGTCAAAATAGTCATTTGCAGTTATATGTTTTATTCACCATGTTCATAATATTAAAATGATTTTGTAATTATTCGTCGAAACGAAATGGAGTAGTTGGTTAGGAAATTATCACATAATTACAATATGCTATCTAGATTATTGATGTTATCATCGAAATTATAAAAAAAAGTATGTATAGTACATAATGATGTAAAGTACGAAAATTGAAGGAATCGTTAGTGATATTTTAATGACATCATTAACATTTGAGGACTTATTATACAAAGATGAATGTACGTAATAGTACATAACGTTATGTACGTAATTAGCTACGTGTTAGCACGTAATCTTAGTACGTGTTATGTACGTAAGTAGCTTGTAGATTATTCAGATAGTAGTAGATTAAAAATCTAGTAAAATCTGATTATTAAATCTAAAAACCCAGAATAACTAGAAAACACGTGAAAAAACAGACTATAGTTTTCTTGTAAGACTGTAATCTAGTTCTGAGCAAATAATAATAATGCCCGTGTTAGGGCCTTTCGGCCCTTCAGGGTATTCACCCTGCGGGAACAACCTCGGGTGGGTCACATCTACTATGCTCAAAGTAAAGCTAAAGTTGGCGAAATCTTTTTACCGCAAATTCTATTCAGAAAAACTGAGAGCATAGCCCGGGATGTAACCTCGGACCTCCGGTGCCGAAGTTCAGTACTATACGACCACGGCTACAGAGGCAGATAGTACTGAGAGTAAATACCTTAAATACTGGGAATGAATATTTTAACTTTCATTCAGGTTAAGGTGACAGACTATAGTTTACTCTTTATCCGTGTTCGAATCTGGGAGGAGACAATTTTTTTTTTAATTTTAGTTCAGTTTATTAAAATAATGACAAGTGCACGTTTTTGGACCAAATAATTCTGCCGCGGAGGACCTCAAGCCTAGCGAATTTCCTTTGAAATGCTGGACTCTTTGGTTTACAATGTATATCTTGGTTAAATGTTTTGTTCATGCTTTATAACTTGAAGCAGTAGCATCACTACTGTTTAGTCAATTGTTTAAGAATTTTTCAAAAGAAATGCACTGAAACATTTTTAAAAAAAGCCTGAATCCCAGAAGACATTTTAAATAAGGATTCCTTGACCTAAATTTTCCTTAAGTTTAATAAAAATTCACCAAATTTGGATAACGATTTTCTTCTTCCTTCTAAATATTTTCACTTGGAGTATATTTTTTCTTTGTGCCGGTTTCGCTCCGAAAACTAGTTAACATCTCAAAAATAAATGTATTTTTGGTTGGCTAATTTAAATTTGAAAATTACATTTTCCCTGTGAAATGACATTCTAACCCCTTTTTTCTTTTTTGTTTACTCTGCGATACAAATTTGTATGAATTATTAAATAGCAATATAAAGTTTGACAGTGGTCCCAAAGGCACCTTCGCTCCGTGCAAGCCCCCGTGGGGCGGTGGAACGGGGGTTTGAAACTATACCGTCTCAAAGCCACACATCGCGTCGCAAAGAACTAACTTTTCTAATTAATATTTTCCATAATATTTATCTACAATAACTTTTATTTTTTACCATTTTACTAAAAACATTAACATTTTATAAAAAAATTATGTATTTATCTTTTTATTTAGTTTATTACTAAATTTTATCAAAATTAAATTTTAATTTCATATAATTTAAAAAGTGTAGAAATACATATGCAGTATAGTAGTTATACATTTTTTACATTGAAATACAGTAAGTTAATAACTAAAAAATCCATTAGCTTTTCATGTAATAAGCAGGACATATCTTTCGAAAAAAAATACCTTTTATATTTTATTAATAAATAGTCAATGTTTCAATCATCGCTGGAAAATTAATTACAATTATATTAATATAAAAAATGAAGGGAAATAAAATAACAAAATTTGTTTCTAAAATGAAGCTGCTTGTCTTGCATCCGCTACATCTTGCTAGCGCTGCAAGAAACGGACAGTTATTTTGGAATGGAGTTAATTGTTTTTTAAGGTTAAAAAACATTTTTGTCTAAGCCTTGGGATTTGTTTTGGATGTATCATCTTTTCTGGTGAGGATGTTGGAAAAACATAATCCCAAAAATTTTTTAAAAAAGCCAGCTTGATAACACAACTTTGTGTAGCGGGACCGATGAAGCATATCGACCATAAGCTAGATTTTTCTGTGCGTTTTACGTTAGGATTCCCGCCAAAAAGACGGCCACTTTGCAGCGAGGCAGCTTCAGCTTAAAAAACGTTGTAAGTTTTCCTTGTGCAAGTTTGCCTTGTAACTTTTCAAAAAATCGTTACACGAACAAACGGTCCTTATTTATATTTTTTAGGGCGCTGAATCGAATGTGAACCCTGTTTGATGTTAATACGACCACTCTAAGTGACCAAAAAATAACAGTCAGTAAAAAATAATTTTCGAGTAGGTTTTCGTATGTGATTTTTTTGGTGTGTGTATTGAATTCAATAAAATCTGTCCTGACTCGATAAGAATTGGTAAAGCTAGGGTTCCCAGGTTCAAATCTTGTGGACCTAATCATTTTTTTAACTTCTATCGAAATCCTGCCTTTCGGTTGGTTACTGTCTTATTTTGTTCCTTTATATTCTGTTGATGTAGTTTCATGTACCTCATACATTTTTCTGTTATACTTGTATACTTCATTGTATGGTCTGAAAATCTGTCTTGAATACGCTTTCAATTGGTTCAGCTTGAAATCAGAAGACACGTTAAACCAATAGAATTCATTTTCTCAATGCATTCTGATTGCCTTGCAACTAATCAAAAACATGGTCATATTTCTCAAAGTATCGGCAGTTTTAAGATATTGCGCGTTTAAATTGAAAAAATCTTAAAATCACTTAAAAAAGCCATTTAAGTAGAAATATTTTCCATAGCGCTTCTGCAATACTTTTACCTCATATCGCGTACTGGAAAAATGCTTTTTAAAAAATAAGGTTGAAAAATTATTACATAAATGAATTGCAAAAAAAAATCTTTCGCTTTTCTAAACTCGAAAAGCTTTGTTTTCTTTATATCTGTTATCTGCTAAAAGTATTTTTAATAAATAAAAACATCTTTTCATCTTTTGCTTTTCCGGACCTACTAGAAAGAGAGAGCACCTAATAAAAGAGAGCATAGATACAATCTCCCCTTTTATTAAAAATTGTATTATGTAATTTTTTTCTCTTTGAAATATTTAACTTGTAATAATAATAGAGCTATTAATTCTTAAAATGGTTTCTTTTTTAATTCATTTTTTTTTATAATTGATCCATACAACCTGTTTGATGGTTAAGTATCACAACATTCTTTTAATCTATGATGTACATTTAATTAGTAATAATTTTGTACTTTGAGGTTTTCCAAGGTTTTGAGGTTCTGGAAGAGAGACAGTTTCCAGTGAAATCGTACCATAACGGTACGAGGGAGCCTAGAGACTCCCTACCAAAGAGACTAAATCAGTAGTATTAGTCAGTAGTATCCCTTTGCTCCCTACCCATCTACAATCCTTATCGAAGACAAACGGCAGGCATTTTTGAGAGACGTCATATTAAATCACTCCATAAAACACAGAGATTCAAAGAAAATACGCGATAGATAATTAATTACAACTTATTTTAAATTCATTTGACTAATTTAAAGACAAACTGATCGATAAATAATGAAATATTTACGAGAAATTGCAATTATTGTGAAAAATCAAAAAAATGTACATTTATGGTGCAACACTACTCAGGGAATGATAAGAGCTGTTTTATCCTCCCTTTAAGTATTATTCTCTTTGGTGTGCTCCTATTTCTCTACCCTATATGACGTTCATGGGGGTCAGTTTAGTTTATCTCACCGCGTCATCCTCTTTATTCAAGATCCTTGATAGCATGGAGGGACTCTGACAGAGGATTGCGGCCAATATCTCTTTCAGAGGTCCCTAACTACGAAAAAATTATACTTAATGTATACGAAAAAGAACGTTCCGCAAAACTTAATGTCACTTATAAGAATTCTACTTTCTTTCGGTACTAGTGCTGAAAGTAAGAAGAATTCTTCAATAACAATGTAAAGTCGTATTTTCGGTACATATAGATAGCTGATGTTAATATTACGTACATACCATTCTAAGATAAATATTTTTTTGACGCGGGAACCCGAAATCTTTTCTATCATTCAGGTTTGTAGTAGCTTATTTTTTAAAGCTAATTCCTTCACTTAACATTAAAATTCATCCTGCCACTGAGGATGCTTCGAGTGACATATATATTTCTTTATTGGACATAAAATAATATAGTACAGTATCGTTACGGTAGAAAGAAAAGAAAGCATAATATTAAAACATACTATAAGTGATTGAGGATCATAAATCTTTTTACGAACCAAACTCTGAATAATAGGTTCCGCCATACGGCACCATATCTCTGAGCTCGGTAGCCGGGATATCTATAACTTTTTACGATTTTCTTGTTATTTCTAAAGTTTTAAATTATGTGCCCTTTTTTTTATTGCGATGTTTTGTTAACTATTAAATCACATCGAATTCGCTACGCTCATCTCAAATAGTAACTACAGCCGTTTCATTCTCAGCGGTCACCCATACAGCACTGACCTCACTCAAAGCTGATTAACTTTTATGATCCGACAAAAACCATAGATATACTTGTCGTATCATAACGAAATTTAGACTGCTTATTAATCACGTTAAAGTTGCTTATTAATACTGGTACTAAATTTCAACTCAATTGGCTTATTTTCCGATTTTCACAGTATTTTAAAAAAAAATGTACACATGAGAATTTTAAAAGTACATTTAAAAATGTACATTTTTAAAAAACTGTACATTTTTTAAAAAAATGTACACATGAACCTTATTATATAGGTTAATTTTATATATGACTTTATGCGTGCCAAATCACAATCCTATCGCATCACTTTTCTGCGTTTTATGATTTTTTGCTGAGTCATTATTGCGGGTTAATGACGTCATAAAATGACGCACAACTAAAGCCGAAGAATGATTTTTTTTTAAATGTTTTAACTCTCTAGCATAAATACATTAGGAGCTACGACGATAATAGACACACGCATACAGACAGACAACTTTGTGAAAAACCCTCAGGAGGTCTTAAAACACCTAGAACAGATAATTCCGGTAAAATTCCGGATTTGGCTTATTTTGCCAACACAATGATTGTTCTATACACCTACCGTATAAATAAGGAAAAGTAAATAAAAAAATTGTATAATTTGTCAAAAAATTAAGACGCTAAAGAAAATTGATTGCTATGCTGAAACATGTCCTAAATGAAAGAAATATATTAAAAAACTTTGTTTGTTGACAGCTAATAAAAAAAATTATGAAGTATATAATTGACTACATCTAAAAGGTTGTGAAAAGTCTCAGTCAATACCAATGAAATGAAATGAAATGAAATGAAACCATTTATTAAGGAAACAATAACATATTACATATACATAACTAATATACATGAATATTTTATCTACATGACTTGGCAATATTATAATTTGTTTATTTATTATTATTTGTAATTTATTTATATTTATATATAATTTATTTATTATTACTTATTTATTATTTATCTATTCTTTTTATTTTTATGCTATATTTATGTTCCTCAAATCAGCCTTTCAGCTGTGGTTACTAGTCAATACCAATGCTATACCAATACTCTAACGCAGTTAATTGACCAAGTCTTTCACTGAAGACTGCTAAAGTCTGAGAACTGTTTATGTGAAATCATAGCTCCAACTAATATTCTGACGTATTAAGACTTCTGAAACCTGAGGAATGTTTATGTACATTGCAGCCACTACTAATATTCTGACCTAATTAATTGGAAATGTCTTCCAAAACCTTAGGACTGTTTATGAAAATTCTTTTGATGTCTTAGTTCAATTCGTTGGTGTGAATTAATTAGGAGATCTCACAAAGACGTATGTAATTTCGAAACAATATTTTGTGATTAATTTGTTAATATTTAGATGAAATTGATTAATATGTTATATCTTACTGACCCCCAGGATCCTTTAACGCTTAATAATAATAATAATAATATTAATACTAATGCATGTCCAAATACTATTTTGGAAGCAAACAAAATGAAGTACGCGTCTATTATCGATTACATGCTCCACAGTAGTACTACATGCGCTCAGCGCTTTAAAAACAAAAAAACCAGCATGTATCAATGTTAGCAATGTGCTTTTGGGATAGGGGATTATTTATTGCTAAGGTTATAATTTAAAAAAAATATACATGGCAACAATTGAACCATTGATAAATTTACAAAACCAACCGACTGAAGTGATGGTTATTAGGTTTTAAGAAGTGCTAATTTTTAGGAGTTTTTTACAACTTCTATGGGATTTTAGATATCAACCTTTCCGTCAATACAATCTGAGGCTAATAGAGGCAAAGTAATCAATGAATATAATGAAAATTAAATTCATTAAAGATTAAAATTAAAGTATATGAGAGTAAAAATTTAGGTTTATGGCAATAACAGTTTAGCAAATCATTTAGCACATATAATTTATTTGTGCAACAAGTTAAAGAAGAAATTTATACAGCTCAAATTTAAGTTTCCTTCTGATAACAAAACCGAAAATGGAAAATTCATTATTACCCAAGACCGACAGGCCGGGTAAAGTAATACACTTAGCCCTGGAGGCCTGCCGATGGAAATGGTTTGAGAGCAAAAACTTATAATCCATGTTACATATTAAATTTCATATACGACTAGACAACTAATACTCAACATATAATCTACAACATGTTTTTAAACATCTTTATATTACAGTGCAGATTTTGTTTAAAATTACAACTCCTATAAAATCTGACTCTATCTATAAAAATTGTATTAAGTTTCCTAGTTTTCTAATCCCATTGTCCTTGAAAACACAATACAAAGGTCTTTTGTTGTTTTGGTATTTATATCTTTTGAAATCACTAAAAAATAAAAAGTGCTCAAAATTCGCCGAAAATGGTCAGTTAATAACCCTCGATTCGTCTTTTTTCTCCTTACTTGACTTTTAAATTACCTGACTAAATATGTTAGTCTGTTTCTTTCAGTAAAATATTAATTTAGCTTCTTGATTTGGATTACTTTAGTCTTTTTAGAATAAAATAAATAACTTTGTAATTTATACAACATTAATAGTATTATCATTCTACTCAAATCTACTAGGTGTAGATTCTAATCTTAGCACCAACAAGCAAGGTATTAAGTAATCATAACATTCTGAGTCTATATAAGTTATTAACTTTCTACAATTCTGATTAGTATTTATTAATTTAAATAATTTAATATTTATTTTCGGTAGCAAGATCGAAGGGAAACCCCTAATCTTTGAATAATAATGGAATTTTGGGGGTGAACGAAAAAGGTCCGGAGTTTGTAAGGAAAAGCATCAAGATACCCTGATCCAAGAGTGTTTCTACATATTTGAATCTGACAAGAGTAAGAATAGTTTTAAACTACATATTGGAAATTAAATTAATGCGTGAGTATTCATTAGTAAACAGAAATATGTATCAGAAACCATCGATTAGTGAGATGGCTGGTTGTTTGGGGAACAAATTATAGTATCTTCATTCGATAACGCGTTCTCCTGATGATTACAATTATCAAGATTGAAATGGTAAAAGATATAATTCATTAAGTCTTATAAATTATGCGGAGATGTACTAAAGAATTTTGTATTATTCATATTTTGTGTAAGAATTTTAGTAGGATACAATAATTTTTATTTAATTTTTTTATAATTATCAAGCTGTCATTTACGCCAAACCTAGGCCCGTATTCAAAGACGTTTCCTAACATTTTCCTAACTTTTTTCCTAACATTTTCCTAACATTTTCCTAACTTTTTCCTAACATTTTCCTAACTCTAACATTTTCCTAACATTCTCCTATCGTGTTTTTAAAAGTCTTTTAGAGGCTTTGCATGATTTTATTTAGTAAGAACCTAAGGTAGTTAAGTCAAAAAGTGATACCATTGTAAGTAACGTAATATATCGCAAAATATCAATGTTATTAACTTATTACCTGGATTTACGACACACTTTGTTATAAACAACAATGCGGCCTTGCTTTGGCGAATGTTAAATATATTAGAAACTTTATTTACATATGTTTTCAGTAAACAGTAGAGTTAATACAAATACAATGTTCAATTATTGTAACAGCTTTCATAAATAAAGCAGTATCAAGCGTTTCAAGTTTGAACGTGGACCAGGTTGTACGAATCCAAAGGTGTCTAAATGAAGACCTGTTAATCAGTGCAACACTGTTTTCATTTTGCTAAATCATTTACACAATTTTGTTTTTCGTATTTTGTCATCAAATTCATTTTTGTTTGTGTAAAATGTTTTTGGTATAATAATGGCTGAATTATTCACACCGGACCAACTGAATTTCCTCTTTAGCCCGCCACAAACAGACCATAGAAAATAAAAAATCTTATTGTGTTAAAAGAATTTCAGGGTAAACTCCCTAATAGTAAGGTAAGTGGATTAACAGTAACTTATATTATGTAAATTATGTAGATAGTTATTAATACGACAAAGTGTGTCGTAAATCCAGGTAATAAGTTAACATAGATATTTTGCGATATATTACGTTACAAAATATCACTTTTTGACTTAACTACCTTAGGTTCTTACTAAAAAAAATCATGCGAAGCCTCTAAATGACTTTTAAAACACGGGAACGATCATTTAAATTTCGTGGCTTAAAAACATTTCTCTTACCTAAACCTAAGGTGAGTGTTAGGAGAATGTTAGGAAAATGTTAGGAAAAAGTTAGGAAAATGTTAGGAGAATGTTAGGAAAATGTTAGGAAAAAGTTAGGTGTTAGGAAAATGTTAGGAAAAGTTAGGAGAATGTTAGGAAATGTTAGGAAAAAGTTAGGAAAATGTTAGGAAAATGTTAGGAAAACGTCTTTGAATACGGGCCTTAGCCTATCTTACCCTAGCCTATCTATGCATAGGGGACATAGCCTATCTTAGTACACTGAGAGACCTGAAACATAATTTGGGCTCTTAGAGGGTTTGTGTAACCTCATTGAAACCTCACTAAGAGTTCTTTGTGATTTTATTTGTTTTATCAGCGTTCTATTTGTAAGAGTCTGTATTTTTGTTCTGTTATGATAATATTGGTTACCGAATATGGTTAGGTTACTATTTCGATGTTTCAAAACTCAACCAAAGGACCCCTCTAGCAATATATCTCTATCGGTGAACAGGACTTTTAGCGATAAATAGAAGGCATTATTTGGACAGGTACTAAAACAAACAGGACCTGAACCTCGTTAGCTCATTTTCCTATAGAAATTCCCCAAAATGGGTACCTCAAGTACCATTTACCTATAAATATTAAGCCATGGGAGGTTGGGTACCCATGGTTTAGATACAAATAATAATTTTAACTGAATTTTAATTATATCATATAAACCAGTTTTAATAACTTTTATATTAAAAAAGGATTGATGGAGTACTCTTTTTTATTTCAATTCCTTTTTAACTTCTATAAATGGCAGGAAGAGAAACAATATTAAATGAAAAACTGTTTGGAGAAAGGGAAAAGGGGTATCGACAAGTTTCAAAAAATAGAGGCAGGCAAGGCAAGTGAGTAGTTGGGGAGACTTAGTAACCCAGACACGGTGCTCCGAAACCGGAGTGGAAACCGGGTAATCCCTTTGGGAAATCAACCCCGACACTATGGCCTCTCTTTCTATCTTTTCTAATATAGATTTTTTTTTATCTTATTATTTATTCAGTTAACTTAAAAAAAATTGAAGGTCAATTTTGAGTAAAATAAACTTTGTAAAATATTTAAAAAGAGAATTTCTTTCATAAGATAGGAGAAGAATAAAATCTTGGGATTTTTTTAATATATTTCTTTTTAAGATAAATTATGTAGTAATACATTTAAAAATTATGATAAAATGTGGATTTAGAAAGGGATAAGTATACTGCTCTGCTCATGAATACCTTGAAGACTTGACGAATCTGTCGGCTGCTCCCTCAATATTTATTATTAAAATTTAGATTTTTGTTCGGATTAAAATTTTAAATACGTTCGCTAAGTGAATGTGTGTTTTTAGGCTTCAAATATTTTTTATGGTTCAATTTCGCTTTAACGCTTTGTATATTGTAAATATATATTAGCTACAAGATTTGTATATTGTAAATATATATAAGCTACAAGTTTTGTATATTGTAAATATATATAAGCTACAAGCTTGTATGTTTTGTAAATATATATAAGCTGCGAGGTTTGTACATTGTAAATATATATATAAGCTACAAGCTTTATATATTGTAAATAAATATAAGCTACAGTTTGTAAAATTGTTATAATTTTATAAAAACGATGATAGCCAGCCGAATATAGTTTCGAATGCATGCTTCTTACCTTACCAATTCTATTCTAGCTTAGGTTTCGGTTTAGACTGTAGCACTTTTTCTATTCGTTGGAACAATTCTAAAATAGATAATAATTGTTGCCATTTTATTAATTAAAACTCTGATAAAATTGTTCAGACATGTTTTTCATTATTATGAAAATGTTTGTAAATTTTTTTTTGAAAGACCGTTGATCGGACTTTTCAAGGTATGTTAATAATATGGCATAAGCTTGGTTAGATATCTGATACTTAATTAAGAAATATTTTAATTAGTCAATAAAATGAATAAGACAAAATTTAAAATGGGAGTTAAATGCCATAACTTCCTCGGTTTCGCCTTGGGAGTTAAATGTCATAACTTCCTCGGTTTCGTCTTGGGAGTTAAATGCTTTGGTTCCACCGGCTTTCGTCTTAGGAACCAACTTACTTACTTCACTTACCATACTCTACTTGCTTAATTAATAAATCTTAGGAATTCTTTTCCTGAAATTCACCTTTCCTGCCCACAAACAATAAAGTAATGACTTATTTCTCTGCCTTGAGTTGATTAAAGATTTATCCATTATCTTTATTAAATATAAAGATACATCTTTATCTTTAATTTATCTTTAAAAGATAATTCAATTTCATTCTTAATTATACAATAATATAAGACAGTAATAATGGATAGATAAACTTTAATCTAGAAAAATTATTTTGGCATAAAAGTTGTTTCTGTAGCCAAGATTTGTGCCAAAACAGGAAAAATCTGTTATCTAACGTTAGCTTTGGCTGTATGCCTAAACAATTAAACCCAGGGCATCTTATAAAGAACGGTTTACGTAATAATATATCTTATCTGTTTTGATATCAGATAAAAATTTAAGGAGGGAATTGTACTACGCAGCAGTTTACACCATAGAGGTTAAGTTTAGATTTTTTTGCTCAGGTCAAAATTAAATCCGAATAATAAAATAATAAATCCGAAACCGGAATTGTTCCTGAATTAACAGTTTCAGAAGTTTTTAAGACGTCCTGAATGGTTTTCACAAAGTTGTCTGTCTATGTGTGTGTGCTATCAACGTAGCTCCCAGGGTATTCATGCTAAAAAGTTGAAACAGTAAAAAAGTCAATCTTTGGGTGTGACCTCTTGGAAAACAATTGTTTTATGACATTAGTTCAATTTTTATTAAATGACTAGTAAACGTTTATTAAAAAAAATTGTAAAAACTCTAAATTAACCATATTTACAGTAAACCTAAGCAGTTTACTGTAGGTATTTATATCTTAGGGGCTCTTTACAGACATGAGTAATTCTGCAGCAGATCAAATCCAGAGATTCTTTCTGAGAGAAGATTACACTCTGAGGCTCTTTTTCTGACTAAAGCTCTTGTTATTTCTTTCAACTGTGAAGAAAAGACACTAGTCGTAGTTATTACAGAAGGTAGCCGAGTCGGTTCTACCTTATAATCCAAGATCCACGATTGTTTCTTTACTTTAAAACTTGATCTGAGTTTTTTCTAATAGTTGTTTATTTTGTATTATATATATATATATATATATATATATATATATATATATATATATATATATATATATAATATATAATAATGCGCGCTATCTTTAGATAGTTAATCCCTTCTAAGGGTGTTCTATACTGCTTTTTTATTCATATAATCTTCCTTTGTTTGATACGTTATACTACGCTGTGGATTACTTATAACATCAAACTACAAATCCGTCTTTTACAAGAATATGTATATTTTAATAAAAAGTATAGATAATCTTGTCGAAAAGACTTTTCCAATAAATTTTCTCGCTTGAAACTAGAATATCTAGTTTGAAACAAGAATTTCTGGTTAGACGTTCTTTATTCTGTTACATTCTTCCTTTAGACAGATTAGACTGGTTACTCCCCTTAGTTTTTATGGTTTTATTACTTAACCTCTTATATTTGACCATATTATGCGCTCTTACCCGGGGATGTAGAAAAGCATTGGGACTTTAGTTGGGGTAAGAGCAAGTGATAAGACAAGTATATATCTATATCAACTAAGAGGAGTAACTATTTAAAGTGTGACTCTTAGTAACCTTCTTGAGTAACCGTCAATTTCAGCATTTGTTGTTGATGATTATACTTGACAAAAATGATAAATAAATTAACCTTTTCCCATACATTTTTCAATTTGGACTTATATCCAGGAATATTGTCAGAAATGTTCTTCCTAAAATTATAAAAATCAATAGACATATCATAAGCTTTATGTTTTGACACTCCATTGCATAATTTATGTAATTCTATCCGAACATCCCTGGAAGACATGAATCGTATCATCTTTTTTTTTTTTTTACTAACCTACTATTATAGTTATAGAGGAAAAGAATTGTGTTCAACATGTATTTCATACCAAACATTCGATCCATACTTTAAAAAAGCAATTGACAGAATAGTAAGTTAATAAAATATTTTTATTTCCCTTTTAAAGTTAATTAATTTTCAAAAACTCTCCAGGTTTATTTTTATGAAGTGTTTAAAAAAGTTAATTGATTAAAAGTGGAATGTTTCAAAACAATATGACAATAAATATAAATGATTATTGATTACTTTTCCAATTATACCTAGAATAAATATTAATTATCTCGGAAAAACATCAGGTTATGTAGTTCGTCGTAAAAAAGAAGGTTTCATTTTGGTATTGATTGTTTTTTGAAGCAGCTAGACAGCAAGTTGAAAGTTTGATAGGTTTAGGAAGACGAGCTAAATGAATGGGCCTTTGATTGATTAGCTTTAGGAGGGATGAGGCTGTTTGAGCCCTATCCACCCCTGTATCCAAGATTTCCTCCCTTTTAAAAGTTAATTAATGTTTTACACCGTAATCAAGAAGAGGTTTTGAAGGGGGGAGGGATTGGATTGAAGTTGTGATTTAGGTTTTAAAACTTTTATTGAAGCTTCATGTTTTTAGAAAACTTTTAACTTTAAGTATTTTCTGAAAATCTTGTAAAACACAAACTTATCTCTCCTTCTTATTTTTTTTTTGAGTAGAGTAAAATTTAAAATTAAAATTACTTAAGATCGCCCTAAAACATCTTATCTTTTTTCCGGTTGATAAAACACAGGCAAAGAACACATATGTGGTATAATAACTGTCTGACATGACTTTCCAATAGACTGGTATCATAAGTCTCATTTATAAGTTTTGACTAATGAACCATACCGTACTTTTCTTCCCTCGTTTAAAATTTAAAGCGCCCAAAATTAATCAAATAAAACTGAAGAACATTTTTATATTAAATGAGTTGTTTTTAGTGGTCCCAATTATATTAAAGAAGGTGCAAAAAATAAATGAATACAATTTACTAATAGCAAGAATAAAAATTATTTTTAGAGTAAATAATAAATAACACTAATTTTGCTGATCTCCAGGTATAATTTTATTTTTCAAGACTTAATATAATAAATAAACAAACTTGTATGTTACATGGTTGCCTAAAGATAGTTTGGAAAACGACTGGAGTAACAGACATAGAGATATGTACTAGAGGTGGCATAGCCTATCTCAATACATTAAGAGTCTTGAAACATCATTTTTGGGCTTCTCAGGGGCTCTGTGTAACCTCATTGAAACCACTTCTAAGAGTAAGTTAAGGTTATAAGACATAACTTTTTTTCGGCTTCCTGCACATTGTTTGTGTTTTGATTTATATTTTCAATGTTCTAATATATTCACTGCTATTTTGTTCGGTTTATTTGATTATTGATAGCCGAGGGTGGTCATTCTAACAATAGAGCCCCTCTAGTAATATCTCTATGATAACAGACAAAACATTCCGTTAAAAACAAAAAAATAACAATGTGTTTGAGGTACATTAAATTCAAAACAAAGATCTACAGGTAAAACTCCCTTATTGGAACAAGGCCCTTTTTTAACATTTTTCTTCGTATTAGGATGATGTATTTTATTAAACTGTTTACAGTTTATCTTCTTATAATTCGAATGACAAACAGTAGTAACTGTGAGAAAAGACTGTGAGAAATTATAAATTTTGAAACATCAAAAATGTAACCTGGCCACCTTCGCTTGTAAATATAATAAAATAATCAGTATAAAATTACATAAAAATACAAACCAAAACACAATCGATGAGCAGTAAGCCGAAATCAATTAATTTATTATAACCTAAGCTTACTCGTAAAGGAGGTTTCAGTGAGTTTACACAGAGCCCCTAAGAGTCCTAAAAAGATGTTTCAGACCTCTCAACGTATTGAGATAACCTATGCCTTCTTTCTTGACTATGAAGAAAAGGATCAGACCAAAATAAGGGGAAAAGACATGGAGATATATTACTAGAGGGGCCCTATTGGTTGAATTTTGAAACATCGAAAAAGTAACCTGACCACATTCGATTATCTTTATCATCAAATAAACAGAACAAAAAACCAGTAAATTATATAGTAGAATGTTTAAAATACAAATCACAACACAAACAATCTGTGGGAAGCTCAAAACAATTGATTAATTATAACCTTAACTCCCTCTTGGAGGAGGTTTCAATGAGCTTACACAGAGCCCCTGAGAGCCCTGTTTCAGGCCTCTCAATGTATTAAGATAGGCTATGCTCCCTCTAGTATATATCTCTATGGGAAAAGAAGGTAGTGTAGCAGATTTTATGCCTTGTTGCGCTTAAAACGGTGCATTATCTATGAGCCCTTATCAGTCTTGATTTCTGATATTGTTTTGTTTACTTTATTTTGTGGATCTCATTAGGTAATGCCTGACCACCGAAGTGACTTTGATAAAGTGTCAGTCTCCGGAATTTAGAAACCATTTATTGATTTATTATTTACTTAGATTTTATAGTTGTTATTGTAAGTGAAACTGTTATCAGTTGATCATAGTATATGAAACATAGTTTTGAGTTCATCTTGTTATTTTATATTGTACTCGCTGTAACCCACTGACGTTGCAAGATCATTATTTACTAAGAATGAAGAAATATTGTTGCAGTAGAATACTCCTAATCTAAAATCAAGAATAAAAATCAGGTACGGGGCACCTCGGAACTTTTCCTCATCACATAGGATTCGCTATGATTATTTTCGTAATAAAAAAGCTTACATTAAATTAATTGAATATATTCTCATCTTTGCACCAATAAATCTGGATGTCGGACATTTTTAAAAAAAAAAGTTTTTGTAATACCAGATTATTTAATAAATTGCTTAGGCTTCCGCGGTTATTGTCATGAAGATTATTTGATTAACTCATAACACATCCCATAACATATTCGATCTGTACCTTTTAAACAGAAAACTACGATCTATACTACAAATTGTGTTTAACTCCATAACAAAATAAAATAATAAAAAAGTGAAAAAATAAATAATTAAAATGACGTCACAGGTTAGTATAAAGTTAGCCGCAAAATAAAAGAATAATTTTGCTAAACCTTATTTTTTTAAATTTCAATTATGAATTTACAAGATGCTTCTTAATCCTCTCTATATGCTATTCTTTCATTTTAAATAATAATCCAAAAACTCATTAACGTTGATCCATTGCTCTAGTCTGCTCTCTAGTTTTTACTTGTGACTTATAACAGATGAAAACAGATAAGATTTTTATTATTTTTTACTTGTACTTTTCATTCACCATTTTTCACAAGGAAAAGTTAAATTAACTTTTAAGTTAGTTACAGGTTTAAAGTTAGTCAACTTTTAAACCTAGTTTAACCCCATTGATCAGACCACTAATTAATAAATAATTTTAACCGAGATATTTTAAAACTTAAAAGGTACAATTGGTTTAGGATAAACCTTGTCCTAATTTCTATGCCTTTTGCGAAACAATTATGAAATAATATACTGTTATTACTTTTCGTATTTTAGAGGAAACCAGGTCTAAATGATGGTGTTTTAATGCAGAGTCTTCGAGCTTATACTCGTAGTAACTCTATATGTCAATCAATAGTTGAACAAATTTTATAGTTAAAAAGCAATTTGTCCGAAATATTAATTTTTATTAAGTATATTTAAAATGAGATTGTATTAAATTTTGATTAAATTTGTTTGGTTTTCTATTTTTAAGTGGTTATAAATATGTTGATTTTCAGTAGTTAAACTTTTTAGAAGTATCTAACTAGTTTCAAACGGTCTTTGAGTCTTTGGTCCAAAGGAGGAAAATTTTAAATGGAAAATACTGAGCAGAGAAAGATAATAAAATATCCTTTAAAGCTTTTCTTGAATAACCTTGCTATTGGTTATCTTTCCTAAAAGTACGGGATTTATTAAGCGCCTGATAAGGTAGACCAGGTGCCTAACCCTCCTTTTAAAACGGCTTTGCAAAAACCATTTAAACCTAGAGCTCCCTCTAACTTTTTTTTCTCCGATATTACCAATTAATGATAAATTCACTGAATTCTTGGGCTTTTTCCTTTTATTAGAAAATCTTTTTTGGCTTGTAATTCTCAGTTTTTTATTCTTTGGTCGGTATTAAAGATTTTTTTGTAAGATATAAAAAATACAGCTTTATAAAATGTATTCAGAAATATAATTAACGCTATAGATTAAGACTACAAATTCCTCCTCAAAAGCTTGAATAGCTATAGATTAAATAATTTAAAAAAAATTCACTAATTCGTACTCTCTTTGGTTGGACCAATCAGTTAAAACATCTGTTTTTTTTTTCAAATTAATAAATCGGGCATTCAGAACCACATGACTTTTTCTCTTCACTTTAGATTCGCTAAGCTAATCCTTCCTACTTCAGTTTCGCTTCGCTTTGAACGAAGTGTGTGACATGCACCAAATTTCAACTCAAATGGAGTACATTCCAATTTTTTACAAAAACGCTCACATTCGATAAAATTTGAACTAATGCTGAGAATAAAATAAAACTTGGCACATATTTTAGTCTTATACATGGCTATACATGGCGAGTCAAATCTAATCACAACATTTTCCCGCGTTTTATGAATTTTTCGAAATTTTTGCTTAGTCGAATAAAATGGTTAAAAAAATAATTTTCGACTGATTTTTGTACAAAGTTTCAACTGTATAGCATATATAAACTGGAAGCTACGATGACAACAGGCACATACACACATACAGACAGACAACTTTGTGAAAACCGCTTTGAAAAAACGGCGACACCCGGGTTTCGGATTTTTTGCATACACAATTTCTTATTTATATTCCTGCGATATAAATGACGCTTCTGAGTTTTAATGAATTAAAATAACTGTTTTAATTCCGACAAAAGCATAATATCGGCACAAGTAGATATTATATAGTAGTAATATATGAACTGTAAACTAACTAATAGGTTAGGATCTAACTGACTATACAATTTTAAGATGTAATTATAGAGAAATGACATTGTATATTTCACTCCTTTTGTCGGTCTAAAATCAGACAGACAACTTTGTGAAAACCACTTATGAGGCCTTAACAAAACCTGAAACGGATAATTCCGGCGACATCCCGGAATCGGATTTTTTTGCAAACATAATACTTTTCCTATATATACTATACATCCTATATACCTACAGTAAAAATGAGGAAAAGTAATTAAATGGTCAATGCAACAGAGCAACCTCCTCGCATAGTCCAACCTCTTTCTTTAAGATTTTCTTGTCTCTTTGAAAATACACGTGCTTCTTAATCATTGAGAAAATAGGGTTACTGATGCAGTTTTGCCACCACATTTTATAAAACAATAATTAACCCATTTACACAATAATAATGTGTGTTGCATTATCAATAAAAAAAAGAAAAACTATGTAGGACAAATATTTAAATATTTATCTTTATGTTCTAAATCTAATAAAAAAATAATATTGGATCTATGATTCTTTGATAAACTTTTGTAACCTCTCCAAATGAATAAAATGATATTTTCATGCTTTGCTTCTATAATTTAGATTGTATTTGTGGTTTTAAAATTAGCCTAGGTACCAGCAATTATGCTTTCCGATATTTTATTAATTGGAGGGAAAGTCTTTTTCTGAAGATGGAGACACAGGGAAAGCAAAACATCAGACTCATCATGAATCTTAACAGGGTCAAAGGACAAAGGGCTCCTTTGACATCGAAACGGCCCACTTTCAAAAATAGTAATTAATCTTAACAAAACGCGTGTCAAATTCGTACTGGCCTTACTCGTTATCTAATGCGCATGCTTACAATTCAGTGCATCCACTGTGCGTGTCTTAATTAATAAAAGAAATTTACCTAGAGGACGGTCACTGTATTTTATCACTGTATTTTACCTATGTAAAATACAGTGATAAGGGGTCTGGAAGTGTGGCCGTTTCCATTGGTGCCATAACTGTACAAACTCCAACTTTTTTTCCTATAAGCAGATTAGAGACTCCCCATTTCTCTACAACCCCTATCAGAGCACATATTTATATTGCACCCAACAAACGGTGTTTTTCAGTGATGTGTGGTATAAACATTAAATTATTTTATAAAACACAGATAATTAAAAAAATATATTCTTTATATTACATTTTAAAATTTTTAAGTTGCTGTACAACTTAGGATTATAAATTCATTTTAATTAAATTAAGACAAAGTAGTCGGACAATAATGTAATATTTACATGAAATTGTAATTATCATGCAAAATTACGTCACCAATGCACAGTTATGGTGCATTGGTTATGGTGCATTGGATGCAGTTATGGTGCCTCTATCCTCTATCCTCCTTATAAATATGTTGTAATAAATGAACCAACTAACCTCCTAGTATTTTCTTTATATAAAGAATGCTTTTATTTATTATACTGCACTATAACTATATTATACTATAATATAGTATGTATACTTAAGTATACATGACTAATTTAAATATCATAACAAACAAATTTAATCCTTGTAGACAACAATAAATAAATGCGGAATGAACTAAAGGTATAGACTATTTGTTTATAACCTATAGAAGAAACATAACAGAAGGTAAATTTTGCTTAGTTAAAAACAGGCGCAGTAGGTCCACTACAATAGTACATAAGTAAAATACAATAGTACATAATTAATGTGCAGTACGTGATATGGATGCAAGGTGTTTTTTTGCCAAGTGCTTTAGATAGGGGTCACTTCGTTTTATGAGAAATGCATCTATTGCATAAATAATAGATCTCCTCTTTGTACAATATATAAGATATAGTCTTCCGAAGACCCAATTTTTTGTAATATTGATGAATTTTAACCTTTATTTTGAATATAAAGCCCTACGGCACTCTAAATCTAGTCTGTTTATTTATACGTACTGACCCAAATTTCCATATCATAAAAATATTATCAGTTATTAATAAATTATAGTTCATCAAACCAGGAAAAGAAATTAGAGCAAAGGTTATGACTTCCAATTAATAAACAAAACCCAGTTTATATATTATTTTCATAATCAAAGTTAAATATCAAAAGAAATGTCTTGTTTTAGTCAAAAATAGATAGTTTCAGTACAACTAACCTCAGTATATATCAAACTATGAATTGGTTATTAAGTTATTCGTCTATTTTAATAGATTGCTATTTTTAATATCATGTTTTATTATGAAGACATAATTTATTTAATATTGCATTAAGTTTATTTAATGAAATTATTGAATTATTGTAGCAAACATTTTTGTCGTTATTATTGTGTTAAATTTAATTTTAATTAATCTGTAATAATGTCGATTATTTAGATTTTTATGTGTGGAGCAGTAGAATTATAAACTTAAACAAAGGTAAATATCTTTTTATAGAATAACACTGACATTTTGTCTTTCTAGAACAATAGATGTGCTCAGCTCACATTTTATTTAAACCATATGCCTGAATAATTTTTACATTTAATATTAAAAAAACATGGTACTAATCAAAGAACCATAATAGGCCTAAAAATAATAATACAGGAATATCAGAAAATTTAATTAAAAATTAATTATACAACAGAAGAGTTGTGTTCAACCACAGATGTGGTTGAAATAATAAAACTTCTAAACATCAATAGAAATACTTTTAATTAAACAATTTTTTTTTAAATTTATTTATTGTTTAAACTGACGCTATTTCTTTCCTCACAGGAATTGTTTTTGTGCCAAGATTTATAGAAATTAAATCGGCAAATTTGGGCTAAAAGTGTTTTCAAGGAATCAGTACGGCCTCATACTCGTACATCTGGATAACTGTGCTTGCTACAATGCTTTTCAGAAACTTTCAAAATAGTTTTAGTAACATTTTTTATCAAAAATATTTTTGTAAATTTTCTAAGAGTTTACAGCCAAGCCATTTTAAAATTTGTGTTTGAATAACCCCTAAGTCTAATCAGTTCTTCCTGCAATCCAACTTATTTATATATTATATATATATATATATATATATATATATATATATATATATATATATATATATATATATATATATATATATATATATATATACTCTTCTTCTACCTAGCTATACTACTGTCCATTATCCGGTCTTTGAACATATTGCTAAAAATAGAATCACAAATAACTCCCTCCAACCTTTTTAAAAAACTATACTTGATCATTTGGGAACTGGCTCATATTAGCTCATCGGACTGCATAGGTACTACGCAGCGTAGCATATTTATTTGTTTTAATTTACAATAATAAAAAAAATATGCCAACGAAAAGATTGCACAGTAAAGAGTTAGAAAAACCTCTGTGCTCTGTGGAACTTAAAAATGTATTTGTGAAGTCTAACTTATGTATAATTGAAATATTATTTTTTGTTACGCAAAATTAAGAAGAAGAAATTATAAATATTGGGGCAAGGTGATCCACTAATTGGGGAAATATCCTTGGAAATAATTGCTTTCACTTTCATGTTCTTGGTCCATGCTCCATTTTTGGAACAGCAGCACTTATTCTTATCTGTCGAGGAATGTTTTACACGCATTATTCAAAGGTAATGCGTATTTTTATGCCATAGATCTTTTAAAACTATGCTCATCCTTGGGTGATCAATACTGTACTACATTTTACACACTCATACAGAGCTCCGTTTATGCTAATCTACAAAATGTTTCAGCGCTTTCCTTTGAAAAATCCATGCGAATTGATAAATAAGTAAAGGTGCTTCTGTTCCGCTGTGAAGCATAAAGCGGAAATCTGAGCAAGACCTGCATAGGAAGTTAAAAAGCAAGCCTTCCTAAAAAATTTGCTACCCTTGAGGACCACTGCGCCAAAATTACTTTGTAGTTATAAAGTTATTATTTGAAATCATTTCAATATTTTTCTTCTCCAATGTGAGGTAAACAAGGTTAAATATAATTATCAGCATTAGTTTTGATTTTAATTATATATAAAGAAACAAAGTTTTCGACTAATAAATTCATGGGAGTATGCAATTTACAAAACCCTTACCAATACGACAAAAATTTTTTGCGGACATAAAAACCTATTGCCAAAGCCGAATAGCGACCAAAACACAACCTGCCGTACTCACTTAAAGAATTATTATTAAACTGGTAATTAATAAAATTATGCTAATTAATTAATAAATGCTTCTTAATCAACTAAAACTTTGCAACTTAAATTATCACCTAACTGTTTGAACTGCAATAAAAACATGTTAAATAATTTAAATTGTAATAATTATAGATAGATAATAAAAGCAATGACGTCAAATCTATCAAGGGTAATTAAAACAATGCTTAAATGCCTTAATCAGCAATGTAAACAGATATGGAGGTTATTACGCTATAGTAACATAAACCAGTGTCCCAAATTATAAATTACCAGTAATAGCCCAAGAGCCAGGCTTAAAATGTGTGACACATTTTTACTACTGTATTACTATATATATATATATTATATATATTATAATATATATATATATATATAATATATATATATATTATTTAAATATAAACTACAGTACTATATAGTTCACTATGGCATATTATAGTATACAATTGATTATAGTATAGCACTATTTATATTGAATCAACCATATATTATTAAATACTATACTTTTAAAAATTACTTGATGGCTGATTCTAGTCTATAATTATACTTGAAACAAGTATGTTAAACACATATTATAGAGCTGTTTTGGATTTTTCTTTCTTCGGGTTTTATTGTTTAAAGATTTTATTTATCTAACTAATGTACATATGTACATTATGATACATTCATATGAATTGGTAATTCACAATCAAATCAATTTACTAATTTAAAGGTATTAATAAATTTGAATTGATAGTGATGAAGAGTTCTAAATGAAAAACATTACTTGAAATAAAGACAAGCATATTTTATTCTTAATTATTAAACAAAATATTAAAATATTATTGCAAACAAAAGTATGTATTTTAATTTATTAATAACTTACACAAAAATAAATGTTTAAAATTTAAAGTAATATTTAGTGTCGCGTATAGATCAAATACAATGATTCATCAAATGGAAAATCACTTCAACTCATATTCAGTTTGATAAAAAGTTCTGCATTATCATATAAACACAGTAAACTAAAAATAAATATATGAATAATGACAAGTGAGCACTGCCAACCTACTAAATCTTTTATAAGTAATTTTTTGATTTTACTATTTTTTACCTCTATATTAATAACTTCAAAATACAACTCTGTAAGTTGGTGTAGACACTTTTTTTTAAACTTTGACTTATACTTTAATTTTGAAAAAAATTATCTGAGCC
The DNA here is from genome assembly GCA_018340805.1 of Microvelia longipes. Classification (NCBI taxonomy): domain Eukaryota; kingdom Metazoa; phylum Arthropoda; class Insecta; order Hemiptera; family Veliidae; genus Microvelia; species Microvelia longipes. The sequence continues at coordinate 33,447,286 of JACMZG010001913.1, forward strand.
GTCCCACAAGAATTTCTTTACTTACGTGGGCTCATCAAAATTACATTAAATTATTTGTGTTGTATATCAAGACAATACTTTGTATATGTTGAATTATTTTGTGTGTGTTATATATATATATAATATATATATATATATATATATATATAATATATATATATATTTTTATATGTAACCCAAGATTATTTACGAAAGATCAGAACTAAATATTTATTTTAATCAGATTTCTTATAAGTAAGATTGATTTCTACCATGACATTAGATTATGCACTAACACAGATATAATGCCAAAGCTGGCAGCCAGATATTTAGAGGATATTTTTGCCTTGACTAATTTAAATCATATTGATTTCAGGTAAAAATGGCAAATTGGGCGAATGTGCCGGCTGAACTCTTTGTAGAAATGGTCAGTTATTTGTCTGATGACGATCAGGTTAGTTTCTAATGGTCTGTCTACATGGTCTATTGATCGGTAGTTTCTTTTTTGTTTTCCAATTCCTTCAAAAAAAAGTTAAGCAATTTTTGCTATATAGTGCACCTTGAGAGAATATTTAAAAGGGCAATTACTGTTACAAAAGTTTTTTAAATAGTTTTTTTTTTATTGTGCAATAATTTAATAGTGATCATTACAAAGTTTAACAACTGACAACAAAAAGTAACAAAGAAGAAAAGTTTTAGAAAAGTCAGTTGCTAGGTAGTGCTAGTAGTGGTCCTTGGTGTGCTAGTACGACGTGAATTCTGTTAATAGCACTACTCAGCAAAGTAATGGGGCGACTAAGTAATGGGTTACCACTCTTCAAAAGCTCACTTTTCAAAAATCTTGAAATAATAATAATAAAACAAATAAATTTAACACAGAGCGACGGTTGATATTAAATATTTCTGATCAGTTCCGTAATTCTTGGGTGAGAGCTAGTTAAGGCTAACCTTGTACCGTTTTTTAGATTTATTTTATTCACTTCTTTGGTTTTATTCCTGATGAGTGTAAGTTCCCTAATGTCCTTTAAGTTTTATCCTGATGTCCTGGTGTTAGCGGGATTTGCGGTCGTTGCGTTGGCTATGGTGGAACCATCATTTTCCATCGCACGCACCGCAACGTACACTTCGCAATCGCCAGCCCTATCGGAGTATTCTGAATCCACCTTTACTGTCCTTAGTTTTCCACTATAAAATAAAACCAATCTCATTATTTCTTTATTCATAAATTTGTTTTCCATAAGCTTTGACTTTTTCTTTCGCTATCTAAGATAAATCGGAAAAGTATGGTGTTTGCGCTTAAAATTTTAAGTAGAACCTACACACCGGATAGAATTTTCTGTTACAATATCATATTCTTATACTCACTGAGGATGCGCTCTGCTCGTCTTCAGAATATATAAATCACCTTCTACATATTGCAGCACGCCCTCAAACTCATTTTGCTTGTCCTCAGAGATCGATTTAACGCTAATAACATCCGTAAAAATACCTGTTTATAACTAGCGGTCACCCATGCGGGTATTAACCTCGCTCGATACTGCATAACATGTGTGACCTAAAAACTGCTGATATACCAGGCATATCGATTGAAGCTAAATTGTACTAAATTTCCACTTGATAAAAAAATATTTTATGAATTTTCAAAATTTTCCCTGTCATTATTGCCGGTAAAAAACGTCCTAAAATATTATCTTTCGGATAGAACAAGTAGACCTAAAGATTTAATTTTGTACCAATCTCCAACAGTCTAGCATAGATGATAACAGACACACATATACAATTAAAGTTAAGAAAACCACTCAAGAGGTCATAAAAAACGTCTTAAATTTTAGAACTAAAAACATTCATTTTTTAGTTAAAAAATTAAAAATGTTTAGTTCAATACATTTTCTTTGTACCTACGGTATAAATAAGTAAAGAAAAAAATAATTAAAAGAGCCTTCAATCTTTGAGAACACTAAAACACTGCAATACACATATGTTTTACGTGTTTAGTATTTATATAATAATACTTGAGTTAGCATATTTATTCGAGACTTATATTTTAAATAAAAATCATTTATTTAAGTGTTAATGTTAAACATGCAATGCGTGATACGAATAAGAAATAGACAAATTAACCTGTGTTTTAATAATATAAATATCGTGTTTGATTATAATTAAGTTGTAATACAATAAATCACTAGTACTTCTGTAACATTATACACAATTATTTTTGTTATAGTTATTAATTTTATAAATATTAATATAAATAAATTTATATAATGTAATATAAATTATATGTTTAATTATGCTGTAGTAGAATGGAATAAAAAGTCTCGAAGTCCATTGGATTGCGCTGGATCTACACAACGTGATAGGCTATACAGAGCTTAGTTTTAGGCCAGTTCTTTTATTGCCTTAAACCCCCAATTTACTTGAACGAGTTGAAAATTTTCTGTTCCGAATGTAAAACACACAACGAAACAGTAGCAAGGATATTTATTTAGGGATATTTTTTTATTTTGCAAAATTTTGTTTCAAATCTCTTAGGATTTATGCAGTTTCTAAAATTGGCAATATTGTGACAAGCGAAATTTGTTTACATAATTACCATATTTGGGCAGATGTTACCAAAATAATAATAGTGAATTTAAACTTCCAAGAGTCATTTACTGTAAGTAAATATCGTTTCAAAATAGTCCAAGAGCCTACCCTAAAAATTTGACTCACTTTGTACTACTTTGAACAAAATTTTTATAAAAATATACCTTAAATTATGAAGAAAAAGCATGGTCTGCCTATTATTTTTTGTAAAAATTACTATTGCAAATTATGATTATTTATTTTGACATTTTGCCATTGTACTTTAAAACTGTACTTAATGCAAATAAATTTATTTATTTATTTATCCAGAGGGGACCCTTCATATGAATGCGCTCGCTCAAAATATTAGAAAATCGCACAATTCCAAGTTTGCTTGGAATAAGTGGCTTCCTGTAGATCGTGTGCAAAACAAGAAGGTAACTTTTTTTAAAGCAGATACAATTTTCTAAAAAACAAGTGTTTTTTTGTCAAAAACTGATAACAACAACTAAACTTATGATATTTGTTAAATGACCTAAAAAATACACAAAAAGCCAATATTTTCCAAAGAAATTCGTCGACTTTGCATAAATTTATCATTTTTTGGTGTTTTTCAAAGAGCTATAACTTTGATTGTGGTCACCCGATTTGGATGATTTATAAAAAAAATATTTTCTCTTTTATTTTTCTAAGAGGACCCACAGGGAACTACTTATTTCAAGAAAACTTAAATTCATACGATTCTATAAAATTTTGAGCATGCGCATTTATATGAAGGGCTTCACTCTGGGTAGACAGACTATGTTTTTTCTTCACAATTTAAGGTTTTTTTCAGAAACAATTGTTTTGAAAAAGTACAAAATGAGTCACGTTTTTTCAGGCCCGGCTCTTGGACTAAAAGTCTAGAACCATGTCATAGTCCTAGACCATGACATGGTTCTAGACTTTTAGTTCAAGAGTCATAGGCCTAGACCAGACATGGTTCTAGACTTTTAGTTCAGAGTCATAGGCCTAGACCATGACATGGTTCTAGACTTTTAGTTCAAGAGTCATAGGCCTAGACCATGACATGGTTCTAGACTTTTAGTTCAAGAGTCATAGGCCTAGACCATGACATGGTTCTTGACCATGTCATTAGGGGAATGTATTCCCCTGATTTATAAAGATGCACCAACATTTATGATGCACCAATATTAAGTGCATCTGAAATGTTCCACCGAATGTGAATTATGAATGTCCATTATAAATTGATTCGTTCATTATTAATTTATTTATTCATTATGAATTTCACATATATGAATTTCCAGGTATATTGAAAGAGTTTAATAAGATTTTATTTTGGTACAATTTCATGTAGCGGGGTTTGCTCATCCTGGTATAATTGGATCAATGATTTGGTATTATCTCGCCAGAATGCCATTGTTGTTCGACCATCATATGATGTTTCTTTGGTGGAATTTAATCATGATAAAATATATCTAGCTAACTTAGCAAATAATGATCTAGAGCAACTTTCAAGAAATCAATCTTTCCTCCACAACAGAGGTAATACTTTTGTATTTGAACGCAGTTTCTAAGGCAGTACTAAGTATAATTCAGTAAAATTATTTCGTATAAATTAACATGGGTATAGATAAAATATAGTCAGTTCATGAAATGGAACCCCGTTAGTAGCAGTAGTAGAAACAGGGTAGATGAGGTAATGCCAGACAAATATGCAACGTAGTCAAACCCTTCTGGTCAGTTCTATCTCTAAGGATATCCCTTCTAAAAGGAGGCTATATCATCAAGGAACAAAAAAAAATCTTGGCATGCAAGAGGCCGGTACTCAAAGGGAAAAAAGGTACTCAAAGGGAGGGAAAGGATGTCCTCACCATGCCATTTCCACCACCTATGGGAGAGTTACCCTATGGCTCTATAAGTGTTGAGGCGCTGATTCGACGAACAATGTCTTTTAAATTTATGCAAGATCTTATGAATGAATTGTTGTGTAATTAAAAAATAAAAAAACAGACACCCGCAATATCCTTCTAGCAATAACTTGGCTAAGTTTGCTAAAAACTTTTAAATCATCATGCACTAAATCATCTATCTTTAACCAAGTCCTTTAGCGGTTTTAAAATCCCCCAAGTACGTAAAGTGTTTCTTAAAAAAGGCTGCAGGTCTAATTTGCTAAAATTTTATGAAAAAATAGTACTTACTGTGCTGATCAGAAGTGTTAATAGGCACAACTCTCAACCTTTTACATACCGCCCCCTCCCAGTATTTCCAAACTAATTTGTCTTATGGGAAATGGAATTATTTTCAAATTTCAATTAAAGTTGTTAGATATTTTCTTCCCCTCTTTCTTTTCAATTCCTTTGTCTGATCTTCGATTTCTTTTGTTCGTAATAATTAATTTGTAATATTTGTAGCCACCATTTATTAAAAATACCTTTTACCCGAAATAACCAAACAAATTAGTACTTCAAGGTTGTTATCACTTAATGGCAGTAGATATTAGTTTCTCCATAGTTATAAACTAGGTAAGTAATAATTACTAGCGGTTACCCGCGAAAACCACTATTGTGGTGGTGGTTGTGTTCACATTTAAAGTTCAACAGACTAAAAAACAAAATTAGGATCACATCGAGGAATGGTAGCTCAGTTGTAGCCTTACGACCTGGAGGTACTGATAAAAGGTGGTCAGGTTACTTTTTCGATGTTTCAAAATTTAACAGATAAGGCCTCTCTAGTACTCTCAGATACGACCATATTTTGTTTATGTTTATCAATGTTTCACTACAAGTAATTAATCAATTTATATGTTTAATTTTTCAGGTACCGAACTAAGCGTAATTTATGATAACAATTACAAGATAAATTCATACTGGATCGAACTTATTTTAAAGTTAATAACTCCAACTATTGATTATTTGAAATTTAAAAATATCGACATCATTTCAGAAAATGTAGATCAATTTTTACTCTCCACGCCACTGACTTTAAATAGTTTGTATTTAGATTTTAAGGATTTTGATCAGTATAATTATTTTTTAAACGGACAAGAATTATTTTCTAATATTTATCTTAAGTTTTCAAATAAAATAAAATTGATTTATCCCGGTAAAAATGTTGATAAAACACATTTTATTAAAACCCAATATTTAGACTGTATTTGTTCAGGCTTAAATCAAATTCAATATTTAAAATTATTTAGTATTACTTTAAAGTCTATTGAATTACACGATGCAATAAATTTAGATTACCAATCAATTTTGGAATTATCTAAATTAAAACATTTAAATCATTTAAAAGTAACTAACTCTAATTCAATATCTGATGCAGAATGGTCAGAAGTATTAAATAATGGATTTAAAAAATTAAAAAATCTTACGTTAAAGAATTGTTGCGTAGCAGACAAATGTGTCGAAGTGATACCAAAAATGAATATAACACATTTAAATTTAGATCTATATAACTTAAATGATTCCACTGTTTTAAATAATTTGACAAACTTAAATTTATTTAGTTTAACTTTAAGTGTTAATTTTAATTTATTAAATTGTATTTTAAATATTTTGAATGATTTGAAAATGTGTAAATTTAAATTAAAGATATATTCGACGTATGGTTCAGACTGTAGTGAAATTATGGGTAAAATTAGTGAATGTTGTGATAAAAATGGAATACAATTTAATGTAAGGTATAATAAGCCAATGTTTAGGGTCAAAAGAAATTAGACAATAAATACAATTAAAATCTTAAGTGGCTAAGAAACGGTCTTTGTGCGTAAATGCATTTCTCTCCCTTTTTGGGTAACATTTTCCCCCAAAAAAATGTTGCCAAACAAATATTACCCAAATGTGGTAATTTTTACTACTAATGATAACCTTCAATTTAAATAGTAACATATCGATTTATAGACAATTTTTAAAACTAAATTATCCTTAACAAGATCTAAGACCGTGTGATCATAATGTTTTTTTAATAATAAAGAAAATTATTTGGAAAGTTATAGGCATTAAGAAAAATAGCAGTAGGAAAAACATCTTTATTCTTTTTTTATCTGTTAAACACGTTTTGGCACATACAGATCCCAAATATTGAAATAATGGTACATATGCGTATAGATTAATAAAATATAAAAAAAAAATAATGAAAAATGATAGAAAAACGGAATGAAAAGCAAAATAAAAACTAAACCAGGATGATTTTTTTCTCAGTGTTTACTCTAATTGTATTGCTACCTTGATTTAACCATAGAAATATTGACAAGGTGAAGCTAGATATGGGAGGGAGAAATGTTTTTACGTGGTTAAAAGAGATATGTTGAAGACATAGATAAAGTACCAAGGGAGGTCTCAGATCAGTCAGGATCTGTGTGGCAAGGTCTCACGATGAAGCCTTGCCTCTATAAGACCATTCTCCAGGGCGTAACTAGATGTAGCAAGGGAGCAGTAGTGACCAGACAATAAGTACAGAGTCTCATCCAAGGTCTAACAAAAATTACAAATATGACAACCTGCCAAATAGGGAACTAAGCTTTTTCGTCAATTTCAACTTTAAAAATAAAAAAAAAACGCCACTTATTGCCCATGTTTCTCAAATTGACGTTTATATCAGGGTTTTTCAAAATAGCAATAAAATGTTAATTAGAACTAATTTATCTTTTGGCTTTTCCTCACCTTTATAGGCATGGAAGAAAAGTATTGTATTCATCCTAAAAAATACGCAACTAAAACTTCATGATCATGAAACTGAAAATCATAATCATCTAGTTCATGTACTTTTATGACGTTTTGAGTACTTTTCATCATGTCTATTTGGTTCAGTTACGCTTAACTCTCTCTATGTTCAAGCTAGAGCTAGAAAGTTGAAACTTGGTTTGAACATACGACGTAAGTTTTAGTTGTATAGCCCTAAAGATGACGTTGTTTAGACCTCGCTAACCAATTTCGCTTCCATCTACATCTCAAAAAAGTTGGCATACATCCATTTACTTATTACCAAATGATCTAATTTGGGATCATATTTTGGATTTTTGGATCATCATTCAATTTTTGGGATCAGTTGCTTTAAAGAGGACATTCTAGGAATAAAATAGTGTTACAGTTTATGTTATTAGAATGCCTTACTCTCCTATTTATAGGAGATGGAGAAACAAAAAATAATAATAATGAACATGTACAAAGCTCTAATTACACGGAAACACTATGTTTTCTTAAAAATTAACTCTTGTAAGTTTTAATAATGCATACGCAATCATTCACCCTCGCTACCTCTTTTCTAAGATAATTTTGACTCCAAGCTCCAGAAATTTTATACGTGCAGACAAAAGGCTTAGTGCCTACGCACTAAGCTTAAAAGTACCATATCCTCTTTTTGGCTTAGACATTTAAGTAGCTCTAATCTACTGTTTTGAGGAGATTTAATTTTAAAATGTTATTAATTTATTTTTATCACTATTAAATAATAATATTTTTAGTATTACTACATTTTAGCATTTAATGTTTCTTTACTTCATTATTAATATCATATAAAAGATTATAGTTAATAATTTATTGTGCTTAATTTGATTTAGAATTTACTATATTACACATGACTAAGTGTTGTATTACCTTATTTGAATGCAATAATAGTTTATATATATATATATATATATATATATATATATATATATATATAATATATATATATATATATATATTTATGTGTTGTGTGCCTATTTTTACTTTTCCTCATGTATACTGCAGGTATAGGGGGAAAAATTTGTGTTTGAGAAAAATTTTGAACCGGGATGTCATATGCATTATCCGTTTCAGGTGATTTGAAGGCCTCCTTATTGGTTTAAACAAAGCTGTCTGTGTGTGTGTGTGTGTGCTCCCAGGGTATTTATGCTAGAAAGTTGAGACTTCATACGAAATTCAATTTTATGTGTAGTTCTGCTATCAAAAAATACTTTTTTTATTTTGTGCTATGACGTCATTAACATGCAAAAATGACTCAGCAAACATTTTGAAAACTTATAAAACGCGGATTTTGTTATGGGTTTGAGACTTTGTACACGTTTAGTCATATATAAGAATAACATATGTCCCAAGTTTCATCTCGATATCAGCATGAGTTATATTTTTATCGAATGACTTGTATACAATCAGAAATAATCCAAATGAGTTTAAATTCAGTACAAATATTTCCCGTAAGGTAATAAATCAGTACACTATGAATCGTTTTCATACGGCAAGTATATCCACGGGTTTAGTTGCAAGCGAGGTCAGTGTCCCAATAGATAGAAAAATTTGGTAATTTTTATATTCTGAGTACGTTCGAATCGAGTCCGAAGTAGAGACGAAGTAGCGAATCCGATGTGATGAGGAAAAGTTCCAAGGTACAACCGTACCCGTTTTTTTAACATAAGACTGATTTGAATTTTTCATATTTTGTATGTTCATTTTATTGCTAAGTATGTTAAGTTTTAATAAATATGTTTCGTTTAATTTTATTTTTTTTTATCTATTAGAATACAAATTTTATTAGACTGAACAGAAAGTGTATAGTTACATGAATAAAAATCACTTAGTTTTTTATTTTGTTGATTGAAAATATATAAAGGTTTTTATAATACGAATGTGTAGTTATTATTTGTTCCTTTGAGTAAATTAATTACCATGCGTAATTTTTTCTTTTAAATTTACCTTTATTAGGTTTTTATACTCATAAAGGGAGTAGGGATCGTTTTTGCCTGGATATATATATATATATATATATATATATAATATTATATATATATATATATATATCTATATCTATCTATATATATATATATATATATATATATATATATATATATATATATAATATTATATATATATATATATATATATATGCGGAACCCAATATTGAAATGCTTCTAAGCAATCAAGATAATAAGAAACTAAGCAATATTTATTACTTTGTGGTCAAAGCCCTTAAAATTCGTGCCTTTCTAAGAAATGAATGAGCAAAAGGCATTTAATATTGTTTATGCATGACTCTTTATTCAGGTTTACTTATGTCCATACAAATAAAGTTTAATATTTAAAATTAATTAAACAAATGAATTAATTCAAGTGGATTTAGTTGAGTTTAGTTTAATTAAAATAATTAATTTTATCGACTTAAATAAATTAATTAGTACGGTATATAAATTTTAACAAAACATAAAACAAGGAAAATATATGTACATAAATAGAATAAAAATAAATAAATGCATGCATTCATAATAAACGTTTGATTTGTTTGTTAATCATGTTTTAATATTTTAAACTAAAACATGATTAATAAACTAAATTAATTGGGTATTTTAATAAAATTAATACCAAAATAAAAAATCCGTATAAGAATTATCATTATTAAAATAGAATATAATTAAGTCAATCCATTCTAATATAATTAAAACAATGTCAGCAAACTCATCAGCTTGCATTTCATTAAAATACAAATATATATTTGTAATGGTAATTTTTATACGAATTAAATTAAATCATATTACTTAGTTTTTGTATTCCTAATCAAATCATATTATTTAGTTTATGTATTCAATCAACATACAGCTAAATAATAAGAAAGAGATAAGAAATCTACTAAAGAAAACAAAAACAATAATGTAACTATACAGGCTTGTTTATTTTAACCTGTTAGTAGCTTTAAAGTATGTATATGATTAAGTAAGTTTAAGTATATGAATTATTTATATTCAAAATACATTAAAATTCTTTCTTTCTTTCTTATATATATATATATATATATATATATATATATATATATTATAATATATATATATATATATATATATATATATATATATATATATATATATATATATAATATATATATATATATATATATATATATATATAATATATATATATATATATATATATATATATATATATATATATATATATATATATATATATATATATATATATATATATATATATAGTTAATTATATAACTTTGCAACAACTTAACCTAAAAGGTCTCCTATTCATGTGAAATCGCTGTTTGGAATTACTAGTGGAAAAACATTTCTCTATACCTATTAATAACAATAATAATAATAATACCCGTTTTAATGCCTTTCAGCCTTTCATGGTATTCGCCCTGCGGGAACAACCTCGGGTGTGTCACATCTACTATGCTCAAAGTAAAGCTAAATTTGGCGAAATATATTTAAATCAAATTCTATTCATAAAAACTGAGAGCATTGCCCGGGCTGTCAACCCAGGACCTCCGGTGCCGAAGTCCAGTACTATACGACCACGGCTACGGGGGTAGCTAATACACCTATTATTACAGAATAATAAACATAAATTAAGTCAGAGGCATTCCAATTTTCTAAAATTCATGACGTCATTAGATTGAGATAATGGCGGCATACTTTTTACACGAACAATAAGAATTGCATATATATATATATATATATATATATATATATATATATATATATATATATATATATATATCCTCCGTCACTTCATCTGAACTGCCTTTTAAGTGCATGATGAAAATTTGTCGAAATAAATAGTTAATAATATTGCAATGTTAAATTTAATCCACTCTGTAAAATAAAAAATGAAAGTAAAAGGATTACGAGGGATTAACTGAATATTTGTGTTTCCAAAATATCAAAGAGAAAACGGAAGTGGGAATATTCGCATGGGTGCAGTGTAAATAAAAAACTTCACATTATTGCATGTTAATAAAATTTATTGGTTTGCAACTTTAGCTTTATTAACAGCTTCACTGAACAAATAAAATTACTTTTAATTCTTCACTCAAAAGGTTTAATAATATAAGAACACTCCACTTAATTTAGAATTATCCTAATAAAACTAGGTTTATATTACTTCCCTTCCAACTAGAAGGATGGGAAAGTGTAGAATTAGCAAACTCATGTCTGCTAACCTCGACATTAAATGTCAAGGTTTCAGCACTTAAAAACAAAAAAATAAAAACAAATGAGGTATGGGGTACCTCAGAACTTTTCCTCGATAATCAAATTTACTCCGTTTGTCCTACCAATTGGGTAGGACAAACGTGGAAAAATTACTGCCTTTTCCACTGCTCGTTTCAATCGTCTTCAGAATATAACGTTCCCCAAATTTATACAAGAACAGGTCTTCGGGCTCGCTTTGATTGCCTCAGATGAATTTATGGACACAAATCTAAGTACTGATGTCGCACTATGTTGCTTAATTTTTTATGATCCATCAAAAATCATGGATATACTTATCGTTTTGAAACGAAACTCAGTTTTCTTGTTTATGACGTAAAATTACAAACATTTGTTCCAATTGTTCGAACTCAATTGGAGCTTAACTAGCTTAACTAGCTTAGCAAATGGAACAGCTTAACTACAGCGGTAGACTGATTTATTTTTCTAGCATAAATACAGTGGGCGCTACGATGATAACAGTCACACACACAAACACACACTCACACGGACAGACAACTTTTTAAAAACTACTCAGGAGACCTGAAACGGATTATTTCGGATTCATCTGGGTTTAGGATTTTTTGCAAACACAATACTTCTCCTATATAACCTACGGTATAAATGAGAAAAAATAAAAAAGATTTTTCGCGGGTGGTATATATATAAATAATCGTGCGTTTTTGCTTGTGCTATGTATTCAGTCGGCATATTCTCTTTATAAGAACTGCTACTGTGACTTATTTTTGGAATACCTATCTCCTTTAATAACCACTAAAAAAGTTACTGTATGCGAATTTTATAAACCACAAGAACTCAAGCTACCAACACCTGCTATAACAACAAACAAAGTCACAATTAAGGAGTCAGGGAGAAGAATTATTCTTACTTTCCGCATTAATGCAAAAAAATTAAAAAAAATATTTTCATTTCCGGCACTTATACCGAAAAGTAAGAAGAATTATTTTACAAAAAAGCAAAGACTTCTTTTTAGTGGTTTTTTGTAGACATGTAATATCAATATTACGTATCTATCATAGATAAAATAATTTACATAAAAACTGACAATCTTATTTGGAATAAAATACAATCAATAATAAAAAACCATAAAAACGCAGTTGATTCTTAAAATTAACGCGATTCTTTTGATATAATTTTATACGAGCTTTTATTCAAGACTTTAAATCGTTTTCTTTTTAATTGTATTAATAAAATTATAGGCCTTTTCTGCCGAGAAAAAAGGAAGTAGTAAAGAAGATGGCAACAGAAACAAGACAAATAACAAGTAAAAACACAAACAAGATACGAAATAGTTTACTTATCTCTGAGAGGCAAAACCTTATCAAGAAAAAAGCTTACTTAATTATTAACTTTGGAAAAACCTTTCCAGGCAACTCATAGGGGCGGACGTTTTACCGAAAACTCTAATTCTTACTATGTTGCGTTTATATATATATATATATATATATATATATATATATATATAATATATATAATATATATAATATATATATATATATATATATATATAATCAGTTGGTCTCGATTTACCTTTTAAAGTAGATTGTATCTGGATTCAACTTTTCTTTGGGAAAGTGTATTTTTCCCCTAAAATTGAAAACCTCTTGGTTTTAAGTAGCCACAAGATCTAAAGCTGTAGCATTTTTTTGTGGAGGGAAAAAGGTTTTTTGTACTTTTTCCATTCTATACTCTGTTATCATGATTATTTGATAAGATTCTCCTTTTTAAGTTAAGTTCACTTAACTTGGGATGCTTTATTTTGCTTTTTTTCAAAGTGTTAGTTTAAAATAAAGAGTTCACCTTTTTTTTACTTATTTCGTAAAACGTGATACTTAAAAGTATTGAGTATCGGATAATGTGTCTTTAGAAGACCGGAAGGAGTTTTCCGGAAGTATATGCAGTGTAAATGTATAATAAATGAACTTTTAAAACTTAAAAGAAGTGTTAAAGTTGATCGAATGATCAGATAACTTCTTTTCTTTTTTCACCCTTCTTAAATAAGTTTGAGGATTATTGAATTCCCTTCTATAGGAGATAATCCCTAAACAACTCTTGAACTTTAGAAACAAGGTGAAATAAGAGGAAATTGCATAAAACAGGATTAAACTCTCTGAAGGATCCTCTTTGCCTTGAAATCTACAAAAGATGTCTAAACAACTCAAAGAAATAATAGATACTAAGTCAAATATCTTAAATATATAAGGGATGACGCGATAATGATCTTTTCTGACCCCATGGACGTTTTATTAAATAGAGAAATTAGAGCAAACTTACCTTCCTATGGGTATAGCCAAGGAGACTATACTTAGAGGGAGGCCTTGCATAAATTAACACAGTGAAAATGGGTAAAAAAGTAAGACAGTTTTCATTTTGTAAGTAGTACTTACTCTTACTCCTCCTAGGGAGTCTAGAGTCTCCCTAGAAGGAGGCTAGAGACTTCCCACCTCTCTACAACCCTCATTGGAGCTTATATTAACAATGGCATTTGTGGCACATTCAAATTGCGATCGTTTTTCATTTAAGTCACAAACCTTAGAAACGTCTTGGACATTTCAAGGAGCACGACAACTTTCGAACACTTCATCAGATCTGAATGAAACTTGGTACAAAAACTGAACATAAAAAGGTTCAAAAAATAATTTTTAACTTTTTGCTGGATTCGTCTTAAATTTTTACATCTATTATTAAACCTACCATCAGTCTAATTATCTTTACTTGATTAAAGATAGGAAATATTCAATCTATACCCGATCAATTCTCCTTATATTAATTTAAACTACAGTAATCCTACAAAAAAAAAAGAAAAAAAAAACAGCAGACTAAAAACTTTCTCTAGTATCAAAAGTACAGTCAACTAAACACCATTCATCAATTTAAAACGTAATTTAAAAGTTTTTTTTCGCTCCAACAGAGAAATGGGGGGGGGGGGGCTTACTTTATTCAAAGTTTAGGGTTAAAAAGTTTTATTCAAAAGCTAGAACAAGGTGATCAATTCCACAATATTTTTTTTTATCTAGTTGGTGGTCTGTCTACACGATGTAATAAATGATTTTCACACTATTATAGACTGTTTTTTTTTATTCTCTTGCTATCTCTGCAAACTTTTAGTTAGGAAAAAATAAATATTTTTTTGATAACTTTATAATCGGATTCAATTATATTAAAACTACTTTGAAATAAAATAATTGCATATAGTTAGTTAAAAACTATTCTAACCATTAATATTCCAAATTAAGAGGTCTTTTAATATCGATTAAATTTCATGTTATTTCATCAGCGAATTTTCATTAGAAAATGACACTTATGAGGCTCTTTGGATGACAGAAGTGGAGGGAGGGGTGGGGGATCGACTACGCTTTGTCTATTGGTGCATAAATATGAATCTAGAATGTATATGTAGATATGTAATATGTATTTAGAAAAGTTAAAAGTGGTCCACATGCTTCCATGGGTACAATATTCCAAGAGCCAAACCTGAAAAAATTTGACTCATTTTCTATTACTTAAAACCAAGTTTTTCTGAAAATATACCTTAAATTATGAAGGAAAAGCATAGTCTATCTATCCCAAGTGGAACCCTTCATATGGATGCACTCGCTCAAAATATTATAAAATCGCACAAATTCCAGTTTTCTTGTTATAATTTGTTCCCTGTAGGTCGTGTGCATGTCATAAAGAGAATATTTTTTAAAGCAGATAAAAGTTCCTATAAAACAAGTGTTTTGTCGTAAAAATCGGATGACTGCAACTAAAGTTATGACATTTTTTTAATGGCCAAAAAAATGCACTAAAAGCCAATATTTTTTCAAATAAATTTGCTGACTCCATTAATTAACAATTTTTGGTGTTTTTTAAATAGAAATAACTTCAGTTTTAGTCATAGTCATACAATTTCGATTATGATTAAACACGCTTTATACAGAACATTTTATCACCTTTAAAAATGTTCTCTTCATGTTTTGCACGCGACCTAAGAGAACCACTTATTTCAATAAACTTGGAATTTGTGCAATTTTATAAAATTTTGAGCATGCGCAATCATACGAAGGGCTTCTCTTTGGATTTTAATTCTCTTTGATTCTCTTTTCCTTAATAATTAAAAGTATATTTTCAGAAAGATTTGGTTTGAAGTTGTACAAAATGAGTCACATTTCCGTCTGTCTCTTGGACTATAATGAAGAAGCAGATGAATTCGCTAAACTCGGAGCTAAAATCATCATTATTGGACCAGGCTCTTCGCATCTCTAAAGATACTCATAGATAAATGGTTAAAAACTCCGTACAATTAATCTGGCATGTCTTTGCTGGTAGTCGACAAATAAAATGTTCATTGCGTACAATATTACTTCTGTATCGTTATTAAAAATAATGAAAATTCGCTAAAATAAAAATTGTATTTTTAACCTCAGTAAGTCTAGCCTAGTGTTGTCTTAGTGTTATGGCATCACCATTCAATGCCAGTTGAATAACCATTTTAAGTAAAAAGTCAGATACCATCTACCCTGTAGTGAGCCTTTTACCTGCTTAAAGAGTGAAGGCTTTATTCTTCTCTCCGGTACAACATACTTAGAGATGGCCTCTTGTACGATGAGGTTTTCCCCAGTAAATGGAGAGATATCCTCCGGTATATGGACTACTCAAAGAGACCAATGGTAAAGTGGGCGTAGGATAAGGAAATGGGGGCTGGCAAGAAGGTACCCAACTAAGTGGCCTTAGTTCTTGGCTTTGTCTCCCCCATCCAATTACAACTACTATTACTTGCTCCCATTCTAACCTGATTCTCCTCAATCCTTCTTTTATTCACTCCCAAAACCATACCTAATGAATCCGTTAGTATGATTTTTTTAAAAAAACAGCACATTTTCATGCCACTGAATCTGATTCATGAGTAAACTCGCGCATTGACCAAAAATTTCCCAACCTTCTGTGATCCTTTATAAACATTTTCCCCAAAACTTTCCAAATTCTGGGTATGGAAAGTAACTTATTCATGTTAAAATTTTGTTTAACACACTTAATAAAAAAACAGGTATTTATTGTTCTGAGTATACATTCTCAAAACTTTTTCATTTCAAAATATTACATTATTCCACGTTTTAAACTAATATTTAAACACAATCAATTGTTTTCTATTTATTTTATTCATAAGTATATATTGTATAGTATACATTGTTTTTAAAAATCTCGGAATTTTCAATTTTCTCGGACTTGTTGGGGTTTCACAATTTCCTGTATAGCAGGATGCTAAAAATGAAGAAAGAAAAATAACATACAAAAAATCCATTTCCCATATTTTGAAAACACTCTATTATCCGGAGTTTTAACGAAAATATAAATAAATTCAGGCGCAGCGATCCGCATAGTGAGCGAATTTCCTTTTACACACGTGCTTCAGTGCTTAACATTTCATTTCGTGCTTTAGTTTTCACTTTTAGCTTTTTAACTTGAGCTGTGGAATTACTACTCTTACTCAATTTTTCAAAGTAAATGCATACATCAATTCCATTGGTTAAAAAAAACTATACTCATCCTTTCAAAATTGGCAGTACATACCATTATTCACACTGCTTTAGCTTGGTCAAAATTTTAAAAAGGTTTGAGCGAATTTCCTTCGAAAATTTAAAAAAATTGAGCAACGAGTAGCATTGCTGTTGCTTAAGCCATAAAGCAAACTTCGGAAACTTAGGCAAAAATGGATTGTTAAGCACGGAAACACGCATTTCAAAGAGAATTCGCCCGACATGCGGATCCTCGCAGCAGAATTATTTGATTACTAAAAATAATAACCAAAAAAAAAAATAATAATAATAACAGAAATTAATAACCACGGTATTGACGTCACAACGACCTGGTTTTCAATACGGTTCGTTTCCTTCCTATAAAGTTGATTTTTGTACCAAGATCGATTTAAAACTTTAAACCAAGATTTGATTTAAATTTAAATTTCGACTCTATAATTTGGGGCTAATCACAAGTCAACTCAAAAAGCCACTCAACCTATCTACAGCAGTGATGAAGAATTAAAAGTTAGAGAATTGTATTAAATATTTATGTCAAAAATAGATATAATAATTAGGTTCCTTCGTACCTTTTCAGTTCAATTTACTTTGAAATTCTTCAAATACACTCAGACACACATATACGTGTTTTTGTGTTACAGTTTTATATATATATATATATATATATATATATATATATATATATATATATTTTAGGGTGGCCCTTAAAAATAAACTTTTTTTTCTTTGCTTCCAACCCCTGATTTTGTTCGAATATATGACAAAATAATTCCATAAAAATTTCAGCCATATCGGAGGTGATTAACAATATTAGGAGATGGTTGCTCCACTTCTTAGGGAACCTTTTTTAAATGGTTACTCCCCTTAGTTAAGAAGATATATCTTTGTCTTTCCCCCTACTTTAACCCCAACAATAGCCCCAATGCTTTTCTATATCCCCATGAATATATTTTACCTTAATGAGGTAAAATATATGAAGGTTAGTAATAAAATAAAAAAAACTAAGGGGAGTAACAAAAAAAGGGAGTAACTAGTCTGATCAGAGGGGAGTAACAATCCAAAGCAGGTCAAATAGATAAAACAAGCAGTATAGAACTCCCCCAAAAGGAAGTAACTATCTAAAGAAGACTATACTCTAGTAGGGGTCAAGGAAGTGGACTAGACTAATGCCTCCCAGAGGTGGACTAGACTAATGGCTCCCAGAGGTGACTAGACATGCTCCCATAGGGACTAGACTAATGGACTAGACTAATGGCTCCCAGAGGTTAGGACTAATGGTCCAGAGGTGGACTAGACTAATGGCTCCTAGAGGTGGACTAGACGAATAGCTCCCAGAGGTGGACTAGACTAATGTCTCCCAGAGGTGGACTAGACTAATGACTCCCAGGGGTGGACTAGACTAATTGCTCCCCGAGGTTGACTAGCCAGATGCTATTAGCAATGCAAGATGAATGTCGAAGGCGATCTATTGTTAAAAAAGCTGTCTGCAAAAGAAAAATCTTCAATGAGAAAAATAAATATTTTTCTTATTAGAGTGTATTTAAGGGCGTGGTATGGTGCTACAAGTGCGAGTAAGGCCCCAATGTCTGACTTGCATTTTATTCAATCATTAGTCAATAACGAGGCTATAGATTTAAAACTTAGCAATAGTGTAAAAAATTACAGAGAAACAATTTTTAATTTATTTAAAGACACTAGATGGGACTGCTAATATGAAAAAAAATTATCACGAACATCACAATTTTGACGAATTTTGACACCTATAAAACTTCAAAGGGCCGGCGGCACCTGTTTATCACCTAAATTTTTATGGAATTATTTTTTCATATAGTCGAACAAAATAAGGGTTGGGAGTAGAATATTTCTAACATTTTTTTCACCTCTATAGCTAAGGCCTAATATATATATATAATATATTATATATATATATATATATATATATATATATATATATATATATATATATTATATATATATATATATAATATATATATATATATATATATATATATATATATATATATATATATATATATATATCCACGTTCCTGAGCTAGACTCTCACTATGACGCCAAACCTATTAGCGAACTTTTCGCAAAGTGGAATGCAGTCGGTTTATCTTAAGGTGGGGTGGGAATGGAAAAGGAACTCAGCGTCGGGGACCTGACCTGGGTTCCGCTTTTATCCACTAGAATGCGCTAGAAGAGAAAACTACTCTGTAGTATGAAGAGGGGCGTTCCTTAGTTGGGGGTGTGTGGAGCGCCTTCTCCCACTCTACGCCACCGCCTTACACGATTTATATTTAGTCTTATCTCGTTTTGTCTCGAGATGGGACTATTTCTTACTTACACGTATAATACTGTACTTATTGATACGAACTAAAAATTCGTTCACTTATTAATATATGTACACAGTTATTCTAGTAAAATATTTTTTTAAAACAAAGCTTGTTGTTAGGATTTCGAAGATAATCTTCGAAACCCTTATACTTTCTGTCGAGCGTCTGTCTGTCCGATTTCTCATCTCGGGAACTCAATAGCTAGAAAGTTGAAATTTGGTATACATCTATTTTATCCAACTACCGGAAAATAGAGCCAACAATCTGGCATGCGCATTTGTCGATTTATAAGCGAATGCTCACATTCGCAAAAAATAAATATTGTTTTGAAAATCATGAGAGGTTTTCCTATTGTAGGTATTGATGGGTAGAACACTAATATGCATTTAAATACTGGTTACACACAAATAGAGTGTAAAATACACATATTTACACACTAAAAATGTGTAATATGCATCGCTTTTTCAAAATGCAAAACCCACCAAAAAATTGTCCCCCCTCCCTCCAACTAACCCATAAGGAGGAGCCCTAAAAATATGAAAAATGCTCATAAAAGCCCTATAAGGCCATTGAAATTCTTCGGATAAAAAGTTTCAACAGTTAATTTTAGCATTTCACAAATTGCACATACGCGCACGCGCAAAAAATAAATATTTTTAAACAAATGTGGTGTATCAAATTGCAATGAATATCTAATATCAGGTTGAAATGAAATATAATTTATTTTTCGTGAATTTGAAAACTACACTAGTCCTAAATACAAGTATTGTCACTATACGTAATGTTATTCGTGATATTCTATTGTAAGACTGAAGAATATAGTAAACTATGCATTAGTTTAGGTTGCAATAAATATACTAAATTTTAGTGAAGTTGTAAATGCTACTATTGCTATTTAATTATGAATATAATGAATCAAGGGAGTGAAGCGAACAGTAGCCTTTTTTTCAAATATTATAATGAAGTAATCTTGCGAATGCGCAGTGAGCGTTTTTATATACTTTCAAATATATTATAGCAATTTAGTGAGCGTAGCGAGTCATGTTTTATACTCTCACGTATATATTTATAGCAAACTAGCGAGCGAAATGAGCCTTTTTTAGTGTCCTAATTTTTTACACTTCACTGTTTTGCAGCTTAGACAGCCTCTTTTTATAATATTTTTTTGCATTCTTGCGAGCGAAGAGAGCCCTTTTAATGAATTTAATATGTTGCCTCTTGATATGAGCCTAGTTATTTGCGAAGCGCCTCTTTTTATACGCTCTTGTATATAGTTATCTTGCCAAAAAACCATTTATATGGTAAAATATTCCCTGCCTAGTCTTTGTTTTTCAAAAAGTAGGGAAATCACCTTTCCTGTCCCATGCACCAAGTCATGTCCGTATTGGGTGGAGACTCTCATAGGCGTTTCAAAGTAAAGCTGCTAGGTTGACAATAGTTAAGGGCCCTGTTAAATTAAGAGGCAATCACCCGCTTCTTCTCCTTGGTGGCAAACCAGCTGTGTGAACGAGTGAAATATCAAACAATTCAGGTGTTCATGGAGATTAATCATAACAGATTTTAGCAGTTATCATAATTGCAGCAGTTTTACTAACCTGCATAGATCCAGGCGTATTTCATTCAAAAGAAATGAATGAATAAATATAATCAGGCACTATACCCTATATATATATATAGGGTATAGAGTATACCTTGCAACACTACCTCTAAAGTGATGATTGAAGGAGAAGAAGCTGATGATTGCCTCTCAAAGTAAATAGGGCCCTTAACTATTGCCAACCTAGCAAATTCACTTTGAAACGCCTATGACATGACTTGGCGGGACAGAAAAGTTATTTCCCTACTTTTTTGGACCAAAGACTTGGAGGGGAGTATTTTACCACATAGCGGTTTTTGGTAAGATTTAATGACTTTTTGTACGGCTCCTGTTTTATGTAAAAACAGACGTAAACATAATACGTGTAGTAAATAAAGCTGTAAAGAGTGTCAAGGTATTAAATATACAACTCTCAAGCTTTGTTTCTGCGGCGCGTACAAACATAGGATTGATTAATTTGGGATTTATTGATATAAGAATGTTAAAAAGGCATAAAAAAATCGCTCCGCGTTAAGCGTAAAAACATCGAATTTAGATTTGAATGAGGTAGGAATACACACGAGCATAAGAGAAATCTAAAAAGTCTTTACACATCAAAATCCGTTCAGTAGTTTAGGCTGTATAGGTGCATAAACATATAAAACTATCGTTCGCTAGCTTAGTTTTTCGCTCCGCGTACAGCTTAGGAACGTCGAATTTAAGATTTTAGGTAGGAATGGACAAAAGCATAAGACGAATCCAAAAAGTTCTTATATGTCAAAATCCGTTCAGTAGTTTAGGCTGTAGGTGCGTCAACAAAAAGTGCAGGAAGGGAGGTTTGCAAAATATAATTTTCAAACCGATTTGGATGATTTTTTTTTTTTATTTTTGATCTACAAGGCACGCCCTTTAAAGATATTATTATATTATTTATGTACCTATAGCCGTTTTTACGCTACAAAACCCTACTTTGTTGCGTACAGTATATTATTATACACTGGCAGCTTAAGTGGTTTTTTGACTAAGCGGGGTATTTTTACTTTTCTTCTTGACTTGGCGGGGCGGAACGCTGCTGCGTTTCTAAATAGCAAACTTGCGAGCATGTCATTGATTAATTTTATTTTATGTATTCCACTAACGTGAGTTCCTAATATAACCCATTACTAGTTACATTATTGATCATTTTTTTGCTCCAAATATACAATTAAGACACTAATTACACGTAATATTAATTTATGACAATCTCTAATAAGACTAAAAAAACATAGTGAACTATGCTATAGCTTTGGTTGCTATGATAAATGCAATTACGTAAAAAATGAAAGAAATAGCCAAATTCAAAATATTTTTATATTTATACAAACTTTTATTTTGATTTACTTAAAGTTATTCATATTTTATTAATAAAAGTAATTTAAATCTTTTTAATTTATGCTTTCCATAACAATTAAATTTTTCGCAAATACTGATTGTAAAAAACTAATAAAAACTATTTCAATTTATGTGTTAAAGACTTACTAGTGTCAAAATGTATATTTTGATTTTATTGATTGACATATATTGTATTGTTTAATTGTATATGCCTTGTTAATTGTATGTAGTAGGACGAATAGTTTAATAGTGACCTTTTACAATCCAAACTATATTTACCACTAAACTTATTGAAGCATTTTAAAACACTATAAATAAAATAATTGTTGTCTTCATTTGTAAATTATGAATATACATATGAGTCATATGATTTTTTTAAACTGTAATATTGATTGACATATATAATAATATTTAGTTATGGTTTACATAGGAAAGACCTAGCCCACTGAAAAGGGGCGAAGGTAGCTCCGCCTATTCCTGCTTCTGACGTGTACAGTAAGTTCGAGTATAACCTTAAAAAACCTGATGACTGAAATCTATCGGATAACGCTGGAACTAAAATCCCATTTTACGCGTTATTTTCGCCAGCTTAGTACGCCTTGATAAATTAATATTTTTTATTGAAATTTTGGTTTGAGTTCTAAGTCACATGATAAAGGGGGCCTAGTAATTACATTTTAAAATTTTAAGTTCAAAATGAAAATTTGATTTTAACCAGCGCGTACACGCTTGATTAAAAAAAAAATCAAAAAAATAAAAACTAGGTACCCTTTGGCATTTTAATAGTTTTAAATTAAAAAAAAAATTACGTCTCTATCTTAAAAATTACGTACGGGAGACGTGGGATAGCATTTTAAGTTCGCGTTCCACCACCCTTAAATACTAATAAAATATCCGATGAAGAATGGTCTTTCTCACGTTAGATTTAAATCAAACAATTTATATTAAATAGATTAAGTTAAATTTGAGACACTTTCCAATAACCAAATAGGACAACTTACTTAAATTTAATGACTAAGTTATACAACGTAATTCCTTGAATTTAATTGAATTTATCTTGTTAATGTATTTGCTTTTGAAGTGTGGGATGAAAGCATGTTGGACTAATGTTTCCATTCAAGTACATCTGGTAAGTTCTGAGTAAAATTGTGTTTGCGGCAACGTTCAGTACACGTGCAGAAAGTTTCAAGTACAGGCTAAAGTGGATACATACTTTAAACTACGTTTTAAAATAGAATTCATTGTAATTAGTAATGCGTTTTAATTATAATACTTTATTAAGGAGTTAAAAATTACATAAATTAGGATACCAATAATAGTCATGACCAGTAACAACAATAATAATAATAATGCCCATTATTTTAGGACCATTCGGCCCTTCAGGGTATTCGCCCGGCAAGGAACCACCTCAGGTGGGTCACATCTACTATGCTCAAAGTAAAGTTGGCGAAATATTTTTACATCAAATTCTATTCATAAAAACTGAGAACATATCCCGCGCTGTGAATCCCAGACCTCCGGAGCCGAAGTCAAAAACAATACAACCGCGGCTACGGAGGCAGATATGACCAAAAAACTGTATTATCCATACGGCGATTCTATCAATTGTTTTACTAGTTGTATTGATCACTAATCCTTCCAGAAGGTTCGCCAATCGGTTGAATTTTCATTGAAAAGCTGACTCTAATTTAGCAAACCAGATTAATGACGTGACCCATAGGTTCTGACATGACCTAACATGTGGCAAAATAGGTTGCGTGACATCAACCCATTTTATGGGTTTCAATCCATGGGTTCTCATCCTCCTCAAGGTTGATTTAAGGGAATTATTTGCCGTTACGCGGGCTACGCGGCCCCTGCGCCTCCCTGTGGCAGATTTGCGGCCACGTGGTTGTTGTCCTATTATCAGTTCGTCATATTATAAGTTTATATAAGTGGCATACTGCCAAAATATAAGCGACTTGTAAAAATACTAGTAAATAAACGAGATTTGTTTACAATATGTTATATATGTCAATCAATAAATCTGGAACTAACACTGATAATAAAATGTAACATGGTAATTTTGTTAACAAACACTGAAAAATATGTGTAAAAATATTCCAAACCCATTTCAAAGATTTTTTATTTTTTGAAATGTTAGTAGGGTTGTTATTGTGGGTTAATAACGTCACAAATGTTTCATAAACAATAGAGTTCAGGATATTAACAAGGTTGATTTTTGTGCTAAGTCTTATTTTGATTCGAGAAAGCGTTCAAATGTAATTGAATTCCATAGAAACGTCTAGGATGAAGCAAAATGGGAATAAGAGAGCACAGCTCGTCTCTGGTAAATACTTCACATTATATTCCTCGGAATTTTAATTGAAGGTCAGAGTGAGTTCAGGCTCTGTCGGCGCCCTTCAAGGTTATTATTCGAAGACTCTGTCAGTGCTCTTAAGTATAACTTGTATACGTAACAAAACTGAGTGGGACATAACTCTATGTCAAGCCATTAATGATGACGGATGTCGTAGTGATGGAACAGTTCCCAGAGGTAGCATTGCATTTCCCTTTTTACGTTTCCTTAGTGTTTCTCGCATAATTATATGTGTTTATTGATAACCAAAATGATATTGATAGTGTTCTTTATTATCTATATCATAATTTAAAGACAATAAAGTCTGATCTATTCATTTTAAGCTAAACCAGCTCATAGGTTGTGAGGGGAATTTTCCCAACACCCGATGCTGAAACTTGATATTGCATTCCTAGGTGACTCTTATACTATAGGTCAACACTTTTAGTCCAAGAGCCGGACCTGAAAAAACGTTGACTCAATTTGACCATTTTTTTCTGAAAAGACACCTTAAATTATGAAAAAAAGCATAGCTTGCCTATTCAAAGTGGAGCCCTTCATATAATAGCGCACGCTCAAAATTTTATAACATCGCTCAAATTTCAGTTTTCTTGAAATATGTGGTTCTCTGTAGGTCCTTTTCAAAACATGAATAGATAATTTTAAAGATAATAAAATGTCCAATATAGCGAGTGCTCAATCATCAAAATCGGATGACTACAACCAACGTTATGGCTTTTTCAAATGGGATTTTTTAGCTATTTTTTATTACCCTAGTTATAGTTATCCAATTTTGACGAAAAAACTCTTGCTCAGCTTTAAAAAATGTTCCCTTCACGTTTCGCACATGACCTACAGGGAACCACTTATTTTAGAAAATTTGAAATTTTCGCGACTTTATAAAAGTTTGAGCATGCGCTATCATACGAAGGGCTCTACTATTTTCCTTCACAATTTAAGGTATATATTCAGAAAAAATTGGTTTGAAGTAGTACAAAATGAGTCACATTTTTTAGGTTCATTTTTTTCTCTTTGACTATTTAGGTTTTTCGTGTATTTAAGGTCAACTCAGATATCCTCATACGTGTTAGATTCTTTTGCGCATGCTATTACTAAGATATTCTCCGCCATTATTTTTCCTTTTTATGAAAATCATTCAAGAAAATTACCCTTCCTGTTATGTAACACATAACTCTCTTGTTACAAAAGGAGCAATCTACCGTATAAATTAAAGTTACGTAACGCTGTGAAACTTAGATTAAAAACGACCATCTTTTATTATTCGACTTTCCTCTGACTTGCAATAAAGATTAAGGAACGCGGAAAAACATTTCCCTTTGACTACATAACAGAGAAAAGCTTTTATGTCGAGTTTTACCACACAATGATTAAAAGACCTAAATAACACAAAAGATATATTTCCTTGATTGATGTGTCGACTTTAGAAATCAGTCTTTTGTTGCGGTCTTGTTTTCTTTTACGTTTGGGAGTATTCATTATTTCTAAAAAATTCCTTTATTTTTAAGAATACAATCATAAAATAGTTATTTGTTTAACTGGGCAAGAAAACTTAATATTACTGTTTTGTTTAAAATTTTACACTTTAGCTGAAGGTAAAGGTTGGCTACATAAATTAGCTGCAGAGGCAAAGACGAGGCTGACAAACTGCTCTATACGTATCAGTTGTTTTTTCTTTCCTGTTTTGGTACAAACAATATTTTATGCGTTGGTCCTTAGAGGCTCCAACTTAGAAGAAACCGACAAAAAAGTTGATTGGAAACGACTTTGGGTGAATTAAAAAAAATGTTATCAGTGTCCTCACCAAAATTTGAGGCTATCAAAAGGAGAGGGAGGGTTATTGTTTAACTGATGTAAATATAGGCCCCAATATATTTCCTTATTAAGTACATTAATAGTTAAGTTTGTATTACAAGCGCAGATCTCCCCTCTGCAGCGCAGTTCTTTTTCAAGAACTAAAGCAGAGGGTGCTTTATTGTAACAAATTAGTATAACTCTTTTGTAAAAAAAAATTAAATAAAGTAATTTAAAAAAAAAAAAAAAAATATTATGAGTGCCCATCCCAAATCCCAAGTTAATCTCATCCCAATGTTACTAATTCTCTCCGTTGGGTCTTTTTTCAGCCGAGAAAGTTTCTAGATATAGCTAGGGATTTAGCCCTACCTACCTATAGCTCCCTAGGTTTGTCTAGAAGATGTCATTTATGACAAACTTGTTTTAGTTATAAGTCTGTGTTTCCACACGGAGAGCTCAGCAATTTGAGACTCGCTCCGCTATGGGAATAAATGCTTGAAAGAAGCCTAGAGTATTGTAAAGTAGGCTTAAAGTAGAACTTTAAAATAGTAGGAAGGTTACACAGGTAAAGAACATCCAGAAATGTTCACAATTGTTTTAATTGTAGTAAATTAGTTTACAACTAATTAAGTATATAATGTATTTAGGAAGATATACTTGATTAAAGTAAACCTTATTGACTAGGGGAGTGAGCTTAACTCGTAGCTAACTAATTTATACTATCCTGATTTAAACTATGATGACTTTCATGATCATAGAGTGGTACATACCAATAAATAAATAACTTAAGGCTGTTTATTAAGTTATAAAGTGGTAAAATGATGAGCTAAGTAGCGAACTCGTAGATGACGAAGTTTAAGAGGGCTTCTAGAGTTAAAAGATGACCTACTTGAATTCCGTTTAATGTAGGCCGCATACCGACACTTAAATTTGCTTTGTTATTATATAACTTTGGATGTCCAAACTAATCATAACTTGATTCTCACATAAAAACATACTTGGTGGATTTACACCCTTTCAATATGGCGGTACGTACGACGCCATCTAGATTTTGAAAAGCGAAGGTTTGACAGGTTATTCAATTTCCATAATTATTCTAGGGGGGCATCCGGGGTTAAACACGTCAAGCAGATACTTGATTAAGAGTAGGTAAGACTACTTAATGAATAACGTGGTTCATGGACGCTTGGTAGGAGATATAAGTACATTAAAGCTGTAATGCTAAGTCCAAACATTGAAGTTGACAATTAATAATGACCCGAAATGCATCGATGTATTGCCGGATATAGCCTAACTAGCCAATTCAAGGCGTCAAGTACAATTTATTAATGACCAATAAAATTACAAGTTTGCATATTTTATGGGGGTAATGAAGTTACAAAATAATTTGTTCCACAGGTACCTTAGGTACGAAACAGTCTGAAAAGTGATGCTTTCTGTCATAAAATTTGATCAGCGATTCTCCATTTTTCCTGCCAAGAACAAATGAATTAAAATTAGTAACTTACTTATGACACTGATGAATTCTTTAATAATAATAACCAATTTTGTATAATTATGATATCGGGATATATTATAATTTAAATAAGGGTATCTATGAAACAATATGCTAAAATTCCTGGTCAACTATAATTCTATGTTTTTTTTTTGTTTTTTTTTAGGGAATAAGTATGATAGCGTTTAACTTATTTTAAATAAGTAAGTAAAATTGTTGAAAAAACAAACTATGATTCGAATATTTATCTTCTATGTAGATAAAAGTTATATATTTATTTTCATATTATAGTTCATATATAACTATTAATTTGGATGCCTTACGTCATGGTTTAAAAATGTTAGCTTAATAAACTCGGTTGAAATAACAAATCAGGTTAAAATTATTTTCAAAATCGAATTCTTGCATACTTGAAACGTTTTAACCAATTACCCAACCGTTATCGAACCTTTATAGAAATAGTTAACATGTCTATTTCTAAACACATGAGTCTGATATAGACAACATACCACCCTTTACATGGTTAAATTTAGAGCAAAGATTTAAATTCTTTACATCGCTCTCTCCCTCCGAAACCCTGAATTTGAGAAGTTATGTAATGCAACAAATATAACAACACTAATTTTTAATAAATGTTAACGTTTCAACGCTTGCAACTCCTGAAAAGTGAAAAAGGGTGTCTGATTAGTTTGTTTGTTTATTGATTTATTTAACCGCGCAAAATTAAGACCAGTTGCTCTTCTCATTTAGTCACCGAGGATAAACTTTCTGCCGATTTTTCAATATAATATTTTGCGATGTATATCTGATAATAAACAAAGAGAATTATCCATAGGGTTTAGACTGGAGCGTAATAATTGTGCTCTATTTTTGCATTATAAGCGTGATTTGGCTCTTCTTAGGATACAAGGCATGTTTATTTAACAAACTTAAAAGGAAAATAAATAATGAAAGTATGACTAGTAGATGCCTGTATGAAATAATAAAGAAAAATCACGCTCTGTGTTATTAAGTGTTAATATCACAGAGTAGGTAAGGGGTATCTCGGAACTTTTCTCATTACATCGGATTCGGACTCGCTTCGCTCGTCTTTAGATACAGATGATAACAGAGACACACACACATAAAGACGGAAAACTTTGCGAAAACCACTCAGGAGGCCTTAAAAAACGCCTGAAACGGATAATTCCGGTTTCATACCTACGGTATAAATGAGGAAAAGTAAAGATCGGGTGCAGAACCTCGGAACTTTTCCACATCAAATGAAATTCACTACGCTCATCTTCTACACGCATACTTCGGACTCACATTGCTCGTACATAGATAGTGATTACATTAGAGAGTTTTAAGCGGTCCCCATCCATGCACTGACCTCACTCAATGCAGCTTATCTTTTATGATTTAACAAAAACCGTAGATATACTTGATGTATTGAAGAGAAACTTAATTTCGAGGTTGGTAAAAAGGATCTAATAGTTTGGTCTACAGTCTATCGTTTAGTTTAAAAATCCCCAAGGTCATAAGTATTTTGGAGATTGACTAATCAGAGAAGTCGCTGCCAACCTCTCACTTAAAAAGTGAAAAAATCCCTACCACAATAACCGCTGTAGGGAAAAACCTTCTTCCTGGCAATCGTTCACTTTGTTTGTGGTTCTTCTTTTGATTATATCGGTTTGAAAACTACTTTCAAATTAATCTTAAATATGATATTTTAAAATAAAACTATGTGAGAAAACACAAAAGAAATGTACAAAAAATCATCGCCAAGAAAATACGGGTAAAATAACCTTATTTGTTTACATAGTTTTTTCCCGCTCCCTTCTTGCAGGTTTTTTTTCTTTAGAAACAGTGGCGGCGTCTAAACTGACCTGTCAAGTCAAGTTTAAAAATCTTGACCTGTCAAGATTTTTAAACTAAACGATAGACTGTACTCACTCCATATACTTATTGTCTTCTATAATCCTCAAAATATAATTTGTATCAGGCCGTTCTCGTTACCCCCCCCCTCATCTGTACTCCTTATAAATTTCTTGGACAGAAGAAAATAAAAAAAATATACCAAATGAACCATAGAATCTAAAAATACTTTTTCTAAAGAACAGTTACAATTATATTTCTAATCAACGTAGGCGTTGGGAATTCTACATAAAAATATCTATCGTTAATTAAAAAAA
This sequence comes from Microvelia longipes, assembly GCA_018340805.1. NCBI lineage: Eukaryota > Metazoa > Arthropoda > Insecta > Hemiptera > Veliidae > Microvelia > Microvelia longipes. Next base: position 33,477,434 of record JACMZG010001913.1, read on the forward strand.
AAAAAATCTAAAACTTTGTCCTTTCGAATAAAATTTTAACGAACTGGATATTTTTACAAAAAGAGTAAATTCCTTCAAACGTAATGAACAACATGTTTTGTATTTGAAAAATATTTCCATAGGGCAAATTTCCCTTGATATCCTTATTGTTACTTGCTTGTTATATTTCAAAGGTTATTATATTTGATATAAAAAATAAGAGACCCTCGGCCTCTGAGATGCTACGTGGTGTCGACACTGGTAGCTTTGTTTTGACATGGTTTATGTCGTGTAGCTGTGGGTCGTATTAGTAGTTTTGTGTCTCGATATTATCATAGGTGAAAGACGTGAGTCTCTCAACAAAAATATTTTATTGGCAAAGCACTTTCAACCTAGCATGAGGCCATCATCAGTGCCTATACTTATAAGTCAAAATACTAAAACTAATCAATCAAATAAACAAAAAAGTACATAAATACAAACTAAATAAAAATAAAAAAGATAGCAACAAAATGAATAAACAAATAATAACAAAACAAAAAATATAGGGAAATACTACGAATAAATGATAAACAGATAATTAAATAAACAACAAATAAATAATTAAATAAATATTAAAAAATTACCCTATTGTAAAGACCTTCTTTTTTGTTTTGTTATTATTTATTTATTTATTTTGTTGCTATCTTTTTTTATTTTTATTTAGTTTTGTATGCATTATGTTACTTTTTGTTTTATTTGAATAATTAGTTTTAGTATTTTGACTTGTTTGTACTGGCACTAATGATGGCCTCATGCTAGGTTGAAAGCGCTTTGCCAATAAAATATTTTTGTGGAGAGACTCTTTTCTTTCACCTATAATGAACGACTCCACTGGTACTAAGCTCCCTAAGATAGTGTTCTACTCCTTTTAATATCAAGTGTAGGTATATTTCATCTAATCTAGACAGACGAACCGTTGATTTCTATGGTTCCTCTCATGCTTTTTTCAAGCAATCATACATATTTTCACTGACTCATATTGTCTAGTGAAAACTAGGAACAACACGTACACTTACCCTCGCTAAACATCCATACACTTTAAACTACAAGGCAGACACACTATAGTATTATAATGAATCTACTTTAAGGGTCCTAAATTTTGCCTTTACCCAGTTTCATTTAGGATAAAGGATCATTAACGAGTACCTGACAACGCACAGGCTCGAGACCACCAGCTTTACGTCCCTTATGTAGGACGAGGTATGAAGAATTATTATCCCTCTCATAAAAATCCCAGAGGCCCGTGCTGGGATTGAACCCACGACTAAATAAACTCGAAAGTTTAAAGTCCATTCATTCTGTGTATTGGCCGCGTACCCTTAACACTACACCACGGGTGAATTATCAAAAAGATTAAAGAATTAACATTCATTACATGCTTTAAATGAGCACAAATAGTGCTGAGCAGTGCAAGTTTTAGAATGATGGCTATATTAAATCGACATTTCATTTAAGAAAAAACAAATTGAGTAATGGCCAAGTAGCAATGTAATAACAAGTAGTATGGCAAGTAGCAATGTAATAACAAGTAGTAATGGCCAATTAGCAATGTAATAACAAGTACTAATGGCCAGTAGCAAGTAATAACAAGTATAGTAATGGCCAAGTAGCAATGTAATAACAAGTATAATGGCCAAGTAGCAATGTAATAACAAGTATAGTAATGGCCAAGTAGCAATGTAATAACAAGTATAGTAATGGCCAAGTAGCAATGTAATAACAAGTATAGTAATGGCCAAGTAGCAAGTAATAACAAGTATAGTAATAGTGTAATGGCCCACAGTATAGTAATGGCCAGTAGCAATGTAATACAATATAGTAATGGCCAGTAGCAATGTATAACAAGTATAGTAATGGCCAAGTAGCAATTAATAACAAGTATAGTAATGGCCAAGTAGCAATGTAATAACAAGTATAGTAATGGCCAAGTAGCAATGTAATAACAAGTAGTAATGGCCAAGTACCAATGTAATAACAAGTAGTAATGGCCAAGTAGCAATGTAATAACAAGTATAGTAATGGCCAAGTAGCAATGTAATAACAAGTATGGCCAAGTAGCAATGTAATAACAAGTATAAAGCAAGTAAGTAACAATGCAAGTAGTAATGGCCAAGTAACAAGTATAGTAATGGCCAAGTAGCAATGTAATAACAAGTAGTAATGGCCAAGTAGGTACAAGTAGTAATGGCCAAGTAGCAATGTAATAACAAGTAGTAATGGCCAAGTAGCAATGTAATAACAAGGTAATGGCCAAGTAGCAATGTAATAAAGTAATAGCAATGTAATAACAAGTAGTAATGGCCGTTCTAACAATCTGGTTTTCAATATGGTTCGTGTCCTCACCTTTAGATAGATTTACAGGTGATTTAGATTGACACAATATAATTGTGTGACAATACAATATAATTGTGTGAGAGACACCAAGGAAATGTAACAAGCAAAATGCAATGCCACTTCTGGGAACTGTTCCATCATTCGACATTCGTTATCATTAATGGCTCGACATAATGTCATGTCCCACTCTGTTTCGTTACGTCTAACTTATCAGGGTGTGCGCTGTCGACTATTTATGTTTTGAAAAACTCGGTAGTATCAAATGATATATGATTAAGATTTTTAGATGTTTCCCTTCCTTCGAAAGCTAGCAACTTTACAATTATTCAATAGAAATACATTATGCATTATGACTACATGTTGTAGTCATTGTCTTGTAAATCTTTTTAGATTTGAACGTATTAAAAAATTGTTTAATTGAGTTAAAATTCAGTACAACTATATATCTTTATGTAGTAAATAACAATTCTATGTTTCGTTCAATATGCCAAGTACACCTTTAAATGTTTTGGATCATGAAAGTTAAACGGCACCAAGGTCAGTCCCTAGATGGGTGACCGCTGGAAATAAAAAAAAATATTAACTATGTTTCATTTTATTATTCTAAGGACGAGCGTAGCGAGTATGAGCGTAACGAATCCATTGTTGTGAGGGAATGTTTTGAGGGTTTAATCGTAAAATAAAAGCGTAAAAGGATAAAGGATAATTTTAACATAATTCTTAAAACACAATGTCTTTTATAAAATGATGCAATTTTTAAAAGGCATTTTAAAATGAAAAATCTAAGTTTATATAACCGGCTACCTTTATTCAAAAACATTAATAATAATAACATGTTAACACCAGTTTAACTTAATCAAAACTTATGTTTCTTTGTGCATGATCATGAATTTTATACCTAGTTATTATAAACTTTTACTTCGTATAGTTGAAACTTGAAGTAAAACATATTAAAAGCTTACAACAACATTTTCAATCTTTCCTCGGTGAAACAAGGTAAAATTTTAGAGCGCAACTGCAAAATATAAACGATTACGCAAACTTTTCAGTAATAGCTCAACTACGAAAACATAAATGTAACAAAAAATGATGTTTAAATAAAAAAGCATTTTCCTTATTTTTCCTTATAATTCAAAAAGCATTCGGTATAATTAATAATTAGTCATTTTTCAAAGACCATAAAAAAAAAAAATAAAATTTTAAATATATTCTCAGGCTTTTTTTAAGATATCACACTTTTTACATTTCCTCATTTATACATTAGGTAGATTGGTAAGGTAATGCGTTTGCAATTAAATACCCAAATCGAAATTTTAACTAAAGATATAATTTAAAATCAAATTTTAAATGTTTACGACGTTATTAACCGACATAAATGACTGGGTAAACATTTCAAAAACGCTGATAAAAGTTTGGGTCATTTTAAATTTGGCACGCATTTGGTCTCATATCAGACCAATTTATGTGCTACGATTCATTTTATTACCAGCATTAGTCGATATTATTAAAGGACATGTAGGAACATTTAAAAAAAAAAACATTTTTAAAAATCGAAAAACACTCCAACTGGACAGTATTCCTTAATGTTTAATAAAAATGTATCACAAATGTTAGGCAACATTAAGCGTTACCTTGGATGGGTGATAGCTGGGCATAAAACGGATAGTTTTATTGTCAGCGGACGCTCAAAGCAAGTCCAAAATACTGTGAAATTAGGGGACTTCCGTATTTTGAGGTTGACCGAAGCGAGTCCGAAGCGTATCTAGACGAGCGTAGCGTATCTAGTATCTTAAGATAAACCTTCGAGATACCCAATACCCTATTTTTAATTGTTTAAGTTGTTTTTTTGTTTCAATATTGTTGTAATTTTGTATTTAAAATTCTATAGATCAAATTTTAGTAAATTTGAAAACCATAAGTGACTCACGTATGATTATTATAAGGTTTCTTAATAAAGTACTAACTTTTGTTTTATTAAAATAATCTTCGTACTTTATTTGTGACTTAAAATATGCAAATAAAACATAAACTTTACCAACAATACATTGCTAAATATAAAACATGAGATTATATAACAAAGTATTAAATCTGTACTTACATTGACCAATGTTTGTCTAACCTCTCGACGCTGTATGCATTCAGCAAGCAGCTGTGTTTGCATTTTACTCTGGTTTTATTTACTAAAGAGCTTTGTAACCAGTTCTAAATACATTTGATTATGTATTTAGGTAACTGTTTATTCATGTATTTAGCTATAGACTTCCTCGTGTTCAACTCTTAATGAAGTCAATATTTATTTTATTATTTTGCAAGCACTTTTCTTAATTAATGGTAGGAGAAGTATTGATTACGGGTTTTTTTTACTTTTCCTCATTTTTACTGTGTTAGATATAGGAAAAGTATTGCGTTTGCAATAAAAATCTGAAATCGAGTTTTTACCAGAATCACATAAAAACTTATGTGTTTTTAAGACCACTTAAGTATTCTTTATCAAGCTGTCTGTATGTATATGGGTGTGTATGTGCCCTACTACAGCTGTTTTCAGTGTGTTCATATTAGTGTGTGTGCTCATCCAGAGTTGAAACTTAGTAAAAAATCTGTCTTAAGTTTTCCTAGTTGTCTTTTCCGGAAATCACTTTTTTATGAGGCCATTAATCGGATATCGACTTTAAGAAAAAAAAGCCAGCAAAGGAAACATTGCTGACTCGTTCTAGCATTTGTCTGCAACGGCTTCGCCTCAGCAGGCAAATCGCCATTTGCCTGACTCGGTTTTGCCTCGTCAGTCAAATGGGATAATCACCAGCCTCGGCTTGAACCTTGGCAGGTAATTTTAATAGCCTGCCCTGGCCTTCGGCTCAGAGGCGAAAGGATCTTTACCTTTAAAGACACCAAATTGTTTTCATTGAAGAAAACACATGTAATTTATATTGGTAACAAAAAACACGATAAATTTACAATAAATTCAAAAGTAATCATTCAAAAATTGGCTCTTATTCTGTTAAAAATAAGAAACTTAATAAAAACTCAGAATTTTGTTTAAGTATCTTATGTTTCAGAAGATTTTAAAGATAACAAAGAACAGCATCTAAAAAGATAAAAAAAACCCATTCCACGGATAATTTAATCAGTAAGAATACGGTTTTTAGGGCTCTACAAGAAAAGCCGCTCCGATGTTTTCTTGAAGAAGTTTTTCCTGATTTAACAGATCAGATATCTTGTTACATATATCACTGCTTATAACTTTTCTTTAAAATTTGTTAGTAATATCTTTTTAATTACGTGATACTTTTATTAAACATTTGATAAAATTTAGTAAAAAGTGTGTACTTTATTTTATAATTATTAAAGCTAATAAATGACGTATATATTCAATAACTTTTTAATGAAGAATGAAGTTAAGGTAACTAGAGAAGTGGTTAAGCGTTGGCCACAAATCTTACTCCTAAGAATCATCCGTCTTGCTACCTAGGAAATTTTACCCCGTGAAAATTCATTGAGGCGAAAGTTTAGGAGGTATTTCATTTAGGAGAATCATGAAGATTTTAAGACCGGAGAGCTTTGAGAGAAAACAACTAAGTTTAAGTTAAAATGAGATAAATAAACACAGATGGATTTTTAATTTTATTTCAAATGAGAGACTTGGAAATCATGATGGTTGATTTTCTTATCTGTATCTCAGAATTAAGTTGCTTTTTAAGTAAGTAAAAGTTTGTTAGTGTGACATTTAAAAAAATCTATTTCTTTTTAAGAAACACTATTTTGATTATTTGTAATTTATTTATAAAAATCCTACCTACTCAAAAAAGGGGAAGCATTACATTAGAAAAATATATAACATTAACTTTTGGCACCTTTGCCAAAACATTAAGTTTTGGCACCTACAGATCCCAAAAGTCTAACAAATTGTGTCTGTATGTTTGAGAGCATGAATACTCAGACTTCTTTTAAACTCGCTACAGCTCAAACGGGTGATACAATTTTCACCGAACTTAGCACAAAAATCAATTTCTATGACAAAATAAAACTGATTAGGCTTTGGGGTTAATTTAGCTCGACTTATCAAAACAGCCCCACTTTAAATATTCAAAACATCATAAAAATTAGGGTACGGGGTACCTTAGAACTCTTCCTCACTATACGGATTCGCTACGCTCATCTTCAATACTTTAGACTCGCTTCGCTCATCCTCAGAATATAAAATTCACATAATTTATTCTGCATCACGTCTTCGGACTCGCTTCACTCGTCCTCAAACAGTACTTAAGTTAGTTTTATTCTTATTAACAGCGTATTATTTTATGTAATTAAGCTGACCCTTATTTACAACCAAACTGGTATTTTTTTGTAATAAAGGTGGCACTTTCTTGTAATTCAGTTGGCACTTTCTTGTAATTAACTTGGCCCTTTCTTGTAATTAACTTGGCACTTTCTTGTAACAAAGGTGGCACTTTCTTGTAATTAAGTTTAAACTTTCTTGTAATTAAGTTGGCACGTTCATGTAATAAATGTGGCACTTTCTTGTAATTAAGCAGGAACTTTCTTATTATCAAGCAGGGACTTTCTTGTATCCATGCTTAAACGGGAACATTATATGTATATATAATTTTTAATATCGTCAGTGCTTATCATCGTTCAATGATTGAAATGTATTGGACAAAGTATTTACGTCTTTTATAAGCCACTGGTGTATTTTCTTAGATTCTTGGCTAAAATTTAATATAAGACGCACAGATCTTAACTCCTGAATAAAATTGAATAATTAATTTAAAGGATTTAGTGAAAATTATATTTGAATAAAACTTATAACTCCTACAAATAAAATCTTATTAACTAAAACTTATTTCAAAAAGCCTTGAAAATAGATAAGTTAAAACTTTTCATTTAATTCGAAAATTTCTATTTTTATCTTCTTTAACTTGTGAAAATTCAGTTTTCTAAAATAGTGAATAATCTGGTAAAGTTTTTGTAGCAACTTTGTAAAGCCCATTACTAAGCAAGTAATTTCTAGTTTAAAGTATTAAACGGCTTTTAAAACAAAATACTTAAAACTCTGTGATAAGGGCTTAGTAAATCTGGCTTTACTTTTTAAATCTGAGCTGATATCACCTTAAATTATAATTTATTAGATAGTCCTATGTATTGCATTATCGTTTAATGTAGATTAAACTTAAAGATAACCTAATATAAAAACTATGAAATAAGAAAGCAGAGCCAATTATTTTTATTTTAACTATTGACCTTTAAAAAAGGCAAATGAGTAATTCGAAAAAATCCCGAGAGTATGACAAAATATATTTTAAAGGATTTATAACGGTATATATATATATATATATATATATATATATATATATATATATATATATATATATATATATATATATAATATATATATATATATATATATATTATATATAAAACTCGTCCGTCGATATATATATCTCTCGTTATATATGTGTGAATTCGTCCTGTTTATTAAGTTAGAATTAATTAAACTACTCTGGACGAATTATCGTCATGATCAAGTTAGTGTATCGTGAAAAATAAAAACACAAAAATAGGACATTAACAAGAATCATTTGTAAAATACTTCCGCAGATAAAAATTATAATTAGTGCCAAGCTGTGTAAGTATAACACGAATTTAGTTACTCTTATAAAAATCTGTCTTTTATTTCACATTATCGTTTCTAGATAAAGAGAATTATATCCACGAAAAAATGGTTCTGAGTTAAATCAGACTGTAATCAGAAAAGGGAACTAAACCTAAGGGATAGTTTCCCCTCACTAGGAAACAGTTGCCCCAGCGAGGGGCTTAAATCCCCTTCCTAGAGCTACGGAACATAAATTTCTATTATACCCCTTTTTCTTTCTCAGTTATAAATCATGCTTACATGCTTGTTCCTAAAAATGGCTTGCAAACCTTAATTTCCTTCAGGGTCAATGTTTAATTTTAACTAAATCATAGCTACTTTATTTATACAACAAATTTGCAATTTTTTTGCCTACCCTTCAACCGTAAGTATGTAGGAAACGTAATGTGTTTGCATTAAAAAATCCAAAACGGTATTTCCTCTCGCCCGTTCGAGGTGTTTTAAAGACCTTTTAGTCTTTACCAGGATGTCAGTCTGTATAAGTATGTATGTTTCATATACTAATGTAGCTCCCTGAGTGTATACGCTAAACAGTAGTAGGTATAGCAGGTGTCTGGAGGCCCCCCACTCCTCCCCCTAGACCACGCCCCCTCATCTTCTTACAACTTGGATACCGAACATTACTAACTATTATGGATACTGAACTACTTATGGACATAGTTTTTCGTTAAATACCATAATCCTTTAGGTTCATCAAAACCTCACTTTTTAGACGTGACTTATTTGATTGGAGTGGGAAAGACGATGTTCAGTGTTCAGTGTTCATCAGTGTGTATACGGATGTTCTCATAATAACTAACCCCCCCCCTCTTAATTAAGTTTTTAATAATATTACCCCTACCCCAGTCACTTATGATCAGATGTCTTTAGTCTAATTATTGTATAATTCTTCTACTGCCATGTGACACTTGTAGTTTACTACCCCTGAAAGTAGTCAATCTAAGCAGATTGACTTCTTAGCCAAGTCCTTTAAGTCCTCCCGCAACACTCATTTAGAGTACATACGCTTTTATGGGATGGTTACAAATAACTAAGGGCTGTATGTACACACTATTTGGGTGGCAGGGGTGAGAGGGCTCAAGCGCCACAACTACATAGCACTCTACACACTTCTTACTCACTCACTCATTCAAACAACTTAATCACTTTCATTTGTTATATGTAGGTTACTGCATTTTAGGTTTTAAGGTTAATAATACAAGTTAAGTACAGTGTTTTAATTATTTTATTTACATAAATATATTTTTAGGAGTTACAAATTTTCATTTCAATTACATTTAATTTTCTTGTACCCCCAAGGCAAAGAGTCATAATTTTCTAATAGTTTTCTTTTCCTAAAGTTAAGTTGAAATATCTTCTGTCCATTTACAGTAACCACATCGTGAGCTTTGGTTCTTCTTATCTGCTTCGTACAAATATACTTTGGGGGTTCATCTTTCAGTACCATGTCTCTCATTTTTTCAAAGTTGACATCTTTTGATGTCTCATAGTTTATAGTTATCCCTTTGACTTTACACACAGTGTGATACGAGTTATTTAGAGGACTGTAAACTTTATAAGCGTAGTTCTTCGGCCCACCAGATACAAACTCTTTAATATAGCTCCCTTTTCCGTAAACTTCTAGTTCATCCGTCATATCCCCTAAGAAGCTACCTACTGGAACTTCATATTTTCCTGGTTGAGAAATGTATATTGTACAATCTGTGTCAAAATATACCACCCGATTATCTAGCTTGTCCAAATAGTCGTAGAGTTTTAATCTTGCTTGGGCAGTCGTGTAAGCTGCCAAAACTACATTTACAGTAGGAAGAACATTGAAACATTCTTCTTTGTATTCCCAGTTAATGATCACTGTCGTGTCATTTATCATTGTTATATTATTCACTTGAATAGCAGGATCTGACAAGATTTTAAAAAACTCCTCCGCTTTGTTAACAATCGTACTCTTAGGCTGATTTTCTTTCTGACCCAATTTACCCCAGAAACTTTTAATTAGGCTTTTACCTAATAATCTTAAGCCAGGGTTAAAAGCTATTTCATCAGGATTAAGTTTAACACCCTCCTTTTCTAAATATTCTTTAATATACTGGTTTTTTGATTCTTGATTTGAACAGTGAAGAGGCCAGCCAGAAGCCTGTTGCTTAATCCTTAAAAATTTGTTTATAAAACCAGTAAAGAGCCCATCGGTATCTTTGTTGTACTGAATAGTTTCATACTTCCATATTTCATAAATATGTATCACGTGATACCCTTTTTCTATGGCTTTTCTAACTTCGTCTATGACCCATGTCCCTGTTATGGCTCTCTCTTCCACACTATGATCACATTTTTTCTTTAATCCTTCAGTACAGGAGCGACAAAGCGAAAACATTAACCTACCGTTACATTTCATTGGTAATACAGGGTGATACAAGTCTTGCGGCGGTAATATTTTACATTTAATTAGACCTTCTGTAGAATTTAAATTTAGTTGACGACATTTAACATCACCGACGTAAACTTCTGGGTGACCCACGGGGTATTTACCAAACTTATTCACCCAAGGGTATAACGAACACACGTCTACATATTTTATCTTTTCGTTTTCTTTAACTTTGTAATATGTTTTAGTAGCACCTGTTCGACCTCCATAAAAACTGTCCCTAGGATTAAGAGGTAAATTTGTAACCAGAGGGTGTGTACTAATGTACTTTCTGATACTAGAATCTTCTTCCACTTCTTTCCTAAAGTCACATTCCCATTTTTCAATGACGTCATAACCTTTACTTCTTAAACGCTCTACTTTCATATTAGTACTAATAAAACGGTTCTCCATTGTATCCATTGGGTCATCATGAACGGACTCCTTTCTATTGTACCGAATACATCTCGGACATCCATGATAAAAGCACCCGTGAAATTCAAACACTTGATTAGTGTGTTTACAATGCCCGTCAACTTTTACACCAGCCACTATAGCTTCTTTACTTTTGGCAGCGTGAATAATATCAATATTGTTTCGACGTTCTTCCCAAATCAACCACTGGACAGCTATTTTAGACTGGATATCGTTCCATCTGTAACCTTTCTTAGGTATTATTCCTATAGTATCTTTTTTTAAGAAATTTCTTCTAAACACTTTATTACAAGCCGAAGGAAGAGTACAGGCCTCTGTGAAAGGGCACAAACTACCCTCCTGCATTATAAGTTTCCTAAATTTCAAGCATGACTGCGCTAAAATTTCTACATCGGATACACAGTATTCAATAATTTCCTTTTTCATATCAAATTCATCGTTTTTATGTTCTTCGTACCACTTCAAAAATTCAATTCGGGCGTCTCGCTTCATATGATCGGGGTCGTAGTATTCAATGCGGGGAAGTAATCCTTTGTAATTCGAAAACTCCGATCGGTTCAAAAGATGCGGAAAATACCCTTTTTTCAGTTCCGTCAAGCCAAAAGCTTTTGGGAGTGCACTTAAAGCCATCGGAAAGTAGTTGATGCTATCCAAAAATTTAATATTGCCAACAGTCATTGAAATCAAACCGGAACCCCTTGTTATTAGTTCCGGTGTTAAATTTGTTTGTGTTAATATATAATTTAAAATAAACTGATGATCGAACCGTCCGCCGTTATGCGCTATAGCAATCACATCTTTAAATTTCTTTCTTATAGTAAGAAGGTGGTGGGTAAACGGTGTTACAGGGTCATCACATTTTAATATTTGTAGCCTAACACCACATAGTTTACAAACTTGAACATCAGTTTCTAGGCATTCATAACAATATTGTTTAAAAACACACAGATTAGGCTCATGAAGTAAGCTTTTGTTCACTAAAGCTTTCTCCTGCCTGGTTTCTAGATCATAGATCACAAACAAAAAAACCTTAGTTTTGGGTTTCCCGTGATCTTTTTGCATATAACATAGGTGTTCGGAAGGCTGGTGTTTATTACATATTTTACAAAACACTTCACCACAAAAATGTTTTCGACTAGACTTAATAGTTTTAAAACATTTATCACATTGTGTTATTTCCTTGCACACAATACTTTTCTCTAGGGAACCAGGTTTCCGATGGTTTTCGAAGCACTCTTTACTCCTAAATTGTCTACGACATTCATCACATTTTATTTTCGTAATGCTAATACAAGCCGGTGATTGTTGACAAGCCGGACATTTGCTTTGACAGCGGTGTGCATTTTTATGGTCATACGGCACGTGACACATTTCGCAGTAATAATTGCACACAAAGGCAGCAGTTAATGAAGTAATAACATTGTAATGCCCATCACAAAAAGAAGGTTTAAACATTTACCTGCACCCGTGTTCCCTTGAAACAAAACATCCCTTCCTTTAGTACCGTAATAATAGACCACTATGTCATAGCCTTCAAGGAACTCTTGAAACTTTTTCAATTCCGGAATCCCACAGCCTTCTTCTGGTATTACAACTCCAGCCTTTTGCATCAATTCTAAACTCATAGTAGTTTGAATGTTTTTTGTATTTAATCTAATTTTATCGTAATCCGGACACTGGTCTAATCGACTTTTTGATACGACTATCGCCCGAGGCAAACACAAGTTGTCCGTATTCTTTATTGTAATAATACCTTTCCTCTTTATGCATTCTTCGGTAAAGTTGTTAAATTTTCTTGGTCCCATACCTTTACCTTTAGGCATACGTACGGTTGTTACACTCAAACAGAAATTATCTGATTCCAAAGCCATAGAATTGGACTGATAAAGATCAGAAATAACTTTCCAAACATCTCCGAATGTTACGTCACGAGTCTTCTGAAATTTAAGCCAGCCTTCTCCTCGTAAAAAATCTTTGTTGCAGAAAGCAAATCCTAAATAGTCATCAGGTTTAATATCTTTTGTTACCTTAGCAACTATTTGCTCGACGGCTTCTTTTGGACGGTTTATAAGTTCTTCTTCTGTAGCTCCATCTTGCGGTTTGATTTTAAACTCGACAGTTCTTCCTTTGAGTCCAAACTTACGGATCCTCTTGACACAGTCTTTTACAATAACAAATTTTTCAGACATTTTAAACTTGAAAAGTTAACTAACGAATGATCTAATCATCACAAAACTTCTCCTTTTAAAGACTTTCCCCCACTCCTTTTTAGTTAAGACACGCCTACTCTTGAAATTTGACAGATTTTCCGAAATTAGCCGGAAATTACCGAATTCAATCAGAGAAATTATTTGACCGGCTTTAAAACTCAATTTACAAAGGGAATACAAATATCATTCCTGTGGCATTTTTACTACATCAACATAAACTGACAAGTTATCTCTTAAAACGAACCCACTTTTATTGAATGCTTCCCATATCAACTCCATGTTTACATCTTTTTTCCTTCTTAAAGAAATGCCAACAGGGTTTTTTATATACCTAGTATGATTTTTAATCGTAAGTCCAACCATATCTTGTTCATCGGCCGATTTCATTACATACTTTAGCAAACCTGCTATAGACACTTTAAACCATTCTATAGGATTGATATTTTCAGGCGACGTTTTAAGTCTTGCTATGATGTACACGTTCGCTGCCCTAAACCACGTAAACTCTCCTTTAATTTTTCTTTTAACGTCAAAATGTATTCCTTCCATAATCCGGATATAAATTAATTTATTATAAAACTAAGTACACTTATCAGCGTCTCAACTGTAATTGACCATGTTTAGTTTTTATTCAGGTTATATCATACCGAGTCAAATATGTTTTAGCTGCACTTCTTTACTAACCTAATACGATAATCAAGAAGGCAGTGAAGTTTAGTGAAACTAAAATGTATTGCAATGTAAAATTAAAATATAAAATCATTATAAAATATAACATGTTGCTAACAAGCAGTATGTAAATTATTAAAAAAAGTATGTAAATTATTTTTTATTTAACAAAAATTTTAAAGTATTATTAAAAAGTTTTAAAATTTTAAGTAATACACAATTTAAATGTTTAAAATAATAAAACAAACGTAAAATATTTAATGAAAAGAATATAATATTAACCAAAATACTTAGTAATTTATTATGTTTTATAAGTTTTAAAGAAAATAATATCAAAAATGTTTTCTAAACATGCGTTTAAATAATGTATGTCACAAAAATTAAAATTATACGAAAATACAAAAAGAAATTATTTTATTTAACAAAAATTTAAAGTATTATTAAAAAGTTATAAAATTTCAAGTAGAACACAATTTAAATGTTTGCAAATGTAAAAAAACGGAAAATGCTTAATGAAAAGTAATCAAAATATTGAGTAATTTATAAGTTCTAATAAAATTAGATCAAAACATTTTTTCTATAAATGCGTATTTAAGTAATGGATGTCACAAAAATTAAAAACATACGTAAACAAACTAAGAAAACGATACGAAAAAAGAAATAACTATATTACTGGATATATAAATATCACTTCATGCAATATTAAAGACTAACTGTAAAAGACAATTTTCCACCAAGACTGTATACAAGGTTCAACAGAAAAAGAAAAAAGGACTTGGCGAGGGCACTGCCGTGCCCCCAGGCTAAGAAGATATATAAAGATTTGTCGGTTCTGGGACAGTTTTAGAAGAGACACAAGTGAGCCTCCGGCCTGGTGCTCAGCAGTAAAGTCTAAGGAAAGCATCCTTACGCCGACAAATATTACCTACTTGTATGACGTCACCGACCCGTTTTTGTTACTTTACTATGGTTATACTAAGGGAACGTTATATATCTTCTTAGCCTGGGGGCACGGCAGTGCCCTCGCCAAGTCCTTTTTTCTTTTTCTGTTGAACCTTGTATACAGTCTTGGTAGGAAATTGTCTTTTACAGTTAGTCTTTAATATTGCATGAAGTGATATTTATATATACAGTAATATAGTTATTTCTTTTTTCGTATCGTTTTCTTAGTTTGTTTACGTATGTTTTTAATTTTTGTGACATCCATTACTTAAATACGCATTTATAGAAAAAATGTTTTGATCTAATTTTATTAGAACTTATAAATTACTCAATATTTTGATTACTTTTCATTAAGCATTTTCCGTTTTTTTACATTTGCAAACATTTAAATTGTGTGCTACTTGAAATTTTATAACTTTTTAATAATACTTTAAATTTTTGTTAAATAAAATAATTTCTTTTTGTATTTTCGTATAATTTTAATTTTTGTGACATACATTATTTAAACGCATGTTTAGAAAACATTTTTGATATTATTTTCTTTAAAACTTATAAAACATAATAAATTACTAAGTATTTTGGTTAATATTATATTCTTTTCATTAAATATTTTACGTTTGTTTTATTATTTTAAACATTTAAATTGTGTATTACTTAAAATTTTAAAACTTTTTAATAATACTTTAAAATTTTTGTTAAATAAAAAATAATTTACATACTTTTTTTAATAATTTACATACTGCTTGTTAGCAACATGTTATATTTTATAATGATTTTATATTTTAATTTTACATTGCAATACATTTTAGTTTCACTAAACTTCACTGCCTTCTTGATTATCGTATTAGGTTAGTAAAGAAGTGCAGCTAAAACATATTTGACTCGGTATGATATAACCTGAATAAAAACTAAACATGGTCAATTACAGTTGAGACGCTGATAAGTGTACTTAGTTTTATAATAAATTAATTTATATCCGGATTATGGAAGGAATACATTTTGACGTTAAAAGAAAAATTAAAGGAGAGTTTACGTGGTTTAGGGCAGCGAACGTGTACATCATAGCAAGACTTAAAACGTCGCCTGAAAATATCAATCCTATAGAATGGTTTAAAGTGTCTATAGCAGGTTTGCTAAAGTATGTAATGAAATCGGCCGATGAACAAGATATGGTTGGACTTACGATTAAAATCATACTAGGTATATAAAACCCTGTTGGCATTTCTTTAAGAAGGAAAAAAGATGTAAACATGGAGTTGATATGGGAAGCATTCAATAAAAGTGGGTTCGTTTTAAGAGATAACTTGTCAGTTTATGTTGATGTAGTAAAAATGCCACAGGAATGATATTTGTATTCCCTTTGTAAATTGATTTTTAAAGCCGGTTAAATAATTTCTCTGATTGAATTCGGTAATTTCCGGCTAATTTCGGAAAATCTGTCAAATTTCAAGAGTAGGCGTGTCTTAACTAAAAAGGAGTGGGGGAAAGTCTTTAAAAGGAGAAGTTTTGTGATGATTAGATCATTCGTTAGTTAACTTTTCAAGTTTAAAATGTCTGAAAAATTTGTTATTGTAAAAGACTGTGTCAAGAGGATCCGTAAGTTTGGACTCAAAGGAAGAACTGTCGAGTTTAAAATCAAGCCGCAAGATGGAGCTACAGAAGAAGAACTTATAAACCGTCCAAAAGAAGCCGTCGAGCAAATAGTTGCTAAGGTAACAAAAGATATTAAACCTGATGACTATTTAGGATTTGCTTTCTGCAACAAAGATTTTTTACGAGGAGAGGCTGGCTTAAATTTCAGAAGACTCGACGTAACATTCGGAGATGTTTGGAAAGTTATTTCTGATCTTTATCAGTCCAATTCTATGGCTTTGGAATCAGATAATTTCTGTTTGAGTGTAACAACCGTACGTATGCCTAAAGGTAAAGGTATGGGACCAAGAAAATTTAACAACTTTACCGAAGAATGCATAAAGAGGAAAGGTATTATTACAATAAAGAATACGGACAACTTGTGTTTGCCTCGGGCGATAGTCGTATCAAAAAGTCGATTAGACCAGTGTCCGGATTACGATAAAATAGATTAAATACAAAAAACATTCAAACTACTATGAGTTTAGANGAAAATTTCAACAGTTTTACCGAAGATGCGCAAAGAGGAAAGGTATTATTACAATAAAGAATACGGATAACTTGTGCTTAATTCGAGCGTTAGTGGTATCAAAAAGTCGATTAGACGAGAGTCCCGATTATAATAAAATTAGATTAAACACAAAAAACATTCAAACTACAATGAGTTTAGAATTAATTCAAAAGCTGGAGTTGTAATACCTGAAGAAGGATGCGGGATTCCAGAATTAAAAAGTTTCAAGAGTTCCTTGAAGGCTATAAAATTATTGTATATAGGTATAATAGTAGAGGTCGAGATGTAATATTTGAAGGGGACACGTGTGCAGGTAAATGTTTAAACCTTCTATTTTACGATGGTCACTACAACGTTATTACTTCTTTGACTGCTGCCTTTGTGTGTAATAATTACTGTGAAAAGTGTCATGTGCCGTATGACCATAAAATGCACACCGCTGTCAAAGTAAATGTCCGGCTTGTCAGCAATCACCGGCTTGTATTAGCATACCAAAATAAAATGTGATGAATGTCGTAGACAATTTAGGAGTAAAGAGTGTTTCGAAACCACCGGAAACCTGGTTCCCTAGAGAAAAGTATTGTGTGCAAGGAAATAACACAATGTGATAAATGTTTTAAAAACTATTTAGGTCTAGCCGAAACATTTTGTGGTGAAGTGTTTTGTAAAATATGTAATAAACATCAGCCTTCCGAACACCTATGTTATATGCAAAAAGATCACGGGAAACCCAAAACTAAGGATTTTTTGTTCGTGATCTATGATCTAGAAACCAGACAGGAGAAAGCTTTAGAGAACAAAACCTTACTTCATGAGCCTAATCTGTGTGTTTTTAAGCAATATTGTTATGAATGCCTAGAGACTAACGTTCAAGTATGCAAACTATGTGGTGTTAGGTTACAAATTTTGAAATGCGACGATCCTGTAACACCGTTTACCACCACCTTCTTACTTAAGAAAGAAATTCAAAGATGTGATTGCTATAGCACATAACGGTGGACGGTTCGATCACCAGTTTATTTTTAAATTATATATTAACACAAACAGCTTTAACACCGGAGCTAATAACAAGGGGTTCCGGTTTGATTTCAATGACTGTCGGCAATGTTAAATTTTTAGATAGTATAAACTATTTTCCAATGGCTTTAAGTGCACTCCCAAAAGCTTTTGGTTTGACGGAACTGAAAAAAGGGTATTTTCCGCATCTTTTAAACCG